>OX101823.2:5370000-6570000 GCA_944452925.2 Chrysolina oricalcia
GCAAGTACAATCCATTCAATAGTACGCACGATACAAAATAATGCATTTCTCAAATAATTCACAGGGTCCTCCTTTTTTCAGGGTCAAGCTTTGTTGAACCCTTCAGAATTTTTTTTCCGCCGCCACTGACATATTATGAGAAAGGAATAATGAATGTTGTTTCATTTAACATCTTTTTGCTCTCCTGATGTTTTTCATTTACTTGTACGGTTCAGGAGTTACAATGAAAATATTATCGCAAACATTTTCCAGTAACGCATAACATAAAGAAATTTGAGAAGCAAATAGTCTAACAAACTTGAAGGGTGATTCTTTGAAAGGTTTCAAGATGAAAAGTTCATATAAACATGTCCCAAGCGGCTTGGTTTTCGAAGTACAGGGTGATCAAAATACATTTTTTAGGAGTTTTTGGAGTTTACTTCGAAATTTTCGACAATAATCGATCCAAATTAGTTCAAATTGGACAAGTACAATCCATTCAATAGTGCGCATGATATAAAATAATTCATTTCTCGAAGTGTCATTGCCACTCTCCAAAGGTTAGCGCGTGACGCACTACGTCATTTTGTTCTCATTATACAAATAGCTATTTTCTGCTCGTGTAGAGAAAATGTAATGTTATGGAGCTCCCATACATTTTTTACCATAACTCAGGTTGAATATGTATTGCACAAAGTTAATTATGGCAAAATAATTTTGGACATTTTCAATAGTAAATAACTTTATTATCAAATACTAGAGCAAAGTAACATAAATTCCCTAGGAATAAAATTAAGTTCAGAAAAGGACCATTATTGAAATTGATATGTCAGAGCAGCTGCTGGAAATGGCCACCGCCAACTTCAATGCATGCGTTTATGCGCCTAACCATAGACTGGCGGACACGCTCAAAAATACCAGTAGTGTTTCTTATAATTCCGCATGACTCCTGTATGCGATTCCTCAGGTCTTCTTCACTTTGAACTGGAGTTCGGTACACTAATGATTTAAGGTGCCCCCAGAGGAAAAAATCAAGTGGATTCATATCGGGTGACCTTGGTGGCCAAAGTTGTGGCCCACCACGCCCAATCCAGCGATCAGAATAATTCTCTTCTAAATATTGGCGTGCAACCAATCTGAAGTGTACTGGAGCACCATCATGCATAAACCAAATTCCAATTCTTTCCCTCAGTGGGATCTCTTCTAGGAGTCCAGGTAAGATGAATTCAAGAAAATGTCGATAATGGTCACTATTGAGTCTATGAGGCAGAAAATGTGGCCCGATAAGGAAATTCCGTACAATTCCAACCCAAACATTCACAGAAAACGTCTCTTGAAAATGGTTTTCAATCACGGCGTGTGGGTTTTCATCAGCCCACATATGATTGTTGTGAAAATTAATAATGGCTTTACGGGAAAAGCATGCCTCATCGGTGAATAACACTTGAGATAAAAACCATGGATTTTCCAAAAACACGCTGTATGTGATAGGGATAAAGTTGTTGCTCTTTTAAAATTTGCCATACCAATACATGGGTTACGTTAAACTGTGCCGCAATTTGTCTTGTACTGGTGCCTGGATGCTGCTCAATTTCGTTAAGTACAGCTTCTTCTATCTGAACTGTTCTAACTCTCCTGGGTCTTCCTATGAGAACAACAGACCTCTTGAAAGTACCCGTTTCACGAAGACGGGAGTGAATATTGATGAACATTTGTGTGCTGGGAATATGACGTTGTGGAAATCTTTCTAGATACATTCGTCTGGCGGCACGAGCGTTACCATCAGCCATTTCATACATTAAGTGCATGTCTGCCATTTCTGAATTTGTATATTCAACCATTTTATCCAAAGGAATATTGAATGAATCTGCTTTATAGCTTGCACTAATGAAGAATTAACAATGAGACAGTTTCTCAACTTTCGATAACTGTCAAGTTGTTGATATTTAAATAAATGAATTAATATCAAAGCCCACTTTGCTATTTTTATGAATTCAAATTGATTACAAAATTTCTGCGTTACTGCAGAAGAAAAAACAATCCGAAATTTCTTATAAAATAATGTACTCCGTACGGAAACAAAAATTTGTTTGATTTAGTTTTTCGGAGTTATGACCAGAGATTAATAAATGAAAATGAAATGTGTAATGATCTGCGACTATTAGATAAACCCTATTAACTATCTTCCATTACAGGATTACCTTTCGGAAGTTTTTTATGTTGAAAAGGAAACGTTCAATTGAAAACTAAAAAATATCATTTTTTAAAATAACAAAAAATTTGTATGAGTTCTCTATCAAGACTGATGGGTAAAAACATTTTTAATCAAATATCTCAATGAAAATGCACATTTTTACCATCAGAATCTTCAGGTTGAAAGTTAAGGTTTTCCCAATATCTGTCAGATCTAGTTTAATATCCAGCGTACCGCAGTGACGGGGAGATAGTAGTTTTCTGTTAGATATCACAAAAAGAAATCACATCTTTACAATAACAAGCTTTTATTTAGCTTCACTTGTAACTAACAAACAATTTAATAAAAGTTGAATTTGACCCACTTCTAATACTCCGATTAATTTGAAATTTGGCAGGTTTCCGTAATTCCGGTGACAATGCATTAAAAAAATATTTGTTAAAAAACAAAATGGCGGCTCCAATATGGCGGACGAGTTTTGTGATTATGATCCGATTCTGTTCAAAATTGGTATGTGATGGTTTTTGGGTTGGAGATTTTCAGTTTCACATAAAAAATAAACTAAAATGTTAAAAATGAAAATTATAAAAAGAAAACATTTTAAAGTTTTTATACAATACACTGAAAAGGAAAATATAATTCATTTCATTGTTTGATCTAGGTAATCTTGTACAGAAAGATTTTGATACTCACAGAATAACCTACAAAAAATGAAACAAATTATTTTTTCATTTTCAGTGCATTTGTATAAAAGCTTGTCTTTATATTTTTTATTGTATAATTTTTATTCATCGTAGATTTTTCTAATTCTGAAAAAATATTTCCATCAACTTACAATGATTGAAAATGTTTAATTTTCAAATTTTCTAATGTTATGCCACAATGGAAAATGTTTAAATTAATATTTTCATTATAGCCCCTGAACCGTACAAGTATATGAAAAAATGCAAGATATCAAAAAGATGTTAAATGAAACAACATTGATTATTCCTTTCTCATAATATGTCAGTGGCGGCGGAAAAAAAAATTCTGAAGTGTTGAAAAAAGTTTGACTCTGAAAAAAGGAGGACCCTGTGAATTATTTAAGAAATGCATTATTTTGTATCGTGCGCCCTATTGAATGGATTGTACTCGCCTAATTTGAACTGATTATTGTCGAAAATGTCGAAGTTAACTCTAAAAAATCTTGAAAAAAATGTATTTTTATCGCCCTGTATCTCGAAAACCAAGCCGTTTGGGACATATGTTTATATGAACTTTTCGTCCTGAAAACCTTCAAAGAATCACCTCCCGAAGTTTGTCAACGTACTTAATTAACACCCTGTATATACAAACTTGACAATATTTGGGACAGCAGCAAAACGCAGGTGTACTCTTATAACATTATATTTCCTCCAGCTCAGGCCAATTGTTCTCTAATATACACTGCATGCCAGCAGCGAAGGAACCACCCATTTTTCCATCGTTGCTGGCGTGCAGTGCACATCATGAAGGATGACCCGTTTTGTGCAGTGAGTTCATTTCTAGCGTATCTATCGATCCTGCAAATTTCAGGGTTCTACGTATAAAATTACGGAAAATACTGGGGTGTTTCCATGAGAAGTGAGACAAATTCGGATTTTTCAGGACTGAAATTTTTTCAGAGAAAAAGTGTATCTGTAGTAAGTTGGTGGTCCTGATCACAAATCTGAAGGAATTTTTTGTCTATTTTGCCCCCTAGTATGTTTTACCGTAAAAATGTGTTGTTCCATCGCGATTGGCGTGCAGTGTATATCACGTAGTCCAACCCCATTCAGGTGGTAGGTGCATTTTGAGCATTTTCATCAGTCCTGAGAGTTTCATTATTCAACCTTAATTATTACTATATGGGGGTGTTTCCATGAGAAGTGAGACACACTGTATATTCTGAGAAGACTTCTAAGAAACTGCCGTGATTTCGAATCTTTTTCGTCTGTCATCAACAAAAAAAAAAACACTCGTGAACAATGAGGACATCGAAATTGTAGTTTTGGCTTACTTCACAGCCTATCCAAAAAATTCGTTGAAAGACGCAGAAAAGTAACTTAGAATATCATGTTCGTCAATAAACCTAATTTTAATCAAACATAAGTGGCGTCCCTTTAAATATCACCAGGTTCAAAATCTGAAACCTCACGACTTACCTGCACGAGTGGAATTCTGCGAATGGTTTCTTATCAAGATACAGGAGGACCCAGGGTTCATGAAGAACATTATATGGACAGATGAAGCCAAATTTGCCAAGAATGGTATGTTCAACCGCCATAATAGTAATTTTTGGGCAGCAGAAAATCCAAAGCTCGTTCGCCAGCGCAAAATGTTTTTTACGCTATAGAGGAAGACCGAATTTTATGTTTATATCTTTATGATGAGAATTTGAATAGCGATAGATATTCGCATATAATTAGGAATGTGGTTGGTGAATCCATAAGGCATTTTTCTGAACAATACCGTTCCAAGTTATGGTATCAGATGGATGGAGCCCCTGCACATAATACTGCTACCGTTGCTGGGGTGTTGTATGGGATGTTCGAAGATCAGTGGCTTTGCTACAATGGGCCATTTAAATTTCCTCCTCGCTCTCCAGACCTGACGCCACTGGACTTCTTCATTTGAGGATATATCAAAGAAAATGTTTATGCGGATCCTGTGAGTGATAAAGAAAACATGAAACGAAGGGTTCTGAGAGCTTTCAATAATTTGATTCCTGACTCCATACAGAAAGCTACAAATAGTGGTATGCAAAAAAGAATATATTCTTGTTTAGAACAAAACGGCAATGTATTTGAACATCTGTTGAAATGAACCACAATATTATTTGAATTTAAAGAAATTAAGTTAAATACTAAAATTAAAGTAAAATCTAACCTTAAAAAATATAAACAAAATAAAATTACTGTATTCGATATCAATAAACAAAGATATAATTCATCTCTCTGATAGTATTTTATTTCAATTCATCCATTTTCATGTTGAGTTACCTTTTACCAACGACATAGTTAATATTAGTTCATTTGTTTTCAGCTTTCTTGGTTTGGTATTGCTTCGAATGATTTACATTTCAAATATTTTACAAAATCGGATATATCTTGCCAGGGGTGTATTTTAGGTATAGGATATTCTTCATGAATTTGATAGCTTTTTTTTCGTAGTATCCAAAAATTATAGAATATATGCTTTTCATTTGAAAAAATCGTGTTTCATCAGTTTTCTCGATGTTATGTTTTAGGTAGAAATTTCGACCACCCTGTAAATTATTTTCGAAAATTCAATGGACCTGTTCATGAGTTGATGCTTAAAGTGTGATTCTGTGAAAGTGGGCCTAAAGTGGGCTGAGAAATTCAAAAATTCAATAAAATACAGGGTGTTCCATTTGAAATAAGAAACTTGAAAATATTTAAGTTGAGAAGACCATTTTGTAAAACCCACTACCACAAAATATCAAGTTTTTATTTTGAATCGTTCTCCATATATTCCTAATGAACGCTTGTCGTGAAAGACCATGTATTGTAAACGATTAGGTTTTTTTTACAATTCTCCCTCATAGTTGTTCATCGATAATACTCAAATTTTGATGACAATCATTATGATTTACCAAGTTACTTCATATCATATTTCTGTATTTCAATAAAACTAACTCCATATCATTTTTATCAGCCCATGCTTAAACAAATTTGAGTTTTATTTTCTCAACGTTAAGGTCAAGTTATGTTAAGATTAAGTTACGTCATGCATGAATCCACCATTAATGAAGGATTTTTACTAATTAGCTATGATAGAATGAATTTGAAATAATCTGAAGTTGAATGTAAATGACATTTTATTTATAAGTGTCAAAAATTCCAAGTGAAATTTCATGCACCTCACCCCAAAGAGGAGAACAATCTTCGGAAATTTGTTAAGTTGCTATGGTAACAATACAAAACTTCTAGTGGCTCGAATATCCTGGGTGTCAAATGTTCTTCATAAAATTCTATTTTTTATCATATATTTTTTAACGTGTATTCAAGTTGCTCATTCAATTTAAGCCTCTATTCCTTGAAAGTCACAAGTATTTCAGTTCTCCAACATCATTCACTGTTTGACCATCCACTGATATATTTCAGCTCAAACTACCATAGTTTCTGAAAGAAAATTCATTACCGATGAACGTCGACGTCATTCACCTTTAGTTTACTGAGTTTGAAAATGTCTAATACAAATTTCAACCGTTTCAACCACGTGTTTGAAATCTTTACCATTACAATTAATAAAAAAGTTGATATTGCATTCAGGTATCACAAAGGTGATGGCTAAAATACAAACCTTGGGGTACTTCAGATCTATTTTTTGTTAGATCATACTTCATCGTTCATATTTGATATTCAATACATGTTGATTTTTAGTCATTGCAGACCAATAGGTAGATACTCTCCTAAATCAATATTCTTTTAACTTCAAAATAATGTTGTAAATATCGCATTACTTCGATTTTTGGTCACAATTCCCTAAAATCTATTGCGAATATTATCCTAAAACGAAGTCATTTCTTCCTAAAGCCCACTCTGAATTCTAGTTAATACCTACTCTCACACAATCTCTCACAGAGATATTCTACAGCTTCCATCTGAGATCGCATTCAAGTATATTAGTAGTGCATGAGGTCATCCCGGCACGGGTGGCTTAGGATTCTTTTCATTTTTATAAGGAGACTTTCCATCTGGATTACGTACGTATCTATCCTTTCAAGTCATCGGGGTGTGCGCCTTTTCAGAAGGGAAAATTTCGAAGGAAAATAATTGAACTTTGATCAATATCCCACATCGCCTGCGTTTTTTTCGGATGTTGTTCGACTTCTTGCGCCGTTGGCTAAAAAGTTCATGGTAGTAATCGACAGTGCCTGATTTCTGATTCACAAAATGACTCGGGGGCTATGTATATCACGGGGCGGCATGTTACAAGAGCAAAAGATTGCTCAATTATCATCAACCGAGAATAAATGAAAATACCTTTCCAGGATAAGAACTAATATAAATTAAATGTATACGGTGTAAGAGGTGTTCCCTTAGCTCTTCCGGATTCATATCTTTAGAATAGAAAACAGTGTGCTATGATCGTAATACCGCAGAAACGACAGTAACAAAACATGGAGTACCACAGGGCTCTGTCCTGGGACCTCTTTTATTAATCATATACATAATCGATTTATTTTACAATCTAGCTAACTCAACCTGTATCATGTTTGCATATGATACCACTCTATTTTATTAAAAATTTAACGAGAAAATAAAAAATGAACAGCTGAAGAAAATGCCGAATATTGGTTTGCAATAAACAGTTTCAAACTTAACGGAAACAAGACGAATCATATCACTTTCTCCACAGAGGCAACAAAAAATAATGGGCTCACAAAACTTCTAAGTATTTCTTTAGCTTCTTCTTTGAATTGGTCGGGTCACATCGAGAAGCTTTGTTCTGAACTTTCCAGCTCAACTTTCATATTGAGACAACTTAAAAAATGTGCTTTTCTTCACTCACACATTTCTTATGGGATAATTCTATGGGGAAATGCATCTGACTCTCTCAAAGTATTCAAGCTTCAAAAAAGAAATTGTGGCAAATGCTGGCTTCACAGTATTAACTCTACCTACTCTTTATAAATTTCGTCAGTTAATAGAAATTCATTAAAAAAAGAATGAACTATGTAAAAATTCAAATATTCATGAATATAACACTCGCTGTGCTGATTAGTTCAGACCACAAAGAGACAGATTGAATAAAAGTGCAAAAAGTGCCTTGGAGATTGCCCTTTATGATAAATTACCCCCTGTTGGAAAATTTTAGATATATCCTACTTAAAAAAAAACGGAAAAGTTGTCTCTCCGTAAACGTACTCTACTCAGGCGTATTTGGCCACACCCACCAGTGATATGCAAATTTTTCAGGATTATAATTATTGAGATAAATCAAATAACGTTGCAATTTTACATTGCATAATTTTTGCTAGTAGTTGAAAATGTCCATTCCTCGACGTTGTCTGACCTACTGCATACAAATTATTGTAAACGTAGTCAATAATGATATGTCTCTGTCTATACTGAAGGAAATTTGAAGCAGTGTTATTTACACATTCAATCTCAAATCATATACAGGGTGATCGAATATTTTTGATACAGAAAGTATATATGGCACGTCAATTTTTCAGGAACATACAAAGAAAATACGTATATATATATATATATATATATATATATATATATATATATATAAATATAAATAGAAAAGTTATTGGGTATAGCCCTCAAATAGTTGTGCAACCGTAGATACGTGTTTTGAGCTTAAGCTCTCGTCAGTACGGTAAAATCAAGTGCGAAGATGTACAACACTTGGACGTAAAAATAGAAACAAAAGAAGCCAACCACTCATTTGTGGTTTCAGTTAGTAGACCTTGAGCTTTCAAGGCAACAACTAACGTCGTCACGGAGGCAGCTATAGCTACCAGCGTGATAATTCTACCCAGGAAAATACAAATCAGGATAGATTTATCGAGAGGCAATATATGAAAATATAAATGGAAAAGTTATTGGGTATAGCCCTCAAATTGTTGTACAAACGTAGACACGTGTTTCGAGCTTAAGCTCTCGTCAGTACGGTAAAATCAAGTGCGAAGAGATGTACAACACTCGGATGTAAAAATAGAAACAAAGGAAATCAACAACAGGAAGCCAACCACAAATTTGTGGCTTTGGTTGGGAGACCTTGAGCTTTCAAGACAACAACTTACGTCGCCACGGAGGCAGCTATAGCTACCAGCAAGTCAATCCTACCCAGGAAATTACAAATCAGGATAGATTTATTTAGGGGTAATATATGAAAATATAAATAGAAAAGTTATTGGGTATAACCCTCAAAATTTTGTGCAACCATAGACACGTGTTTCGAGCGTAAGCTCTCATCAGTACGGTAAAATCAACTGCGAAGAAGTTCAATACATTTATGTATAAATAGAAACAAAGGAAGTCAATAACTGGAAGACGTGTCCAAGCATTTTTTTTCTGCGATAAATATGAAATATCGGCCTTGTTTCGTTTTCGCTGTATGTTCGCTGTATGTTAGACTCCTCATAGAAAAATTCTGGAAACGCCACTTCTTCATACTATTCGATTAGTTTTCTAGTGATCATTACATCAGACATTGGAGACCCTCGCGCAAATCGGCCCGCCCGAATTTCCTCGATCCGTCCCTGCAAACATTTCGGTGCCATCCTGTGACACGAGCATCTTAGTTGGATTCAGTAATTGATATCATCTGAAACAATTGCACAGCGAGCAGTCTTCATGTTCGTATTGACACATAATGGAGCTCACACACACAGCGAAGGCGAGCAAAAGGGAGAAACGCCGGCACCATTCTGCGGCGGTGGCAGCGCCATCTGACAAGTTTGTTGCGCGGCTGCGATTGTGTCGCAGGCGGGGACCGATTTCAATGTTATCTAGAGGGCTATTGTTTATATGTTTCTATACTTTTCCCCGACCGTTCGTTGATGGCGATAGAGCTGTCTGCGGCTAGCGAGCTTGTGATTTATTCAAATGTGCAGTGTAGGACTAGCCAGATGGCCCTCAAGTCCCACCAATTCAATTGTTTTTTCGTCGAAAAATAAGAGGAGTTCAGATAAACTGAATGTTGCTTTTTTATTGCTTCGCCAACCTTTCAGAACCATTACTGAATCTAATGAATACCTCATTATTGACAGGGGAGATACCCAGGGCCTCCACATGACCGGTGCTACCGTTGCTATGGCAACTGGGGCCGTGCGTCTATAGGTCCCGCGAAGGAAAGAAAAAATAACAAAAACACCAACATCTGACTTGACACCTTGTTGACAGTGCAGACCACTGAAATACCAATTTGATTTTCCTTCATTAAAATTGGTGATCAATAAACATACATTTCAAGAAAAAAAAACTACCCAAACACCAAAACTACGTCACAATCACACTCGACGCGCGTTTCGCCAACAAAGTTAGCATCTTCAGGAGCTAAAAGCTTACTTAACCACTTATCCTAACTTCTATTCAAATGGCGGGACTGAATATCTTGGTTAATTGACTCTTGTCGTTCCCACTCAACAAAGAAAGATTTAAAACTGTGAAAATGATAATCAGGGAGAGCTGAGCTGAACGGTTATTCTGTGGTCTTGGTAGACAAAATGATTAGAAAACATAGATTTAAAGAAACCCTTCGTAGTTCTTCGACTTTTCAAAGAAGGGAAAACCCTCGTAAATATGTCGTCATCCCATTCGAACCTCGAGTTACTCGAGGTTTCGAAGGTACTTTCAGAACCCTCAATATGAAGGTGGTATACAAAACTTCGTGTAAACTTCAACAAGTATTGGGTAATCCCAAAGATAAAACTGATGAAATAGAAAAGTCGGGGATTTATAAAATTAGCTGTAAGGACTGCGAGAAAAAGTATTTGGGTCATTGCTCATATCCGATATTCAACACAAGCTCAAAATTCATCAGAAAGGTTCATGACCATAAACTTCTCGATGCATTCGAGAGTCTGGAAATTGCCAAGTGTAAAAATAGTATGAATGCTGATAAGAGTCATATCCCTTACAGCCCATTTTTCAAGTTCGTAGTACATTGACAAATGTTTTCTTTTCTTCGCAATAAATTCATCAGTTATTGTTTTTTCCAATAAATTTATGTCATCAAAACCAAAACAACTCCCCACTCAAAACTTTCCTACCAACTACCAGCAACATGTTCAGTCTATACGGGGGAGCTCTATACCATAGCAGTAGCTATAACAGAAGCGCATAGGGATACTAAGACAGTGATCTTCACGGACTCTCTCAGTGCCATAAAAGGAATTACGCAAATGTACCCAAAAAACCAGCTCTTGCAACGAATCAAAAGTGACCTATCTGAATTTCACCACGATAACAAACATCTGGAAATTGTATGGATTCCTTCACATATCGGAATAGAAGGCAGATACCACGGCGAAGCTAGCATACCAAGACCTCGAAGCAAAAGATGTTCTTGAAGTTCCATATGAAGACTTCAAATGTCGAATAAAAGAACTATCCAGTCAACAGTGGCGCGCTAGATGGCAGAACAAATTATCCTCTCAAGATTACGCATTGGGCATACCAAACTGAGACACCAACACCTCCTCACGAAAGAGGAACCCAACAAATGCGAATCTTGTGGAACAAACCTCTCGGTGAAGCATATTATAACAGAATGTCCCGACTATCAACAACAGAGAGAATACCATGGATTACCGAACGACCTACAGAAAAGTCTCAATGGAAACAACACCATCAAGCTTATGAAATTTCTCAAATCAATTAACATTCTATACAAAATTTAGATCACAAGTACCAACATGTATACTGTTCCACCGCTAATAACCTCAGATGGTTGATGCGGTATACAATAAAAAAAAAACAAGTAGGATAACATTAAAATTAATTTAGTGCAGGTAAATAATAACCAGAATTCATAAACAACAAAAGTAGGCAAATTTTATAATGAGTGCGCGGTTGCATCTCAGATTATTAGTAGGTAGAGTAGGTATATTCGGAATGTTAGATAATTTGACGACTATTAAGAAATAGGGTATGAATAGAAGTAAGTTAGGATAAGTTGTTTAGTAAGATTTCAGCTACTAAAGATGCTAACTTTGTTGGCGAAACGCGCTACATTGGATTCTTTCTGTTTTGAATTTTAATTCTTATCGTAATAGGCTTTGACTTTGATGTTTCTAAATTTGACTTTCAATTTGTTACTCAATGAAATTTTGTTATTGTACAAGTCATTGAATTTTTGTCGAAAAATGGCTTTTACACATGAAGAAAAAAGAGATATACAAATTTATTACAAATTTGATAGAAACAGTATTACGACATCGGAAATGTATTTAAAATTGTACCCCGAAAAACGACAACCACATCGAACTTTGTTCAAGTTATCGGATCAAAATCTTACCGAGTTTGGTTCATTTGAAAAGCCGAGGAAAAAATAGGTAACCAGAATGTTTCTAGATTGCTATATCGACATAATAGTCTTGGAATTCTGATATACCTGTTAGATACGAACCAATGTAACAGCGAGGGTTCTGGCATAAACAATATTTTTCAATTTAGTGCCATCTGGGGAGGAGAAAATGAGAAAATGTCGTTATCATCAAAATACAAACGTTCCACTACAGTCACAAAGAAAAATATTTTTGTAAAGAAATGGAAAAATATTTTGAAAAATTGTAATTCAAAATTTTTCCGATTTTATGCTCTGTATGTGAGTATAAAATTGAATTCCAAGAAACTGTTTATATTAGTTTTTTTCGATATCTTGCCATCTTACCCCACTTTTGGCCTCATCATGGTATTTTTTTCCAATTTGCCGCCATACTAATGGTCATGTGATGTCATAGTCATGTAATGGTCCTGTGACATATCAAATTCTACTGATAAATACCAATAACTTTCACCAAGCATGTCCAACACCTATATATCTCACTGTATCCTCACTATAAAATCTAAAGAGGTTAGATCTGGCGATCACGGTGGCCCAGGCTGTGGACCCAGCGATCTTCGAAGGTTGTAGTCTGCTCATTTCTAGTGTACAGTGAGGGAGGGTGCACCGTCTAACTGATACCAACAACTGCGATATACATGAAGCGACAAATTATCCAAAAAGTCACTAACAGTTCTCAAAACATTTAAATAATTCGAGTTTCTATCATAGTTACAAAATGATAATTCATTATTCATAAGTAAAAAAACAAATTTAAACTGAATGTTTCTTGAAATCTTTTTATTTTATAAAATGGGGATTTTCTGCATCCCAAAAATTATAGTTTTTCTGCATGGTTATTTATTCATTTATTTGAAACAAGGCCATCCAACCGATTCAAATCCAATAGGACGGTACAGCATAACAATCAGATGCGATAATAGCATGGGTGTGAAAAAGATAGATAAATACAAAATTCAAATTCAATTATATGTTTGTATATGTATATGCAGAAAGCATATGTGTGAGGAAAATATATGTATACAAAATTCAAATTCAATTACATATTATAAAGAGTGGAGAGCTGAGTTTTCAATTGCTTTTTGAACATAGGACACAGCAATTATTTGTGTTTGTCGAGTGTTGTATGTTCTACAATACAAAGTATCTACATCGAGAATCAGAATCTATCAGGTTATTCACCAATTTGAAAATAGATATAATATCATAAAAGTCCCTTCTTGATGAGATATGTTCGAGTTTGTAAAATGTAATGTTACTATTATATGAGAAATAACTTCTATATCGAAAAAATTTGTAGTTGATTGTTTTGTTTTGAACATATTCAATTCTTTTAATGTATTTTTCATGTACAGGATTCCAGATCGTGCTTCCGTATTCTAGAATTGGTCTGATGGAAGAGTTGAAACAAGCAATTAAGGAATCGTAATGTCTAAAATGTTTGCAAGATCTGAAAATGAATCCCAGCATTTCCATTGCTTTCCTAACAATTTTTTCAATATGAGTTTCGAAACGCAGTTTTTTATCCAAAATTATACCCAGGTCTTTAACTTCTGATACTTCAGGAACTATAACATCATGATCAGTAGAGCGACTGAAAATTACCTGGTTTATCCCTAGTTTCACGATTGTACAGGGTTTACCGGACACCTTGTATTATGTTATTCATGTGTAAGTGTCAACATTCACTACAACCATCTTTCATTGGGGAAATTAGACGTTCTCAAAACATAAAATAGGATACGATATGCCTTGTAAAGCTTTGGAGATATTATCAGTTCATCACGGATGAAAACTACTTCTCAAGGGAAGCTTGAAAGATTCACAACGCGCGCTCTTCACTCTTTCAAACAAAAGTTCAAAGAACGTTATGTACGCTTCAACCGAGTATTGAGTTAGAACCCAAGCGGAAACTCACCATGAAGTGGCGACAGGGAAATAGTAATTAAAGAACCGAAGAGTTCTCTCCAACCGACTCGATTCTAGACTTCAATTCGCGTTCTAGGAAGTGGACGTTAAGATTTTCATCTCATCCGACGATTCCAACATAAAGTGATTATCTCTCAGGAAAAATGTTGTTCGGGCTTGAGTAGTTGGTGAGAGACGTTGCTCGAACGAATACTCAGCGGCGTGTCAACGGAAATTGCCAACGGGGGCTGGATACCGCCAAATACCCTGAATCATCGTGTTTTTTAAATATCGAGTAAATAGTTTTGATAATAATACCAACGAAGACCATGGTATTACGAAATTCCCTGTTCTATCTGCCCCCACTCTTATATAGGAGAAACTTCGAAACAGATCCATTTTCGATCCTATCAACACTCCCTTTCAGTTAGAAATCGAGACACCAGCTCCGCAGTAGCTCTTCATTTCATCCAAACGGGTCACCCCATAGATTTCGAGAAAACGAAAACCATCGCCCCAGTACGTTCAAGAACTTCTCGTTTTATCAGAGAAGCCATCGAAATCGAAAAACGGCCTGATTGCCTGAACATTAAAGATGATAGCCGTAAATTGAACCCCATTTGGAATCCCCTTCTTCCAACCGTAATTACCAGGCCACGTGAAACTTATCCGCAATCAATTATTATCCCATTAACTCCAACTACACAGCAGGCACCAGCAGACAAGACAAACGAGAAAACCCGTAAGACCCGCCCACCTCCAGGTAGCCAACCACCTATAAATACTACAGTGCAACCAACATCGGATCGTCTTTTGAGATCAAGGAGTAGGCAGGTTGAGACCTTGATATCTCTCAAGACCACGACTCGAGGAGTAGGCAGATAGAGGCCTCGCAGTCACACTCTTGAAAATGGCTCCAAAGCAGGAGCCGAAACGTCGAGTTATAAACTCTCAACGCGGTTCAACCCATGAACTTAGTAAGGTACATATTTCTGACCGCGGAAACCTTTCCGAACATATATATATATATATATATATATATATATAATAAATATAAGTAAAAAAGTTATTGGGTATAACCCTCAAAAAGTTGTGCAACCGTAGACACGTGTTTCGAGCTTAAGCTCTCTTCAGTACGGTAAAATCAAGTGCGAAGATGTACAACACTTGGATGTAAAAATAGAAACAAAGGAAGTCAACAACAGGAAGCCAACCACACATTTGTGGCATCGGTTAGAAGACCTTGTACTCACAAGGCAACAACTAACGTCGTCATGGAGGTAGCTATAGCTATAGTCTTTCCATTATCAATTGCAACAACTCGTATAGGTTCAAAGGAAACGCCGCGGTACACATGACCTTAATTGACGTGCGGCAAAATTGAAAATATTTGGCTGGAGAGTCATAAATCATCATGTAAATCAGGTGACGGCATATCAAACGAAATTGTCGGTAAAGCTTCGAAACGAGTTTTTATGATCTGCAATTGATATTGGAAAGACTATACCAGCGTGACAATCCTACCCAGGAAGATACAAATAAGGATGGATTTAGCGAGGGGCAATGAAAATATAAGTAGAAAAGTTATTGGTGGTTAATGTGTGGTTGGCTTCCTGTTGTTGACTTCCTTTGTTTCTATTTTTACATCCAAGTGTTGTACATCTTCGCACTTGATTTTACCGTACTGAAGAGAGCTTAAGCTCGAAACACGTGTCTACGGTTGCACAACTTTTTGAGGGTTATACCCAATAACTTTTTCACTTATATTTTCATATATTGCCCCTCGCTAAATCCATCCTTATTTGTATCTTCCTGGGTAGGATTGTCACGCTGGTAGCTATAGCTACCTCCGTGGCGACGTTAGTTGTTGCCTTGTGAGTACAAGGTCTTCTAACCGATGCCACAAATGTGTGGTTGGCTTCCTGTTGTTGACTTCCTTTGTTTCTATTTTTACATCCAAGTCTTGTACATCTTCGCACTTGATTTTACCGTACTGAAGAGAGCTTAAGCTCGAAACACGTGTCTACGGTTGCACAATTTTTTGAGGGTTATACCCAATAACTTTTTTACTTTTATTTTCATATATTGCCCCTCGCTATATCCATCCTTATTCATATATATATATATATATATATATATATATATATATATATATATATATATATATATATATATATATATATAAGAATCCCTTAAATTCGGGTATGCAGTCAACAAGGGTATGGAAAATAAGTGTACTCTTTTTTCTATTCAAGCTTTCGAGTCATTTATTGGCTCTTCATCAGGAACTCTACAATGAATTGAAATTGAAACATTTGATTTGAAAGAAATTTGGCACGTGTGTACTTACGAATGTGAGGTTATAAATCCCTTTCACTCGCCGTACTTTATGAAATATCATGTCACAACGGACAACACTCTTGATACAATATTAAAATGACAAAACTTTTTCAAAATATGATTAAAAATGATCATGGTAGATTAAAATAATCTAATTTATCTAATAGGGGTTCATACAATTGGTGGGTCCAACTTTGTCATAAATTTAGAAGTGGAGAGCTACATAATTCTAACTGGTCATTGAGGGTATCAAAATTGTGGTTTTTATTCAATTTGTTTATTTCCAAGGCTTCCAACAAGTTCATTTCTCTTCGTTTATTGCACGTATGAAGGATTTTCATGTTATTTTTATTTATTGTATGATTCGTTTCTTGCAAATGTCTATATATAGCTGATTTTTTATCTGATAACACATGTTCACGGTACCTTATTTCAAAATTTCTTCCCGTTTGTCCTGAATAAGCTGCTGTACAATCACCACATTCCAGTATATATATACCTGATGTTTTCCATTTATCCTTTTTGGGTTTTGCATTGAATAGTATAGTCCCTAAATTACTCCTACTAGTGAATGAAGTTATTATATTACATTTTGAAAAATAGTTTTTTATATTTTCTGAGAGTTTTCCCGAGTAGCTTATACTAGCATATTTTTTATCTCCTTTGGGCCCTATTTGATTTGGATATATGTAATTCATTCCTGATCATTGTCTGCTGTTTATTGGAGATGATCTTATCAATTAAGTAGACTGGAATTTGGCTATTTATTGCAATCTGTTTTATGATTTTTATTTCTTCTTGCAAAGCCTTATCCGATGAATGAATCATAAATGCCCTATGTATCATTGATCTGAATGCTGATAATTCGTGTGATAATGGACTGAAGGAATCTAAAGGTATTGTACAATCCGTAAAAGTATCTTTTCTGTATATGTTGAAGTGAAAATTATTATTAATGTTTGTAATAGAAATTAATTTTATTGTTTTGTTCTATTTCGATCTTGAATTTTATCTTATCATGAAGAGTGTTAAGGAAATTCAAAAATTGATTTATCTGTCTCGTTGAGCCATTAAAACCTACGAGAATATCATCAACATATCTGAACCAGAATGCAATATGTTTATGAGATAAGGCGTTATTTAGGATGCGGGTGTTTTCTAAGTTATTCATAAAAATATCGGCTAGTAAGGGACTTAACGGAGAGCCCATTGGGAGACCCGAATTCTGCAGGTAAAAATTATTATTAATGTTTGTAATAGTAAGATCTATAAAATGAATTTTATTGTTTTGTTCTATTTCGACCTTGAATTTTATCTTATCATGAAGGGTGTTAAGGAAATTCAAAAATTGATTTATCTGTCTCGTTGAGCCATTAAAACCTACGAGAATATCATCAACATATCTGAACCAGAATTCAATATGTTTATGAGATAAGGCGTTATTTAGGATGCGGGTGTTTTCTATGTTTCATAAAAATATCGGCTAGTAAGGGACTTAACGGAGAGCCCATTGGGAGACCCGAATTCTGCAGGTAAAAATTATTATTAATGTTTGTAATAGTAAGATCTATAAAATTAATTTTATTGTTTTGTTCTATTTCGACCTTGAATTTTATCTTATCATGAAGGGTGTTAAGGAAATTCAAAAATTGATTTATCTGTCTCGTTGAGCCATTAAAACCTACGAGAATATCATCAACATATCTGAACCAGAATTCAATATGTTTATGAGATAAGGCGTTATTTAGGATGCGGGTGTTTTCTATGTTTCATAAAAATATCGGCTGGTAAGGGACTTAACGGAGAGCCCATTGGGAGACCCGAATTCTGCAGGTAAAAATTATTTTTGAAATTAAAATAATTTTGTTTGAGGCACACATCAAAGAGGTTGTATAACTCCTCCGTGATGTAAGGATTAATATTATGTTTATCAAGTATGTCTATCAAAAGAGGAAGGCATACTTGATGTTAGCGAAACATCGCATATTTGAAAAAAAATAACGAAAATTTTTTTCCTCCACAAATAATAAGCGACAAAAAGGCGGCAAATTATGTATACTTCAAAACTGTGAGACAATAGATATTACAGAAGTTGGTTCGCTAACTACATATGAAGAAGAAGCGAAACATAAACTTTTTCGAAGTTGTCTTGCTAACTTCATACAGGTGAATGAACTGGTAACACTGGTCTAAAGATTTTCTCCAAACTGATTCGCCGAGAAGTTTTTGGGACCAAAGAATGAATGTGTGAGGGAGACACAAAATTGTGCAGAAACTAGTCGAGTTGGCCAGCGTTTTCTCAACACGGAAGTGACTCGCCCTCACGGTTGTAGCGTCAGAGCTGCTGATGTTTACTTAAAATGGAAATTGAATTCCTACCTGATTTTCGAGAAAACCGTGTGCAGTAAGCTTTGGTAAATCTTGTGGACCGAGATTTCTGGATGTCCGACCCTAAAGAATTTCGCCGGCGATAACGACGTGTTTTCGTTTTGTCGTTGACATAAATTGAATTCCACAAAATAAAATGATGTCGGACAAAAAACGTGAAATCAGTGGAGAAACTCCTTGCAATAAGGAATTACACTAGTAATTTTTTCTTCCAAATATTTACAAGTCAAACTAGGTGAAAAAGATCTGATTTTTTTTTTCGATTGGGTTTGATCCAGAAAAAAAAAACAACTGTGGTAGAATTCAACTAACAACTAAATTCGCGCGAAATACTACTGGTATTTTATTGGACAAACACAAGTGACGTCAAAGTCTCCTGACTTCAAAATCTCCATATATTGCCTATTTGCCTTTCTGTTGTCAAAACCAAGTGTACCTTTCCATCAAATTCGACTGGATAGTATTGAAAGAAGAATAATTCGGTTCAGACTGGTTTGAATTGAAAACCATTCTTCATTGTACAGAAATCATCCTCTGAAGACTCATGACGTTTAGAATAATACAAGTGACGTCAGCCCGCGAAAATGTGGAGTTTGAATCTCTCTCAATTTGGAACAATTTTGAAGCGGATTGTAATCGATATGAAATAAATAAATAGGTTCGTGAAATTATTTTACATGCATCATGTATAGATTGGATTAGATTAGATTTATTTGAACAAGTTACAATTATGTTTTTGGTAAGTCAGTAGTGCAGGTTTAAAAATGTTTAAAATCGACATTAAAAGAGTTTGGGTGAAATAGTCATAGGTAAAAAAAATAAGAAAAACGATAAAACAAACAAAAACAATCTAAAATACAGTGTCCCATTATTTGGGAGATCTAGATATTGCTGAGAAACAGAGACATACTCAAATATTCGTCAATGGAGTAAAAACAGTGATTGAGAATGTGTCGTTCCAAGTCAAAATCTTGAACTCATCAGGCAAAAAGTTATAGAGTCTGACATCCAGTGAATTAATTTCTGTTTTATTGAGTCTGTAGCGAGGAGGTGTCAAATCATTTGCACCACGAGTTTGGTGATCATGAAACGTTACAAACAGTTTGATCGAAAACTGTTCCTATTGATATAAGTGTGGTCTTCTTTTCAGTAACCCAATCTGTATTTCTACTTCGTATTTCCTTTCTTAAGTGCTTCATAAACACCTCATGCCGCTAGCAATCATGAACAGGATGGAGTTTTAGGCACGCATGAACTTACAAAACATATTCCACTCATGGATTGCCATGCCTCCCAGTGCATTGAAATACCTCTCGATAACAGCAATCAACTTTCTCAGAAGTTAGATCAATTTACATTTGAAAGGGTAAACCGAATCTCAGCGGCGAAGTGTGATAAAGACGGCCATTCAATAGGAATAAATGAAGGTGTTTTATTTCGTGTCATAGATCTCTTTATAAAACTTTGTCTTTCTTTCAGTATTGTCTCTCAGCCTCGTTATTCAAATGACAGTTCATGATTTCCAACAAAGTTCGATGAAGTGTGCAGGATAGTATTAAATAATTAAAGCAAAAGAAAGTTATCTATGGTGTACCACGAGGATCCGTGCTGGGACCAGTCCTATTCAACATTGATTTGAATGATATTTAATTCAAATGAATGTGGAAAGCTGAATTCACTTGTTTGTAGTAAATGAAGCGAAGATTTTGTATAGAAGTTTATAAATTTTATGTTCATTGCAATACGCTTACGACCTACGTCATCTTTAGTGCTTACTAGTCAGGCAACAGGAAAATTCAAAATTCGTAAAAAATTATTCAAACGTACCAAAACAAATTTTGCTAAAAATGTAAATTATAAACAATTCTAGTTATTTTGTAGAATAAAAATACAAAAGAGTCGCAAAATTACGAAAACCAAGAAAATATCATCCTTAATTGTCTTCCAATTTTCGACCATTTCCAAGTAACTAAATTATCTATTAATACTTTTGATAATATTCCGGCCGAAAAAAACTCCGAAATAGTGGCAAACGCAAGGAAACGTTTGTCTCTATGTCAAGAGGCTCGCCGAAACTTTATCACCTACGCCGATGATCGAAACATATTTTGTTTGTTTATTTCACAATAAAAAATTTTGGTTTCAAGTTGAATTGATTGGCAAAGTAGGGGCAAAGTAGGGAGTGATTTCTCAGAAAATGTATTAAATTTTCATCACCATAGATTTCGGAAACTCTGTAAAATTTGAAAAGAATGGAAAAAATGAAAAACCATATTTTTATTTTTTGACAAAGTTTCCGAAATCTGTGATGGTGGCAAATTTTATTAGATTTTATTGATCGATTGATTGATTGATTGTTGGTGATTTTGGAAATAATGCTAAAGTTGTTCGAAAATGTAGGTGGTAATTTCCTAGAATACATATACAAATTTTCACCACCACGGATTTCGGGAACTTTGTCAAATAAAAAAATCAATTTTGGATTTTTTTTATTGTTTTCAAATTTCACAAAGTTCTTAAAATCTGTGGTTGTGGCAAATTTAATATTATATGTATAATTCCAAAAACTTTTGTATTATTTCCATAATCAATTCAGATTGACAATGAATTTTTATGTGTAAAATAAATTTTAAAAATTTAGCCGTCATCGGCGGAGGTGGCAAAGTTTCGGCGACACTTGTGACATACAAATAAATGTTTCTTTGCGATGTCACACTTTTAGATTTTTTCCATAAATAAAAAGATGAAATACAACAAACACTGAACATTTTAATACCTAACCGTCAAACAATTCTGGTCCTATAATTGTCTATTAAATCAAAAATATGAATCTTTGAAAGACATTTTTTTTCAGTGGCCTTTCTACGCCTTGGTGAGATATTCATTCATTTTTCCTCTATATGGAAGAATGCAGATGTTTTACCTATACCTAAATGCAACTCCCCCACAGAATTGGCACATCTGAGACCTATCAGTATTCTCCCAACCCTTTCGAAGGCATTTGAGAAAATTCTCAAAGAACAAATGTTCGACTTTCAAACAAAATTTCAACAGCTCAATCTGGATTCCGCCCTGGCCATAGTACAACCACTGCACTTTTGAATGTCACCGATGACTTGTTTCGGTCAGTTGACAGAGGTGAACTCTCGTGTCTTGTTTTGCTTGACTATACCAAAGCTTTTGATACCATAGATCATGATGTACTCTGTAAAAAACTAAAATACTTAGGATTCCATCAGAGCTCAGTGGCCCTCATCAAAAGATTTCTCTCGTTTCGGACACAGTCAATAACACTTGGTGGTGAAACTTCTGGCACACTACCTATTGAGTTTTGAGTACCTCAGGGTTCAGTCCTTGGGCCATTACTGTTTTCCCTGTATATTTGCGACTTTCATGAGACAATGGAGTACTGTAATATTCATCACTATGCTGATGATACCCAATTATACGTCAGTTTTGATGTAAACAACGTCAATTTAACATCAGCACGAGTGAATGAGGATTTGACCTCTCTTTCCAATCTTTCGAACGCTCATAACCTGAAGATCAATCCTCGTAAGTCCCATGCTATGAGTATCGGAAATAATTATAAACGATTAATGGCCGAAGCGAATTTTTCGCTTCATCTCTCAGATGAACAAATTCCATTTGTCAGCGAATGCAAAAATTTGGGTGTCTGGTTCGATCAGCAATTTCGATTCACAAAGCACGTTAGTCACTTATGTCAGAGTTCCTTCAATGTGCTGAGACAGTTGTACCCCTCTCGGGACATTTTACTCACCTCAAAGCTCAAACTAAACCTTTGTGAATCCTTGATTATCTCCAAGCTCTCATATTGCGACGCCGTCTATGGCCCCGCTCTCTTGCAGAGTGACGCCTCCAGACTACAGCGAATTCAAAATTCCTGCATACATTTTGCTTACGGTATTCGTAAGTATGATCACATCAGTGCAAAGTTCAGAGAATCCGGATGGCTGAGATTGGAAAAATTGAGAAAACTTCATTTGCTAAAATTAACCCACAAAGTACAACAACAAACAACTTCTACACCGGCATACCTAGCTGCCAAATTGATCACCTTCCGTAATTACAATATACTTCAAGAACACGAAACAAAAACACCACGGTCATTCCAAAATTCAAAACCAGTTTGTACAAACGAAGCTTCTCATACACAGCTCCCAAATACTACAACTACCCAATAATTTTCAGAACTATAATATAATCAACTTCAAAAAGAAACTGAAAGAACTATTATATACTGAAATGCTCATATTAGATATACTTCTGACAATGCTTGTACAATTGATTGATTATTTCTCTCTAATGATAGTTACGAATTGATAGTAGTATAAGATATTTTATGCACTAGCGGGCGGTAAAGTACACTTTAACGCCCGGTTCGCCGGGCGTAAAGTGGCACTTTACCGCCCGCGGGCGCATTATGGCTCGGCGGGCCGTGAAGTAGACAAAATTCTCAAATTGTCTATACTCACACATCATTTCGTGCAATTCCTAACACGAATTAGAATCATTTCAGTTCAATAGAACAATACTCTTTCTAACATTTGTTCATAATCGTTGGCAAGTTTTTCGGTGATGATCTATTTATTTGAAATAGATTTTCCAATATAGCACTCAGCTACTATAGTTTCACATTCCTCATATTATGTTACCCTTAATTATTGTATGCATAACGTATGAAACGTGTAGACCAGTGCAATTCAAGTCAGTATTTGTGATTCGCGATATAAAACCGCTAGTGCATAAAATTTTGTATGTATCACGTGCGTAAAATGCGTTTAGGTCTTCGGCGTGTGATGGCCCCTCGGCTAACGCCATCGGGCCATCATCCACGCCGCGGGCCTTAAACGCCTACTTTACGTCCTTGATACATAAATAACTATTTTGTTGCTTTCTATAAAATTGTTAAACTTTTTTTTTCTTTCTCTCTTTTTTCAAGGGTTAAGTTGTAAAACGGCATCAGCTGACACTTCGCCCTTTCATCTATGTCACACCATATAATTATGTATGAATTTATATTTTTTGCAAGATGAATATAGACGATTTATTATTATTATTATATAGGGATATTTCAAGAAAACGGAACACTCTGTTTAGAACAGCACTTACAAAAGCAAAAAACGCTACGAGAAGATGATTTTGTGGAATGAAGCAAATTGCTAAGAAAGCAATTTCGATCCTTATTCAAAATCCAATTTCGAATTCAACCTTGAATATTGCATAGGTACATACGATACGACTCGTAGCCATTCACGAGATACAGTTTCATGGGTGTTTTGCTTTATCAGCATTTCCTGTATCCCGAAAACGTGAATTTCATTCGAACAATAACGTTCACGGGACAATGGCTGTTGTTTCATATTCTAAAGAAAGGAAATTAATAAGTTTCAATGAAGTCGACGTGTATATTGAAAGAGAGCAAAGTAGTTTAGGGTAGTATTTTCAGTGGTACCAACAGTAGACAATAGAGGGTATTATCACAGATCTTTTCGGAAGTGGTGTGTATCTGTCGATTGATAACAAATCTCTGAAATTTGGATGAGAGTAAAGCGACAATAAAAAATTTCAATGTGTTTCATTTCATAGCTATTCTACTTTTGAGTTGAAACTTCACGACGATAGTCTAAATTTCGAGGGAAAAATCGAAGTAGACAAAAAATATCATTATCAAGAAGGATGAAGATTCTTGTCCACTCAGTTGCTTTTCTCCAACATGGTAGGTTTCAAATAATTGCTGAATATGTCAATTCAGCAACTGTTGCTTTTCAAGGTAAGCTTTAAGAGAAATAACTGCAAAGTATATGTGTGTTTTACTAACATGTTCAATGTGGTTTGACCTCAGATCAATAAGTAAACATAGATGGGCCCGATGCTACGTAAACATCATATTCACTGAACCGAAGATAATTCTTGCGGAAACTGACATTCGAACCAAAACAAAACACCTCTAGCACAGTGCCGTGCTTTTTTAAGAGGGTCAAAATTACTTATGCAAATGCAGTACCTGTGAGCTGCAACAAGTTATTTCGCGGTTTTTTCTTAAAATTCCTAGGGTCAATAAAAACCCGGGGGTTAGCAGCAAATAACTTTCTATCAAAATTTGGGGATTCAAGATAGTGGATTAGTTTTGTGATTTATGATGATATTCTTTCCTTAGTTGAATTCCAGGAGTTATCAGCTATAAAAAATAAAGCATTATTTATGGTCTTAAGTAATTAATTCGAGAGAGGTAACAAGTTCATGGACTATATTTCAAGTTTGGAGTCTGGGGGTTTATGTTGTGTAGATCAAGTGTCAACGAATCAATACGAATATTTGAATAAAAATGGACTAGTTGCATAAAGCCTTCTGTTAACGTAGGTAACATAACTGGTGAGCTCTGACATGCGTTGCCATAGTAATCATCAAATCAAATATTTATTTGTCTGTTAAATTCTTTATGCAACTGGCCCTATGAGTTAAGAAACCTTTACCAACATCTATTTATTCTGAACCCATTTCCTTTTTTTGTAAAAATTGTTTATTCTGTTGAGTATGATCCTTCCTGAATTTTGGACCAGTTCATTCATATGGCAAGTAACTGTCAGAAAACAACTACTCTCCTGGCTAAGACCACGACGGGGATTGAATTAAATATAACAGATACTTGTGCAACGTTCCTCAAAGCATCAGAGGACGCAATTGCGAGTGCAAGTGTTTTGTGTTGATGAAGTGTTAAAATTTTCCTGTGTGTTTTCGTGGTTTTTGTCCTGCTTAAACAACTCAAAGTTACATGAGGAATATTTTTCAAAATAGTGCAGTGGTTTGGTGAGACACAATGTCGAAATACTGCTTTGCTTTGCAAAACAAATTATAGTAGACAAACATTCCACAGGCGAGGTTCCAGTGATCCAAGGATCAGTTTTGGGTCCTATTCTATTGCTGCTCTACATCAACGATATGGCCAACCTAGATTTTCCAATCAAATTTATGTCAGTAAAAAAAGTACTGACGCTTTATGAAATTTTCATTTTGGAAACAGTTGGCTTGATGGACAAATACAGAATGAAATTCATTACCTAACAGACAAATCGATTTTCCCTTTAGAAAAAAAAAGTTTCTCCTCTGACTTCAACTCTCTTGAAAATGTTTTTGATTTATAGAAGCAAGCAAATTAATAATCATTCACCTGATCAAATCAGATACATGATCGACATAAAGTATTCCCGAAAATCAGTTAAAAAACTTCTGATATGGAAATGCAGTTTAGACGAGTATCTTGCATATGCATTCTAGTCGTTCTGCGTTTAATATTATATAGTGTGATACTTCAAAATATTTTACAAGTCATTTTGTTTTCGTAACTTTTGGATTCAGTTAACCTATATCTTTATAGGAGATTTCCTCCTAAGACTTCTTATGAATGCTAACATGTAAACAATTGACAGTTTGGTAATTTTGACTTGGCGACAAATGTTTTCATTAAGACAATAAAGTTCATTTATCCATATATCTATAGTATTGAAAATATTGACATAAAACAGGGCGTTCCATTTAAATTAAACAAGTTCAAAGATTGTGATTATCTTGCCTTAATTTTTACACACCTTGTATAAGTTACTGAATATTTCACAACTGCTATATGAAAGTTATTCAGTTAGTAACCTCTAGCATTAATTTGGTTGAAAACAAGAAAACACTGGTTGAGAATTTGAGCATTATAGCTGATGCTGCATTTTCACAAAATAAGAGATATTTCAAAAACCATTAGGTTTAGGTGAATTAAACCTTAATAAAACTTACATTCATTTTAATCGGTAAATCCGAATATGGAATAATATACAGAATATTCCATTTGAAAATAACAACTTTGATATGTTTCGTGTTTTTGGCACAACATGAAAATATTTTTGAAATGTAGGGCCAATAGGTCCCTATTCATCGAAAAGAAAAACTTTCAAAAAATCAAACGCTTTGCCATACTGCTTCGTGTCGAATAATGTGAATTAGGGTGTTGTACTGGGCTATACAATCTTATTGTAAATTTAATTCAAATGCTCCAGAAGAATTTCACGATTTTCAATTCCGGGATGACCATCACTCTCCAAATCCCGTTTCCAATCATCCCGCCCCGCAGATCGTGACCTCTTACACCGATTCATCCGCTCAAATGAGTTTTCCGTACAGTGCGTCCTCATCCGGAATTAAATCCTCAGGATGTAGTTTAGCAGAACGAAATTCATTTCGAGTCTGATTTAGCGCGAAATCTCCTTTTAAACCTGCCTCGAGTGGGCTAATTGAAGTGTGCATATCACGAGCACGCGGAACATCAAGATGGCCACGCCGATTGTATAGGAGGTGCTGCAGGGTAATTGCGAACACCTCGCGCCATACATACAAATGGGAGGCTGATTGGCGTCGCGGCGCTTCGCGCCGTCTATTTCATACTTTATTTTCGAAGGAGATTCGCGCTAAACGGTTACAGCGAGTATGTGCCCCGTGATTTCGTTTCGAGTCGCAGGCGACACGTCTGCCTCTCCGAGATAATTCCAATTTCCACCTGCTTGTGTGTGTGTGCGATTCATGTGTAATTATTATTATGCTCCACTCCAAGGAACTGATCGTTTTAACAAGCTCCATTCAAATTCCCTTATCGGTTCGTTTATGTGAGTCAAACATATAGAATGTGTCAAAGATAAGGACGAACAGTATCTCGGTAACCGTAAGAGTTATTGGCAAAAAGTTGCTGAATTGAGAAGTCAAAAATTTGTTCATTTTCACATCCTTTCCTCGGTGAATGACCCTTCATGACAAGTCTTGATTTGTACATGTCGATAAAACCATTTGGAATCGTTTTGAGCTCATACACCCACTTACATGGAATGGATTTCTTACCTGGTGGTAGCTTCTTGCTAACACATGTTTCTCTTTCTTTTCGGAATTGTATTTCTTGCTGCATCGACAAAATCTAGTTTTCTCGTTCTTCACAGGTTATAGCTTCCTTGTAGCTCAATGGTTCTCTTGGCTCACTATTATCCGCAGCAACTGTTATCACAAATTCTTGAAAACGTGACGGTGCTTTCAGTAAATTCCTCCTAACTTCGATTTTATCTCAACCCAGAATTAATTAGGTAGTCTCTTCAGAACTGTCTTTTGTATCTTTTCCAAGTATGTCGTCTGTTACTTCCTTTCTTACTTCTGCTCTCGTTCAAATTCACCTCTTGTGTCGATTTCTGTCACAATATCTAATGGTAGGTCTAGTATAACGATTTTAGACACTTTGGTAACTGCGTTACAATTTTCAATGAAGTGCATTCATCAGAAATCATATCTCGGGATATCCAATGTCGATTCCGTAACCAATGAAAATGCCTTTGACAGCTTCCTCATCCATGCTTTTACGGTTATTCTTTGGAAGGTGAGCGTAACACGTACTTTCGTTGACTTTCAAGTGTTTGATCTTAGATTCCTTCCCAAACCTAACTCTACGTCAATTTCGGGCAATCCCGTTCTGTTAATAATGTATGATTTCTCAAACAGTCCTTCTCTTGCGTGCATCAGAGTCCTCGTAGTTTCAGCAACAGTTCTGTTCTGGGCATGATGAGTCTCTGTCTGATCCCTTGTTTATTGAGAACATTTCTTACTCCGTTATTATCAAATTCACCACCATTCATGTATAAACCGATATCTGTGGTAATCATTTCTGAACAGAACATAGTAAAGAAAGCTCTGTCTTGAAGTTTCGAAGGGTTCACAGACAGATGAATTTCCTCACCTGGTGCTTTGGCTCCTTCTCTTATGCCAAATTTCCGCACATGAGTGTTATCGTAAACACAACATTTTCAAGGTTCACTATCCAATAGTAAATCGATGCCTAGTTCTCTTGCTGTGACAGCTTTAACACGACGTTTATTTTGATGACCTATTCTCTCACAATCCAGTTAAAGATATTCTCGTAAGAAACGACATTTACTACTGCTGAACATTCTGGATACACAAAGGACCCCGCACACCTTATATGGAAAATGGCTCTCCGTCAAATTTCTTGAATTTTTGATATGTTGTAGAATTGATCATTCCGATGAAATATTTCAACGGGCGCAACACGATCCTATGACTAGTTTTCGAGATACAGGGTGTTGAATATGAGAAACATTCACTTTTCATCACTCTGTATCTGCCAAGTTACGATTTAGTTCGGATTTATCTTTTGTGGGATCATCATCACATCCGTGTATGATGAATTCATGAGAAATTCATTTCCAAATCTTTTCGTAGTACAGGGCGATTTCACTTGAAAACAATGCTATTTTGAGACATTCATAATTTAGTTGTTTTATAAAGAGAAAATGCGAGAAAAGGTAGAATTATCACATAATATTATAAATTCATATCATCTAGCATCACAGTTGATACAATTCATACAAGGTGATTCACAAATATGGAAACAAAACGAATTTTGGTTTTTGGGACACCTTGTAGTAATAAACCAACCTAAAATGACAAAATTCACTTGAAGAATGTTAAATGATATGTTCCATCGTATACAGAGTCGAATGATATCAATTTGAAAAATTAGTTATACTTTAATAAATAAAAACCTTGATTTCTTAAATCACCCTATATCTCATAAGGGAGTCCGAAAAGAATTCAATATTTTTTCATGGGAGAACTCGAAATACTTTCATCCATATTGTACAAAATTTTCAGCGGAATCCCATGACGGGTTTTTCATATACAAGGCGAAAAATGTATGAAAAAAGCTACGATCTGTACATTTTCCCATTGCTATATTTTCAGTCCAGTTTTCGGCGGGTTTGCTGTAGTTCTTCCTCGTCCGGCCGCTTTTACTCGAAATAAAAATATTTCAATAAAATAGTGATCAGTTATTATACCGTACAATAGCGTACCGCATCCCTCGAAAAAAAGCCATAACTCGAATTATTATCTGCACAAGCATCGTCTAGTAGGCGATTCAATGGAAAAGTTATTTTTTCATGCTTAGTGTTTCTCAGAAGTTATATTATACTTATTACATCCGCAGAAGTTCGTTTTTTCGAATTTTCACTCTATAAAACAATAAAATAGTGAAAGTCTCAAAATAGCATTATTATCAAAGGAAATCGCCCTGTACTACAAAAATATTTGGACATGAATATCTCATGAATTTGTCACATAACGAAAATACCACATAGGATAAATAAGAAAAAAATCATAATTTGTATGTAATTATTTCTATCGTCTTATATAGATATATATTAAATCAAATTCTCGGCATATTTTTACACGAAATTAAAGTTTTATGTTTCAATTATGTTCTTGTATCTTCGAATCGTATATATGTTTGTATATAGTATATACCCCCTTTCAGAGAACGTTTCTCTTTCTTTTTCTTGTATTTGAAACATCATCTGAATCATCTTCGAATACCTACTTATTAATATATTCCTCTTATTTCGTAGTAGGCATGGAGAACGATTCAAAGAGGATAAAATCAACAAAATTCTTATGTCAATAGTCGTTTTCTTGTTGTCATAAAGCCCGAGAACTCTTTTTGGGTTATTGGACTAATTGAAGTTTCTTTTTTACTGTTCAAGTTTATGTGATTTTCAGTGTTTGTTGAACTTTGCTGAACAATATGGCCTTCGCAAATAGAGTGAGTTGTTATGTTTGTGACCGAAATGTTATTCCTAGACTCTCAATGCGTTTGAATAGAGGAGATAATATTGATGTTTTGCAAATTGCAACATATCGAAGACAAACTGCGGGAAATCCACCTATTGATATTCAGGATGATACAAAAATATGTTTCAATTGTAATAACACAGTAATGAATGACATTATTGCTATGGAAAATAACCCAAATTGCCTTCGTCTCAATGTGTTGTCCCGCGTATCAAGTCGTGCGTGCATTATTTGTAATGCTCGTCAAAATATTCGAAGACTTTCTTTAGAATGTAGAGTGAATATTTTTGTTGCTTCTGATATCTATGTCCCAGATTTCTTGAGAATTTGTGGTCACCATCTTGATCATCAAGGTTTCCTTCCAAATTACTTGCATGGAGGTTTGAATTTTGTGAATAAACCATACATAATTTCCAATCTTCAACATTTTCTTCAAAGAATGAGGACATTTGCTAATAGAAACAGGCCACTCCGTAACTGGGAAGATATCAATTGTTTCACTGAAGACGAATTTAAGTATCTGACATCAATCTCAAAAAATCATTTTCGACAATTACTAGAATTTTGTGATATTGTTGAACAAGGTGGCAAGAGAAGAAATGTCGAAATAAAACATTTGCTGACATTTTTGATCAAAATGAAACATGGAGTTTCAGATGAGTTTTTGAAAATATTGTTCAGTTATCCTTCTCGACAAACAGCAAGCTTCATTATTTCTAATGTGAGATGATCTCTTTTACAAAGGTTCGTACCGAACAATATTGGATTTAATTCAATAACAAGAGAAAATTATATTAACAGTCATGTATCCCCTTATACGAATCAACTGTACAATCCCACACCAGATATTCCCAAAGCAATAGTTTATATAGATTGTACCTACAATAAAATAGAAAAGAGCAGTAACTTCCGGGTATTGAGGCAATCATACTGTTTCCACAAGAATGAACACTTGGTCAAACCAGAGATCATAGTTGCCCCCGATGGATATATCTTAGCAATCAACGGGCCGTACTTCGCAGATGCTAGGAATAATGATCACGAATTACAATTGATTTGAATGGAATGAAAACATGGTTTCAAGAAGGAGATATTGTGATAGTCGATAGAGGCTACAGAGATTCAATCAATAGTCTACAAGAACTTGGCTTGCATTACTATATGCCACCATTTCTACCGCCGAATCAAAGGCAATTAACGACAAATGAAGCCAATCAGGCACGTTTAATAACCACTACTAGATGGATTGTTGAAGCTAGAAATGGACATTTTAAGTCAATTTTCAAATTTTTTCTTCAACCCATAACAGCAATACATACTGCGAAGCTACATGACTATTACCTGATTGCTGGCGCTCTTATAAATAAATTCCATCCATTGATGAATATGCCTGGAACGTTGGATACGGCCACACAAATGTTGGTTGATTCCGATGATGTCAACATTGTTCAGGCACGAGTTGAAGCTGAAAACCTCCGAACTAGGAATGGTCGATGGATTCGTTTAAATCAATATCATATACAATCGTTTCCTCGCCTTGATATTGAATATTTAAAATTACTTACTGGAACATATCATTTACACTTGGCTGCGTCATATATCCAAGATACAACTCGTAGAGATGGTGAAGTAGACAACATTTTAGAAGTCGATGAGTTACATGGGGAACCCAATTTCCTAAGATTCAGAATATTTTCTCGGTTCAGGAATGCTGCTAAACACATGCTTTGGGTTGTTTTCACTGAAAGAGGTGACGAAAATCTAGAAGATCCTGCTCTCCCCATTACGGGGTATTATTGTACTTGTAAGTCTGGTGCTAGGACTTTAGGAACTTGTGCGCATGTTGCTAGCGTGATATGGTTTTTGGGGTACGCTAGATACCAAGAAAACATACATTTTCCATCCAATCGTCTTTTAGATTCCATAGGAGATGCTGCAAATAGAATGCTTCCAGAGGACATGGATATCGGTCCAGAAATAGTTTAATTTTATTGGTTATTGGTAAGAATCTCCTTCTAATTCGTATTTGATAATGTTTTTTGATTAAGGAAAAATTCAGTTATCCATCATGTATTTTCCTTGTTGTATTGTCATGCACATGCTCGTGCCAACCCAATATCCGAAAGATATATCACATCCCGTTGAACTTCTATCAATTTATGTATAGATTATATATATATATATATATATATATATATAGAAGTAAATAGAGTGATTTATGTTTTGATTCCGAGAGCCACCATCATCTGTCGACAGCTGTTTCGTGGTTTCCCACTCATCAGGACAGCTTTATGGTTGCTCTCGATTCCATGGTTCGTGCCAAATTAAGTTTCAACTAGTGACTGTAGATGTCACAAGTTACTTCCTGTTATATATATATATATATATATATATATATATATTCACTGTTTATAGAACTCATTAAATTAAACAGCTGTTTCAGATTACTTATTACTAAGGTATCAACTGATAACACTAGTATCCTACGACATACCTCCATAATGACATGTGCCTGAGATTTATCCACTTGAAATGTTCCTTATATCGTTACATTCAAACTATTTAGCAGACATCTTGAACCTCCTGCATTATCCATGACGGGCATCTTTAAGACAGGCATACATTATGCAATTTCCATGCAATGCAAGTTTGGTGCTATGCAAGAAATTCTTGCATAGCTATTGCATATCTCTTGCCGCGCACATTACATTATGCTGTTTCAGTGCAATTCTGATTTGTTTTGACATTTTGACATCACTGAAATTAATGAACATGTCTTGTTTCGTCCCTTTTTCCAGATGATGACCAAAATCACGTAATTAAGATGCCTGGTTACACGTAATCAATAGAGATACACTCTGCTCAACATATCAGTCACAACACAATGAAAATAGCTAGAGGATAATAATACTGTTTTTGAAGTTCACGTTGGTGACGCTGTTACCACTAGAAAAATTACTAGAATTGCATAAAACTTGCATGAAAAATAGAGCAGATGCTATTTTCAAAACTTGCATGGAAATTATACGCGCGCAAGCGCGTTAATGTAGTTTGGACTTGCATGGCACTTGCATTGCACGGAAATCGCATAATGTATGCCTGTCTTTATTATTGGGAATTCAAAATTAGATGCCAGCGCCAAAGTGGCAAAAAATGGAACCTCTTTCGCGTATTTATGTCGAAAGAACATAACCTCGTTGTCCTTTGTGCTATTGTTGTAGAAATGCTCAAAATGTCAAAATCATAGTTTCAACCTCATTTTCACGTAAGTATAGATTCAAAACCCGACACCAGAGGGAGTATCCCTTATCTTGAATTCCCAATAGCCATGGGATACATATTATGTGTGCCATCTGGCAAGGCCGTACAAGTTGTTATGAGTTGAAATAATGTTGATTTCACTTCACTGAATTCCTTACTTTTACGTTTTGACTAAATGTCAAATAAGTATCTTCTCAATCACATCAGGAGACTTCAATGGATAGGTAGAGTGGTCATTTATTAGCGTAAAATAGTGAAATATATGGACTTTTTCAGAAATTGTTCGCCTTGTATATAAAAAACCTGTCATAGGAATTTGATGAAAATTTTGTACGATATGAATGAAAGTATTTCGAGTTCTCCCGTGAAAAAATATCGCTATCTTTTCGGACTCCCTTATGAGATATAGGGTGATTTAAAAAATCAAGGTTTTTATTTATTAAAGTATAACTAATTTTTTAAATTGATATCATTCGACTCTGTATACGATGAAACATATCATTTAACATCCTTCAAGTGAATTTTGTCATTTTAGGTTGGTTTATTACTACAAGGTGTCCCAAAAACCAAAATTCGTTTTGTTTCCCTATTTGTGAATCACCTTGTATGAATTGTATCAACTGTGATGCTAGATGAAATGAATTTATAATATTATGTGATAATTCTACCTTTTCTCGCATTTTCTCTTTATAAAACAACTAAATTATGAAAGTCTCAAAATAGCATTGTTTTCAAGTGAAATCGCCCTGTACTACGAAAATATTTGGAAATGAATTTCTCATGAATTCATCATACACGGATGCGATGATGATCCCACAAAAGATAAATCCGAACTAAATCATAACTTGGGAGATACAGAGTGATGAAAAGTGAATGTTTCTCATATTCAACACCCTGTATCTCGAAAACTAGTCATAAGATCGTGTTGCGCCCGTTGAAACATTTCATCGGAATGATCAATTCTACAACATATCAAAAATTCAAGAAATTTGACGGAGAGCCATTTTCCCATATAAGGTGTGCGGGGTCCTTTCAGGTTCGGTAGAAATAAATCACCATTCTTGGACCTGGAACCAACTAGTATGGTTTTGTCATCAATTTTCAAAATGCCTTTTCGAAAACTGGAACTGAACTTCCTGTTATAGAACTATTCATGTGCAGATAATACGGAACAAAGGTTTTTCGTTGTAGATGATACCTACTAAACATCACCCAATCTCAACCCGTACTTTTTCATATTTAGGTCAGCCTCTACAAGAATGATTCCTTTTCAGGTTCACCATTTGCTGTGAACAATTTTGATTTTGTTTCGAATAAATGGAAGCTTTCAAAAACATCGTTTCGGTTAGTAAAATGATCCGTCACGTCATTGTCTACAAACCAGGAATGATGATCAACTCCTGTTGTGAAAACAATGGTCTCTGCCACAAGCAATAAGTTCAAGTCTTCTTTCTTTCGTTTTTTCTCCTTTACTTTTCGTACCTGCTGTAGGTCTCCCATGTGCTTTGCATTTTCTGTTTCTGCATTGTTTAAAGTCGTGTCCCGACTTTTTACAGTAGTGGCATACTCATCTACCTTTTCTTTCTATGTTACTTCGGGATTACGATGCTATACTTCATCAAAAACAAGCTAGCAAGTCTATTTGTAGGCGTTTAGTATAGACTCTAAAAAATATTGCTTTATAAACCAGTGTTATTTCGACAAAAACTGTCTGTCTGCTGAAGAAAAATAATGACAGGTCTGATAATCAGTCAACGAAAACCCAGAAAGTTGAACTAGAGAAATTGAATACCAGGATAGGGTAGCTAAATTAAAAGTTCAATTTAAAAAAAATTATTTCAGCCATTTATACTTCGTATACAAGTGGATATCTACCCACATACCTGTATATTTCACATTAGTAGATCATCATTGAAATAAACGCAACTAAACGTTAAATTAATTCCTGAAAATTATTCATAATTTTATGATGAATTATTTGTAATTAAAAAGCTTTGACGTTTGAACAAATCTGAGCTGAATCGGCGAATCCACCAAAATACACGTTCTTTGACACGTTCTGAACAAATAAAAGGCGTCACCTGTATTGGTCCATCAAACTTTTAGACCGGGGGATAGTGACAGATTTTGGAACACGATTTTACTCATTATGCCTTTTGGAGGACAGTATTGTCCGTATATCCCCATGATAATAATGCATGAATCAAAGGGTTGTCGTAGGTTCTTCATATTGAAAAATAATAATAACTATTATTATAATTATATTATTATTATTATTATTATTCGGGTACGATTTTAATCAGGCTGCCATATGTTTTGTGATGATATAATAAAACTAAAATACTTGAAAAACCATTGGCAGGCCGTTAGGGTGGGTCCGAATGGCTGGTATGGTCACGTGAAATTGTATTTGAAAAAAGGAGTTTTCCGCCTATCCTAATGGTATGCCAATGTTTTTTCGAGTATTTCACGTCTATTATTTTATTACAAAACACATGGCAGCCTGATTGGAATCGTACCGAAACACATAATTTTTCGAAAATATAATTATTATTTTTTAATATGAAGAACCTACGACGACTATTTGATTCATGCATCATTATCATGAGGATATACGGACAGAACTGTCCTCCAAAAGGCATACTGAATAAAATCGTGTCCCAAAATCGGTCACTATCCCCCGGTCAATTTTGACAAAGGACCACGCAACAAATCTTATAGAAAATGGCTCTCGGTGAAATTGGCTGAAACTTTGGGATATTGTAGATATCGATGTCCTGATTAAATGTTTCAATGTGCACAATAATGGGCGAAATAATCAAGGTCAAAGGCTGTCAAATCGATGTATTAAGCTATCAGTGGTAGGTACGTAAGCCATAAAAATATTGCTTCTTCCAACGACTTTATACTCCCAATACTATTCATGTAGTCAATTTGAAAATAGTGAAGATGATTATAATTATTATTATATGCCCGCCCACGAAAATTACCTAATTACCGAAACTGGATGAAATCTCGACCCAAGGGGTTTACGGGGACGCTGAACACGTATCTGGAGACGTCAGTGATCCCAATATGGCCCCCCAAAAAAGGACCACTTTTCGATTTTTCTGATAAATCAGCATTCTCCTGGGGGTTTTAAGGAGACATTAACCCCGTGATTTTTCCAAATATGACTAAAGATTCGTTATCAGCGATCCTAAAAACCACTTTGTTCAAGTTTTCATCGAGTTTCGAGAAAATACAAAAAAGGGCCCATTTTAGAGGGCTATATTGAGACCATTGACTTTTTCCAATTTTGAGCCCAAATTTGTGATCAGCGACCCTGAAAACCACCTAGTCCAAGATTTCATCGAGTTTCGGGAATATCGAGTGGTTTGAACTACTCCTAATAGCTAAAAACGTCAATTTGATAGCCTTTGATTATCTCAAAAACTGTCCATTTTTGGACCTTGCGCCCGTGGATACATTTAATCTGGACACTGATATCTACAATATCCAAAAGTTTCAGCAAATTTCACCGAGAGCCATTCTCCATAAGAGGTTTGTTGCGGGGTCCTGTTTAGCATATGCCGCTTCACTATTGATATCAGCAGGAATTACCATCACACAAAAAATCGATAAACTGAATGTGATTGAATTCCTGCAAAAATCGCCTGCTGCCATAACTAGCGAGCTCGTACCACTAGGTACTTCTCGACAAAATGAAAAAAATCAGTCAAACTACAATCCTGACTATTTTATATTCTCATTTCATCAATATACAGGGTGATTTATCACCACTTACACAATACTAAATGTGCGAGAGCACTACTAAATTTGAGAGTTGTCCGTGATGATTTAAACAAGTTTTTGTTATGTCAACCGCGATGGATACGCCAATGTATCATTTAATTTTGGGAAACCTGCTAACATAATCGTGCTTATCAGGAGAACTGGAGCATTGCAGTGTTGCAACGTTACTAACTCCGAGTGCAAAATCACTGGTGATCGTTGGGTACTTGTCCCGAATTTGTCTTGGTTTTATACGTATTACCTAACAAACACCCAAAGCGTGTGTTGAAAAAACTAACATCATCCCTTGACATAACCCGTTTTCTCCAAATTCAATTATGAACCGTATAGTCCTAAGTACATAAATTTGAGACGACTTGACACTGGTGCACGTATGTATGTCGTCAGTCAAAACAACGTCAGTATGAATTACAAAAGTGATCATATTGAATACTTCAGAAAACTTCCAAATTCGCGATACAGGCTCATGTTTTTTAACTCACGCCGAACTTTCAGTGAATCGCGCTGTTGTTGTTGATGAAGCAGTTCTTCGAAGAAGACCCGTTTGATTAATTGTGTGATTAGTCGGAGACTTGGTTTGACGCAAACTATTTGCTTTAAGAACAAACACTACCATGATAAAACGGGAATCCGTTTTGAGCCCACAGTTTTTGTTTGAGAATTTTTTAGTTTTTTTTTTGAATTACTTAATGTTTTTGTGTAAATTCCGTAACAATGATAAGTATGCTAATAAACCATATCTGGAAGGGATGAGGAAGACATTCCAATTTTTAAGGTGGCTCCCTAAGAGTTCGGAAAATATTTTTAAAAAATGCGTTTTAAAATTTTTCCGAGTCATTGCTTGGAACTTTTTCGAATAACTTTTTTCGATATCTTGCCATATTACCCCACTTTTGACCTATTCAAGGTATTTTTTTCAAATTGGTCCTCAAACTAGTGGTCACGTGACATGCGTCAAAATCGATTTTCATGTTTTCGGACATGCACAAACTTTTCCTCAGAAATGTTTTTCCAATACTCTAACAATAAACTTTTTTCCCATTTGGTACATACTTTGTGGCGGTCACTGTATATTGAGAGAATTTTCTCTTTTTTGTGTTCGATTGAAAATCCATCAACAATCCAGAATGACGAACGATGTCTGTCCAAAGCAGCGATTTTCAGTCGGGCCTGGCGAGACTTCTGCAAGCGAATCTGGGCTAATGAGGGACCACCTGTAAGGATCCAGGACACAATGGGATACGCGGTCGATGTTCCACGAAGATAAAATTGTTCACCGGCCGGGATCGACTCTTTGGAAGGAACTCAAGACGCTTCAAAATAATTCTCTCACTTGTCGGAAAACGAGCGCTGATTGCGACTTCCTGTTTTGGCGAAGATACGGGGTGTTTTATGGACAATGAAGCACGTTCTATAAGAACAGAAACAGAATTTATTTCGTAACAGTGAGAAAACTCAAGTGATACGTTTCCACAATTATCAACAAAAAAAAGACACATCTGAACTAAACACAATATATACCATCAAAAGCACATGTGATAAAGTCACATTTCTAGGAATTCACATGGACGAGTATCTGAACTGGAACACACACTGTGTACAGTTAGTCTCTAAATGGATCTTACTGATTCATTACATGTTAAAATATTTAAGAAAAGTATGAAACGAAATAAAACCAATGAGCATATATTATGCCCAAGTCGAAGCCAAGTTGCGTAGCTCATGTAGAACACTATTACAAAACCACAAAATTTGACTCTAGTCAACTTATTCATATATGAGTTGTCGATATACATTTTAACTAATAAAACCGACTGTACTCTTAACGGCGATATCCGTGATCAAAATACGCGCCAAAAACATTTGATTTACATAAATCAAACTGAATTTAAAATTAGTCCAAATGCTCCAGACTCCATTGGACCAAAAATTTTCAATCGTTTACCAGAAACAATTAAATACACAAGATTTTTATAAAATCAAAAAAAAATCTGAAGTCTTTTTTTCTAGATAATTGTTTTTATACACTCCACGAGTTTATTATGTGACCAATCTGTGATATATCCGGTTAAATGTATTTGTATTTTATATGAGCGTATTTTTCCTCATATATTGTATATGTATGTAATATTTCTCTATTTATATGTATACTGTCTTTGTTATTCATTTTTATTTTTATATTTCTATTTATATTTTATTATTCTATATTTATATTTGAAAAAACTCTCAAACTACTACTGTTAGATATAAATGTGGGTAAATAATCGTTGAGAACTGTCGTTATTGAGATTTAGAAGTATTGTTATGAAAATTATTCGAAAATTCGAGAGAAGATCAACTTATTGTATAAATCAAACGGGGACCGAAGGTAACGAAATATGAGAGTGTTTTTCAAAAAAAAAACTCACAATTTTCAATTAATAACTGTGACAAAGCACTAAGAGATGTTTCCTCGTCTCCGACTATCGATGTTATCCCAGTATCCAGTATCTGAACAGGAACTTTTATATTATCTGACGTTTACTTAGAGCAACGTTGACTGCTGTCCACTGCGCACCGACAGAACCGCGCCGCTGTATACTATACAGCGCCGCGCTAGCTGCCGCATTGACAAGGTCCCAAGCCGATATTTTTCAGGTTTTAGATTCTCAATGAGTTCAAAGCAGGTACACTTCGGGACAGTTTCCTTCGGTGCACTGTCTTCCTTGGTCTCGAATCCCCATATTGCATCAAGGACTAATTTTATTCTTCTTTCCATAGAACAATAATGCGATCAAGTACCGAGTAACCTCTATTTTAAGTACTTGAAAGATTGACTGGATTGCATTTAAAATTTGTACAAGTAACCAAATTTGTATTTAAAACCAACATTATTTGGACCGGTTAAACGTTATGCAATTTGACAATGAAGTATTCCTCAACTGTTCATTTTACTTGCTACAAGTGATAAGACATTATTTCAGTAATCACAAGCATTATTTCACAAGGTCAGGAACTTTAATATTATAAGATTTAAGATATAAGATATAAGATTTTAACTGTGCGTATAAATATAAATAATATCAGAATACAAAGCTGTGATCTTTATCTTCAAAATGACATAAGATTTATCTGAATTGAACATTTATGTGAGGAGTTATAGAACTTCACTTCACGCGCTGGTTGAAAAAATGCACGTTGGCGGGAGCCGGCGCATTACCTGCCCCATTGCGAAAGCAAATAACTTCAACAATTTTTTTCAAGAATACTGTGCGATTTCTGAAAATCTTGGTAGGGACAGTTTTTTTGTAAAAGTTTGTGCTCTTCCTGAATATAATAATAATAATAAAGCGTCTTTATTCACTACAAAAAATAAACAAATAATGACAGAGATTGTGAGAAAAGAAAATCATAGTGAATAGGCGGAGTGTCAGCCTGCGCTGTTTTTAAACTCAACCTTATCAAGTTATTTTTTTGATTTAAATAAAAAAATTTGAGATATTTCGAAATTACATCAAAAATTAATTTCAACGCGTTTTTTTGGGGGGGTTCCACCCCCCTGGAGGTGATAAGTTTTCTCAGAAATAATGTGCACACTGTGATCTACAATTTTAAAAAAAATATCGGCGGAGCAATTTAAGTTGAGGTTGATAGCCCTGTTGATTGGCCTAATATCGAAAATAATGCTTTATAATGGTTAGATTATCTGGAGAATCATTTTATTTCATCCTGTCCAGTACATCTATACCCTCTACTCCATTGCGGTCGGTAAATGGAACATTACAGTATCAGATATCGTAATGTTTACCATGTTTCAATTTTTATCTGAAAGCACAAGTTAATGTCTGAAAAATATCCCACTTTGCAAGTGTCACTCTATGTGTCAGTTACAGAAAAACCTTGAGTTGTCATTGTGAGAGAGAGGTTCTTTAAAATCAATTACTTCATTTCAATAAAGTGTTTCAAAGATATGGATGGGATAGCATTTGGATTTCGAAAACAGTTGGAGTGACAATCAAGTTTGCAAAAGTGGGCTATCTTTTTCGGATTTCGAGATATTTTGAATTATGGTATATTTTCGATGTGGGTTTTTATTTATTTCTCACGTTATTTTAGAAGACATCAAAAAATTTTGAACAAAATTTCATTGCCACTTTTCAGGATTAACAAGATGACATTCACAGAATTTCACTAAAACGTTTCGTTTTCAAGGGACCTTCATCAACATTTTTTTTAAATACAACCCTGTTATTTTTATTACAAAATTCAAAGCCATTTTGCATTCTGAAATACGTCATAGGTCACTTGTAGTTTTAGCTCATTTCAAACTTAAAATAATTCAGAAAAAACCTCCGATTACAGCTCTGAATGCTTGCAAAGTATCAATTTGGGAAAGTCACATTTTGAAGTAAATGAAACACAAAATTTCCCACAAAATGTTTTAGCTTACTACTTATTGAAACATATTATTTGTAATAAAAAAATTAAATATTTCTATATGAAATCTAATTATAACTAACCAAAATTATTGTCAGTAGTACCCACAGTCTTAATCACAAAATATCTTCGAACAAGTAAGTATTATTTTCTGAGCACACAACCATTCTCTTAGGGATTTGTGACCTGTTCGTTGTCCAAAATCAAGGAATTTTACTCTATTTTGGTGAATTCATATATTCGCTGTATGACAATTTGTTCTGAAGCAACAGGAAATCTCTCCATATCTCCATATCTCAGCTATCGTGCGATCAAGAGAAAGTCTTTAGAAAGTAACGAACTGGGAACTCATGTTATTAAATTTTCATGTTGTTTAATTGCCATGTAATTATGTCTGTGATGTATTTTTTTTTTGTTTTTATCTATTGTGATATACTTTGAGATTGGCAGATTATTTTGTTGTGAGTGCATGTATGTATTTTACTGAAGACATTATTGTTTATGTTTATATTATAGACAAAGCTTTGTCAATAAGGTATTCCTTCAGACAATAAAGCATATTATCTATCTATCTACCCTGAGATCCCACGAGATCAGAATCAAAAATTCACCATACAACTGATTCTGACAAAATTAAAATTCATTATTTACACCTTGAACATCCGAAATTTTGTTTTTGTCTGTGCCTGATGATCAATTCACACGTATAAACTGATTATAATAAAATTATTATGCACTAAAACCCATTATATCCACCTTTTACACACATTCGCTGAGACCATTCTTATAGGGTTTTGGGACCTGTCCGTTATCCAAAATCAAGGATCTCGACCCTGTGATAGAGAATTCATATATTCGCTGTCTGACAGTTTGTTCAGAAGCAACAGGAAATCTCTCGATCAGCCGCCACATCTCAGCTATCGAGAAAAGTCTTCAGTAGGTAACGAACTAGAAAGTCATGTGATTTCCAAGCCTCATCCAGAATCCCAATAAATATCAAGTGAGAAATGAAACGGATAGACAGCTTTTCGTATTTATTCTAGTGGATGTCGTGAGCGCGGTTCCGCATCATCGTAGGGCGAAGGGTGGGATAAACCCAAATAAGTTTACCTTCGAGGGACGGAATGGACAGGCGCTAGAGAATGTCGCGATTTGCCCGACGCCGACGCTGGGTCTCCGGCGTCAGTGTGGTGAGTGGCGTCGAGGCGACTACAAGCGTCCGCAGCCTGAACATGTATTGGGGCATATACAGGCGGATGAAAACGTGAGTGATTATTTCTCTATATTTAATGTCTTCCGGTTTTCGCATAATTTTGTAGCGCCTTCTCATATTTTCATCTGATTTTTTGGTAGGATGCGTTTACCCTATATAGCTCGTAGGGCAAGGTTCAATACTTGGTCCTCTAGTCTTCCTTATTTTCATCAATGACTTGCCGCAATTTGTAACTTCCGGAAATATGTACATGTATACGGAGGATACGTCAGTGATTATAGACTTCAACAATTAGAACTAGAGACTAAAGCATCTACGGTGATCAAGCAATTCAAATCGTGGTGTCTTGAGAACTCTTGGATCATGAATGTAAACAAAACGTTTTTATGCTCCTCTCATTGTTTAAGTCAAATATTCTGCCAAACATTAGTCATATAGAAACAAGCGACCAAGTAAAATCTCTTGGAACAACCATATCGATAGTAATCTAACGTTTCATTAAGAAATAGACTCAGTGTGCTCAAAGCTTGCAAAAAATACGTTTGCTATTCCAAACTTGAGGAAAGAAAGCAATCAACGTGAGCTAAAAACGTGTTAGTATACTCAACCTTGAGTTTTACTAGTATAGGGGCCAATCCACCGGACCGGACAGAATTTTTGTACTGCAGAAAAGAATCAAGAATTATACATAATTGGCATTATAGAGAAACTATCAAATCAGACGAGGAGCACAAAAAATCCACATCTCAAATTTGAACCCCAAAACATTGAAAAAAATCACGTTATTATGCTGGAAGCTCAATTTATAATAAATTGCCGTTAGGAATCAGATCTGCTGCATCTGTTAATATTTTCAAAAAGAAAATACATACGTTTTCACTTGAAAAAAGTTTTTATAACCTAAATAAATTTTTTGAATCATATCTATCGTCTAATTAACTATATTGACAAAGCTGGTGTCACTCAATAATGTATTTAAGAATGTCTGTCTGTTGTTTGGTCAAGAAAAATGTATATTGTTACTAAGATTATATTATGTACACATTTTTTTTATTTTATTATGGTTTAATATTTTTATTTTTAGTGGTCTCTAAATCACTTTTATGGCAAATAAATATCCATCTATCTATTACGTTTTCAGAGGTATATCCGATATCATGATATAATGAAACTATTTTTTTTTGAAGAAATTATTATTCTGTCATCTCCACTTATAGTCAAATGTACATATTTCCACATAGATCAAATCAACGAACTATAATAATACACCAATTTTATTTATTAGTACGAGGTTGGTTAGAAACTTCTAAAATTTGTATTTTTTTTAATAGCTCTTATCTAACAAGATTGTATTATTTTAAAGTGCGGAAACGTTATTGAAAAAAATTTTATGAAATTATTTCAATATTTGAAATGTTTTCAATACCTCCACTTCATGAAGTACTATTCAATTCTGCATAAACTATATGCCGAGCTTGCAGTGTTCTTCAACTCATTGAAAGCCCTCAACTAAGTGAACCATGAAATTCTATTGGGCAAATTACTGATTTGTTGGGTCAGGGTTCAGAGTCTCTACTGGATACAATCCTATTCAAGTCAAAGATCAGACAACACAACAAAGAGACAAATTTTCCGCTAATCGTCACATCACATGTGGTGTTCCTCAGGGTTCAGTTCTTGGACCGGTATTGTTTTGGTTGCATTTTTATGATTTTACTGCAGTTAAAACTGAGAAAATGTTCACCATTTTTGCGGACGATACCACAGTACTACTAAATGAAAAAACATAAAAAAGTGCTATAGTCACGGGCGCTAGAAAATTACGCGATTTAACCGACGCCCACGCTGGGTCTCCGGCGTCAGTGTGGTGAGTGGCGTCGGAGCGACTACAAGCGTCCGCATCCTGAACATGTATTGGGGCATATGCAGGTAGAATAGTACGAGGCTGATGAAGTGATCATTTCTCTAAATTAAATGTTCTCACATAATTTTGCGTAGCCTTTTCATATTTTTGTTTGATTTTTTGGTAGAAAGTTGAAACGTTTACCTTTCAGATGTATACTGTTCTCAGACTCAATATCTTTATAGGTGCGATTTTTGTAGGGATATTTCAGTTGCAACTGTCATGTATGGAGTTGATTTTGGTACATTTTGAATGTTCTGGGTATAGCTGATATTTTCAGTTGTTTCTGAAGTTAATCAAATGTGGTTAGAAATCCATACACTTTTGATTCTGACTCTTTTCAAATAGTCTGTCATCTCCATTAATATTCAAATGTACAGAGTGGGCTAAATTGGGATGTAGACAACCGCATGTCGTGGGGTCAGGGTTCAGAGTCTGTACTAGATCCAATCCTATTTAAGTCGAAGATGAGACAGCACAACAAACAAACAAATTTTTCGGTGACCGTCACATCACATATGGTGTTCTTCAGGGTTCATTTCTTGGACCGGTATTGTTTTTGTTGCATTTTTATAATTTTACTGCTGTTGAAATTGAGAAAATGTTCACCAGTTTTGCGGAAGATACCACAATACTACTGAAAGAAAAAATATAAAAAAATTGTTATAGTCATAGGCGCTAGAGAATGTCTCGATTTGACCGACGCTGGGTCTCCGGCGTCAGTGTGGTGAGTGGCGTCGAAGCGACTACAAGCGTCCGCATCCTGAACATGTATTGGGGAACAGGTAGAATGGATAGTACGAGTCAGATGAAAACGATAGTGATGTTCTCTATATTTAGATTATTATGTATTATTATATTATAATGTCTTCCGGTTTTCGCATAAGTTTGTAAAGCCTTTTCATATATTCATTGTATGAAGTTGATGCATTCATCCTGTATAGCTGGTAGGGCAAGGTTCAATACTTGGTCCTCTACTCTTCCTTATCTTCCTCAATTTTAATTAAGTTCCGGAAATATATACATCTATGCGGATGATACGTCAGTAATTATAAACGCCACAATTTGATAGAACTAGAGACTAAAGCATCTATGGTTATCAAGCCATTCAAATCGTGGTGTCTTAAGAACTCTTTTATCATGAATTGTAAACAAACCAGTTTTTATGCTTTTCTCTTTCTCTAAGACAAATATCCTGCCAAACATCAGTCATATAGAAAGTAGCGACCAAGTAAAGTTCCTTGGAACAACCATCCCCAAGTAGCACACCTATATTGGTAAAATATTGGTACAATATTGCGAACATATTGGCGAAATATTTGAAATGCAATATTCGGCGATATTGGTCCAATATTATACATGAATCACTTCTAGAAAACTAAAATAAAGCTTCATTATCCCTTGTTTATGATTGTTTACGTCCAAAATTAGAATGATCGGCCATGTTTCCAAATAGAATTACACTTCCAACATGGTGTAAGAGTATAAAAGTCGTCAACGCGACTTTGGATATCATATAACTGAAAATATACTAACTTTCAACGTTAGTCTGCCAGGCAACTAACTTTATACCGCAGCGCGACTCAAGTTGCTTATCCGACCAAAACCTGAACTAAGTAGAAGTAACAAAAAATTTAAAATAAAGCTTTAAACTTCTGCTGACCAAACTGTGTGAAGTTTCTTCAACACGTTATCTGTTTTTTTTTCTGTAATAGGAGGCAGTGTATTAGAAAGTTCTTTTCGTTTCCGATTCAGAAGTTAGGTTAGAATCATTCAAGTTCCTCTTCTTTTACTATTTCCTTTTTTTATCAAGCAATTTAGCCAGTAGTATGTCCTTGTCACTAGAATGAAAAAATTAATGAATTGAGTAAATTATTTTTATCTAAATATCGCCGGAACGTCCTCTGTAGTAAATATTTGTAAAAAGGAAAATGTTTTCAAATTCACTGAAAAATTGCCCACTGCTTAGTTGAATCTGACAAGGTCGACCCTCCATCGGGAAGAAGTTTAACATAACTAAAGTTGTTACTTGAACGTTTTTAAAACGTTATTTCCATTCCCAAAATATTAACCAGTTGTAGTCAGTTGGGTGACAATGTCACGCTCAACGTTGAGACAACGTTGTCTGGTGGTTTAAAAGGCATCTTTTCATAAATTACCAATTTCTACACCAAGTACAACGTTAATTTTGGTGTATAATGTGGTTATAGTAGCCAAAATGCTACTTGGGACCTTCCAGAGTGACAATACCCTTCAAGACGCTATCGACGTTTTACTGATTCTACCTTTTTCTCTGACTGGATATTCCAATACACCAAATCCAAATCTAGAAAATCTCCATCTAACTTTTTCGTTAGGTGTTGCTTTTCTAATTATGTGATTTATTTAGGTTTACTTTTTCCGCGAAGTTTTGAAACAACTCGAGGCGAATACTCGATGTGAAATATACTTTCTAAATTATAAAAATAATCCTGAATACTTTACAAAATGAATCGCACCTTAATGAACTTTTGAAACTCCTTTGAGATATAATTTGATTCGGAGAAAGATAGCTAGTTTGCAGAAATAAGCTCTCAGGATACAAACGCTCATTTACGTGAGCATCTTCAAGGGTTCAATCTTGTGTCTTTTTTCGCTTAACGTAATTCTTATCGATGTTGAAACACTTGCTTGCTAACAAGTAGTCTCTTTTTTTCAATATATGAAACACACCCTGTTATTTTAAAATTTTCAAAGGATCTTTCTACAGCTTCGAAATGAAAATTTTCATAGTCGCAACCAATTCAATCCTGAAATCTAGGTTTAGAACAGGTCCGATACATAGATTCAACTAACGTCAATATATCGCAGTGAATTTTTCGCATTTCTATGAGTATGAAAACAGTGAAAAATAAAATTGGTGAGACACGTATTTCCTGAACCTAGTCTGACGTTTTCCTTTGTGACTTTTTGTTTCTGGGTCGTTTTTCCTGTAAATTTTCTAAAATCCATCGTTTCAACGACATACGCAAAATTTATAGATAGAGACTGTTTTTCTATTCAAATTGAATTGCTTAAAAACTCGAACCAAAACCTGAAAATAAAATTCTCTGATAAAAACATGGATCATTGGGGTGTCCGCCCTCTCAAACAAGGCGGAAAAACGACTATAGAAAAATTATTCAACAATCAGCTGATTTTCTCAAGTTCAGGTAATTAAAACCTACAAAATTAACTCTTCCTATTATCTGACAGATTATTTTTTTGATTTTTCGGGAGTTATTACACAAGTGCTTCAAAATTACCGATAATTTTCCATGAAAGCATGTTGTCTAAAAACTGCATGAGTTTATTTTCATATTTTGTCGGAAGAGCCCGACTCCGAAGGAGGAGGGCTCTTTTATTGAATAACACAAACTATTTTATAAAATAGAATAAAAATTAAATGGAGAAACTGAAATCTTTATAAAAAATTCAATTTTTCTCCTTGTTCATCACATGCTTTCACCATCTCCGTCATTAATTTCGAAGTAATTTTCTTCCTCATTATCACTTCCATCATCAGAATTGTCATTCTCAGAATCTGAAAGTTTAATAATATTTAGTTAAGTGCTTGCAAAATGGATTGCAATATTTGAACCGGAAGGACAGGCAGCCAGTCAAACAAAGCAAAATGAAAGCTTGTAGTAATGAAAATGATAAAACTTTGATCATTTACAACTACCGTAAACATCCGTAATTTCAAATGTCACATTCAAGAACTCTATCAAATTAGCATCAGGATGTTTTGCAGTTAGAACCACTACATGGAAACTTGGTAAAAATTCTGCAAAAAGTGTGTATAATGCATTAGTTGACTCACATCTAAAATATGGAAATGGTTTTTGGGGATCATAGGACTAAATTCTAGAATTCTTGCTAGCTTCACTCGAAGCAAATTTTAAAATGATCTTCATAGGATAACCTATTATAACACTAGGCGAACACTCAATAGGGCATTACCAATTCCAGCATCTACATAGGATAAAAATTCTAAAATTAATCCATCCACTGCGGCCAATGGCCTATTGTGGCTCACCCTATGGTTATATTTCTCCCAGCATATCCAATCTCTTGACGAAATTGAAGAATGCATGGGGAGAACAATTTACCAGGTTTTCTGGCCTTACTGTCGTATTGCCAAATATTGAGAATCTGGTTCTGGCCGCTGCAGGGCATGTACACAGAATGTGTTCAGCCGTTTCATCATTCTCCATGCATAGCCGGCACTCTGCATCTTGTGCAAGTCCGATTTCATGCATGTGATGTTTGAGTTTGCAGTGGCCAGTAAGCAAACCTAATATAACTCTGAGATACGCTCTGCTGAGTTCTAGCAGTTTGTCAGAGTCCTGTTTTTCCTTGTACAAGCAATAAATGCTTTGGAATGGGCTGGGCCCGGTAGACTACGCCAGTACTCGAGTCTTTTATTGTCTGCCCATGCTGTTATGACATTCTTGGCAGTGCTATATGCTAAACCGATTACCGGTTCTGGTCCAGTGAACGTTGTTTCGGCCCCCCCTTTTGCTAGGGCGTCCGCTATTTCGTTTCCTTCTAGGCCTGTGTGACCTGGTATCCAGACTAGGGTAACGTTGTTGCGTTGCGCCAGTCGGTTTAAGGTGTCTCTGCAGTTCCATACTGCTCTAGATTTAAAGCAGTTGGATTCAAGCGCTTTAAGTGCTGCTTGACTATTTGAAAATATTTTTATTGTTTTTCGTGTGTGATGTCGATTTTCCAGCTCCCTGGCACACATTTCAATGGCATATACCTCTGCCTGAAATATCGTAGCTAGTTTGCCCATACTGAACGAGCGTTTCACTACTGGGTTCATCCCATATATTCCGGCTCCGACGCCTTCCTGAGTTTTGGAACCATCGGTGAACCAACGTTCATTTGCCCTACATAGGTTGGTTTCATTCCGGACCCAGTCTGCTCTTTCGGGAAAGACCACAGTGTAGGACGTGTGAAGGTTGATAGTTTTAGGCATGATGTCTGAGGGCATTCCTAGAATGTTGTGAGCTATTATGCCCTCCAGCATGCCGCTGCCTCTCATGACACATGCCTGCGGTAGACTAATGGCCGCTTGATAAAGTCTGTATGTTGCCCATCTTGCCTCTCTCTCCAGAACTATGTGGAGAGGAAGTAATCCAAGGAGGACTTCCATTGCTGCCGTTGGCGTGGAGCGAATGCTTCCAGTAATCGCCAGGCACGCTTGTCTCTGTAGTCCGTTGAGTTTAGCAATGGCTATTTTTTAATGTCCCTTGCTCCACCACACTATAGAGCCATACGTTATCATTGGACGTATGACGGTCACGTACAACCAGTATACGTGTTTTGGTGACATGCCCCATGTTTTGCCACATATTCTGCGGCATGTCCATAATGAAAGGCTAGCCTTCCGGATAGTCTTTTCCAAGTGCGAGTTCCAATTGAGTTTTTTATCCAGGGTTATTCCCAGATATTTTGCTTCACTCGCAAAAGGAATTGTTACACTATTGATGGAAGGAGGTGTTGAATGTTCCAGCTTCCTTTTCCTGGTGAATGGTACTATGACCATTTCACACCATTTATATATGGTATCCAATATATCCTGAAGGACGTAGGAGATCGTCTCTTCGGATTTATCATTTATTACTAGGACCAGATCGTCAGCATATGCTTGCAGATCAACCTCCCAAAGCGAGAGAATGGCCAGCAGATCATCCACCAGCAGTGACCATAACAGTGGGGAGAGGACCCCCCCTGGGGACAGCCCCTGGCTGGCTTGAAGCTGACACTTGTTTGGAGTACGACGAGCGAAGCGAGGGGTGCTTCAAGAAAACAAGTGTGACAATGTGACGAATGCTGTCAGGTAATTTGGTAATTTGTTCACATAAATTATTGAAATTTTGAATGCAAATATCAGTAAATCATCTTTTTCAAAATGACTGATGAAGAAAACTCATGTTGCACCCCTCTTGAATTGCGAGTAGTTGCTCAAACGGCTGTGAATGATTTGTTGCCCAAAATATCTCCTTCAGGTTACGAAAAAAATTTGAATTTCGAAGTTTCCGATGCCTCACCACACTCCCACTGCAGTCAAAATAACTTTTCAAACAATCAGATCACTGAGCATAATTTTGCAAACCCAGTCCAAACCAAACCAGCTAATTTAAGTATAAACGCCCTAGAAACCACTCATGTAAAAATTAAAGTTTATAATAACTGCACCATTCCAGGCAACAAATAACACCACTACATTGAAAGGTTATCCTTCTTCTTTGTTTAATATCTGAAAATCCCATCATTCTTGTCTGACGTCCATCTGACAATTGATGTTACCATTGTTATCAATCTCGAAAAATTTAAAATATGTATCGAAATAGAAGCCATTTCGATACGCACGTGGGTTTCATAATGACTCAATTCCAGACTCCAGATAGAAAAAATTGTATAATCACCTACCCAACGAGATTAAAATCATAGATAATAGAAAATAATTCAAAAATCCTCTAAAAAATCTTCTTCTTGCGAATGTATTCTAGTAATCAAATGAATTCTTCTGTGATAACTTTCAGTGTTGTAAAATTCAAATTTGACTCCTATCTCAGTTATTAAAGATTCAATTTTACTACGTTTTTTAAATCACTAGTTCTTTACATTCATACAGAGCAATTTTCTATTGTGTTTAATTTAATATTTATCTTTTTCTGGCAGTTTTTATATTTTTTAGTACATGTTCGTTGTTGGCTAGCACGGAGAAAATGTTCCAAGTTTATTTTATTCACTTTTCTGTTTTGTACCTGTTTTTAACATATCAGTAGGTAAGTAATTAAGTAAGTACGAAACGTATTCAGTAAGTAATGTGCTTACAGGATACACTAGAAAGTACAAATAAAAATGTAAACCTATTGCGCTGAGAACAATAATCTTAGAATAAAACATGAGAACATAGGCCAATATACTTATATACATAATTTCCTATACACTTATATTTAATAACTGGACATTCCATATTCAGATTTGTATTAGAAATGCCACCTACGCGAGCTTGTGTTGCGGCATCACCGTTTTTTATTGAAAAGTTCAACTGAAAACAAGTGGGGAGGAAATACAGACCAAAATGACTCATGTTCGCGACAAAATATGAGTACCTAATAATTATTGTTTTCTCCTTTTTTATTTGTAAAGGACTTTGTCAATAAGAATGATGTTCTCCAGACAATAAAGTATAATTGATTACCTATATTGATTGACTTAAGGATCGTGTCTGGTTGATTTATGTTTGAATTATCATATATCATTATCATTTGGAAGAATATATAGATCTACTATTAAGTTGGCAAAAGAAAGTTACTACCATAATAGACTCAGTTGTTCTGGCAATAAGCTCAGAGAGACGTGGTCAATTATAAACGATATCAGGGGAAAAACAAAGACAAAAAATTATAATATACCATCAAATCCAAACACAATAAATGATTTCTACTGTTCCATTGCTCAACACTTGAGTGACAAAATAACGGCCTTGATAAACATGGTACATTTCAACATTGAGGAAAGCCTCATTCTGTATGACACAGATATTCATAAACTGATAGAAATCCTAAAGGATATCAAAAACAAAAACTCAGCCGGATACGACGGAATCACTATCAAAATCATACAAAACCTTCTGTAATTGATTTCTTCAATGAATAAACTTATTTGGACTGTTTTTCGCGCTTTTATTCAATAACATTTTATAATTAAAAAATAGTTAACTTTTTAACTTTTACAACTGACTTATCAACAAATTCTCTCTTTTCTTCTTTTTTATAAAACAATTGATATACAATATACAAAGTACAAAAATATCTTTATTCGATCTTCAACACCTTGCTTCATGTGCTCTCAACGTACTAGTATCTCTGATCAATCTCTCCCTCCATACTGGCGAGTTTCCCTCTTTCTTGAAAACCTCTGTTGTAATTCCCTTGCACAAAGGTGGAGATCTGGATGATCTGTCTAATTTTCTTCCCATCTCTCTTTTTCCAACTATTGCCAAAATTATAGAAAACATATTCAAGAAACGTCTGTTAGAGTTTTCCAACGTTCATGAAATAATTAGTGAAAATCAGTTTGGTTTTCAGACTAAAAAAAATACGAATGAGGCAATATTCTCATTTCTTTATGAGGTATATTCAGAGATGAATGCTGATGAGACAACAGCAGCAGTATTTTGTTGAGAAAAGTCCAACTGTACGGATGCCGAGGAGTGACTCTCACATGGTTCGTCATATCTTTTTGGGCGATATCAGATGGTTAAAACAACGGAACTATCAAATAAAAAAGAAATCTTATCAGGAGTTCCGCAAGGATCTGTGCTGGGACCTATTCTCTTACTGTTATAGGTTAACGACCTCACTAAGTCCAAGATTTCTGGTAAATTCACCCTCTTTGTAGACGATACCAGTATACTATGGAAAAGCAAGAAGTCCAGGGAGTTGCATGATAACAGAAGAGTTGAAAACTGTGAAAGAATGGTGCGATGCAAATAAATTATCTTTCAATGCCGAAAAACTAATTTAATATCATTTAGATGCGCAATTGCGTTTGGTCAAGGTGTCACAGGAAATAAAGATTGCACTAAATTTCTGGGTGTGCTGATAGACAAAAATTTAAAATTTGATGACCATATCAAACAACTCAAAAGTAAGATCTCTTCTGGATGTTATGCAGTGAGAGTAATTTCTAATGAATTAGGCACAGGAACTGCGAAAATGGCATATTATGCTCTTATTTATTCCCATCTACGTTATGGAATACCTTTATGGGGAATGTGTAGATCAACACTACTCAATGAATTGCTCATTTTGCAGAAAAAAGCCATTAGATATATATTAGATATATATATATATATATATATATATATATATATATATATATATATATATATATATATATATGTATATATACATATATATATATAGAGGTTGTGAAGGTTAGACGACTATCTAAGTTAAAGAAGAATCCTTTAAATTCGGGTATGCAGTCAACAAGGGTATGGAAAAAAAAAGTGTACTCTTTTTTTCTATTCAAGCTTTCGAGTCATTTATGATGAAGAGCCAATAAATGACTCGAAAGCTTGAATAGAAAAAAGAGTACAATTTTTTTTTCCATACCCTTGTTGACTGCATACCCGAATTTAAAGGATTCTTCTATATATATATATATATATATATGTATATATATATATATATATATATATATATATATATATATGAAAACTGGAAGTTCGGGTTGAACCGCGTCCAGGTCTCGCCACTTGGCGAGACCTGGAGAGTAGGCAGATTGAGACCCCCGCGTCAAGTCACAAAATCCTGATGATACCTGAGGAGTAGGCAGATTGAGACCTCAGTGTAGAATCTACCCTCACTCCCCCCTTTCGATCAATTTATCCTTATTTCTTTTTCTTGAAAATGGCTCCAAAATCGGAGCCGAAACGTCGAATTTCAATAAATTCTAGACGCGGTTCAACCCGAACTTCCAGTTTTCAAATATCTGACCGTGGAAACCTATCCGAACATATATATATATATATATATAATATATATATATAATATATATATATAGAATTAGACCCCGTGAGTCATGTAGAGATATATTCGCAAGAAATAAAATACTTACAGTTATATCATTATTAATATTGGAATCGGTCTGTTTGGTGAATAAACATAAATCAAAATTTGAATCGACTTCAAATCATTGTCACCCGCAACAATAGTTACAGTCTGAAACTTTCATTACCAACTGAAAATCTTACTAGATACTCTATTTTCTATAATGGTGGCAAGATGTATAAATTCTTACCAGTTGATATTAGATCGGAAAACTTGAATGAAAATCAATTTAGACAAACTATCAAAAAATTTCTCTCTGAGAGACCCTACTACACCTTGCAGGAATTCTTCCACTCATTATATTAACTGTATATCCCATGTCTTTGGGTATCCTGTATATTTTCATATTATTTTGATGTTACTTTTGTCTACATTATTTGTTTATTGCATTTTTCTTATTGTCCTAGTGTCATGTGAATTCGTTCATGTTTTTAATCTGTTTTACTTTGTCCTACGTTTTATACACACCTGTAGCTTTGTCAACAAGTGATTTCTTCTGACAATAAAGCATATTCATTATTATTATTATTTGCATTTTCGTCTACGTCTAGTTCTCGTGGTACTTTGATGAGGGCCATACTTTTCAGACTCCGATGGATTGAGAAATAACTACCTGACAATCATGAAAATTGAGAGCTATAGTGACATTTTTTCCACGATTTTTCTTCACTCTTACTATGATTTTTCATGAGTCATGAGACACCTCAATTCAAAAAAAATTAAGGGCGAGTCGAATTTAATCATAACTCAATTCATCCTCGAACCGAATTAATCCTTATTTAGGGCCACCCCGGATAGCTCCTGGCACAGGATGTTCCTTCGAAGCCGGCAAGGAGTGCATGGTTTTCGTGTCGGCTGGAACACCGAAATGTAATTATTATCAAATGGGCGCTGGAGGCGGGCAGATACCTGATTACTAAGCCGCGGTGACGGGCTATTTAGGCTCCGTCGTTTTGAAATCTAGTTATCCTGCAGACCCTCCCCGGCTGTGATTAACGAAATGTTATAAGACTCTCTCAAATCTTTCCAGGATCCGCCATAATTTGGGATTTATCGTTAGAAGTATGATTAATTTTGATCACGGTACGGTGATCAGGACGATGCTGGCGAAGGGTCAGGCTGCTCCACATACAAGGTACACCATAAATCCGGGGCACAATATTTTTAAATAGATCACCCTGTATATTATTAGATGGCGGGGCTTGCCAGTGGCTGAAACTTGCGATTTTCAACATTGAGTTTATCATAAAAATTGAACCCCAGACTGTTTATACAGTTATTAGAGAAAATAATATTTCGTTCTGTTTCAAATACTATAATTAAGCTTTGTTTATTGTCAATCTGACAGTAAGTTCTAACAACCTCACTTCTCTTTTATTTTAACAAAACATTTGTACCTAATATACAAGGTGAGTGTTCGAACCTATAACATCTCCCCCTTCAATAATAACTCGAAATTAGTTTGAATGTTTTCCCAGATCTAGTAACCCTAAAATGTTTTTGATCTGTTTACTCGTAGTTGAATTTGCATCCGAACCACCGGGCTTACCATGATTGGAGTTATCGGGACGAGGTTTCATTTTTTCCCAATTTTCAATTCTTCTGAGAATTTTTCTTAAATAAATTGAATTTCGACGAAAAATATTATTATTTTTATCTAACTAAGTATGCTCTTGGAGTTGTTAATTTATCAATTATCACAGCGGGTTCCCATAATTTGGTGTATATATTTTGTAATAAAACTTTTTCATTTATTTCAAAGTCATACTCTATTCTACTCTTCTTGTTATAATATGTCTGCTGGATTTGTTGATTATTTAGCATCAACTTATATTGTTCTTCTGGTACCAGTTGGGGTTTTAACCTATCAGAATAAAGTGGCAATTTCGATCTAAGTACTCTGCTTTGTAATAATTGAGTCGGAGAATAACTGAGACCCGCCACTGGTGCATTTCTGTAATTCATCAAAAACAAATTGAAATCTTGTTTTAAGTCATGAGATTTTTTTAAAAATTTTTTCACAATCCCTACTGCTTTTTCAGCTAACCCGTTAGACTGGTGATGGTGGGGACTGATATTTTGGATGATAAAGTTCCATTCCTTAAAAAAACATTTCATTTCATAACTGCTGAAGGGAATATTATCAGCTATCACTCCTCTCGGTATGCCGAATCTACTAAAAACTTCTTTAAATTTTGAAATTATACTTGAGCTTGTTTTATTTTGTAATTTAAAAACTTTTCAGTGTGAATTCATAAATCAAAATTTTCAATTTCAGTCTTCGAATTCTATTATTTAGTATTTTATACAGCGGTTTATTGATGATTGAAGTCAAGGGCATCTGATCAGAATAAATGGTAACATCTTTATGACCATATACATAATTATGAATTTTTTTGCAAGAGAACGTTATAGCTAATAGTTCTTTTTCCACCTGCATATACTCACATTCAGCAGTGTTCATTGATCTGGACGCAAAATAGACAGGTTTGTTATTTTGAAGGAGACAACACCCTACAGCATTTTTAGATGCATCACACTGTATTACAATAAACTGATTGGGATCAAATGGTGCCAGTACTTCGTTACTACTGATAATTTTCTTGATTTTTTCTAAAGTCTCCATATGAATGCTATTTCATTTCCAGATAACATCTTTTTTTAAAAGACCCCTAAGTGGATATACTATTTGAGATAAATTTGGTATAAATTCTCTTAAGTAATTAATCATTCCTGGAAGTTTCTGTAATTCATTTTTATTTCCAGGTGCTTTTACTTCATCTATTGCAGATGACACCGTTATTATATATGAGACTTCAACTTGGAATGAACTTAAAAAAATTGTTGAGAAAGACATTAAAATAATTAAAAGTTGGTTTGATGATAATATATTAACAATAAATTTTGAAAAAACTAAATATCTCCCATTCACTTCATACAGAAATACATTACCAAATTTAGGACCTCTCAATATTGATGACAAAAAAATTTATGAAACTGACTGTATCAAATATTTGGGTATAATGATTGACAGATATTTAAGATGGGATTCACAAATTCAGTATGTAATAAAAAAATTGAGATATCTCTTGTCGAAATTCAAGTTATTAAAAAAAGTTTTGAATATCCATTATCTAGAAATATTATATTATTCACTTGTTCAATCACAACTAAATTATGGAATTTTGGGATGGGGTGGATGGAGTTAATGAAAACTTTCTGAAAAATTTAGAAACTCTTCAGAAATGGTTTTTGAAAATAATCTATGAAAAAAATTATACATATTCATCTGACGACTTATTCAAAATAAGCATGAAAATGGATATTAGACAATTATTTTGTTATAATATTATTTTACATATATTTAAAAAGAAAGAAGGTATTCATTTCAACTCTCATATTTATAATACACGAAACAAAAATACTACTACTTTAAAAAATCAAGTTCGCAAAACAATAGGTCAAAAAAATTTTACTTATATCATTCCCCATTTGTACGACTCATTGCCAAATGAAATTAAGAGCATCAAATCATTTTTTTCCTTGAAAAAAAAACAAAAGAATGGATATTAAATAAAGAAAGACAATTTTTCCACAATTTCTGTTAACAAAATAGAAATCACAAACTGTCCATATTTGTTTTTTGTCATAATTATATATTATTATTATATAAATAACTTAATTTCCTTATTTTAATTCAGTCCTTACAATAAGTGAAACTTCGTAAGGCTTTTTCGGTTTATTTGCATCAAACAGACAATTGATTGTGGATTTTATACTGTACTTATTTATATATTATTGCAAATAAACTTATTATTATTATTATTTTTATCTTATCTGGATCTGGAAGAATTCCATTTTCACAAAATACCATACCTAAGTATTTGACCTCTTTAAGACAATATTGAAATTTGTCAAAATTGAACTTGATATTGAGCTCTCTGGCACTTTCTAAAACTTTTCTCATAATCATATCATTTTCTTGTTTTGTTTCACTTGCGATGCACAAGTCATCAAAATATACTGTTACACCTGGTATATCTCCAAAATATTTGTAAACAAGCTTATGAAACAATTCCAGCAAATTACACAATCCGAACGGAGCTCTTAGAAAATGGTAGGTACCAAAAATAGTACTGAATGAACATAACTTACTAGAATCTTCGTCAAGCTTTATATGATAAAAACCATCTTTTATATCTAGTACACTAAAATACTTTTTATGAGAAAGATTCAGGCAAGTTCCTCAATAGTTGGAATTGTATATCCTTCCCTTATAATGAATTTATTGAGTTGAACAGGATCAATACATATTCGTAATGATCCATTAGGTTTTTCAACTATTACTACGTTGGAGACCCATTCGGGTGGCTCATTAACAACAGTAATATTTTTTCTCAATAATAAATCTATGGTATCTTTAAATTTGGCTCTAATTTTAAAAGGTATTATTCGCAGCACTTGCAAAAGGTATGGCATCAGATGTCAATTTTATTTTACACTCATCAGGAAAACAACCTATGCCTTCGAATGAATCTTTGAATTCTACAAAAAATTTTTGTTTATTATTGGTATTTTGTTGTAAAGACTGTACAGAATCTAGTCGTTTGATTAAATTTAATTTTATGCAAGTTTCTAACCCTAAAATTGGAAGAGAATCACCTCTTACCACTACAAAACTCACCACATCAAATTTTACTGACGTAGCACTCACTATACCCATAGGTTCGATTGCAAATCCACCATAAGCCTCCAATTTCATAGTGCAACTTTGCATGTTATTCTGCAAACCTATCATTTTAACATATTTGTAAGGTAAAATATCTATTTCACTCCCAGAATCAAGTTTGAATTCAATCAACTCACCTTGTACTAATATTTTTTCATACCAAATATTTTTTTCTTGCAACGAATTGATAAGGTAAACAGTATTTATGGTAAAATCTGATTCGTTGGATTCTTGACATTCTTGGTTCTTGATTTCATTACAGTTATGAGTTCCTTTATGAATATTTCTACATACAATTGCAAAATGATTGGGCTTTTGACAAAGCTTACAAATCTTCCCGATAGCCAGACATGAGTCCCTAAATCCATGATTTCTACCGCATCTATAACATGTGAAGATTATTGAAGACCTAGATCCTCCTACATTTCTCTTGTCTTCACTTCTAGAGAATCTCTTTACTTGATCAGTTTTGACAACGCTTGATGATGGCTCTGAATCCGCCAAAATTAAAAATCCTACCCAGGAAAATACATATATTGCCCCTCGCTAAATCCATCCTAATTTGTATTTTCCTGGGTAGGATTGTCACGCTGGTAGCTATATCTGCCTCCGTGGCGACGTTAGTTGTTGCCTTGAAAACTCAAGGTCTTCTAACCGAAGCCACAAATGTGTGGTTGGCTTCCTGTTGTTGACTTCCCTTGTTTCTATTTTTACATCCAAGTGTTGTACCTACATCTTCGCACTTGATTTTACCGTACTGATGAGAGCTTAATCTCGAAACACGTGTCTACGGTTGCAGAACATTTTGAGGGTTATACCCAATAACTTTTCTACATATATTTTCATATGTTGCCCCTCGCTAAATCCATCTTTATTTGTATTTTCCTGGGTAGGATTGTCACGCTGGTAGCTATAGCTGCCTCCGTGGCGACGTTAGTTGTTGCCTTGTAAGCACAAGGTCTTCTAACCGAAGCCACAAATGTGTGGTTGGCTTCCTGTTGTTGACTTCCTTTGTTTCTATTTTTACATCCAAGTGTTGTACGTCTACGCACTTGATTTCACCGTACTGATGAGAGTTTAAGCTCGAAACACGTGTCTACGGTTGCACAACAATTTGAGGGTTATACCCAATAACTTTTCTACTTATGTTTCAATTAATGATACATCATCTCGTAATAATCGTTCTTGAACAGATTTGGAATACACACCAAGGACAATTTGTGCTTTCAATAGTTTATCTTCCTGAGAATCGAATTCACATTGTTTGACAAGAAACCTCAAATCTGCCAAAAATTTGTCAAACGGTTCATCTAGTTTTTGTTTACGGGAAAATAATTTGAAAACGTCCATAATTTCATTTTTTCTTTGTGAACAATACTTTTCCAGTACTTCTAATATCGACGAAATTGTTTCATTCTCCTCCGGGATTTTGGTTATAGATTTGTTAAGTTTCAAGGCATCCGATCCGAGTAGGTTCTTTAGTCTAGCAACTTGAACTTCTCTTGACTTTCTGTTAGTTTCAGTGGCGGTTATGTATATACGAATTTCTTCTTGGAAGATTCGGAAATTCTCCGCAATATTTCCATGTACATCAAGTTCTTTTGGTTTGTTGAACTCCATTTTCAGTTAGTCAGACTGCGCCATGTTTATACAGTTATTAGAGAAAATAATATTACGTTCTGTTTCAAATAGTACATTAAGCTTTGTTTATTATTGACAGTAAGTTCTAACAACGTCACTTCTCTTTTATTTTAACAAAACATTTGTACCTAATATACAAGGTGAGTGTTCGAACCTATAACACAGACATAGCCATGAATTTTCATTTATCTAGTTTGAAAACACGGCTTTCCTTTTAAAAGTGTCAAATTCTTCCCACCCTATACTTATTTCATTCCGATACAAAATACTGAAGATAATAGTGTTGTCAAAGGTAAGGCGTACGTGCGACCCTGAAAATTACGAACCTATAATAATTACCTGAAAATACGTCTTGGAGGCCTTTCAGCTGACATGTACTGCATGGAACTAAGAGGTTGCTACAAAGTTAGCTGACGATATTTGTTGTATCGACAAGCCTCTTTGACGTATGGTACATCAAAGATTAAATTATTGGAGGCGGCACGGTTGGTAATGGAGTTAAATGGCCTGTTTGTAAAATGTTTCGGTATAAATATAACAGCAATTCCACTATACAGCAGTAAACTACTTGTAATCAGATTGTTCATGTTCGTTTGACCCACCATGATTTGATTAAAGGTGGTAATGGAATGTTGCCAGCCCTATAATATTGCTTGATGGAATTTCACAACACAATTATCTGTCTATTTAAATTCGAGAGGGGCTTTATACTTCGATGAGGGTATTCAAAAAGGACGTCTCAGTATGTAGAACAGTTTTTTCATCGTTTTCAGAGTGAAATGGCCTTTGGTATGTGATTCAATTGACAAAAGGAAATCATAATTCAACATGAGTGCTTTGATTGAATTTAGGTTGACTTTGACTATGTCATGTGAAGTATAGAAAAGTCTAGGAGCGATGGATGGCAACAGAAAAAAGAAAGATACGGAGATGGAAGAATTTAGCACATCCACTTATGACCAGAAATCCTCATTTCATAGCTTTGTAGCCTCCACTGATTAAGAAAAATAATAATGAATAAGGGGATTAAAGCAAACCAGCTCCACATCAGATATAACACGTAGAGCAAAGGGAGGATTTACTACTACTACTTATAAAAATTGTAAATAAAAATGTTATTCTAGTTTAGACTCAGTGGTAATACTGAAAATTACAGACAAAAAATGTATGATGAAAGTCAGTCCACGTACTTATCTTACACTGATTAATCTCTGAAGGTAATGACCATCCTTCTTCTATTAGAATATCATTTACACTTCTAATATCATCAGTCATAACGTACAACTTGGAGTCAGTTGAATAAAACTTTAAAAATAAAAACAAATACAAAAACAAAAAATCAGAATCAGACTTCAGAGCAGAATTTTTGGCACTCTATCACAAGTTAATCAAAAAAATCCTTCAAGCAATATATAAAAATATCCGAGGAATCTATAAAATCAGTCCTTTCAGAGTTCTGGTCATTCATTTAAAGTAAAAATAGTACGTCCAGGATTCTTGGAATGATTTATGTGGATAACATTGACTGTAAAAACCCCACAAATTTTTTTTTTATGCTGGAGGTAATTGATGAGATGTTCCTCAAGGATCAATTTTGGGTCCGATCCTCTTCAGTCTTTATATTATTGAGTTGCCATCTGTTTTGCCAAATTCATTCAATTGTTTGTATGCAGATGATACTAACCTATTATTATTAACATTTTGATTCTGTCGTTGACGGAAAGTGAATGAAAAAGAAAAATCAATTAGTTCCATCAGTGATAATTATTGTTACCTTTACGTATTGAATCTCCTATATTGATGAAATATAATAGATGTCTATATGTTTCTATTGATAGGGTAGAGCAAATATAAAAATCATGGAAACCTCTATTCGAGTGGAACACGCATTGGAAAAAACCGTCGCTGCCCAGATTCAAATTCTCCTATTAGAAATAATCTATTTCACTTTTCCCAGATGGTTTGGTTGTTATTCCGACAAAGCTTGAACCAACAAAATTCAGTTAACTATCTGTACCTTACAATATTGAATTCATATATCTGATGTGATTGTTATCTCAAATCTTCACCCTCTTATACATTTATTTTGATCTCCACATTCTCACGTTTCACTATTTGTGAAAAATCTTGGCCACTAGTAGAATGTACGCGTGAGCAAGTTCCTTCAGCTCGTCATGCAATTGGTAATAAGTTTCTCAATTAATAACTATGAAACTGGTCATAGTAGAAAAATTTATTTTTGGGACAGTGTTGAGGAGAGAATGATAAATATATTAAATAATAATAAAGGAATTTCACGAGTTAATCGTGAATTACAGGGTGATTTCTGAAACGTTGATATTTTGTCATTTTTATCATCGAATATTTTCATGATCACCCTATATATCCCAACGAAATCATGTTTATACGGTATCAGCTATCTTCGGAGGATGATAATTCACTTGAATATACAGGATATGTACGAAAGAACCGGCCATATACTTCACCAATTTTTCAAATTACCCTGTACGAAATGTTGAATTTTGATTAATGATGGAATAAAAATAGTATATTGCATGCCAAAATAATTTTATCAATATTTCATTATTACATCTAATTTTCAGACATTAATAAAATGTTTTTATCTTTCACTCTGTACATAATGATATAATCTGCACCATCTAAATGATATTCAGTAATATGAAGGTGAGTTGATGATAATAATGGAAAAAAATGCAGTTGGCAATTTCAAATCCCGAGAGAATAATTAAATAAAAATTACTGATTTTTAACTTTGCATTTCAAAATCTGTCCATCAACGAACTTTGCGATTCTGCACGTTCAATCAGTACATTATACTGTACGATATACAAAAATACTGTACAATATACAAAAATTCCGTACAATATACTAAAAATTCAGACAATTTTACAAAGAACCATTTTAGCTATAAAAAGTGCGGGGTCCTTTACACATGTAATTCTCGCGACAAGATTTATTGATAGATTTTATTTAATTTAGAGTTCATTTTCTCCTTTTATAGAGCATTTAATTAAAAGCTTGTTTTTATAGATGTTTTTTTACTATCAAATAAATTTTTAAGACCTGCCATACGATTCAGTAAAAGGACGCTGACAGTAATTCCCAAAAGGGAAGACTGGGAGCGGATCGGGCACCGCCTGCTTCCCACCAAGGTGATCATTTGGTACACAGATGGCTCCAGAATGGGTCAATCAGCCGGCGCCGGGGTATACGGGCAGTCTCCGAAAGCGGAACTTTGTTACGCTCTAGGAACTTTTGCTACTGTATTTCAGGCAGAAATGTTTGCCATACTCGCCTGTGTAAAAGAAAATCTCAACAGAGGCTACCGCGGCCAGCAAATCACGATATGCACCGACAGCCAAGTGGCGATCGAGGCTCTCACATCATATAGAGTCACTTCGTTGCTGGTGCCTGAATGCATCGATGATCTGCAAAGGCTATCTTCCGCCAATAAAGTAAAGCTACTTTGGGTCCCTGGTCATCCCGGAGTACCTGGAAACGAACGGGCTGATTATTTGGCCAAACAAGGTGCGAAAAGCCCAGCGATGGGACCAGAACCTATCATAGGAGTTTCAAGATCATGGTGCGTCTCAACCATGAAGGAAATTCTGGAAGTAAAATTCCAGGATACATGGAAAGATACACCAGGCATGAGGCAATCGAAACTCCACATCGGAGGCCCTTCTACCAGGAGGACCAAGACTCTGCTCACACTGAGCAGAAAGGAAATCAGATTAGTGACAGGGCTCCTGACGTGACACTGCCAGCTCAACAGGCACCTCAACATTTTAGGTTTCACGGATGATACCGAATGCAGGTGGTGCTTGGAGGATGAGGAGTCAGCTACTCACATCCTCACGGAATGCCCGGCAGTGGCAGCAATACGGGAAGCACACCTCGGGAGCATCGTACTGAACCCGGAGAGTGTGAGGGCGGTATCGGTCAGAAGACTGGCCTCTTTCGCTCGCGAGATAGGCTACCTTCAAAACTGAACCATCTCCCAGCAGTAGTGGGTGCATAACGGGCCCGATTGAGAGGCCTACATGTTTATGGCTTCGTCCGCCCACATACCTAGTTCTATTTATCTACTGTACAATATACAAAAATACTGTACAATATACAAAAATTCCGTGCAATATACTAAAAATTCAGACAATTTTACAAAGAACCATTTTAGCTATAAAAAGTGCGGGGTCCTGTACACATGTAATTCTCGCGACAAGATTTATTGATGGGTTTTATTTAATTAAGAGTTCATTTTCTCCTTTTATAGAGCATTTAATTAAAAGCTTGTTTTTATAGATGGTTTTTTACTATCAAATCAATTTTTAAGAAAACAAATAATAACTACAAAATATCAAAATAAGAAGTTCTATAGTTTACCAGCGAATAAGTTTTGCCAGATTAGAAAAATAGTCCTACAAATCTCTGCCGATCTGAACCTTGTAGACACCCTTGCAGCATACCTATGTTTCAAGAAAATTGATAGTATTGATACCCGATTTTTGTCAACAGTGTAAGAGAGTACCAACCTGTCCTAGACGGGTGAAGCACTAACTCTGCCTTTTGATAGTGTCTGTAACCTGTCCTACTATCAATAAAAGCAATATATTATTATTATTATTATTATTATTATTATTATTATTATTATTATTATTATTATTATTATTATTATTATTATTATTATTATTATTATTATTATTATTATTATTATTATTATTATTATTATTATTATTATTACTATTATTATTATTATTATTATTATTATTATTATTATTATTATTATTATTATTATTATTATTATTATTATTATTATTATTATTATTATTATTATTTTGTTATGATTGAACTAAAGCAAATTACTGACTTTTGATGCCTTTCTCGAATAGATTCTGCTATATCATTATTAAACTGAATATATCGTTTGTAATTAAATTGTGCCTGTTCGTTTGAACTAAAGTGATTCGGTTAGGGTTGGTAATGGATTGTTGTCAATGCTATATTAGCCTGATGAAATTTCCAAACATAATTGTTGCATCGCTCATTTGTTGTTAGTGTGGCTTCCATTTACTCTCGAATTACTCGAAAACATTAACGGTGCAGTGCAAAACAAAGTTGATGTTGTGTTTCAGTTCATGAAATATAATTTTTTTTCGTAATTAAAGTGCATTCATTCAATTTAGAAAATGAAAATTCATGAAACATGAATTGATTTTTTTTCGCATAAACGCGTGGAACGAATAATTTGGACTATGCAAATATCCTCCTCTCCGATGAATATTTTGGACTTGTCCATATCCTTTTATGGATGAAGTCGAAAACATGATATACTGAAGCTAAGGAGTAGGATGATTCCACTGCAAGCAAATTCATTTCAAGAGATTTTATGTAAGCAAACAAACAGCTCAATCAGTTTGAACAAGTTCACTTGTTTAACACGTTGACTGCCATGTCGGTCTATGAGATCGAGGAAAAATTATTCTAGTGAGCCACCTCGGTCTCATAGACCGAGGTTGAGGTTGATACACAAGGCCAACTCGGTCTATGGGACCGAGCCAATTGAACTGTTCTTGAAGCCATCCGTCTCAATCATTGTCGATAATATCGCGAAAACAGACCGAGACGGCTTCAGTAACAAGTTTGCGTTGCAAATTGTTCTCATTCGACGCACAGACCGAGTCGGCGACGCAGACAAATCAGTAAAAACAACGAATTTTTGGAAGATGAATACTGTAAACTCAGAGTCTCAATTTCCGAAAAATTCAACGATATACTGTCTTCTGTAGGCTGTACCTACATAGAGTCCATAATGGTTTCTGGGACAAAATTTTCGATTTTGCTTCTCTGATACCAAAAATGAAAAAATGAGCACGGCAGTCAACGTGTTGAATATTTTTTTTTCAAAACTTAATCTGCTTACAACAACAATAATTATATTAATACTAACTATTTATAAATTTGAAAAGTAATTTGACAATTGCTATTATTTGAGATTTCTATTCCATCGATGAGAGATTTGCCATCTATTCCAACCTCCAAGTTCTTTTAATGAATAGTAGATCGCCACCATTTTCTACAAGCATAGTAGCAGAGGATCTGCAAAATTAGTGCCCTGTGTGAAGCTGAGGATTTCCCAATTTTAAGAATGATGCAATTTTTTTATTTAACAGCTCCAATAGTATGAATGCCGAGAACTTGTTTCACACATTCACCATTCCTATAACCAATGAAGAATCACCGATTTTCCAAATTTGAAGGTGAATATATTAAATAATAATAAAGGAATTTCACCGAGTTAATCGTAGATTGTTGTTAAAATTAACCTGTGGTAGAAGTCCATTGTATTTCGAAGTGGAGTGGTATTGATTCACAATATAGAAAAACTCGAAGTCATCTCCACAATTTTTATTAACATCTGGTGTAGTGAGATGGCGAAGCCATCAATCAAACAACCAGTTTATCGAACATGTTTCGAACCTATATAGGTTCATCATCAGCGAAATAGACTATTATGGAGAAGACAATTAATTTGATATGAATTTATGAAAATAAGTGTCCGCACATTTCAACAAAACTTAAATGGTGGTGTAAAAATTATGGAGAGGAAAAATACATATCTGAGATTATAAAATGTTAAAAGGGGAAATCAATACATTCTACCCAACAGTGGGGAACATAGTGACAAGGTTAGGTGTTGAGTTGTTAAAATTGTTTTGTTAAAATTGTTTTTTCCGTTAACCAGCTGTCGTCGCCTTACGAACGGCAGCCCTCAAAAGTCGAAGCTTGTGCGAGCCAAGGATTAACGAAGTCTTACCTTTTTACGTGCGATTTCTAGCTCGATCCGAGGAGAATATCGAAAGGAGGTCCGTTGGTCACCCATCCAAACCCCGTCCTCGCCTAGCGTTGCTTGGCTTCAGATATCGGTGAACCGGCGCTCTCCGTTCGAGCTATCCCCGCGGATTACAGGGTAATTTATGAAACATCGATATTTTGTTATTTTTATCATCGAAAATCATGATCACCCTATAAACCCCAACAAAATCATGTTTATTCGGTATCAGCTATCTTCGGAGGATGATAATTCACTTGAATAAACAGGATATGTACGAAAGAACCGGCCATATATTTCACCAATTTTTTCAATCACCCTGTACGAAATGTATGAATTGTGATTGATGATGGAATAAGAGTAATATATTGCATGCCAAAATAATTTCATTAATATTTCATTATTACATCGAATTTTCAGACATTATTAAAATGTTTTTATTTTTCACTCTGTACATAATGATATAATCTGCACCGTCTTAATGATATTTAGTAATATGAAGGTACGTTGATGATAAGAACGAGAAAAAAAGCAGTTGGCACTTTCAAATCCCAAAAAAATTATTAAATAAGAATTACTGATTTTTAACTAGAACGCCATGTATTTCAAAATCTATCCATCAACGAACTCTGCGATTCTGCACGTTCAACCAGTACGTTCAAAACTACAATATACTAAAAATTAAGACAATTTCACCGACAACCATTCTACCTATAAAAAGTGCCGGGTCTTTTGTCTGACAATCGTTCTGATGTCATTAATGACAGTTGTTGTTAAGTTGATGTACTCCAAACAGAAAATTAAAAATTCGTCAAAATTTCTTCAGTTATCAGCAACTTATTAATCTCTTCGAAGACATCGACAAAGTTTGAGCAAGCAGATAGATGATAGACATAATTATTCTTTTCAGAAGAATTTTCGTCTTTATTTAACTGAAGCCAATTTTTTTTATGTCCTTTTTATATGTGCATATTCTAGTAAAAAGTAATCAGTTGAAATCAGTAACTACTTGCAGCAGCAAAGACAACGAATCCAGAATATTTGCCAGGAGCGGTTATATCACACTTTATAATGACTGAACTTTCAATAGAAATGATGATATCCCGTGAAAACACTAAACACTAATATCAAGTTCGGAGATATAAATGCTCTTGAAATAAGTATGGATATTAACAAGAAACGAGTCACTGTCACATCAATATCCCAATATCCCAACTTGCAAAAAGATTTCAGTGAACATGTCCCAACTTTTTTACAAAACGTTTCCCAATGTGAAACTCATATAATTACAGGCGACATTAATATTGATTTGCTCTCCAATAATGATTTTATCAGAAATACAAAAGTACAATGATGTGCTAGGAATCGTGCGTAAAAAGGTAAGATCTCGTTAATCATTAGCTCACACAAGTTTCGACTTTTTGAGGACTGCTGTTCGTTAGGGGACGACAGCTGGTTAACGGAAAAAACAATTTTACAATTTAATTTTTCTACATTCATGCAAAAAGCAAAACTTTATTGAACTATATTCAGTGGAAAAAGAAGTTCTTTATTGCACTAGTGCATTAAAGTTTTTATTGCACTCATCTGTCATTCTACTTCAACGTGCTGTCATCATGACAAACATAAACGTTTAAACCTACTACATATTTAGCAGATATTCTGTGAGATTGGCAAATAGGTTTCAAACAGTTACATATTTTATATTATTTTGTATTATTGTTAGCAGCAAGAGTTAAACAAACAATGCCTTCCCGAGAATAACTCCATAATCAAATCCGATCCGCTTTGTTCTAAACCGTCTACCTGCATAGAGCACACTGTCTGTACTATGACCACACCTAGTGATAACATACGCGCTCACGGCTACTATGATTTTGATTTTTATAATGCAATTGCGGTTATAGAAACGTCAGTCAAAAATTAATTCTGACAATTAACAGAATTGAAAGTTTCAAAATGAGTAATATTAATGGGAAAATACCGCACCTCAATAAATCATTTTTTGCTTTTTGCATGAACGTAGAAAAAATGTTGTATGCAACTCGTGCAAAAATTGTTTATTGCACTCGACGTGTTGTCCAACTCGGCCTAACGGCCTCGTCGGACAATTTCACGTCGAGTGCAATAAACATTCACTTTTTGCACTTGTTGCATAAATAACTATTTGAAAAATTGGGTAATTTGAATTCATATCTTAGGTAAATGACATCGCTAGACCAGATAATATTGCTTGCATGGATTATATTTTTTATAAAAACTGATATTCAAACTCATAATAATATAAAAATGATTTTTCTCTTTCAGTAACAGAGAAATATATTAATTTTAATTAATTTCAAAGACCGTGGACAGATGTTTATTCTCAAACGGATACAAATACCATCACAAATATTGTCATTAATAAACTTATGTTTAATCTAGTCAAGAACACACCTGAAATCAAAATGAAAAGTAAAAAGTGTGCCCGAAAAAAATGTGTCACCAACGGATCACTTAACTCAATTAATGAAAAAAAGTGGCCTTTACAAAGAACCCACAATACATAAAACCGAATAAAACATACAATTTTAACAGAAATTAACTAGGTAAATTGTTGAAATTGATTGTGCCCCAAAAAATATAACTCATGGTGTCCCGCAGGGTACAGCACTGGGCCCTATTCTCTTCACGATATATATCAACAGCATATCAACAGGAGAATCCAGTGCAACTATTTTAAGTTTTGCAGATGACACTGCAATTCTGTTTAAGGCTGAGACTTGGCAAGAATTGATAACAAAGCAAATATAACAGTTTTCTCTTCACTTTCATGATCTCCTATTCTTCGCCCTCCAGGATTATCTCAGAACATCACTTCATGGACGATATGCTGAACTAATCTCAGTACGATGAAGACAGTGAAGAAACGCATTGAAATCTCAGAAGTTACGGGTTTCGAGGCAGCGTAGCCGAATTATTACTGGTTCGTTGTCGACGAAACCTGCAATACATGAGATATTTTCAACAAGAACAAAAAGCACCAATAATGTGATGAGATCAAATTTGATCTGGTTCGATCCATGTCTGTCAGGACGAAGCCAGTTTGTGGAAACATCAAGTGGACATTCTGATCTCAGTGACATTGGAAATGAAGTATCACAGGAGTCTGTTTTAGGACCCGTCTTGTTCCTAATCTGTATGAATCATTAACATCGCTATTATTATTTCAGAAATTTATCTGCCATCAAATATTACAAAAGCAGATGTTCAAAATATTCAAAACTTGTGTAACGCTAACTCTTTATGTTTCAACCTTAACAAAACATAACTAGTTACCTTCAAATGTTCACTAGACGATTCATAGAAGACAAACAGCTTACTAAATTCCTAGCTAATATATAGACAATAATTGGAATTTAAAGAACATGTAACGCATTTGATCCACCTATCTGGGATCTTTCTTTCCCATATACTGCTCTGGTATTATGTGGAGGGGCACCGTCATGTTGAAACCAATATTGATTTAAATTTACGAGGGGTAACATGTCATGATAATCCTCAAAAGCGCCTCAGAGAAACTCCAGATAAGTTTTTCCAGATAACTGATACTGTTAATGTGAATAAGAAATAGTAGGGATCCTCAAACTGTTCCCTGCGGTAATCCTATTTCCACTTACATTGATTCACTCAGATTATTATCAACTCCTTCTTTCTGTGTCCTATGTGATAGTTAGTCTTCCAGAATATTGGATGTTCCTTGAAATTTTTTAATGGTACGGCATGCTTTACAGTGTCGAATGTCTTTGCCAGATCTAGAAATATTGCACGATATTTTCGAGGACAACACAGAAACTAGCATTCCTGATCCCTCTTCATATTCAATAATAAATTTACCTCTTTTGAAGCTTGCAATCCAATTTTTCACAGTGGCTTACGAAGGACATTGATCGTCAAGGGTAATGAGCATATCTTCATAAATCTGCTCACCTCTCAACTTCTTTGAATGCAGATACCTGATGATGGCTCGATACGCCAATTCATTTATTTCATTAATTTTGGACGACATCCTGTTTTTCCAAATTTTATTGCGCAAAACTGGTTTTTATATTGACGTGAACCTTTATTGTTTCTTCAAATAAGTTATTGATCGTTGCTAACTTTGCAAATGTATAAACTATTTGGCCAGTTACCTCTATTCACAAATTCCGATATCACGGATAATTGAAAAACTTTCAGTTTTCTATAAAAAAATATGTAGTTAACTAAAAATTGGTAAATTTACGAAAACTTTTACTCATAATATCGCAAAAAAACGGTGGGATAGTATTGCCATTAAATTGAATGCCATTCCTGGGGAACATCAAACTGGGGTTTGCTGGAAAAAGGTATGTTGGTGGAATCATGCATAATAGATAAAGTGAAGCAAAATTTCCCTATCGTAGAGTTGGCAAGATCTGAAAAATCATGCAAATAAAAAGATTCTGGAAAAAAAAAATTATAACAAAATGAACCGGTGGAGGGCTACCAAAAACATTAACACCAATAATGAATGAATAATGTATTGGAAAAAACACAGAGGTCTATAATTTCATATTTGCATGGGATATCCAAGGCTATACAAATTTTAGTTAATTTTTTCATTTCGAAAACTTGACTGGGAGTTTGCAGCTTATCATCGATTTCTAACTATAACAGAAAAGTGTCGTTCCTAAATCTGAAGTGTTTCACAAACTGTCGCGTTCATTTGAATTGTGGAACGAATTTTGGTCTTGCAAGAAATTGTCATGCTTTAGCCATTGCCCTACCTACATAATAATAATTTCATCAAAACTTATAAAAAATCTTCGAGTTTTTTTAACTTAACATTTAAATTCGTAGGAGAATCATTGAATTCTCCTGCATTAGGTACTAGGAATTTCATCTGTCAATATCAAGAAAAATATTTCTCCCGTGACATTTCAAAAATAGGTACAAGGATATATTGATATCAAGTTAGCCTAGACCAGTTCCCTGCATAAACAAATTATTGCTTTACCATAGCAACGAACAATAACTTATTAGAAGTGTCAGTGTGAAGTTTGACGTCAAAAAAGTAAACCAGAGTTACGCAATGAATTAAAAGTACAAAATATGTCCACCAGAATTGTGATAATCGAAAAATTGTAGTATCGAGCCATCATTAAGTTCCTGTATTTAAAAGAGTTAAGAGGTAAGCAGATTTACGAAGATATGCTTAATACCCTTGGTGATCAATGTCCTTCGTATGCGACCGAGAAATATTGGACTGCAAGCTTCAAAAGAGGTAAATCCATTGCAGATGATGACCGATCGGGAAGGCCAGTTTCTGTGTCAGTCCCCGAAAATATCGATGCAGTTCATGACAGGATTTTAACAGACCGTCAAATTGGGCTAAAACGGAAATCTGAAGCACTGAATATTTCATACGAACGCGTTCATCATATAGTTCACGTCTATTTGGACATGACAAAAATTGCTGCAAAATGGATCCCCAAATGTTTGAATGTTGAAAAAGCGTGCAAGGGTAGTAGCATCGTGCTCGATCTGTGCTCGATTTGAACGATGTAGACTTCTTAAACCAAATTGTTACTATGCATGAGACTTGGGTACATTTCTACGATCCAGAAACAAAGCAACAATCGATTGAATGGCGACACTCCGGTTCTCCAAAAATCTGCTGGAAAAGTTCTTGCTTCAGTTTTTTGGAATTGCCATGGAGTAATCATGATTGATTTTTTGGATAAGAGTAGAACAATAACTGGAGATTACTATTCGACATTACTGACAACTCTACGGGAAAAAATTAAAGAGAAAAGACGCGGAAAGCTATCCAAAGGTGTTTTGTTTTTGCAGGACAACGCTCCTGCACACAAATCTCATGTTGCCATGCAAAAAATTCGTGATTTAGGGTTTTAATTACTAGAACACCCCCCTTATCCACCAGATTTGGCTCTGTCCGACTATCATCTCTCTCCTCAACTGAAAAAAAGTTCAAAAGGTCGTAAATTTTCTTCCAACGAGGAGGTAATAAAAACCGTGGAGGTCTGGTTTGCAGAGCAAGAAGAAACATTTTTTTTGAAAGGTCTAGAGACGTTGCAGGTTCGCTGTAATGAATGTATCCAATTAAAAGGAGAATATGTTGAATAAAAAAAATATTTTGACATTGAAATTTTGTTTGGTTCTATAATAGGCTAAGAATTTTTTAATATATCCTCGTAAATAAAATTATACATATTGTAATTACTTTTATTATGAGATATTTCTACATATATTAAGACACATTTTTATTTTGTATTTTATTGTATATTATGTGACGAAAATTTTGGTCTTTCATGAGAGTTGAGTTTTAAATTAAATTGAAAGCTTCAATTGTATCTAACTTTCTATACGTACATACAACTCAGTATCTCCCAATTCAATAATAAAAGCTTCCTAGCTAAAATACTCTTTTTACGCCAACATAAATCAATAAATATATGAACTTCCTGAATGAATTACGAGTTGCAAATCTGAAACAGACGGGTCGTTCAATCGAAGCTGATTGAAGACATGTGCTCCTCAAACGTGGTTATATTTTTTGCAAATCATTATTTTACATCGCTAATTCCCCTGATCAGAGGAATGACCCATAAACTTCTTTCACGAGGGTCGCATATCTCCCCTAAATGTCATTCAGAAAATGTTTCGACATATCTAGAGCGCATATTGTTTTGTTACTCACGTTTCCTTACATTTCCCCACACGTGACACGTTACTTGTGGGAGATTCTCGAGATAAATGTGAGAGGTCTGATTTAAAAGAGACGCCGAGTGATTATGTACAGGCAACTAGAAAAAATAGTCAGTACTTGTCAGAACTGGAAGTTTGAGGAATATTCAGTATAATGATAATAAGTTTTATTTGTCTTAAGAAACCTCAAATTAGTAGAATTCTTCAGGACTTACATTGTCTAGAAACAAAGAAAATAAATTCTTCGCCTGTGTTTGAGTCACGACGGTAATATGTATATGTGATATTGTCTTTGTTTCTAGACAATGGAGGTCCAGAAGAATTCTACTAACATCAATACCTAAAGTTTGTAGGCACGTCAATAAAAGTTCATATAAAATCATTCACTAAAATGCATTAAAATAGCACAAACATTCTGTATTAACATTCCTAAATTAATTTACATACATTTTAAAATTTCAGTCAAAAGATACCAATTTTGAGCAAATACAATCTGCAGTAAACGATAAATTATCATAAGACATCACTTCGGGAGCATCTCTATATTTGGATTATATGAGAATCATCAACATCGTTTAGGGGATTTATAACTAAAAGGGCCATGCAAGCTCCTTATGGAATTTGGGTTCAGGTGGATTTCTTTGAATTTTTGGTATGATGTAGTCCATGTAATTCTCAACAAATGTTACCAATGCGTCAACCCAAAAAAAATAAAAGCTTTGCTGCTAGGGGGCGTTGAAATCACCCCTTGCGCAGATTAGACTATTTATTTTTGAATCCCGTAACAATATTTTCACTTGTTTCATTGTTGCTCATGTAGCACAATATTGTGCTGTTTTATAATAAATAGTATATTACACACCGAGGTGGGAAGAGATTCATTCCTGTCGTGAGATTAGTTAGTTAACCGAGACGCAAAGCGTCGAGGTTAGCTATGATCTCGAGACAGGAATGAAACTTCCTACCGAGGTTTGTATACTATTTTATTTACAACCATCATATTTCCATCAAAATTAATAAATCTCTGTTTCGTTCTGAACATACCTAAAATATTACATTTAACGACAAATTACCACGACTATCCCCCCTCCCCCCAAAAGGCACAAAACAAAAAAAATTTGGTGGATTTTTCTGAATTTTTAATATTTGTACTTAATATTTGTCATCCATTTATTTTTCTTTACATTGTTCAATATGAAACTGATGGTGTAGTCGAGAAATATTAAGTGAAGGAGAGAGGTATTTTTTTATATAGTTCTTATTTCTAGAGTATTGAGGTTCTTCTGTAAGAAACTAATAATAAATAATAATAATAAATGTATATTTATAGAAATTTAAAAATACAATGAGACATGGGCTTCAGTTAATTTTGTAAAGAAACGAAAAATCACAGAAGCAAAAAATGCTTATTTGTGTATTAAAGTATAAATTAAACTTATTAAATTTGATTCACAAAAATACAATGGTATAGAGGCGAATTTATTATTCTTCCTAGGACGATTTATATGACGGCGTCGCTTATATAGTTATTTTTTAGTAAATTTTGAGTTATCTTTACTTTTTTCTTGCCAATTCCATTCAAGCTGCAAAATGAGTCCCCACACACCTGATTGAGTTGTTTATCATATGTCACAGAATATTTGAAATGTATTTTTTTGATGATTTTCTGGTCGGGCGATGACGAGAAACTGGTAAAATTTTAATGATTTTAAAGATTTGGTGTAATTTAATCGACAACATTTGCTCGACGAAAATTTGTTCGACAACATTTGTTCGAACGGAAATTTGGCACCCTGGTAATTTGATCAAGAGGAAAGCTAATCGACTCTCATTTAATCGAACATAAATTTGTTCGACAAATTTTCAAAGTGAAAATAGTTTTGATAGATATGAAATGTTACGACTAAATAACCCGCCCAAAATTATCCTGTCAAAAATATCCTGCCAATAATCCCCTATCCAATAATATCCTCTGACAATAGACCATTACAGAATGACGTCACTGACATTTGCTGGAGGGCATGTATTCTATTGTTTACTGGTAAATAACCACAACTGTCAATATTTAGACTTCAATTAGTAATTAGTTCTCAAATGTATTAGTATGCTATCGTTTTGTGGTGTTGTTAAGTGTGGAATGCGGGGAGAAAGGGATGAGATATCTTTTTTCCAGTTCCGGCAGTTTTAACAAAGCATGGTTACTATTTGCACAACGCTGCAATGCTTGGATTAATGCTTTAAAACGGGGCCCCTTCAGTAAATCACAACTTAAAACTTGGCGTGTGTGTTCTCGACATTTTATCGAAGGTTAGTTAGTGTATATCAGGTAATTTTTGGGTACAATTGCAGTTTAGGGTAGTAACCCCGATTTTGACGAAATTTTTTTTGGGGGTTATTTCGAGGTCCTTGAACACAAATCTGAAGTTAAAAAGCCTCGCTCTCACTTACTTTTTGATTTACGGTCAATTAAATGTCCCAAAAAGGGTATTTTCAACATCAAATTTTTTCCACAAAAAAGCAACAAATTTGCCTTTGCATAATCTAGACACATCAATTCACGCATTTTTGGAACTTTTGCAGTATTTTCATTTTCAACTTTGTATTGAAAATATAAGATTTAAATTAATAATATTGATGAAAATCGTTTATTGACAGCAAGTAACTAAAAATGACAGTATGACAGATCCAGATATGGATAACAAACGGTCGTGTTCCGATATTCTGAAATTCACAAGACACTTTTCGAGCTACTTCTCATGAAACCCTGTCAAGTCTCGTTCATACCCGCGCGAATTTCTACGAATAAAATGTATGTGTGAATAAAGTATATATAATATACATCTATGGAATAAACATGTGTTCTGCATCAACGACTGGTCGGGCATGACAGGTAACCATTTTATTTCGCGATATGAAAAAACCGTCGCAATAACTACGTGACATTTTATTACCCTACTTTTTAGTATAACATCGTAATGTTGCAGTTTATCGAGTATTGCATTATTATTTCTACACGTAAAAATTGAACCTTTCTACAAAAAGTAGAGAAAAAAATAGTGCTAGAAAAGCGCGCGCTCGGCCGACATTTCGCAATTCCGCGCGCGCGGAATTGCGAAATATCGGCCGAGCGCGCTCGCTTCTCTCGCGTATTTCTGCCTATGAATCTTCACCAAGAAATAAGGAATGATCCTTTCTACAAAAAGTAGAGAAAAAATAAAATAGTAGTAGAAAAGCGAGCGCTCGCGTATTTGTGGCTGTGAATCTTCACCAAGAAATAAGGAATGAACTCTTCTATAAAAAGTAGAGAAAAAATAAAATAGTAGTAGAAAAGCGCGCGCTCGGCCGACATTTCGCAATTTCGCGCGCGCGGAATTGCGAAATGTCGGCCGAGCGCGCTCGCTTCGCTCGCGTTTGTCTTTGCTACTGATCTTCAACAAGAAATAAGGGATAAACCTTTCTACAAAAAGTGGATATAAAAAGATAACATAGTAGTAGAAAAGCTTCGCTCGCGTGTAGTTCTTGCTATACACCTTCATCAAAGAATAGACGAGGAAAGTGTATCGTAACAAATGTCATCCTTGTCACAAACTGATTCCAAACAAAGAATTTTAGATGACATTCTTTGTTAATTATTTGCTGCTTTGCTTCTCAAATTGTGATTGGTAGTTTGGATTTTGTTTACTCAAGCAAAAGAAGTTGAAAAACTTTAACGAAAACAATATCGGACAAGCTGATTTTAATTCGAGGAAGGTTTGTTTGGAATCAGTTTTTGACAAGAATGACATTTGTGACGCCATCACTTTCCTCGTTTATACTGCCGTGCTTAGCCCAGAGTGGCGGTAACTGACATTAGTCTATATTATAGGAAAAAGAGTTTTGAATTTTTATTTTTTAGTACATGTTCAATTTGCACCTTCATTTGGGTTGCTTTAATTTATTACCAATTATAGCATCCCAAGTGAAGTTACAGATTCAAAATATACTAAAATATCAAAACGAAAACACTCTCTTTTCCACAATATACCTAGTCGAATGTCAGTTACCTCTGAAGAACGTTTGTTTCCGCTTAATATCAGTAAATTTTTAACTTCTAAAAACTTGATCATACTCTCGCGAAATTCGTAATTTTTCTGCGAATAAAATGGTTACCAGTCATGCCCGACTAGTCGTTGATGCAGAACACATGGTTCTGCATCCATTTTATTCGCAGAGAAATTGCGAAATTCGCGAGGGTATGAACGAGACTTAACAGGGTTTCATGAGAGGTAGCGCGAAAAGTGTCTAGTGAATTTCAGAATATCGGAACACGACCGTTTATCCATATCTGTCATACTGTAATTTTTAGTTATTTGCTGTCAATAAACGATTTCCATCAAATGTATTGTTATGTTAATTTAAATCTTATATTTTCAATACAAAGTTGAAAATACTGCAAAATGTGCCAAAAATGCGTGAATTGATGTGTCTAGATTATGCTGATATAAGGCAAAGGCAAATTTCTTGCTTTTTGTGGAAAAAAATTGATGTTGAAAATACCCTTGTTGTGACATTTAATTGGTCATAAATCAAAAAGTAAGTGAGAGCGAGGCTTTTTGACTTCATATTTGTGTTCAGGGACCTCGAAATAACCCCCAAAAAAAATTTCGTCAAAATCGGGGTTACTACCCTAAACTGCAATTTTTCCAATTTTTGTACATAAAATGAGTTTCAAAAATAATTTTAGGAAAACCAAGTGCCTTAAAGGAAAACATGCTTCCTGATAGGATTCCTACCCAAAATATGGGCTACATCACAAGTGCTTTATAGAAAGTTAGTTAGTGGATATCAGTTAATTTTGGTACGGATCGCGATATTGTCTAGAAAACGAATTTTTTCATCGTATCTGCACTTGATATCACCGTTAACAAATAAATAATAAGTACTTCAGCATATTTGTTACAATTTTATCAAAATAAAACCAAAAAAATACTTTTGAACTAAATGCACAAGGTTAAACACCAACTAATCGATATGTGTGCCCTCCAGCAAATGTCAAAGTCACGTGTTCTGGAATGGTCTATAATAACCTTATACGAAATTATCCCGTCCATTTATTAGTCTGATCTAACCTAAACGAACTAACCTAGCTCGCAAGTTAGGAGCTTGCAAGTTGAGGTTAAAATTAATTCTGAGGGTAGTATTTTATTAAATGAAGCGAAGTTTTGTATAAAAGTGTATAAATTCTCTTTATTGCAAAGCGCTTTCGACTTTCGTCATCTTCAGTGCTTCCTGAAAGTAAATACTCCGTTGAGAGGACGAAATTGAGTTTAAGAAAGAGGTCATGAAATTTGGAAAATAAATTACGTGAGTACTTACATGTCAGGCAACAGGAAGTTTCGAAATATGTAAAAAACATTGTTTAAAATTACAATAACATAATTATTCTGCATAAGAACTAACGAAAAGCATGTTAGAACTCAGACCATGTGGTTATTGTAAAAGCGTTGGGGACAAGACAGAATGTGTCAAGTCAAATGTCAAATGTCAAGGTGAAACTACCAGTACCAACTTGAAGAGTGGTCTAGTCAATATTAATTAGGAAGTGTTACCTAAATACTAAAATGTCAAAGTGAAAATACCGGTACCAACTTGAAGAGTGGCCTAGTAAATATTGATAGGAAGTGTTACCAACGTAATTTAATTATATTTAATCCTCTGATGGAGGGGAAGGAAATCTCTGTCAAGGTTCACTTGTGTATTCAAACAGAGCTGATTTTTGGTGAGTTCTTTGGAGATCTCCAGTTCCTCGAACAAATCCAACCTAAGAAAATTTTTCTTATCAATTTTGTGTAAAATTTTTGAATTACTGAATTACTGTTAGGGCTGAAATTGTGTTTATTAAATTTGAGATGATTACCAAAAATAGATTTATCTGGTCTCTTCAAATGTTCGTTAATACGAGTGAGAAGGGGTCTACAGGTTCTACCAATGTAGGAGGCAGAGCAATCAGCACAATCAAGCTTATACACACCACTACTTTTTAATTTACTAATTTTATCTTTAGAATTTACTAAATAGTTACTTAAATTGTTGTAAGCTTTAAAAGAAACTTTAGTACCAGGTACTGTATCTTCAATGAAGTTGGAAATGTCTGCACAAGTTTTGATCAAAAAATGGTAAGGAAAAGTATTTCACTGAAGGTGAATTGACTATAGGAGAGGTGCTGAAGGCAAGTCTTCTGTCTGTTCTGTGTTTAAATTTATTAATCAATTTATGAATAATATGAGGTTGGTAGCCATTGTTGACAGCAATCTGTTTTAGTATATTGACTTCACTATTGTAATTTGAATGAGAGAGAGGGATTTTCAAAAGCCTATTAACGTAGCAGTTAAAGGCAGACATTTTATGTTGCATTGGGTGATAAGAATTGAAAGGTATGACGTGATCAGTCTGAGTGGGTTTTCTGTAAATAGAAAATTCTAATTTGTTGTTCAGTTTAGTAATGGTGAGATCCAAAAAGTTTAATTTATTATCTGATTCGACTTCAAGAGTGAATTTAATATTGGGGTGTAAGTTGTTTAGAGATTCAAGAATGTCAAGAGCATCGTTGGAGTTACCCTCAATGAAAACCAGGCAATCATCAAGCATTTTATTAGTCTGATCTAACCTGAACTAACTAACCTAGCTCGCAAGTTGGAAGGTTATTATAGATTAGAATTTTATTGTCTTAGATATTATTTAACTTTTCTTTAGTTTGGGTAACTGCTATTTTATAATATTGCTCACTTTGTAGCATTGCAGCTTTTTTGAAATAAAATTTTCAAATTTTCGACGAACAAGCGCTGGTGGAACAAATTTCCGTTCGAACAAACTTCCGCTCGTACTAATATTTTACGAACAAATGCTGTCGAACAAATTTCTGTCAGACAAATGTTGCCGAACAAATTTCAGCACACCGATTTCAAATACTAACGTATTTTCAGCATTTACATCCAATCTATAAAACATTCTTGAAATTACTTCTCAGAACTAAATTGTCATCTAACAAAATTGTAACATGACACCTTTATTTACTACGGCTACAAGATCGTGTGACTCGACACCTTTAACCATCAAATGAATCTTCAAATATACAAAAAATTATATTTTTATATTTTTCTTCATGATTTATATTTATTTTTCGAATTGCCTCAATCATTGCTGTAATATACTCGACACACACGAATTATTGTCAAGAACTAAATAGAAAAAAATTGCAACGAACGAATCATCAATTTTCCATTTTCTTTTTGTGTTGCAGTTACACTCAGATTGTCGTGGAAAGACTCAGAATTTGAAATGTCAAACAGATACGTTATTGGAATGTAGTCTGATTAATCGAATCAGAGGTGCTGCAAAATTGAAACTCCAGGGAATTGAGAACTCTAAACGTTTCGTCGTTTCTTTTCTCTTTCATTGGGCCTCGAGAGAATTCTTTCAACGAACTGGAACAAACAATACCGAAAAATGCCGCTTTTGTTACCCATTGAACGAAGGAATCTAGTAGCAGCCCTCTCTAATCATGTTGATGCTTCTCAGAGCAGTTAAGATCAAATATAGTACAGGGGACATCGATATATACGTATATGAAATGAAACAGAAAAAAAAATTTTGAAACATATCCCGTATATGTGGTTTCCTGTAACACGGAACAAGAATTCAGTCAAAAAAGTTATTTCCTAATGGCAGATCCAATGGATCCAGTATAAGAATTGTATAAGGATCTCAGAAATTATGCAAAACAGGCAATAAATAGGGAAAAGGGCCATAGTTTCCATATCAGTTTGATAATTTCGATTAAAAAAAGCTGTAGCAAATACTGAGAAATAATAAATAATTCAAAAGCAGAAAGAATCGGGAAATTCCTGAAAGTTCAAAGAAGCCACGTGAAATGAGTGATTTTTTGATAAGCTCTATTCCAAATGTTTCTCCACATGAACTGTTACTGTATCAAGAATATAATTCCTTCCACTTTCAAATTTAAAGAAGTCGATGACACTTTTGTATATGACAGTATTTGTAAAATTAACTCAACTGCAATGGTCTGTGCTATGCTAAATGTTTAACTTATCATATATTATATATAGATATATATATATATATATATATATATATATATATATATATATATATATGTATATTTCTCACTCATGAAGAAATTGTTTAATTTGATGTTTTAATATTCATACATATGTATATTTCTCACCTCACTACAAGTTCCACTTCGTGAGGAAATTTTCTAGTTTATTCATACCTTATATATTGTATTATAAAAAAAAATTGTAATCTATTATGAATAAACTTTATTATTATTATTATCGTCTTCCTCTTTGTTAACTTACAACTGTAAACTAGTATTCTGCGAGTTTACAGGCAATTTAATATTAGTATAACTGAAGTTACCAGGAAGTTTTCTTCAAATAATATGAAAACTATGAAAGTCAATAAAAAATCACTGAAAATATAATGTGGAATAATCGAGAATTCCTGTGAGAGCTGAGAATGAGCTTATAACAATAGTTCAAGAAATAGAAACTATTCAAACACCAAAACTACGTCACAATCACCAACATAGTTAGCATCTTCAGCAGCTGAAAGCTTAAAGTTTTGTGAATGTGAAGTAGATTTGGTGTTTCTATGTCTGAATTGTATTCACACCGAAGATTCTAAAATATTCATTCATTTCAGTACAACAATAAATATGGATTTATTTTCAATGTAAATCTAAGGAATGTCTGCAATAAAAATGCGTTAAGTGGGAAACCGATCAATATGTGTGGCACTAGTACTTCAGGAAATGCACCTTCCTATAGTAATTTGATATATTTTCCTAAAAAAATCTGTTATACATTATTATTTTATCATGAAAGGTTCTCGATGCAAGAAAATGATCTCTTTTTCATGTCCTTCTGAAACCAGCATATCCAAAAGTACTATAGAAAACGTCAAGTTGCGACTTTAGATGCCTATTCAAATTGGACCGAAATTCAACCAAAATTATAACCAACAGGAAGTATATATAGGAATAAATTACAAACTTTGAATTAACCTTCAGGTATTGTTTCACAAAGCTCCAAAAAACCTGATGTATTTCCATAAAAAGCTTTTGTGACTGTATAATACATAACCAATACCAAAAAGTTGAGTTACTTTCTCATCACGTACCTATAGTCCGATTCCAATTGTGAAAGCACATAATATAGCTGTCTGATTGAACTAGTTAAATGTATGGAAACATGTGTGCATGGCATCACACGTTGAAAGGTCAGGGCTACGTCTTCCCTAGCTCACATAAGTTTCTCGAAGACTTCCGAGGGTTGCGCGTAGGGGTGCAATCGGTTGACGGTAATAACAATTTTTTTTTAAAATGTGTTAAATTTCAACAATTACTATCATGTTTCGAAGTTTTCTTGCAAGCGTGAAATAGTTTAGGATTATGTAGATATTTATATGGGCCATATCTGTATTCAAATGAATTATTTCACAGAAAAGTTTTTCAGAATGCATTTGTTTTTATATTCTGTTCAGTAGCAGACCTTGTGTTGAAGGTTATTTTTGGATATTTATCTTGTTCAGAAAATTATTTAAAAAGACACTGACGAACATATATTTGTCTTATTTTAAGCAATTTGGTTTCTTCGTATATTAGTGTGATTGAAAACTTTCTATCTTTGTAAAAAATTATTTTAATCAAGGAGTTTTGAACAGTTTGCAAGTTTTGTATTGTAGTTGTGAAAACTCCTCCCCAGATTGTGATGCATTGATTTTACTAGGGTCCTGTATAGCATTAATACCGTTTTTCTGGATACAATATCTCTGATATTGTAAACTTTATGGATTACATATCGTACCCTTTTAATAAATAAGAAACAATATTTGATCCAACCATCTAATATGCTAATATGATGATACCTGAATATTTGATAACTTTTACGTTCTGTAGTGATGGACGATTACATCCGGTTACTATGAATTTGGGACATTTAGGACTATGAATATGACTGTGATTGAAACAAATCTTGAAATTCATCCGGATTAAATTAAATTTCTATAACGTCGTTTCACAGGAAAGTAACAAGCAATACCATGTTGCATTTTCTCTTTCCCCGAGCTTTTAACTTCAATTTGGATTCAGTAGAATTCGAAAGTCCCGAGTTTTATTTACCTTTCAAATCGATCTTCCAGCTGCTTCTAGGGACGTTGCAGCAAAAATATTGAGACGTAGTGGTGTAAGTCAATTTATGTCTTGAGTCAAAGCCAATTTTCAATTGATTCCGCACTGAACAGAATTTGAGTGACACGCTGTTACAGAGCCGGACTGGCCACTGTTGATACAGGAATCATCGCCAAAGCAAATAGTGTGATCAACAAGTTGAAAAACGTAAAAAATAGAGCAAAGCTCATTGGATTCGAAATGACCGCTAGAAAAATGGATTTCAAGGATTTTACCGCACGTAAAAAATTGCGATTGTTAACAAAATAAGTTGAAAAAAGGTACATATTTAGTTTTTTGTTAATAACTCAATAACTATTGATATTTTAGAATTTTTAAAAAATATTCCGTAAAGAGGAAGAAATTTCAAATAAAATTGTCCGTTTTTCCGGAACTATCTCTATTATTTATAATTTTAATTTAACGCTAAATATAGTGCTCCGCGAGAACATACAGCATGGGTGCACCACTGTAGAAGACAGTATATGAAAATAATTTTTCTATACCATTAAATGGTCATTTAAAATTTTGAATAAACTATGGTATCATGTATACAATTGAAAGGATAAATCCCAAATGAAATGAAATGTGTTAGCCTAGTATTAAAAAAGTTATACTATTGTTGATTAACAAATTTTTTTCTAGTCTTCGTTTTCGTAAATAACGGCGTGAAAGTCTAATATTCTTACTTAACAAGATCACAGGATGAAAGTATATAAAAATTAGTGTTTTAATAATTATAATTTTTTATAACTGAAGAAAAATTGAAAACATCCAAAAAAATTTGTTAAATAATTTTTTTTACCAATGTTTTATCATTGCTTTTTCCACATCTAACAATGGCAGTAATTAATACTGGTTAAAAAAAATTTGAAGCCATTTGTTTATAAATTAGTTCTGAACAAACAAACAAAAATTATGTTTGAGAATTTTTTTTATTTCTCTCCATGATGCTGTCTTCGAAAAACAATGATTAAAAAATATTTTAAGTTTCTTAAATGAAAGTTTTGGTTGTTTTTAATCGTTTTTTATATTTCGATTGTTTAAATAATTAGTTCTCAAAAATCATAATTTGTACTTATCAATAGGTGAACCAAAAAATAATTTTTACTTATAAATGATTTCATTAATTATTAACATAACAATTTGTTATAAACAAATTCTGAAAACGGTTTCATTTTTTATTCTGGAAATAAAAAAATTACAAAAACTGCCACATATAACAAAGTAGAGAAAACATTTTTTTTAATAACACTCTTTAATATTATGATATAATATTATTCAATATTATAAGTTGTTGTATATAGCTGTTTATGTAACTTTTTCCGTTCCAGCAAAAAAATCAGTTGAAAACAAATTGTTGTTAAGTTAATAATCAATATATATATATATATATATATATATATATATATATATATATATATATATATATATATATATATATATATATATATATATATATATATATATATATATATATAAGTAGAAAAGCTATTGGGTATGTCCCTCAAAATGTGCAACCGTAGACACGTGTTTCGAGCTTACCTGGTGAACATTTTTTAAATTGTTACGTATGTGGAACATAAACTTAACGTCTTATGAATGATGGTCAACATCATCAATATGTATCCATTATACGTATTTTCTGAGGCGATAAGTCCCAACTTTCAGCGTAGTATCAACGTCATATATCATTGATCTCATTTTCATCATCAAAATGACGTGTTATGCACAATGTTCAAAGAATATCATATCTTATCATTTGTATCAAGTAAATGATTCAAATGTCATGTTCCCAATACTACGGTCCTTTCTGAGGCGATATGTCATAAGTTTCAGCTTTGTTTCGACGTCATTCTTCGTTGATCATATTTTCATTATCAAAATGACCTATTATGCACAATGTCCAAAGACTGAAAATGGTTATCATGGTATATTGTAGGTACAAGCTAAGCAGCCTATTAGGCATTTTATGCATGTTATCATGGTAATCCAAGAGGTCCAATAACTAATGGACAATTCACAAAAGATTTTGATAGTATTCATATACTGTTACTGAGTTTGAGATGATGCGTCGTAACTTCAATAGCAGCGACACCTATCGTTGGGTAGAATACTTCATATTGATTATATTAATCAATATCTGAACATATTTTTTAAGGTATTTAACTTACGTCAGACAAAGTATGCAAAAATACATAATTATTTGATCGTAAAATGTATCAATTTGAATGAATAATTTTCATAACTATATTATGAGGAATGAAAAATATGCACATTTCGTCTGATACCAAAAAAACTTAGAAGGGACAATTTTTGTGAACATATATAAACACGTGTCTACGGTTGCACAACATTTTGAGGGTCATAATGTATTCACAGCACAAAAAAAACTTGTTAGAATGATCGCTGGTGTCTCTCAACGCAGTTCCTGTAAACCATTATTTGTTAAGTACAAGATTCTGCCCCTGGTTTGTCTGTTCATTTTGGAAATGTCCGTTTACGTTTTCAAAAACAGAAAACTATTTCTGACCAATGACTGTAAACGTGAGAAGTCAACTAGACAGGATAAATACTTATATATTCCATTTTGTAAATATAATGTGACTTTGAATACACCTAAGTACTTAGGATTGAAATTTTTTAATTTGTTACCCGAAGAATTAAAATGTAGTCAGTCTGAGGGACTTTTTAAAAAAAAACTTAAAAATTATCTTTATGAAAAGTGTTTTTATAATTTGACAGATTTTATGACTTAGAGATCATTTGTTTGTGTTGTGTATAAATAATGTTGTTTTATATTGTTTGTGTTGTGTAAAAATTACTGTTGTTTCATATTGAACAATCACTGTATGTCTATGTTGTATATTTGTAATTATGTCTACTTTTTTTTTAATCAATTTATACTCCTTTTCTTCATATAGTATTTAGAATACTACATGCCTGCTCTTGTATGACAATTTTCTATACGATCCTGTAATGTATTGTCCACGGAAATAAATTATCTTATCATACCCAATAGCTTTTCTACTTATATTTTCATATATTGCCTCTTGCTAAATCCATCCTTATTTGTATTTTCCTTGGTAGGATTGTCACGCTGGTAGCTATAGCTGCCTCCGTGGCTACGCTAGTTGTTGCCTTGTAAACACAAGGTCTTCTAACCGAAGCCACAAATGTGTGGTTGGCTTCCTGTTGTTGACTTCCTTCGTTTCTATTTTTACATCCAAGTGTTGTACATCTTCGCACTCGATTTTACCGTACTGATGAAAGCATAAGCTCAAAACACGTGTCTACGGTTGCACAACATTTTAAGGGTCATACCCAATAGCTTTTCTACTTATATTTTCATATATTGCCCCTCGCTAAATCCATCCTTATTTTTATATATGTATATATATATATATATATATATATATATATATATATATATATATATATATATATATACATATAATTAAACAATTACTTCAAATAAAATTATTGAAATGAAATTATTGAGTTGAAAGATTCATACATTTATCATGTTGTCAAAAAATTACGATCTTTTTTGAATATCCAATCCTTCACTTTAATTTTGTATGAATAAAAAGATTTTGTTTTTATAATCTCTTTTGGAACTATATCGAAAACTTTTCCTATAATATTTGTATAATTTCAAGTGGATTTATTTTTATTGAGTTTATTTTTTAAAGTTATATCATTTTTATATCTAGTGTTATATGAATGATTACTAAAATTTTTGTTTTTGTAGATATAAATCAACATTCTATATACAAATAACTGAACAATATCAAATTTTCTACTTATTTTATAAGAACTTCAGAAGAAAACATAAAATTTTGATTATAAATTATTTTTAAAATGTGTCTTTGTATCACTACCAAATTATACATTAAATTTTGTTTTACTCCACCCCATCCAAGAATGCCATAGGTCAATTGAGACTGTATCCACTGAAAGAACTTGCTGGCTGTTAGAAGTATACAATCGCAGAACAAATTTTGCAGAAAATTAACAGCAATATGAAATTGTTTATCAGTTATATCAAAATTGGGCGCCATCAATAAAAATAAGATTTTAGGAGTGGGGGAGTTTTCTCTGAGTATTCTTCTATGAATATTTAACGATTTCATCTCCACCAACGACATATGTACTGACCTCTATCGTGAATTATGACCAACCATCACCATCACTGTTGACAATGCTTTGCTGATCCAGAATCAATGGGTTGTCCTACTTCCTAACGGTGTTACACGATCTGAGCTCACCACAGATTCAATTATAATTGTGTTCCCAATGCTGTTCCATTACAGTGTTAATTGCAACTATAGCAAACAAGACTGTAGCCTTATTTACAAACGGAGATTGATTAGACTGTACAAGATTGAGTATCGCCTGATTGCCTGAACTCTAATTCAAGTGTTCTGTCCTGCTTCAACTGAAAAAAATATTTACTCTCGATTTATGTTTCGAGATGGGATCAATGATGCGTATAATACAGGGTGAGTATTTTATTCTTTGTTGCGGGGCAAACCTTACCCTGTCAGTTATACAGGCACCTGTGGTGTACAATAGTTCATGGTATCATTCGTATCATCATATGGCGAGTGAAATTATGACTTATAATCTTCCAAGTGCTTTAATTTTTGCACAATTTTTTTCGAGTATATGAATTTATGAGCCGTGGTGGCCGTGCTGGTAAGACGTTCGCCTTTGAAGCGAAAGGTCAAGGGTTCAAAGCCTCGCATGGTCATCGGTCTCGTGCATGGCATGGCTCCGTCTTCCCTAGCTCACACAAGTCTCTCGAAGACTTTCGAGAGTTGCGCGTAGGGGTGCAATCGGTTGACGGAAATGAAAATTTTAACAATTTTTTTTTAAAGATTCTAAGGGTAACATCTACCCCTCCTAAGGGGTTGAACCACGAGGGCTACAAATATTCCTTGAAAGTGTCCCCCTTGACAATAAAATTGACCTGTTCTTTCGATTCCTCAAATTATTTACTGAAAAAGGAGGATATTAAGCGTGGGAAGTTTACAAATTGAAACCCTGTATATTATATGTAGGTGTGCAAATTTAAATACGTGACTGATTATTTTTACTGTTGTGACTATTTTTATACATTTATAAAATGTTATTAATTTAATTTACATTTAAACATAGGTACTCGCTTTGTCAATAAAAAAACATTCTTTGGTACGCATATTTTGATTAATTCATTGATTGACTACATCAAAATTATTGGCTTGTATTTGCCTGACACCTAATATTATTATTATTATCACAATATCCTATTACGTCCTTCAAATTGATTTGGATGTCGGGGAGAAGGGTTTGGATGTGAAATAAAAAAAGGTGTGAAACAAGGAACATTTACTTTATTTTTTCAACAGTTCGTACACTCATCTCGTAGAAAATATGAAGTTATCACAAACACAGTTATCAACAACCTCTTCTCATATCAGCGGGAAAAGCTGAGTCTGCAGATTAGCTTTGATCTTGTACGCGCTTTTCCAGATCTCGAACAAACAAATGGTGGAGTGAAACCTGTAAAAAATCGCCAGAGGCATCGAAATATGAGTGATAACTGTCCAGGTCCATTCTCCATAGAACTTCAGGTGGCTCGGCCGAAATTCAGCTCTATTTTTTTCCAACGTATTTATCGTCCACATCGTCATGTTGGCTATGATCAAAAACGTTATGATTTCTCTGCCGGGTTTGTTTTTGGTTTGACGAATGTTGCTGCACCTTCTCCACCAGCTGTCTAGTACGAATATTGTTTGAATGCACGTTTGGATGAAGGCAAATATTTCCGTGACCATTTCTATGTCATTGGCTGGTGACCTGGTGAAGTAACATCCGATTATAGAGAACATGCAATAGATGAACATTCCAGTTTGAGAGAGTACTAGAAGGGTGCAATCCAGACCAATTCCATTCTTATTGCTGCCATCGTGACCTGTAAAAATGTATATAATGACACAAGTGTATAAGTGAGCAAGTAAGCCTTCAATCATTTTCTTGTAAAAACAAATTTTACAATAAAGTGTATGAATGAGACTTTAGAGCATGCGCAATGAGCTTACAACTAACGGAAATAGCTATTTATGCTATGAGTGTAGAAAGTAATGTTTTATTTTTAGAGTGAAAAAGTTTGCTAGCAGACTCCGGAACAAATATAACGAAAATAATGAAACACGGATGATGGAAATATGCATCAAGTATCTGAGGGTTATATTAATCAATATATTACTGATAAAAAAGCTGAAAACATTACCCCAACTCCTTGCCCCAGCATTACAGGAGCATCATCAAAGTACATTAAGTATATGGAAAACATTCCAACGACATTCCAGGATTATTGTCAATGACATCAAAATAATAATGTATCACAAGTAAGATATCCTTTACGAATTGCACTAGAGTTTTTTAATAATAATAATATTAACGTTTATTTTAGCGAAATACAAGTAGGTAAGAAATATAAGTAGGTAACAACTACAAGTATTCGTTACAAAAAGTACATAGTACTGCAAATCATATTTTCATATTTCCACGACTAGAATCAACACAATTGGCACAACACTTAACTATGACAATTTGAATTTCAGAGACTCCAATTATGATCATTTCCCTTGTTTTAGCTTTGAATGGCTCATTACATGAGTTTTGTTTTGCTGGTAAAATTTTGTACAAGTGAGGAGCTTGGTAACTGAAGCAATTCTTGAAAAACTCTGTGCGGTGTTTTGGAATAGAGAAATTATTATTTCTTGTATTCCTGGTATGGATGTCACTGTGTCTCGTTAGTAGATGTGATAGATATTAATGAATATTTTCCATTAACAACATCAGACAACACCATGCAACTCATGTGGAGGAATCGTCTTTCATCCATTTTAAATAAACGTGCACTCCGAAGATGAAGAGTAATATGATCACGCCTTTTCAGGTCGAATACATATCTTATGACAAGATTTTGTATTTTTTGTATGCGATTCTTGTTGAATATTGTTGAAAATGGACCGTAAACACAGTCCAAGTAGTTTGGTATAGATAAGACTAAATATTCGGCCAGTGATAACTTAGTATCGCTGGGAGGAATATTTTTATACTCTTGGAGGTTTTTGAAGGCAAACTATAACTTTTTACAAATTAGATTGATGTGTTTATTGAAGTTAAGGCTACTGTCAATTTGTAAACCTAAACGTTTACCATCATTATTTCAGATCAGTTAAGAATCTTTCAGTTCAATATTGAGATCATCTGCGATGGTTTTGGGTGTATTGAATAACACATCTTGAGTTTTTTCAGCATTAATCATCAGGGAGCTATTACTCTCCCATTTATTTATATTTTCCAAATAAGCGTTCACTAACCTACCAACACTTTCATGGTCGCCTGGTGGGAAGGACATTCGTCGATCCCACGCCAAATCCGCAAATGTGCAAATTCCAGTGTTCTGACTCCAATATGTAAAATACCAAAATCTACCAAAATCTTCAATGCCCAACTCACGAATGTGCTAATAGTTTGTCTACTTTGAACGAGTGAATTCACGAATGTGAAAACTTACTAAGGTTTTCAAAGCAAGAAGTAGGAATATTCTTAAAACTCTACTCAATAGAAATGATAAATTGCACATTCGTGATTTTGCCATGATACCGACGAATACACACTCAAGTCATCAGCGTACATGTATACTTTGCAATTTTTTATTCTTTTTAAATATTTACTTATTGAACTGACGAAAAAGGGAGAAAATTGCTATAGCTTTCCTCAAAATGCATCAGAACTGATAATTTGATGATTGATGATACGAATTACTCACCAATTTTTCGGTCATATCTGAGATTCCTCATTTTCATCATCGCAACTATTACTGCCAAAGTTGTTATAATGTAAAGCAGAAGTTCAACAATGTTAACTTCGAGAATTGCAATTGATTCACTTTTTCTATCAGTAGTTGTCAAAACGAAGAACATAATCAAAGAGATTATCGTTAGAACAATAAGCTGTGGAAAAAAATTTATTGAATTAATTCTGTTACCACGTATATCTATATCGATTAATGTATCAATTTATGAAATATAAAAGATTTTCCATAGATAGCTATCGACAATAATCATCATGGAGAGATAACATGAGGTTTTTTTGGCAGATCCGATTGCCAAATTGATTCGGAACATGTTTCTCACAGAATTATCAATAGTATTTGATATGATATTCACTTGAACCAATCTACAGGATGTGGAATAACCTCTATAAAAAAAATCGAAGCTCTCAAAACATAATTCTTTCAAACTAAAGATATAATCATCACAGGTTCTCAATATTATTCGAAGAAAATGCAAAATTTGAATAAAATCAAGAAAAAATATCCTTAAAAAATCTCAATCTTAACTAGCTTCTAGACTTTTCAATGTCTTTCCAGTATCCATCAAAGGCACCATAAGTAACAACTCATTCAAAAATGAACTCAAAACCTTGATCATGAGTTAGAGGATATACAAAATAATCATCAGTGTCATACTTTTACACTTTTAAGCACAGAAACTACACATATTTATGAATACTATTGATAATAGTTCTTTTCTGTTATTATTTTTTTTATATTTTTCTTCTCTTTCTATCTATTCGTACTTATTAGTATTCTAATAATAAATAACTCGATAATGTTAATTCAACCCACGCACAGGCATCTGTGCTCTGTGTTCTGTGAGGATTATATATTTATTCTGCAAAATGTATAGTATTGTGTAGTTCTCTAAATAAATACTATTATTATTATTACATCAATTCGTGTAAATACAATAAGTATTTGAGGTGAATTTCTATTTATAAAATCATGTGTGGCTTTTTATATCAGATAAGATATCATCATACAAGACTCAAAAACACCCAAAATTTTTAAGTATGACGTTACGAACTTACCATGATTCCGGCAAACAAGCCCTTATGCGCCTTGGAACAATCTATTGTGTAATGATTATTAGAGCTGAGTAATCTGTTTCCAAAGGGATCTAGAAGTTTCATAAAAATACAATCAACTTGGTTTGCTAATTTATTTTTTAATAAAATATATGACTGATTTATACGTATGACTATTGTGTATATGACTCTCTTTACATCTATGCTAACGGTGAATTGTCTACTCTCACTTCAACTCGGACTCAGACTCTGATACTATGTGATGATGAATCAGGGTACTTCCATTCGTATCCAGATGGAGCAGTCGAGAACCATTAAAAATTCTTCATTTGGTGGCAACGCGGACACAGAAAATATGTTTCGTGTTGGTCATAAAATGAATGTTCATGATCGAATCCCTTACAATAATAGAACATCTACAATGTGATGATTTCTACTCATTAATTCCCTATTTAAAAAAATGAATACAACACGTACTTACTGAAATGCAACTGGTTCTCAGCCCTATTGGAAGTAGCTGGGTTCTTAGATTTTTTCTTATCTTTAACAGTCTTCTCATTATGTCCAATTCCTACTTGTTTCCACATCTCATACAAGATCACAGCGCATATCAGGCTGTATTCAATAGTACATGGGAACAAGAAAGGACTAGCATTTGTTACTAGGCTTCCCATTACGTTTCCTCTGCAATATTTTTGGCCTAGTGTCGAATTGCTCTTATTTTGCGTGTGCTCTAAAAATGCATAATTATTGAGGTTACCACTAACTTTGGATATTCTGATAAGATAACACAAAAATCAACTCATTCAATGCCAGATAGCCCTTTTATGAATGTTGTAAACTATACCTGAAGATGTAGTATTTATTTTCACCCCTTTGTAAGTCGGTACAAGTGAGAAGCAGAGGTTTGAGAAATGTCATTTTGAAGTTAAGAAACGTTGAGACGATAAAAACATTTTTCAACCATCGGCATGAATAAAATTCGCCCAGAAAATGTCCCTGTTAACAAACTTTCCATAATTTTTTTTTAATTTGAACAACACTATTTTCAAATCCTCACATCGATTTTTGATAAAACATAAGAACTCTTTGCTTTTGACTTCTGAAAGGCCAGTTACTTGAAAGATACTTAAAACAAGTTATGCCTACCTTGAAGATGAATGAATTCATGTTTTGTCTCTTCTACCAACACATAGAGCCATTCACATAAATTAGCAGCAACCATATGCATAAGTCCAAATCTTGCAAGTTTCCTGCGTTTATTGTATTCAAAATCCTGAAAATGAATTGTTCTAAAATAGAGCTTCAAAAACTAATGATACAGTGAATCATGCAACAATTTTGATACCAGATCTGAATAGCCCCATACTTTATCTTATATAGGGTGTCCCAAACAGGTTCTAGACCCTAAACTAGCCGAGATATTTATTTGGAACGAAATCTGTAATTTTCAGCTGTGAAGACACTTCAATTACAGCGCAATTTCATGTTATTACGAACAGATACCCTTGAAAATTCACTACTACTGTAAAAATTTGAATAGCACCATGTATATTCTACAACATATTCTTATAGAATGTCTTATTCTGAATTCACCAGTTTTTTCTGATTCAATATCGGTTGGTAAATAGCTGAGAAAATTAATATTTAAATTTTAAATCTAGTCACCCATGAAAATTTTGTTGAATTGAAAATCGTCGAAAAAACATTTTTGACACTTGTCAAAGTAAAGTCAATAAGATCTTGCAAATTTGTGTATGGTCGTTGATATAAATCAAGGAGAGTAGTGGCCCCAGGACACTACCTTGTGGAGCACCATTAAAGATCGTTCATTTCTTACTGCCAGACACTTTGTTTGGAGAACCGCCCCACCCCGTATACCTTCAAAGGTAAATGAATTATAATGGTACTTACCAAACCTGAATTTCATATAGGTTAATTCGGCAACTATTTTAAGATTTTCCCCAAGCAACCAGACACTTTCAGTGGCTCTAACACCCTGCCAGACATGATGAAATTGTGTTTGAAATCATGAGCTATGTGAAGATATTAATATTGACGAAATTTTTCGTCGTTACGTCCAACTTGGATTATAGAAGTCGAGGAAAAAATTAATGAATTATTGTTTTTCAAAATCAGTCAGTGTGAATTACCTTGCTATTGAGAAATACGAACTGGACTTGAACCAATGTGAGGACCATTCTAGTTGCTGGTGTAATGGCTCGAATAATATTGGAATCACAGTCAGGATTATTCCGGAGTTCGAAGTACAGCCCAAACTCAAGACCTGAATACACCATGCTACCAATGCCAAAAGCTGAAAAATATTAATGATAGATTTAGTATTCAGTTTCTCTCTCATTGCCATCTGAATGCAAGTTTTCTAAAATATGTTCAATTCGGTTTCAAAGAAATTCCAAATGTATTTCACCATTTGATGGCCTATATAAAAAGATGTACAGATGATACCCAACCAAACATTCACTTCAAAACAATCCTGAAAAGTACCTTCTCTTACCAATCGTTGATTTTGCGGCTTCTATTTGTTCCGTTATCAGAACCCGCTGCTCAGGAAACTAAGAATAATATTCAGGTCTAGCTTAGCACTGGAAGCAAATCAGAGTGGCCAGGCTAAATAATAAAGTGCAAAAGTGGAAAATAATTAACAATAAACTGAAGAAAAATGTGAAATCAAAAAATATTTCAATTTCCATCAATGATGTAATTATTGAAGATGTCAAAGAAATTTCGGATATATTTATGAAATATTTTGCTACATCTACCACAGAAAAAATCAAAGCAGATAGGTACAATCAAACAGCACTGCTTGTACAACTTATAAAATAGTTTCAAGCTCAATACATTTCCTACCCTTTAAAAAAATTGAAATACAAAACGTAATAAGAAAATAAATATAAAAAACAAACTAACTGCATTTATGAAGTAAATACTTCTCTGATCAAAGCATTTAACGATCCTCTCAGTCCTTATTTATCCTCATTCATGAATACTTCACTTGAATTCGGAAAGTTTCCTTCCCTCCTAAAAATATCGAAAACCATCTTCATCCTTAGAGAAGGCGACCCTCAGCAAATTGAAAACTGTAGTGGGTATCAGTGATGAGTCCAATCTCAAAAATTTTGGAAAAAGTAATGTAGCGATATACCTAGTGAAATGTAAAGCACAGCTCTTGATTCAAACTTTTTTCTGTTATCGGATTTCGGATTTTTGCTGTGAACCTTCCGTTCCAATATTGAAATTTCACCCAATGTTATTGCTGAATTCGCTGCGGCAACATAGTAAACTTTGCGAAAGCGCGTTTTGTAATGAAGTCAATCGATAGAGTTTAACTACGTTTTAGTACGTTTAATTACAGAATAAATTGCCGGATTATTACACGAGGCTACTTCGAAATTGCAGTCGAAATGCAGTTAGGGGAATTTACAATAATTGTTGTATGGGTCGGAATGATAATTGGCAGAGATTAATAATGATGGTTAACACTTATTCACCATTTGTTACGGAATGATCTCTTGTTCCTGCATGAAATGGGGTAGGTGTGGAGCAGAATAGATGAGGGATTGAGGTGATTTGTGCCCCATTTCGGATCTTGGGCCACTAAGGGTAGTTTTGTTCAGAGGCGAGGAATGTTGTTTTCTCAGCAATTAGATTATTTCGCCCTTTCTTAAGATGATTCTTTTAAAATGTTCTCCTAGTAATATTGAAATTTTAGTGTTGAGGTTCAAAATCCAGGAGCACAGGGTGTTTGTATAATAAGAGTTTAACGTAACTGAGATTGAGTTCTTTCTTTGTGGGTGACACAATATAATTTGTATCTAATAAATACTGTCGTCCTCTGTCAGTTTTCAATGTTTTTCAGATTTCTACAGGAGTTTCAGCATCTCAGCTTTCAGACGAATTATTTATTTATTCATTTGTTTATTATCCAAACTAGGCTTTTTCAGCCTCATTACTGGGATCAATGAGATTAATTACAACTAATTATATAATAGTATATTGTACAATGAGCATGAAATGACATACATTTCACGCTCGTACTACAAAATTTCATATACCTACGAGTGGGAAATGGGTCATTTCATGCTCATTGTACACTATACTTTTTCTACGACCATCTGAGTCATTAACAAATCTGTAATATTTTTAATAATCCTTTTTATCATAAACTCTCCTGCCGTCATTTTTACATGGTTGAGATAAACTTGATTCGATATTATTTATGTTCATAAAATTCGTTAATACCTACCTATAATGACAGTCTAGTAGTGCATGAAAGTCGTAGGAAATGAAATATTTCTATACAGCTAGCCCATGGGAAATGAAAATCGGTGTTACAGCGTGGTAGGTTTCTTAATAGAAGACTCAATTGAAATGTTCATTTTTCTTAATGATCGTAGAAAAAAATATTGTCTTTATTATACCTACTACCTATTAATCAATGCCCAGGGTTGTGGAGATAAACTGAGTTGAGAATGTGGAAATTTGGAAAAATCAGTACACCTATCAAATTTTTGTATTCAATTGTTGTCTATACATGATAGTGTTCCAGGTATAAATATTAGACCGTCAGATAGTGACAGATTTAGATGCCCCATTCTCGCATACAAACCTCGAATACGGTTGAAAAGTACATCGATGTTGAGTGAAATGGAGGGAAATTTACGAGTGGCTCCTGGGAGAACATGTGGAAAATTTTCTAGGTTTCCAGAGAAAAAGAGTATGTTGCCCATATTTTCACGAGAGCCGTGTTCACCTAATTATTAATCAATAGAATCTGGCTTCGGAATACCAAAGGCTTGAGTGTTGCAGGTGGTTAAAGGGTTAAAATGAGGGCGTAATCTTGTAAGGAAAAATCGAGATTTGATTTTCCCACACAAGCTCATCGAACTATGAAAACCTACATCGTCACTAGATCGAAAAATATTATAGCTTGAGTGGCGTGAATGGATAAGTAGATTTTGTCGGCGGAAAATTTAACGGAAATTCTTTTTTGATTTTTCCATATGTTCTCCCCTCTCGTAAATTTCTCTCCATTTTACTCAACTTCGATGTACTTTTCAACCCTATTTATTCGAGGCTTCTATGTGAAAATGGGGCACCTAAATCTGTCACTATTTGACGGCCTATAGTAATTCATTCTGGACCTTTTCCATTTCATGTAGATACGTTTGATGCTCCCCAAACCAAACAATAGGGGCAAATTCTAGTTTAGGCCTCATAAGAGTATACTATAGTTACTTAATCTTATGTATATAAAAATCTTGTCCATATTATACCTACTACCTATTAATTCCCAGTATTGTAGGAGGTGAACTGAGTTAAAAATGTGGAAATGTGGAAAAATCAGGACATCATTGGCAGATTTCACATTTTTTTGATACCACTAGAAAATGAGAATTGTGAGTTGTAAGTTATTCCAAGATTTTTACTTCTGTTTTTCTTCTTAATGCCTCTTCATTCATTTCATACCCAAAAATAAATAGTTTTTTTAGGCAAGTTATTGAGAGCACCAAACATTTTTTCAAATTGAAGTATAGTTTATTCTTCTGGCTCCATTCCAAGATAGAATCAATATCCTTCTGGAGCCCTACACAATCTCGAACTGTTCACTTGTTTGAAGAGAATAAAATCGTCGGCAGAAAGTGAGAAATCGGAAAATTGAAGATAGGAGGGTAGGTCGATAAAAAGTGTGAATAGGGGAGGTCCAAACTTCGAACCTTGTGGAATACCCGAATTGGCCAACAATTTCCTAAGGGGTTTTCCATTGTATCTAACAATGAATTGTAAATTTTGTAAAATAATTAATTCTGAAAAATTTCTTAAAAATCCATATTTGCTTATCTTTTTCGAGAGTACATCATGATGAACCCGATCAAATGAATAAGGTGTCCAATCGTCATTCATTTTATATAGTGTTTCATTACTGAATAGTAATAAATTTGTGTTTTGGCTCATGAAGCCATACTCTTGAGGAACTATATGTATATTTGCTGGTGATATTGCTGAATATACTGAAAATAATATGTTCAAATAATTTTGCTAGTGAACACATGATGACAACAATAGCTCTATAGTTTTCAACATCCATTTTATATCCAGATTCACGTAAAGATATTGTTGTGGAAGTTTTCTACATAGGCGGAAAGGAATTAGATTTAATAATTAAATTAAAAATGTGTATCCATAGGGCTTCTAACCATCCACCGCACTCTTTTGAAATGTATGGGGGTACACCATCTGTACCTTCTGATTCTTCAGGTTCTAATTTTCTCAGTGCCTAATCAAAATCAGTTCCGTTTATTGAGTGTATAGTAAATGTTTTATTACAAAAACCTGTAACTGCATTACTATTGAAATTCAAGTTGTATGTAACTGGTTTTGCACAAAAAACTCACTAGAAGAATTTTTCAAAAACATTTGCAGTTTATTGCTCACCAACAGGTTCAGTATTATAAACGAAACTGTTCAATTTTGTATTAGTTTGTTTTTTTTGTAGTCACAAAATTCCAAAACTCATTAATATTATTAGTAATTTTTTCCTCATTTCTTTATAATGCATTTTTCCTCCTTTCTGATTCGACTCCTCATTTTGCTACATACTTCCATGAACTTATTGTTACAAAAACCTGACAGCGATTTAAATTTTTTAATCAAATTTTTTAGGTAAAAATTCTTGTCATCAAGGAGTAATATTTTAGGTTATCTTTGAGGAAGTTAGTGCTTAGTAAAAAGTGTTCAGAACCTGTTCACTGATATATTTTTCGGTGGACAGAAGAATGAGTTTGCCACAAATGCATTCCATTTGTCCTTTGCAAGATAATTTCGAGATTGTCTTGTATGAGAAAAATGAATCATTATATGTATCGAGCCAACTGGAAGAAATAAGACAAAAACATATTCAATAATTCATGGTTTATATACAGGTCATAGAACCCAACTCAGAATCTCTGAGTGCGTATTTCGGAAACATCCTATGCTTCTGCAAAGTTGGTGTCCATGAAATCGCCCAGGCATGTCATTTGTTGTGTGCAAGATTTTGTGTTGAATTACATACAATCTACTACAATAATAAATTCCACTTTAACTTCACTTACATTATAAATTGTTCAACGAATACTCACCTATAGCCCCTGCCCTCAAATAGAAACTTCCAAACTTTGGAGGACGTTTCGGAAATTTCTTAACTGGCTCTACTTTCAATTTTCCTGGAAAAATTAAATAAAATTTTGGCAGGTTCTTCTGATACAAATTATACTTCAGGAAATTTTTGTCGATATCAGAATCCTTTGCTATTTCTTTACTGCCAATATAACCATCTACGTATCAACCCAAACTTACGATAAAAACTCATCATTTCCAGCACAACTCTCTCTCCTATCGGTGCAACAAACAAGTAGGCTACGAAACTTATACTTCCAATATAAAGGTACAGATAAAATCCTTGATAGTAATAGGGCTGCACTTCTGGCGAAATTATTTCTGTAATTGGGAAGGCCATTCCTAAGACCACCAATAGTTTTCCGTACAAGGCTGATAGAATTTTTGAAAGTGCGTCACTGAAAACAAGTACAAGAGTTTGAAGTGAAAAAGTGCGTTGGAATACAGTTCCTTCCCCTTTTAACTTTCGAATGGAAGTGGCGGAAAATTCCATTAAATCTTCTCAAAATATTTGATCGACACCCTTTGGTAATGTTTGTAGCACTCAGCTTCCAGTCACCGTCCGCGATTATTCAGAAACAGTATTTCCCAACCGGTGGATTGGAAGAGCAGGTCCAACTGCTTGGCCCCCACGGTCCCCAGATTTTAACCCGCTGGACTTCTTTTCATGGAAATATGTGAGGGAAATATGGGTGCCTTCCAAACCGTAAAAAACATTTCCGGTATTTAAAAACACGTCTATGAGAAGAAGAATGGAGGGTTGAAATGAGTAGCGGTTTTTTTTTTCATTGTGACAACTGTACCACCCTTTTGTTGAAAATTTTAATTGAATGTGGCGAATAACAAAAAAATATTTCAATTTTTTTCTTGATAATGGTCGCAGATGCGTAAAAATTACAAGAGACAAAAAAGTATATTAACAAAACTAAAAATCAGCTCTAATTCAAAAACAAAAAATGACTTTGATATATAAATTGTAATGCTATGGTTAATTCAATGCCAAAATGCATCCATGATGACAAAAAAATGGCCCATTGGACCCGATTTTTTTATTATACTGGGTGTCACTGTCCCATATAAAACTCCGTGGGCAAATATCTCGAAAATGAAAGAGGATATCCATATTCCGTGAAAGCAGATGACACCGACGCCATTTTTTTTTTCAATGGCATGTAGTACACTCATAGTTTCCCTTGAATACTGATGAAATACAGCAACTTCATTGCTTATTATTCATAAAGAGGGCCACCCACATTCATGATGATGATCAATTTCTGCATAAAATATTTTGTAGTGATGGAAGCCGTTTCCATAACAACGTGTAATAAACAAACATAATTGTCACTATTGGTCTAACGTGTACCCTCATTGGATTCAAGAAACTGTGTTTGGTGTGGAATCATTGATGGTTATTTGATACGGCCTCATTTTTTCGAAGGAATTCTCAATGGACAGGGATACTTGCTTTTCCTCCAACATGTATTGCGGAATCTCTTGGAGAATTTACCAATACAAACTCGACTGAATATGGATGACAATTTTCATTTTCCAGATATTTACCTGCGGATTTTTATATGGGACACCCTGTATAACGGCACTTGACGTGTTAATATTGGACTTTCATCACTACTGTTGAGGTTTATCTGAGCATGATATTCACTAGTCCTAAGCAGCCTATGACTAGTTCTTAGTTTGGCTTGTCAAAAACCGAAATCATGCGTACATTTGTGTCAAAGTTCCTTTCCGATCGAAAGTTGAAGAGGGTACTTTTTGAACACTGCATTCAATAATATTTGAAACTTACTCTCCCACTTTTTGGTTCATTCGTTTATTTTTATTATATTCTGGATCGGCTGGGTCCTCTGCATTTGTCGGTTCACCTCCGTTATCATTGAATAATCTGAAAACAAAAATGTTGATACGATCACGCCAATTCATCTCGCTTGAGGTGATGAATTTTCAGTAATAATATCCCGACAAAATGCAGAATTTTCAGTAATAATATCCCTAAAAAATTCAGAATTTTCAAGAAATACTTTCACCTTGCTGTCGCGAAAACAGTGTTGCTTATAAACACCACGAGAGCTTGATCGTGTGGTGTTTTAATCAGCAACACAGTTTGAGTATTTTGACATTTTCCTTCATATTATGTAAACCAATCAAATGTCACCATTTTCTCAATCGAAACCAATGACAAGACTTTATGAAGACACTGCTTCCAGCTAAGAGGTACCTTTAGATCGTCAACAGACAGTAAAACAAACAATATCTCAGATAATACGCATATAAAACATGGTGTGCTACAAGGATCAGTCCTTGGACCTCTGCTTTTTCTACTTTATGGGAATGATATGGCTTTTTTAGACATCAAAGGTAAAATAACATTACTTTCCGATGACATCACTATTCTCTGGCAAGAAAATAATGAAACGATACTACACTCTAACAAAATGCAGGACATTGGAGTCATTAAAAATTGGTGTGAATCAAATCTCCTATCTCCTTATATAAAATGGACCAATATCCTAACCTTCCACTGCAGCATCCCAAACCTAGATATGGGCAATGAGGAAATCGAAAATAAATTATAAACCAAGTTTCGGGGATTATTTTTCGATAATAAATAACTTTTTTCTAGAAACGTCAAAAAATTACAAGTTTCGTGCATTGACAACAATATGCGAAGGAACGTTTTTTTTTATTTTCCTTCGTTACCATGACACCGTGCGCGAAGTAGTGTGCGAAATACTTACTTCGTACACTGCATTTAAACTAAATGGGATTTTTATATTTTAACCTTTATGGTCCTCAATCAAGCAAAAATCCAAGTAAGTTAGGTGGGGTACTGCTTAGTTTATCGTCGCTCGAAATTTCTATTATTTCATAGTTATAAAAATATCAGGCACGAAACTGACGCGAACAAAACGTCACTCTAAAATAATTTTCAGCAACTGTCACTTTGAAATAATTGTCAGCAAATGCCATTTTATTTCCGTAGTTACAGTCATTATCTGATTTGGAGAAACAGTTTAGGCCAGTTCAATACTATTTTTCATATTAAGCTAAGCATATTAATTATTTCAGAATAATATTTTTGACGCTTGTAGAAAAAACTTTTGTTTGCGTCTCGTTCGCGAAATACTTTGGTGATCTTGACTATTTTTTTAACTCGGCTGCGCCTCGTTAAGAAAAATCAGTTCTCGATCACCAAAGTAGCATTTCGCGCACTAGAAACAAAAATAACTATTTTTAGAACATGTGACAGCTATGTGCTAAAAACTTGCTTTCTGAAAACACTGCTTCAGCTCGTGGTGTTTTCAAATCGGTGTTTAGACGATTCATGAGTTATACATTTCTACAGTTACAATCACGGTAAATACAGAAATGTCAGTTTGACGCCTGAAACACTCTAAATATGCAAAATGAACCGTTTTGGCAACCGTTTTTCTTTTTTGTATTTTGGTTACTAGCTCTTTTCCTTTCTTTTTGTACAGTTTAATTATCTGAATAATTTTTACATTTCCTTTTCTTCATCTTTTTTCAGTTTTATATTTTTACTGTCCATATGGAAATTAAGCGCATTCAAAATTCCACATTTTTAACTGATAACAAACTATTTTTGGTATTTTAATAATGAATTCAAAACAATTCAAAACATAAAATTTAAAATTACAATTATTTGTGCATTCCATTGCGTTCAATACAAACAATTGTTCTTCTTGGCACATCATCAATCAAGTTTCTGATACAAAGAGGCTTTACGAGGATGTATTGATATCTAGTTAGCCTAGACCAGTTCCCTGCATAAACAAAATATTGCGTTACCATAGCAACGAACAATAACTTACTAGAAGTGTCAGTGTAAAGTTTGACGTCAAAAAAGTAAACCACAGTTACGCCATGAATTAAAAAGAAAAAATATGTCCACCGAAATTGTGAAAATCGAAAAGTTGGAGTATCGAGCCATCATTAAGTACCTGTATTTAAAAGGGTTAAGAGGTAAGCAGATTTACGAATATATGCCTAATACCCTTGGTGATCAATGTCCTTCGTATGCGACCGTGAAAAATTGGACTGCAAGCTTCAAAAGAGGAAAATTTTCCTTTGAAGATGATGACCGATCGGGAAGGCCAGTTTCTGTGTCAGTCCCCGAAAATATCGATGCAGTTCATGACATGATTTTAACAGGCCGTCGAATTGGGCTAAAACGGATATCTGAAGCACTGAATATTTCATACGAACGCGTTCATCATATAGTTCACGTCAATTTGGACATGAGAAAATTGCTGCAAATGGATCCCCAAATGTTTGAATGTTGACCAAAAGCGTGCAAGGGTAGTAGCATCGCGCTCGATTTGAAAACGATGTATACTTCTTAAACCAAATTGTTACTATGCATGAGACTTGGGTACATTTCTACGATCCAGAAACAAAGCAACAATCGATGGAATGGCGACACTCCGGTTCTCCAAGACCTAAGAAGTTTCGTGTCCAAAAATCTGCTGGAAAAGTTCTTGCTTCAGTTTTTTGAGATTGCCATGGAGTAATCATGACTGATTTTCTGGATAAGGGTAGAACAATAACTGGAGATTACGATTCGACATTACTGACCACTCTAGGGGAAAAAATTAAAGAGAAAAGACGCGGAAAGCTATCCAAAGGTGTTTTGTTTTTGCAGGACAACGCCCCTGCACACAAATCTCATGTTGCCATGCAAAAAATTCGTGATTTAGGGTTTGAATTACTAGAACACCCCCCTTATTCACCAGATTTGGCTCCGTCCGACTATCATCTCTTTCCTCAACTGAAAAAAAGTTTAAAAGGTAGTAAATTTTCTTCCAACGAGGAAGTAATAAAAGTTTTGGAGGTCTGGTTTCACTGTAATGAATTTATCCAATTAAGAGGAGAATATGTTGAGTAATAAAATAATTTGACATTGAAATTTTGTTTGGTTCTTTAGTAGGCTAAGAATCTTTCAATATATCCTCGTATGTCTAAAATACATTTTCGGATAACTCTTTCCAAATGATCAAAATTACGGAAACGTATTTGTTAGTGAACTTTTTGTTCCAGGTGATCCCGAATGAAAACACAAGTGGGATCAAATCTGGAGATCTTTCCGGCCGTTCAGAAAAGTACACACAATATCGAAGGAATTAGCCAGATTTTTCGAAATTGTGGATATCCAAATTATCCTGTAAAAATTACTTATAAAATATAACATTGGCATTCAGCATGTCACATTCTGGTAGCTTACCCCATGATATACCTCCTCTGGTTCATTACAGCATGGGCGGCTGATAGCGCCAAGACTTGTGACGGTCTTCTAAGGGCTGCTATGATGGTGGAAGGTCTTCTGGAGTTGGAGTGACTGCTGTCATGCTCGGACATTCTTCGGCAACTATTTCTTCGACTACGTTCGCCGTTACTCACAACGATTTGAGGTACCGGGGGTAGCACAAAAGTTTGGGTATCTGTGCCTGGTAGTGGAGATGGAGGCGGACTAAAAACAAAAATGAGTTTTAGGTGGGTTACATGTGAGATATATCTTGTTACGTTTTTAGCTATATCAATTTCTGTAATTTCGAGATGAAATTTGGTACCCTGAGCTATTTTGGAATCATTCAAAATATTTTCGTTGAATCTTCATTTCCGCTTATACCGGAAATTGCTAGGAACTTTCTTATTTCAGATAAAATATCCAATATTCTTCAATTTTTTTGAAATCTCCTTGAGATTGTATGATTACTAAAAAATGTTCTATGTTGTACGGTTTTCAAGAAAAAAAATCCGTTAACATTTTTAGCTGCAGGAATATCAGATGAATTTGATATTTTTTGATTGGTTTAATAGTAATCTGTCATAAAATGAAGTTGTTAATTATTTCGACGCTGAGACAGAGTTGAAGTTTCATGTTTTCATCATCCAGTTTTACGATTTTCTGAAGATAAATTACCCTTTAAGCAGGTCATGGGCTCAGAGTGATAATTATTGTTCATAGAGTTCACAAAGATTGTCGCTTCGAGAAAGTGAACGAAAAGTCCACTCTTGGGCAAGAAGTCAATGAACGGGTTTCAGAAAAAACTCGTTTATTGCCTCACCCTGTAAGTATGTACATCATAATTGATATATTCAAAGTCAATCGATATTTTTCACTACATATCATTCTCAAAAATCAAGAAAAATCCACTTACAGACAGTATTTTCCATAACTGACATTAAACATACAGCCCATTTTTGTAGCTCACCCTATACGACCAGAAAAAACTTTAATCAATAAAGTTGCTTTCTTTGACTTCTTGAATGTTATATATAAACATTGAAAAAAATAGACATGTCCATTTTATTATTATTATTATTAACGATTTCATGAGTATGGTTAGGATGAAATTAAACTGAATCGACATAATTCATGATGTACAGTAATTACAAAACTGAAACACGATGACATCACTAATTGAATATTGGCTGGTGTCAAACGTACTCATCATACTCCAATTTACTTCACTTTGCATTTTGCCTTGTCATTATTGTTAGTGTTTGCGGCCTTGTATTAAATACACGCCCACCATGTATCACTTTGAAATACTGCTTCATAAACCGTTTGAAAATATGTATCCTAAATTAACATTTTCAATTTAAAAAATTGTGATATCTTGATTATAATCATGAACCCAGTCTTCTCTACCAAAGAGTTATTTAAGATTCTGAAATCCTCGTAACCTCCAAGAATCGAAGCGCCAGATTATTAGTTTTTATAAAAGTTAAAAATGATAATAATGATGATAATCGAGTGTTATACTACCATTTACGACACTCGTACGATATAGACGAGACACCTATGCTGCCTAATGCCCCGGGGGATATTGAGTCCGCTGTGGAGAATGAAAAGTGCCGAATCTATTGGAACTGCTCATTCCCCACCCTCAGGAAAGTACATGCCAATAAGCCTGATGTTGCCCTTCTCGACCACCAAAGTAGGATGACTTTCGTCATGGAGTTTTCCGCTCCAGGCGAAACAGATATCGTCCGGAAAGAGGAGGAAAAACGGACTAAATATCGAGACCTACTCTTTGAACTCCGCAGGCTCTACCCAAACAATTCTGTTAGACTGGTGGTTCTGTTCATAGGAGTCCTTGGTGAAAATATCGATACAGTGCTCTCGAATTTGAAAATAATACCCGCTTGTCGTAATATGGGAGAAATTTTAGCCGCTTGGGTTAAACGACACCAGCGAGCCCACCGGATGTGTCGGACCTCCGGAGACAGGTCCTGACTGAAATATGAAAATGGTTGAGTTTAATTTTTAACATAGGTGCTCAATATGCGCTGGCCATTTTAATTTGTCATCCAATTAGTTCAACTTCTGTACTATCAGCAATAGTATTATTAGTTGAAAAAACAATATTTTGGGATTTGTTTTTGAGTTTGGAACGAACCATGTTTCGGATTTTCCTGAAAACTCCTAGGAAGTTGTTTCAAAGTAATCTAGTTCCTTGTGAGAGGCATGGGTAGAGCAATCTTCTGCAAATCAATGAAAGTGGGCGAAGGATAAAACCTTGAGGTGTCTCAAAGTAGATGTTCTCGCTTCCACAATAGCTGTTGTCTATACCACCCAACTATAATAGTAAAAATAATAAAAATTAATTCGTGAAAGCCAAGATACAGAGTTGACATCAACGTATACATCATTGTTATGATTAAAGAATATGCCACGAAGCAGTTAATACTGATTGTGGACGTATTCAACAGAGGTTCATATGTAAACTATGTGTAAAATATGTAATGAACCAATATAAGGATAGAAAAATATAAATATATAATAATTACAGGATGTGATAATATCACAATCAAGTAGAACAAAGAAAAAAATGTTTATACCATACTATACCTACTTATTTACAAATTTAGGGTCTACTGATATTGGATATGAAAGATAAAATATATACGTATGTAAAGATTTTAAAATGTTTAAATGTTGAAATATTAAAATTTTCAGATATTTGTTAAAGTGTTTATATTTAAAAATGTATATGTAGATGTAGATATGATTCATAAAATAAGAATTATAATTTTAAAATATACACTATACAGACAAAATATAAAAAATATAAGTATACGTAAAATATAGACATATAAAGTTGAAAGATTTAAAAAGTATAGAAGTTTGGAAATATGATATTACTGTTATTTTATGTTTCTATTATTTCATACTGTAATCCTCTGGCTTATTGATTTGTGAACAAACGGAATTTGATGAAGGTTGTGACCTCTGGTATTTTGTTGATGAATTTTTCTAACCAATTCTTGTTTTTTCACGAACTGATGTGTTGCCAGGCTCAAAAAGTATAATTGTTTTATGTCCATCAATTTTGTTTGTAGAATAACGTTGCCATTTTTAATATATTATTTTTATTATTCGTGTCTGTATGATTTCTATTTTTTCATTCCAGCTCCCCATCCGATGATTCCATATTTCAAAGAGGTATAACGTTTTCAACTGATATTCTTCGAGTATTCTTGATACTTCCTTTATCTTATACACTTCGCATCTTAGTTTTATTAAGGAAAAAGTTAATTTGCTGGTCCCATTTCAGGTGACTGTCTATTTTTATTCTTTTATATTTCATAGAGTTAGTACAATTTATTTGTGAATTATCTTGGAAACTAATTTCATTGTAATTTGGAAGTTGCGAACTATAGCGACAGAAAGGCGCGTATAACGTTTTCTGTAAATTAATTGATAATAATTTTTTGTCAAACCATCTTTTGGTGAGAGGGAAATCAGATTCTACTTTCTTTTTCAATTGAGACCATGTTTCTTCTTCGTATAAGATAACCGTGTCATCAGCAAAACTCATAATATTCCTTTCAGACTCCACCAAGAATAAGTTATATATGTATATCGTGAACAGTACTGGCCCCAACACCGTTCCTTGTGGTACCCCACATTCTACTATTTTTTGCTGCTGTCCGAGTCTTGTATTTTGACTTGTTGAGTTCTGTTCGTTAGGTACGATTTGAAGAGTAGTTGTGCTGTACCTCTTACACCTATGCTTTCGAGAGTTTCTAGTAGTATGATTCGAATGATTTCCATGCAGTACCGCGTATACCGTAAAATTGTAGTTTGTCTCTTAGTGCCGTGTGGGAAACACAGTAGAAGGCTTTGCTCATGTCATACATAGACACAAACGTATGTGGACCAGACTCAAAACCCTCGACTATGTCAGCCAGAAATGTTTGTAGCTTCATGTAGCATACGTATTATGCACGGCGGTCTTGCAGAATAATTTCAAAAATTTAACTGAAAATCGATATTATCAGTATCTAGTTTTGTAGGTAAATCACTTCAGTCAACTTGAACTCATCAAGAAATTTTCCGTTGAAAATACAAAAAATAAAGAGAATAGTCAGAGGTTCCTAGAAGAACATATCAGGACAAGATGTATTTTTCAATAATTTTAGAATGGCTTCAAGGAATTAACTTTCAATTATTGGATGGAGAAAACTTGAGTCTTTAGGGGAGTGAGAGTGAGGTAATATGAAAATATCCTTCAGACGTGCAATAAAGGAAGATAAATGAATTTGTTGAAAGTGTGGAAAATAATTAAAATGAATAAAAACACTAATTTCGAAACCCTTGGTGACTGTCCTCTTTTGAATTTGTAAATTGTGATACAAAAGTTGGACCCAGGTACTTACCCAACTCGTTTTGAAATAGGAGTTACGAAATTACATGTACCTGTCATTAATACCCATTATATATTATTACTATCTTGTATATATATTCACGAACTTATTGTAATTTTTAGTTACTCAATAGTTTCTTGATAATAATAATAATATCTTTATTCATTCCAGTAATTGACTTGTACAAGAATACAAACAAATTGTGAAAAATTTCAAAAAGCGTTTATATATAGGTATACAGGGTGATTCACGACGAATTGTACATAGTACAACCATAAGTACCATGGACCAATGCCATTCCATATCTGGTATTGAAAAATGCCTTGTTTCGTTTTTGACGGATATACAGGGCGATATTTGAAAATATGTGAATTATTAAACGTTAAATATCTCTAAAAGTAAAAAACTCAGGCATATGAAATTTTCCACACTGAAAATGCTTCCTGAGCTCAATAAAATAGTTTTTGAAAAAAAAATTATTTCAGGTCCGGACTTAGTTTTTTTTAGATTTTCATTGGTTTTTTAAAAACAACACCCTGTAAGCAACATCGGGCAAATTTTATTTTTCTCACTTTGAAGCTTAAGGACCATACTAAGCAACAGTTGAAAAAAATTTTACGCGGAAGTTTTTGTTTTCTGCAGAAAAAAATTGCACTTTCAAAAATACTATAATTTTAATAGATTCACATTCCGCTTATGACTGATGCGGCACTACATCGATAACACATCATAATTTTTCAACAGAAATTATGAGGAAAGTTCATAATACAAGAGATAAAGTATTATTCAACCAACCGTTAAAATTCCAGGGTCGTATTTTTTTTTATGTTTTTATTATCCAGTATAAACAACACCCTGAAAAGCGGGTTGAATAGATTTTCTTTCTGTCACGTCAATGCGGATGTTACGATAGAAAAAACTTTTTTTTTAAACAGTGCAAATGTACAGCACTACATTGAAAGAAACATTTATTTAAAATAAAATCGTTCGGAAAGTATTACTTACTCGATTTAAAGATTGATATTACAGGTTCTAACTTATTTAACGTTCTAATTGGTTTTGTAAAAACAATACCCTGTCACCTTGGAGGCTGGCTAATACTAAATGCCTGAGCAGAATTAATCAAAGAAGATCAACGTGAAATGTTTAAAAACTTATTGATTTCTATTTGGCAAGTAAAACAAAACCTTTCGTATCCAATAAAGATGGCAGCCGACTCCGTTTTATTTTTCTACGGGACACTTTTTAAAGTTTGCTGCTGACCGTCACCATAAGAAATACATGAACAACTATTATTGTGAAAAATGGAATGTAGAGTGCAATTACAGACATACAAATACTGAAATCAGTTTTCTAGAAAATGTAATTCAGTTGACTCAACGATAACAATAACATATTAAATAAAACTACCTAAAAATGACCTAAGCTGATTTAGTTTTAAATTTTAATTGAACACGAAAGTTTTTGTTTTCTACAAAAAAAATGGAATATTTTGAAAAGGATAAGTTTGAAGGATACTCATTCTGCTTATAACTGATTATCATGTTTCAACAAAAACTTTAACGAAAGTTCATATTACTCAAGATAAAGTATTTTCAATCAACCGTTGAAATTCCAGGCCGTATTTTTTTTCAAGTTTTTATTGATCCTGTGAAAATAACACCCAGAAAATGGAGTTGAACAAATTTTCTTACTGTCACGTCAAATATGATGATAATACTAACTGAAATAAATAGACACCATTTGCCATAGAAGAAACTATTACTTTTGAAAACAGTTCAAATGCAAGTAGGCTTTTAATTCGCTTTGAAAAACAAATAAAGCAACGGGTGACAGAAGCTCGGGTATCCATTTTGACAGTTTGAGTTGGTCATTCAGCACGATGCCTCATCAGTTTACTTACGCAGAATACGCAGATATCATTTTTGTATACGGATGTTGTAATGGAAATGCCAGAGCAGCAGTAAGGGAGTACCGGAGAAGATTCCCACATAGAAGAGTACCGAACCACCAAACGTTTAACAACGTTTTTACGCACCTGCGAGAAACGGGAAAATTTCCTTCTGGTACTGCAGAACGTGGTGAGCGACTGACTGAAGACCAAAAAGAGCATATTTTAGAAATGGTTAATCAAAATGATAATATAAGTACCCGGCGAATATCCAGCATTTTGCACATTTCCCAGTCCACAGTTTTCAGGACGTTGAAGAAAGATCTCCTCCATCCCTATCACCCCCAACTGGTGCAGAGACTGCATCCGGTAAAAATAATATTCCACGTTTGCGATTATGCAGGTGGATCTCTGCAAATAGAAGATACATTTATCAGATATTGTTTTGCGATGAAGCCCAGTTCACGAAAGACGGCATAAACAATTCCAGAAATAATCACAACTGGAGACATGAAAATCCACATGTTATAAAGCAAACTAGATCTCAAGTTAGATTCTCTGTCAACGTTTGGGCAGGTATCATCGGTAATAAATTAGTGGGTCCTAATTTTTTGAACGATAGATTGAGTGGGCAGGAGTACCTTGATTTTCTGGAGAATGTTCTCCCTGTTCTTCTGGAAGATGAGGAAGTCAATGTGAGAGATATGAGATTTCAACACGATGGAGCAGGACCTCATTCAACCAGGGCAGTTAATCAGTTTCTCAATCAAAATTTTCCCAATAGATGGATGGGACGTGGTGTGCCGATTCCCTGGCCGGCGAGATCACCTGACCTTACCCCACTAGATTATTATTTGTGGGGCGTTTTGAAAAGCATAGTATATGAGGTAGAGATTACAACAAGAGAACAGCTACGTGAGAGAATAATTGAAGCATTTCTCTTCACAAGAAGGCATCCAGATCAGATAAGAAAAGCCGTAAGGAATATCTTGAAAAGAGAAAAGAAGTGCCGGGAGGCGAATGGATGGCATTTTGAAAATAAACTTAAATCCGATTAGGTCTCTTTTAAGTAGTGTTTATTTGTTATTGTTATCGTTGAGTCAACTAAATAAAATTTTCTAGAAAACTGAATTTGTTATTTGTATGTCTGTAATTGCACTTACTCTCCGTTCCATTTTTCACAATAACGGTTGTTGAAGTTGACTAAAACATTTTCATGTATTTCTTACGGTGACGGTTAGCAGCAAACTTTAAAAATTGTCCCGTAGAAAAATAAAAGTGAGTTTAGCTCCATCTTTTACATTTGATCGGCTGCCATCTTTATTGGATACAACATCCAAGGTTTTGTTTTACTTGCAGGATAGAAATCAAATAGTTTTTGAATATTTTACGTTAATTTTCTTTAGTTAATTTTGCTCAGGCATTTAGTATTAGCCAGCCTCCAAGGTGACAGGGTATTGTTTTTACAAAACCAATTAGAACGTTAAATAAGTTAGGACCTGTTATATCAATCTTTAAATCGAGTAAGTAATACTTTCCGAACGATTTTATTTTAAATAAATGTTTTTTTTCAATGTAGTACTGTATTAGCCATGGTAGAAAAAAATACATTTGCACTGTTTAAAAAAAAAGTTTTTTCTATCGTACCATCCGCATTGACGTGACAGAAAGAAAATCTATTCAACTCGCTTTTCAGGGTGTTGTTTATACTGGATCAATAAAAACATAAAAAAAAATAAATACGACCCTGGAATTTTAACGGTTGGTTGAATAATACTTTATCTCTTGTATTATGAACTTTCCTCATAATTTCTGTTGAAAAATTATGTGTTATCGATGTAGTGCCACATCAGTCATAAGCGGAATGTGAATCCATTAAAATTATAGTATTTTTGAAAGTGCAAATTTTTTCTGCAGAAAACAAAAACTTCCGCGTTCAATTTTTTTCAACTGTTGCTTAGTATGGTCCTTAAGCTTCAAAGTGAGAAAAATAAAATTTGCCTGATGTTGCTTACAGGGTGTTGTTTTTAAAAAACCAATGAAAAACTAAAAAAAACTAAGTCCGGACCTGAAATATTTTTTTTTTCAAAAACTATTTTATTGAGCTCAGGAAGCATTTTCAGTGTGGAAAATTTCATATGCCTGAGTTTTTTACTTTTAGAGAAACAAGGCATTTTTCAATACCAGATATGAAATGGCATTGGTCCATAGTACTTATGGTTGGACTATGTACAATTCGTCGTGAATCACCCTGTATACAGGGTGGGTCACGGTCGATGGTACCTTAGACGTTTACGGAGAACGGGACATAGGATCATTCTGAAAATTTGGTTTCTCAAGTAGTTGCTTTTGGTCTATCGATCTAAAATATTTTCAGCAATGCAGCGTTGCCGCTTATACCAGAGAGTAGCAGCATCTTTGTTATTTCAAATGTGTCACCCTGCATATTACCGCATTTTTGAACTTGTCATTCCTTTCTGATTATTTCTGCCTCATACTCCCCTATACATATCTCTAACGGTTTTTGAGATATTGGTTATTTTCCATATTTTTCATCCAAAACATAGCTCGAATTGAATGTTTATTTCTGCAGTATTTGGATTCTTACGAAGTTGCAATTTTGAGTATATTTCATCAAGATCATGTACATTGATTCTGTATAGAGAAGTTTGTTCTGCGTTATACATGGTCGTTCAAAATTCATGATCTTACTGCTAGATACGAAAATGGTTGAAAGTGCGTTTTTTTAAATGGAACATCCTGTATATTATGAAATATCCTGAAAGATGACTAAATTCCCTTCGAATTGATTTATCATGTTCCTATACCTAAATAGCCAGAATTCCGAGATAATAGCAATTTTCACTTGTAATCTCCCAAGTGCTTGAATTATTGCCGGAAATTTTTCGAGTCCATGAATTTTCTTTGAAACGTGCGTGACCTAGCTAAAGTCACCACTATCCAAGACCACATAATGAATCTTTCATATAAATTTTAGAAATATCACATTCCCAAGAGTTCACTCACCAGGGAAATAACAAGAGTAAGGGCACACCACAATGAGCCCCGCAAACACGGCGGGCTCATTTACCAAAAACTGGACTTGTTCCATGAACGCCAAGACTAAGCACCAATAGAGGACCGGTTTTTTGCCGAAAACTTTTTCCGGGAATCCACAACACCCCTCACAAATCACACTTCTAAAATCTGATAATTCTGACAATCAACCCCTGTATTAGCATAGCGGAAGACAGGGTATTCTAATACCATGATGTAGGAAGGTAAAATCTGAGTTACACCCGTCAACACCAGTGGGGGTGCCTCACCTGTTCCTCTTGAGGAGCCGAGGAGACACTACATTCGGGACAACGCCGACCCCTGGCAACAGGGGTCGACGGAGCCCCCCCCCCCCCACCCCAGCACCCCCTCACAACCTGTGGGATCCCTATCAGCACACGGAGGTGGGCGGAAAATATCAAGCAGAGTTGTGCTGTACATACATTTCACCGAAATGCAATGTAAATAGTTAAATATCTGAATAAACATGTTTTTGAGCTTGAGTTTGAGCTCAGCGGTAGTGTTGCGGCCTATGAGTCGCTAGGTCGATAGTTCAATCCACGATAAGAACATAACTTTTTTATTTTTTTTTGTTCCAAATTTAAACACATTTATTCATGAAAATTTTGTTGAGTATTTTACATATCAATATTTCAGTGGTTATAAATAGTTCAGGTGAAACCATCGTTAGTTATTTCTTATGAATTGTTGGATGATTTTCATTTCTCGGTGTGATTTTTTTTTACCGAATCCCCCTCGTGCTTGAATTAATTGCCGTAAATTTATCTCTTACTCGAAAAATTTCCGGCAATAATTCAAGCACTTGGGAGATTACAAGTGAAAATTGCTATTATCTCGGAATTCTGGCTATTTAGGTATAGGAACATGATATATCAATTCGAAGGGAATTTAGTCATCTTTCGGGATATTTCATAATATACAGGATGTTCTATTTTAAAAAACGCACTTTCAACCCTTTTCGTATCTAGCAGTAAGATCATGAATTTTGAACGACCCTGTATAACGCAGAACAAACTTCTCTATACAGAATCAATGTACATGATCTTGTTGAACTAAACACAAAATTTGAACTTCCTAAGAATCCAAATACCGCAGAGATAAACATTCAATTCGAGCTGTTTTGGATAAAAAATATGGAAAATAACCAATATCTCAAAAACCGTTAGAGATAGGTATAGGGGAGTTCGGGGCAGAAATAATCAGAAAGGAATGACAAGTTCAAAAATGCGGTAATATACAGGGTGACACATTTGAAATAACAAAGAGGCTGCTACTTTCTGGTATAAGCGGCAACGCTGCATTGCTGAAAATATTTTAGATCGATAGACCAAGAGCAACTACTTGAGAAACCAAATTTTCAGAATGATCCTATGTCCCGTTCTTCGTAAACGTCTAAGGTACCATCGACCGTGACCCACCCTGTATAAAAAAGCACAACATACTACAAACTAAAACTTTATAATATACATATCATACTTGAATCATATTATTCCCTAATTGAAAAATTCTTCTATTGTGTGGCAGTTTTTTTAAATGGTTGTAGAGGCGCTGCATTCTGTATTTGCTCTGCCAGAGAATTAAAGCATTTGCACCGAATATACTCGAAATTTTTTTGGTACCGAACAGTCCTATGGCGATGTGGTGAAATGAGTTTCTTTAACCTGGTATCACACTCATGGTGTGTTCTGAAAAGATTATAAGTAGCCATATTTTTGAAGATGAAACAACAGGCTTCGAGGATAAAGGTGCTCATATCAGTCAGAATATCATATTTTTGAAATATGTCTCTGCACGAATCTCTCCTACTTAATTTTGAGATTATTCTGATGGCATAATAGTGTAAAAGCCGAAACCGATCGTAATAAATGATGTCTCACTAGAAATTGGACAATAATTATTTTTTTCCTTCTATGTTTCTTTATGAATTTCCTCAAAATAAATAATCTCCAATTGAACAAATAAAAATTTCAGCCAAATTCACGGAAACCCAATTCCCACAAAAATATGCAGGGCATTTGGAAGTTAAACTTTGGGAAATATTTATTTAAAGAAAGTTTTAAAAATTCGAAGATCCTCAATCAGATTCCTTTCAACGATTCTTGTTGTTTTCATTCTGACAAATAATATTAGAATTATTTAAGAGTAATATTTACTCCTAAAACCATATTGCCGAAGTTCAGACAATAGTATTTCACCCGAACTAAAGAAAACTTCTAGCATCGGATCCGCTCAACAAAAAAATTAATTCCTTCGTATTCAGGAACAAACTTGTGATATGCATTCCCGACGCGGTTTCATTTAGATAAAAATCCTTACCTGGTTTCTTCCTGCACGGTGTCCATTAGAGGTATTAATTATGCCCGTTCCCCGGCGTACACTAAGCTTTCTTTATTAAAAACTTTGCTAAAACCGGCGAAACTCCACACGGAAATAACGATGTATTTAATTCACGAAAACATGCACCGAACAAACATAAATTATTTTCTGCGACTATCTCGAAAAGTTACTCTTCGCTTCTTGGCGTTTGACTGAGACAATAATATTGATTCGCACCGATGATGCTGTTTCATTTCAGATATTTGCGGAAAGAATCGTGGAATTAATGAAATACTAACCAGTATTCGCACGATAAACCTCACTTGTTTGCTCAAGTTATTACACCATTTTCAATAGACACAATCGTCAGAATGAATTAACCAAACACTGAATTTTTCTCATGAGGTATACTCTGTATACGAACTCAATTGAGACAAAACACAACCGAGCGATCAAACGAGGTTATATCAGTATCCAAATTGCCGCTGATAATTTGCTTAGGCATAAATAACACATTATTGTCTAACCACTCCTCGTCTAAACTCGATTGCAGTCAACGTGACTAGATATGTAGAATGTTAGGAAAATTTTGTTCTAGGAAGAGATGAGTATTCTCACATGGAGTATTTTGGTCTGATTTTGACCACTCCAGTATAACGGGGAACATCATTTTCAAAAGTACCGTTATTATTTGTGATTGAATATTGAATTCTCCATGTAGTTCATCAAAATTGAATATTCAAGATCATCTGTTGAAACAACTTTCCGGTAAATTGATGTTCATATCGCGAGCTCATTTCCTGCCTGCAGATCGAGTCGGGTTAGGAATTGCTAAAATGTCCCATTTAGCACATTATCGAATGGCAGATACGATGTTTCAGTAGAAATTGAATTGTAATTGACTTATCCTGTCTGCAGCAGAGAATCGAAGGGCTGGTATTTTTGGTCGTCGATTTTCTGAACGCAGAAAAGGAAATTTAGAGGGAATCGAACCTCAGTCGAAAAATGAGTTTGGCTACAGTCGAAGCGATCCTCCTTCCAATTTTGTTCAAATTTCGGTGTAAAATGTACTTGTATTATGCAACGATCATTTATAATGATGGTTATTAATACACGAGCATTAACCGGGATATGAAACGAGCCGAAGGCGAGTATCGAATGGATTATGCGAGTGTTTCAATAACTATTTCATGAGAGTTGTATACGCTATTTTTTCTACACATGATAAATAATGAACACCTATTAATATTATATTTATATCTGTATTGAACACGATAGCAGTAATTATTCTATGAAAAAATTCTACAAAATTGTAATTAATGGTATTATCTCGGTTATTACCATGTATATAGGAAAACTATAAACATTCTATTTATATTTATATTGAACATAATGATTGTATTGATCCGATTTCTTAGAAATATTAAGATTATTTATTGTGCAGTTTGAAAAGTTCATTCCAGTGATCTGGAAGTTGGAGGAATATTTACGTTCATTTATTGCTAGTGTCAATAATAGAGTTCAATATTGTATTGGAAATGCTGATTTTATTCTGAACCGAATTTTCAATGTAGTCTTCCTCCACTGAATTGGATTTCCAGCCACCATGACGTTTTAATGCAGTAATATCACCACCAGCATCAACTAATACGGTTGCAGATGTCCTTCGAAAACAATGCCCTGTATATAAATATATTGCTATTTGCCAGATTACCCAATTTATTTATACCAATGTGTTGAATTGTGCATTTTCTAATCATTAAAAATCTGTTTCGTTATGAAAAATCTGGACCATAATAGACCGTCAGATAACGATAGATTTTGCTGATTCATTTTCTTTTTTCTGGGATTTTAACCACTGGAAATTATGTCAGTGTTGAGCCCAAAAAATCAAAATTAGCGATCGGATGTGTGCCAGGCATAGAGAAAATTCATTTTCGTTTTGCAGACATTTTTTTTTTCTTATTTTCTCTTTTATGACATTTTAACACATGAATAGGTATAACATTCTAATAGTGAAAAACCAAAGCCATAAGATTTGCACGTGCTTAAAGGGTTGAAATAGGGGCGCGAACTTGTGAAAAAATAGTTGGTTGCTGATGCATGTTCTCGCTTATGGCAATCGACAATATGAAATTTAATATTGTTGGGAACCCGAAAAAAACTTCCCACAAGCCGGTCAGCTGTTGAGGTCAATTTTCCGGAAGGAAAATTCTGTGAAAATTGTTTTCTTTTTCCAGCAAAATTTCTCGTGAACGGAATAATGTGCAATAAAAATTTGTTAATGTGAAAGTCTGTTATATAGTTCGTGCTTATCATACTATAGGAACAGGAAACAATTTATTATTCTGGAACTTTCACTTCTTAAGACTGAGCTAGGCCTGACGGGGATGCCACTATGAAGAAAAAACGCGCCGGACACTCTGCCTCTAAGGTGGTGTGGAAACGAACTAATGTTTATTGTTTTCTCCGATGTGGTTACTTGTTTTACTGGAATCCGACAACAAAGTTTTACTTTTGAGTCCTAGGAACAGAAAATATCCTACATTGTAGAAAGTTGAAGTGTATCTAGATATTGCTTAGTGCTGGTGACAATGTTAAACCTCATGAATATAATGTATTTGATACGAAATGTCATGATTTCAACATTATGTATTCGGACACAAAATTTCTGGATTTAATTTTTGAATATTTTTTTTTTATTGCAGAAAATGTTCCTCTCTTTGACAAACAATTTCTTCATTTGAAATGCGAATTTTGTTTTATATATGTATATGAATGAAAGATATTTACTTTCGTTTATTTCTGAAGTTATTCCGAAGATTATCAATAAATTACGAATATTTGACCACTTTTCCCATCGAAATGATCTCCAAAATACCATTCCAAAATACCTTCACTGCTGGTCAATCTTATCTTAGCAACAGTATTCATATAATAAGTAAACGTGAACAGTTTCCATTGGCAACTTTGAACCACAAGTTAGGATTCTTGTTGTGTTTTTTACTAGTAGATTTGGATTATTCTAGAGTGTGTTTTCACTTGATTTCGGTCACAATTTCAAATTTTTTATTTTCATATTGGCAACTACATAAAAAAAATATTTGGTCAGTGGATAAAAGTGGATAAAAACTTTCAGTCGTATTGGTGTTTGCATATCAAGTCAGTGGTGAAAGCAAACTTCTACCTCAATGGAGTTAAAGTCCAAAAAAAAATTTCGTTTTCGTGAATTTTTATGAGGTTTTTTCACCATTGTAAATAGTTTTTGTAATTATGGATCACACAGTATAAATTATGGACATTTCAGTTTTTTTTTCAATATAAAAATAAGGTATCTAGTGAAAAAGATCATTTTGCAACCATTGCATTTTTTGCTTATCTCAATTTTTAATTGCCTATAGTGAGTGCCCTAACGGCTCATTCCTGTATAGGGGTTAAGGCTAAATTGCTTAAATTATCTTCACAACCCCTTCACAATAATGAGCGTAACTATTTTTTTTCACTCAATAAATTTTTTTTCAAATAAATAAATAATGTGATTTTAATATTACTATCACACTTCCGACTCAGTCCTTTTTTATATGGCCTAAGAGTGAAGTTTGCAATGCATATGCCAAATCCCATAGAAGAATAAATGCGCAATTTTATATCTTTATTAATTTCTAGCAGCAGCATTTTCAAATAATTCTATTTATTTATGCAGTGTGACCCATTTGAAATGGAAGCACTCATATCAAACTTTAATATTTCAACCGATTGGAATGTTTTTTTTTTCAATAGGTAGAGATCCAACTTTTCTCATTTTTCAAGGAAAAGAATCAAAAATATTTTTTTTTAAATCTGACCAATACACTGGATTTGCGACATTTTCAAATGGTTCTTGTTAAAAGTTTGTTGAAACTCGTCCCTCAAAGAGAAAGTTATAGGAAAATGAAATTTTAAAAATGTGCCTTTCAATCAATCCACCAATTCAATTTAAGAACTCTTCATCAAAATTTCATCAAAATTTGGAATACACCAGGAAGTCTCGAAATATCACTGTTCAGAATTTCATTAATATTTATTTATGAATAAGAAAATTACAGCATAACGAAATTTGAAAAATATGTTGATGGAATTTCATGAAAATATCATTTTATTCATTGATTTTTTTATTATTATTCATTGATAGATTTCGATGAAATTCTGATTAGTGATATTTTGAGACTCCCTGAATCCAGTGGTGTATTCCGAATTTTGGATGAGAGTAAAAATTGAAATGGTGGGTTGATTAAACGGCATATTTTTTTAATTTACTTCTCCCAAAATATTTTTATTGACGGACGAATTTCAACAAAATTTCAAAATAAACCATTTGAAAATGTCACAAATCCAATGGTGTAGTCAGTTTTGATATCAAAAAATCGCTAAACATTTTTTCAGTTTTTTACCTCGTTATTTGGCCCTGAGAGTGAAGATTTTCAAGAAATTTGGTGTTCTAGTGGACTTTTTGATTATCTACCTAATGAAAAAAAATCATATCAATCGGTTGAAAAAAGTATGTTTTATAAGGGCGCTTCCATTTCAAATGGGCCACACAGCATAAAACATCGATATCATGTTTCCAACTTATGGCTTTTTTTCTGTTCATGAAATACTATTTTCGTCTCACATGCCAATTCCCATCAACAAGAAAATGAAAAAAAATTCCACAAATTTTCCTACAACTTTATAACTTATGGCTTTTCTTGAGGTACATGCAAAGCTTATGGGAATTTTATTATGATGTTCATCAAAATCATATGGTTCAAATGCCATAAACGAGAAAGTTTGCCGGAAAACGAAAAAAAAATTCACAAAATTTTCTGTCTGGAAAATATACCTCATGGGAAATTTTTTCAGCAAAATCCGTCGTTATCTGACGGTCTATGATGGATCTCATTATGAAACGGATTATGGGCATATACGTGTATTATTATATTACGGGTGTAGAAAAATAAATAGGTGACAGAGCGTCGAAATTATTTTGTGGAATAAATTAGACCAGTATAAATGAATTAGTAAAACAAAGTTAAGTATATATATTTATAATAATATAAATCCAATCTCCAAAACTGTGTCAGTCGACTATTTGCCTTCATGGGTAAGTACCTACTTCAGTTATTGGTCACCTCCATGAAATCGGAATTTGAACAAATTCAATGTGATTCTTAAAAATGCAATGTCGTGAGAAAATTCGTACTTGCATGTATATAATAAACGCAATATATTCTATTTTGTTTACATACTGTATATACATATTTCTTTTGTCTATCATGCGTTAACTTTTTTTGGAATAGTATGAATACAAATGTTTGGCAATTCCATTAAGCGCCGATGCCAATTCAGTTAATTAACACAATTTTCAAACAAATATAGAATGACGTTAAGCTCGTGCGATTTGCAAAATATATTACACGGTATAAATAAATACATATTTCGTTGTTGAATTATCATTTACAGGGTAGCCAATGGTGATGAAATGGTGAATGATTAGTTTTTATTAAGTAACTGATTTTACCATCGATTTATTTTTATTTATTTATTAATTCAATCCCAAGAAACCAAGAAAAAATTTTCATACATCGACAACGAATATAAATATACATATGAAACAAAAAAATAACAACAATATTAGGTATAGTTGAAAGGTAACAATTAAATATAAATATAATAGATGAATCAGTATTGAGCAGAAATTGGTCAGAGACATTATACTACTTCATCTTCATAGTAGAAATGATACATTTTTTCAGTTCCTTTTTGAATTTTGTGGGGTAATTGATAGACCTTATTCGTCTTGGCATGCTATTATATAGGCTAAAATACCGCGATAATATAATGCATTTTTGCCGAATTGAGTTTTAATTTGGATAGTCTTTAGGTTTTTAGTTAGATGACTATGACCATCAGACATAGGAGAGATTGGAATATCCCTAATAGCACACCGTGTCCCAGGGACGTCCCTATTTGGTACAAATCATGTCCGAATGTCCGGGACTTAAAATCATTGTCCTTGGGACGTCCGATTCAGTGCATTTTCATGAATTTCCCCAAAGGACTTCCTATGGATGTCCCAATCGGTACCTCGTATAAAACGTCTCTGCGAGGACGTCTTTGGGATGTCCTGTGTCGGATATATTTTGTAATGTCTACTAGGACATCCATCGGACGTCCTTGTTAGTAAGTATTCTGGCATGTCTTTGAAAGGACGTCCCATGGTTGTCCTGGTACGGGAAATTTAGGAACATCCCGCATGAATGAATATTGGACGTCCCAATTGGTTAATCTTAGAATATCTCCCTGCGAGGACCTCCTTGGGATGTCCTGGTTCGGATATATTTTGTAGAATTTTCTAGGACATCCATTGGATGTCCTGGTTGGCATGTTTTTGGCATGTCTTCGAAAGGACTTCCTATGGTGGTCCTGGTACGGAGACATTCTGGAACGTCCTTGATGGATGTCATCCCAATTAGTGAATTTCAGAAAATGTCCCTGTAAGGACTTCCATGGGATGTCCTGGATTGAACACTTTTCGGAATGTTTCCTAGGTGCATCCATCCAAAGATGAAGGATGGATGATCATAAAAATGAAACAAAATTCGAAAACAGTTACAAAAATTAGGCCTCCATGTGTACCCAGTACCCGTGTATACATCCCAGCTAGTGGTTTTACAGAAGAGGTATAAAATGGATCGCATATTTACAATAGGGCTAAACATTACAGCGAAAATAACCCATCTGAAATAAAACCCTTTTCACTATCATTGAGGTAATCAGGGGCCATATTCTCGAGTTTGTGCTTATGCCAATAAGATTCACTGTTTCACAACAATGAAAATAAAAAAAAAAATATTTGTCTCTCTTGTTCGTATACGGATTGAAACCGAACAATTCCTCATGTATGGATTCCGTGCATAAAGTTGTTTTCTGTGTTTTGTGTTCTGTGTTCAAGTGAAGTGGTGACGAATTGACAGACAATTGTTGAGTATTTACCAGCTATGGCGGCTTTTCTATCGTCTTTTGTGATTAATTAGTTTAGTGACTGTTTTGTAAGTTATTTTGTGTTCATTCAAGGTAGTTATATCTATAAATGAAAATAAAAGTTTTGTTATACTATTCAATAGTTATTACTAACCTATTCAACACTGTTTTGAAAAAGTTGTTTCCGTAAGACAAGTAGAGCTGTGTGTATCCTTTAAACATGTTTAAAACCGAATTGAATGACTCTGAGAGAGTGCTGAGCTTACCTAGTAAGTAAATCTGGTTCCATCCAAATTGGTATCTCTAGTAGGTAATCCACAACAATATCATAATCTTAGTCTTGAAAGAGATGTAGACATCTGATAATTCTGCACATCCTAAGGACGTCCCAGATGTACTTTCGATTGATGTAATTCGGGGAAGTCTAATGAACATCCCAGGTGAATGTCGATTGAATATCCTTATAGAACGTCCAATTTTGGTGAGAAGTCGAAACATTGGTACTTCCCACGGGTGTCCAATGGACGTCCGCGGTACAAATACTGCACGTCCTAAAGACGTACCAATATTGCACGTCCTAAGGACGTCCAAGATGTACTTTCGATTGATGTAATTCGGGGACGTCCGATTAACATCCCAGGTGGATGTCCATTGGATATCCTTATAGAACGTCCAATTTTAGTGAGAAGTCGAGACATTGGTGCTTCCCAAGTATGTCCAATGGACGTCCGCGGAACCAATTTTGCACATCCTAAGGACGTCCCGAATGTCCTGAGAGGATGTCCTATGGATTTCCGTCGGACTTCATGGTGCTATTAGGGATTTTTTCTTATTTTTTGGTGGGTGAGCTGTAAACGTGCATATTTTCGTTGTGAATAAGGAATCAATATCTAGAAGATTTCTTGGTTTGTATAATTCTGAAGTAGGTTCCAAGAAGAGTAATTTGAAAATACATTTCATAATCTTATTCTGTAAGGTTTTCGATGGTTTCAAAATTGATTTTTTGCAGTTCCTCAAATTGAAATTAAATACTGCAGCTTTGGAGATATCAAACTGAAGTAAGTATTTTTAAGATGTTTCAATGGAATATAAGACCTCAGTCTGTATAAAATGCCAATAATAAGAGTTTTTTTTCTCAGATTCAGAACATGCGCAGACCAGGAGAGAGTTCGATCAATGGTTGAACCTAGAAATTTTAAGTATTTTTTGTTTCATATACAAGAATTATCCACAGTGAGGGGTTTATCTGATTTTCTGGTAAAGATTTTTTAGAAATATACATAAAGCAAGATTTTTCAAAATTTAAAGTTAACTTAATTTTTTTTAACCATGACGGAATCAAAGTGAGGTCACCTTCCATTTGTTCCTCCATTTCTTCAGGACTTTTTCCATAATTGTTCCACTTTTTCCAAAAAGAACCAATTAGGAAAGTAGTGATTTTTACGAACATTTCCAATCTCATTAAAAGTAACAAAAGACGAGCAAAACACTACAAAAATAATATCTACTCATTCATTGTGAAAGAAAGCGGATTCAAGGATATTTTTAAAATATACAGCGCGGCTTTTTTTGCCCCCCTCCCCACCCCCACCCTCTGTTATCTCTATACCTCTAAATTTGTGACATCGATAACTAATTGCAATTATCACTTATACGCGGACGACACCCAACTATACTTTTCCTTCAACCCTCCAGATGTAGCACAAGCAAATGAAAATATCAACGATGACTTACAGAAGCTATTAGAGATATCCAGCCGACATTTACTCAAACTAAATTCAAAAAAATATATGGCTTTACTTTTTTGTAATGAAAAAATAAGGGAAAAATTGGAAGCTAGTCTGTATATTCATCTAGATAATGAGCCTATACCATTTAAAAACTCGTGTAGAAATCTTGGTCTTGTATCGATACGAAGTTAAAATTCACAGAACATGTTACATAAAAGTTGAGAATCGGTTACGCTAACTTGAAATTAATTTACCCACATCGAAAATTCCTGAATAAAAACACCAAAACAATGTTATGTGACTCAATTGTCCTCTCGCATATGAATTTTTGCGATACTATATATGGACCATTTTTGGACAATCATGATGTTAGGCGAGTGCAAAAACTACAGAACTCCTGTTTGCGGTTAATATTCGGTCTCAGACGAAGACAAAGAATAAGTCACCAACTGCCTGAAATCAAATGGCTGAACATGTATAATCGTAGAATACTTCATGCAACTATCCTCTACTATAAAATTATAAAAGTTAGAAAAATAATTTTTAGAAGTCACGTGCACAACTTGAATATTCGGAGAAGAGAAATTATAACCATACCCTCTCACAGAAAAGATATCTTTAAACGCGCCTTTACCTACTCCTCAGCGAACCTACTCAACAAATTTGAATCACTGACTTCTCAAAATCGATTGTATCGTTCAAAAATGTAATGAAAGAAAGGCTTTCCCAATATTGTTATTTCAAGATTTTTTTTGTATTCTGTTGAATTATTTTGAATGTGTTTTGTTATTTAGTTTTAAGATTTTAGTTTTCACTAGGCTTCAACAGCACCTGATTTCGCATCAGAAAGCTGAATGTATAAGCCTTTTAATCTCAAATTCACGTTTCGGATATTACTGGATTTTTGTTTTGTTTTTTTTGTGAATTTGGATTAATAAACGTCTTATTATTATTATTATCTTTTGAACGAATTGACGTACAAACTGGAACAAAAAGAATTCAATTTAAATTTTTTCGGATTTCGTTATTTTTTTTTGTCCAAATCCACCCGAAATATCAAATAAAAGTGCGTTTTTAAATTCTCGATTAATTTGAACGTATCGAGGTGAACAATGGGACAAAAAATATTTTGAATTGTATTAAAAAGAGCGTCCCAAAAACTTGGTTTTCTGTTTCGTGCCGAAAGCTATTTCACTCCCCGTCAACTGATTATGATTTATAATGCGCAGATCCAGCCTGTACTGGAATACTGTTCCCATATATTGGATGCAGCCTCTAAACACACACACACACACACTGAAACTTTTAGATTTTTTCCAAAAAAAACATTCGTCTCGTCGGTGAAGCTTCACTTAGAAGCTCGCTCACTTCTCTGGGGCATTGCAGGCGATCGGTCTCTGTTTTATAGATATTTCCATAGACGATGCTTTTCCGAAATATCATTTAATCGTTACAGCGTTAGCGGTTCCATCGAGACCGACCCGTCGAGCTCAGTCTTCACATCCCTTTGTAGTCTTGTCGAACATCTCTTTCCCAGGGCTCACTCTTCCAACGAACGACAAAAGCTTTGGAACTCACTATCTCAGGAAGTGCCAGCTAACCAGATGACGCATGATGACGTTAGAAAACGTCATTTTCAGGTCGATATTCGTCATATTGCTCACCCGTCAAAATGTCGTAATTTCTCTGATGTTCCTACGACGTCATATTTTGACGTCTGCGTCGGTTCAATTACTCAGTCAGTTTATGGTCAATGTTTCTGTGTACAAAAATTATATTATCTTACATGAAAAAGTAACGAATATTTAACTCATTTTGGTGGCTCAAATATTACATTAATAAGTACGTGACAGCTGTCACAAAACCCAAACACTATGATATTACTGAAGAAGATTCTTTGTTTCTTTGTTATTATTTTTCCGTATTTTCATTGTTTACTGTTACATGTAATTTTTTTCATACGATAATATGGGATTACACGTTAAATTTATTAATTGAGAAAGTTATGAGTTTGACTGCAAAATATTAATATTGCCGATTTTAACTTTGGCCAATGGTGCTCACACGACTGTTTCATTCCCTGCCATTGGTGTTCTCACATACGTTGTCGACAAGAGATATTTTTATGCTGAGTTTTGATCTGAAATGTGTCAATGTTTAGCACGTTTTACAATAATGTAATTACTTCTATATTTTCCAAATTTCACGTATCTTCAATTGATCAAAAATCTATAAGAATTAACAAAAATTTCAAATTCTAAAACTACAGAAGTCTTGGAATCATCAAAAATATGCCTAAAACTGAACGTCGGTGTGACGTTTCCAAGACGTCAATATGACGCTATGAATATACTTCACATGTCACACATGTGGTGTGCTTCCTGTTGTTGACTTCCTTTGTTTCTATTTTTACATTCAAGTGTTGTACATCTTCGCACTTGATTTTACCGTACTGATGAGAGCTTAAGCTCGAAACACACGTGTCTACGGTTGCACAACAATTTGAGGGCTATACCCAATAACTTTTCTATTTATATTTTTATATATTGCCCCTCGATTAATCCATCCTAATTTAAATATATATAGGTATAGTAAACCATATTAAGTGGCATCGAGCTGACGTCATTTGACAGGCCCATAAAATCAGTCGATCGGGCCATCCTCTACAAATAATGTTCAAAGTCCTTGGATCGGCGGTGCTTGTTAGGTTCAGGAGAACCCCCCACTATCACTTAGTGTTGCCAACTTTTGGGTGAAAAAAATCTAACAGCACGACAGCCAAACAGTACTCTTAATTTGTGGACATGCCTCGTATGTAGCACGAGAATTAATGAGCATTAATTACTGAAGGCAATTGCTGTCCCGAGTGCCTCTGGCCCAAGGACAGCCATTGCCCTTACATAAATAACTATTAGTGCTACGTTCCCAAGACGTCATGTACCTATACGTCAGTATGACATTACCAAGACGTCAGTGGATGACAAATAGTAAACGTCACCTACTGAAGTCACGAGGCTATGACTTTTTCACGAGATTGAGACGTCATAAATACGTCATATGGTGACGTCAGCCTAGTAATCTGATGACGTATTATCGACGTATATTTGACGTCATCTGGTTAGCTGGGGTATTCCCTGGGGCATACAGCCTACAGAAACCCAAGAAGAACACTACCTTCTTTTCTTTGACTCTCACGGTGCTCTCTGAACATATCTTTTCCTTTTCGTGGAATTAAAAAAAATATTTCAAGGAAAATACCAATTCCTACCAATTTTCCCTTGATTCTCACGATGTTTTCTGAACATTGCATTAATCTTTTCCAAGAAATTTAACAAAAACACGAAAAAATTTGAAAAAGTGTATTTTATTCAATCATTCAAAAATCTGGTAAAATAAATTAAATGCTATCTGCTCGTAAAATATCACCTGTTTTAATTACATAACAAAAATGTATAAACAATCAAAATACAATTCAACAGACACCGATGGATAACATTAAAACATTAATTATAAAAATTACCCCCGCCCCCCATATTTACAGAAACATTCTAAAACATTACTTCATGAGAGAATGTACCACAGCGCGTGCATTAAGTGCTTTGAGATCGGTGTAAGTCTGTCCGGTCCCAACAAAAACGATAGGTTGACCTGTTATGTACGTCATCGAAATTGCAGCTCCAACCTGAAAAAAATTGTTGATTAAAATAGTTGAAGGCTCAGTGAATTCTTTCATGAGTTGAAAATTCTTCATATTTTTTGTCTGCAGCAAAGAAATTTAATTATCTGTATTTGATTTGGCAGTTAACATCCACTAACGTTATCAAGTGTGTGAATTTGACAAGATCTAGAAATCTTCTTATATAGCAACTTGTTTCATTAGCATGCGAATAATATACCCCCAAAAGGTAATTATTTGATTTCAGAATCTAGTGATAGTGCGTTGGCAACACTGTTGTTACATACTCATGGATCCATCACAGAGAAAATGAATGTGCCAGCAATGTATCCTTAACAAATATGGTCCATTGAAAATATGATCAAATTAGAGTCCAATCCTGCGTCCTCTCATAAACACTAGAAGTTCATTGGAAAATGAACAACTACAATACTGATCAACACTCTAATAAGCGACTCACCTTATCATCAATTGTATCGAATTTCGTCAACACAATTCCGTCAATGATGTGGGGGTTGGTATTGGAAGAATAGTCGGCAAGGGCTTGATTGAATTTCACTAATTGGTCCACAGCTTCATTTCCAACTAACGCCTCCCCAACGAAAAGCACCAAGTCAGGTTCATTGACTTTGATTAGTTTTGTTAGAGCTCTCATCAGGGGCTCATTATCCTGGAATATAGTGAATAAGTAAAAAGGGTACATTTTTAATATTTAATATTAGAATTTATATTTTAATATCCAATATTTCAATATTTTCATGTTTTAATGTTTCAATATTTTAATGTTTTAATACTTGAATGTTTTGATATTTTGATATTTTAATATTTGATGTTTTAATGTTTCAATATTTAAATATTTTAACGTCTTAGTTTTAAGGTTTTAATGTCTTGATATCATTTTTTTATTATATTTTTATACTGTATTTATTTTATATCTATGAGCATGTACATTTATATATATTTTCATTTTCAAACTTCTCATGTAGTTTTTTGTAGTCATTTATGTCTTTATAAAAAGTTGTATCATAATACCTGTTTGGAATATACAAATTATACTGAAGAAATATGATAATGAAGGATAATGATCATGGATTTCAATAAATTATTTTGATTCCTCTTTACGAAAATATGATCTATGCAAATTTTTTTGTTGTTTTTTAATCTAGTATGCCCATTAATGTATGAAACAAAGCCACATTCGCTCAGTATATTGAGATACTCATGAACAAATTTGACAAAATATTTATGTTTATGTCTCCAATAAAAAATGTATCATTATTATTGACATTGTTTCGATTTGTATTTAGAAAAATGTGTAGGTTATTGTTAAAAGTGTAAGGTGAAGTTGAAGTGTTATTAAATTAATAGTTTTAGATTAACCAACTGCAATATTCTTAAAGATTACTGTACTGAAAAACAATAATCAATAGAATTTATTCTGTTAAAATCATTAACTTCCGAATTACAGCCCTTCAAAACAAAAAAATTAAGAATTGTTTAAATTTTCTGATGGCATAAGTTTTTTCTGGTATATCTTGGAGCAAAATCGTTCATAAATAGATTGCTACTCCAAAACCCAGCAAGCAAACATCCCTGGGAGGTATTTGAGATGTTTCGAAAACGTAAGCACGCCGATGTTTCTTTGAAACGTAAAATGTACTTCCCAAAGAGATCTCAGAAGGATATTCAATGTTTTGTTTTTGTTTTCCGTATCGTTTTTTTTAGTGCCTTTAGAAATGTATCGGCGATTGCCTATAGGAATGTATCGGCGATTGCCTATAGGAATGTATCGGCGATGTGCACAAATTGTTATCTTGTGGATGTTTTTTTCCTCTTGTCATAGCAAGTTCATCCTTGAGACGTTCACCGAGAATACCAGTCGCGCAATAGCAAATGTGATCAAAAGCGACAAAGGAAACGAGAAAAAAATGCATATGGTGATGTCCCCGGGAAATCTCTAACAATGTTTTATATACAGTGATTTAACGTAAGCTGTTGTGTTTTTAAAAAAGGTTTGAAAAGAACGAGAAAAAAATGCCTTTTGTGACGTACCAGGAACATCCTGAAAATAGCAGCGTGTGGCGGATATTTGCAGCTAGGTGCACATGAAGAGAACATTGCAGTGGAGGTTTGATATCTTAAAAAGTCTTACTTTTAACATATCTGAGGTGTTTTTGTACTCGCTGGGAAAAATACAGTAATTTGATTTAAGTAAAGTAAATAAATTTGTAAAAATGATTAAAGAGTGCAACAAAGCTGTCAAACAGGAATAACTTGACCAAAAGTACCTGCATTCTTCCTGCGGTATCAATCAAAACAACATCAATCCTAGAATCCCTGGCGTACTTGATGGCTTCCATGGCAATTCCAGCAGCATCTTTACCGTATCCTTTTTCATACAGTTGAACCATTTGTTTGCCGCCATGTCTTTCGGAGGGATGGAGAGCATTGAGATGTCTCATATGAGTTCGTAGTTGCTCAACGGCCCCCGCTCTGAAGGTGTCGCAAGCAGCTATAAGTACGCCGAAATTGTTTTCGATCAACCAGAAGCAAATTTTCGCGAGGTTTGTCGATTTTCCAACGCCGTTCACCTTTGAAAGCAAATATATAATGAAGCACTCATTTTTGGATTTATCTGTGTTGACTCACCCCACAAAATGTCATGATATACGGCTTGTTTTGCTTCTGAGCCTCCAAGCAGTCTCGCAGGATATCCACTCTCCGTTTCGGACTGAGAATCTGAACCAAGGAATCAGTCAAAGTAGTCTTGACAGTGGAAGCCACGCTTTCAAATGTTCCAAGGACTCTACCCTCTAGTTTGACAGCTACCGAATCACATAGCTTCATGGCGATGTCAGCAGCAACATTTTTGGATATGAGGTGGTCTTTCATTTTTTCCAAAACAGGTTCCATGTCTGATTTGGTAAGGTTTTTGGATCCAACAAGACCTTTGAAAATAGAGAACATTCCACCTTTTGATGATGTCTTATTTGTTGGTTGTTCTGACACAGTCTCCTCTTCTCCTTCTTCTTCGTCATACTCTTCATCTGAAGACTCCACCTCCAGATCTCTTATCACCCCCTTCATTTGTCCCACAATCTTGAAAAAAATTAATCAGTCCATTCATTCAATTTTAATGACGCCTAAGTCAGTGAGATGATAAAAATATAATACATTATAGTCAAATACAGATGGAATGAATGTTCATACAGGGTTGCGACAAATACATTTTCTCGATGTCTTTTCAGCATAAATCTCAACGAAATACTGATTTAACAATCATTCCCACCTCCTTTAAATACAAAATTTCGATGAATGGGAGAAAGAGTGTACAAATTCTATCCGCTTTGAATACTCCTGCAACGTCACAGAGCCCTCCCCACCAGTTAACGCATCCAACACCATGATCAATAGAGTAATAGAGAGGACAGAGAGTAAATAGTAGTCGCTACATAGCCGCAGCGTATGGGTGTGTAACGTCAGCAGACCCACTCCATCATGTCGAGATCGAGAGCCTGACACACATCACTGGATCATCGTCGGATGCGCATAGCACTGACGTCACGCGACCTCTCCCCCCACCACCATCGCAGGGTATACATCACAGGAGAGGACTCAGATCAGATCTCGAGCTCACATATCTGGCTAGGTCTCCGTGGTGTACAGACGTGTACCTTCTCCATACTTCGGTATAGATTTTCATGTGTACTCCACAAATGAGAATCATCTACAGGAGCTGAGCAGGTATATAAAAAGTAGTTGTCCATGTATGAAAAAAATTCCAAGTCATCCCAATGTCATCTCAAGGTCAAACACAAACCCTGAACATCTCTCCCAACAATATACATCAAGGTAAATTTCAAAGGCATCTCTAGGGCATGCCAAGGTAATAGACCTACACAAAGGTATCTATGCACCATGGTCGTCTCAGAAGGTCACCCCAAGGTCACCGATGACGACATAGTGGTAGGGGAGGCCCAGACCCGGCTCCAATCTCCTACTTTGATTCATATGATATGGGTATAATGCACGAATTCATGTATAGATATGATTCAAATTCAGAAAATACTTTAAATAGTCACTAGTGGAAAAAATAACGTCACATACTTTGGTTCAATGGTTTTAAGCTATTCTAGATTAAATATGATATATTATTACATCTATGAGATGCTCTAAAATCAAACGCGTTGAAAATTCGATTTTTAACACTTCTATAACGCTTTGCTCATATAAATATTGATTTAAAATTTATATTGGTCATTTGATAACTTTTAAAATGTTAAGTTAGGGATTGGGATCGGTTTTTTCTTCTTCTTCGACCATTTGGAATATGCCATAGCATAGCAGGCTATTTACTCAATTTTAAACGAGTATTAAAATCTATTAACATTGTATGGGGGCACCAATAAGCTCAATGCTTGGAGGCATAAGTAAGCATAAACATAATTATTAATAAATCAACAGATTTTTTCAATTTTAATGGCGATTTAAATCAAATTATAAATTGCTATAAAAACAAGTTGCTGTAGCAGATAACTCATCAGGAAATGCAAAAATGGAAGACAGTTTATTTGAAATGAAGTTACTGGCAATATCAGTACTATCACTGTTGTCAGTCTCTAATATAACTTCTTCCATTTTCTGATTTACCTCCCAATGTCTTTTCATCCCTTCAACAATTTCTAATGAAAATAAGTGATTTTGAAGTTCATTAATTCTATATTTTAGGGACACAATCAGCATAAATCAAGAAAATCACAATTAATATCAGATTTTTTTATTTTTTCAAAAAAATCATGATTTTTGGCAACTCTGAGTTTAACGTTAATATTTGAGAGAAGTACCTCTGTATCAGGGGTGAAATTACTTCTCATGTCTTCTGGTTTATCAGTAGTTCTCTCCAGTATTTCCAAATCTTTGTTGGTACCACCTAGATCCCATTTTCTGGGTTTCTTGCCAGCCTTCTCCTGTTGTGGACTCTTGGGACTTTTTCTGAAAGCATACTTGGTCACTTTGCAACGATATTTAACAATAATGAATATTTGTGTTGAAGACTTTTCAATTAATTAAGTATAAATTATCTCTGTTGACAAAGGAAAACACCGTTAATATGTTGAACATAGCCTCACTTGGGTTCCGGCTTTTTCTTCTGCATTTTTTTCGCCAGTTTTGCTCTATTTGCTGCCAGGGTTTCCTCATCAATGAAACCATTAGTCTCTGCTTGTGGGGAAGACGGAGGGGAGGCCAAAATTTTGTCTGGAATAAAAATGAACTGAAGTAAGTATTAATTCATTAGCTGGTGATGAAATATATCATATCTTTGAAAATTCTAAATTTGTTAATAACTGAATCATGTGTATGTAAAAAAAAATATCACATACACCAGTGGCCCACTGATACTAAATTGCATCAAAATATCCAAAATTCTCTCCAGAATTTTTGAAGAAAGTAGTTTGAATTGTCACTTAAATGAAGGTAACTATCCTTTGAAAGTAGAAAAATGTATTAACCTTCTTTAGCAAAATTGACTTCCTTTTTCTTGGTAACCTTGACAGGTTTTTCTTCTCCCTTCCTCTCTATCATAGAGGCTACTGTCTTTTTTGACTTGAAAGAGTCTTCAAATGTTCTCATTAGCTTGGGTTGCTTCGACTGAATTTTGGACCACTGCTCAGCTTCTTTCAGCGTAGAATCATACATCCCCATGAAGTCAAAATCTTGAAAGTACTTTCCATCAGCCAGCTCATTTTTATACTTATCTCTAAATTCTAGATGAATATCGTTTAGGAATTTGTCAACATAAGACAGCTGTAGAATTTTCTGGTATGCCACCACAAACACCAAATCGAATTCGTTGTCCAGTTTATACTGGAGAAGCAATCCATTATGGTCGAAGGTGCTGACGTTTGTTCTTTCCTGAAATGTGTTTATAGTGTTCTAATTCTACATATTTCACAAATAGATTTTGACAAAACAGATATTTCAACTTTGCATTGGAAGAGCTAGAACTCATTCATATATATTTTAAACTTTGACACACAAAATATGAAACTTTTCTGAGGAAAAAATACAGCTGGATTAATAAACATGGTAAATAAATTAACACCTCACTAGGTTCGGATATTCTGTAGAAAAATCATAATACAATTGGTTTTCTCTTGCACTTTGAGATTAGGCATATGAACCATTCAGAAAATACAGACATTCTCCAACATGTTCAAGCTAAATGCGAGTGTTCCATAAGTTCAACATATTTTGGAAAACTTTGAATAAAACATACCTGCAAAATGACATTTCTTATCAATGCATTCACAGAGGGAGTGAATAGTTGATTGGTACTTTGAAAGCACCATAATACTATGCCCCCCTTACTAAAAATTGTAAATAAATCTAACATTATTCTGGAATCTGAAAAATAAATTATCCACTAATAAAATGAATTACACGTCACTGGACTGTCAGTCTGTCAACAAAGTTCATATGACGTGACGACATGACAAGTGACAAGAAAATGACAACTAAAAAATAAGTGCGTTCGGTTACTGAAAAACCGAGTCGAGCGAGCCAGACCTCGGTTTGTCAAGTGGCCACAGAGCTATTCAAGCAAAAAGTAATCAACGAACGATATTTACATGTGGATTTCCGTTATTGCAGTAATTTGAACATTGAAAAATTGAGGAGCATAATCTCAATGAATAATGCGTATTGTAATATAAATGAAAACCGGAAAGAGTACATTCCATATTGACTACAATTGAAACAATTAGAAAATTACAACTGACAACCAGGGACCCGGACCGGAACCGTTTTGAACCGAAAACCGCAACGGAACAGATATTTTTTCGTGGACCGGAACCGAAACCGAACCCATATTTCAAATTCGATCATTTCGTGGTACCGATCCGAAACCCCTAAAAAATATAACGGTTTTTTCGGTTGATTTCGGTTCTATCCGAAGTCAATCATTGATGAAATGTGAGACGTCACCACAGAACTTAAAATTAGTTTAAACTTGTGTTTAAGTTCTGTGGATGTCACAGAAGGTACATTTCTTTCGATATCAATAGAATGACCTGGGGTGGGATTATGAACACTCGATACGAGAGCTGTCACGATACGTAGGCTAGAACGATGTATGTTTTTGATTCGAAACGAAATCGAAACTATGAAATTTCTTTGTATAGAGATAGAATGGAATTATATCTACCATATAGATCATTGATATCGACTCAAGTTGCAATATATTTTGAATTGTATTGGTTTTCATAATTGCTAAAATCTGACATATGTCAAACTAACTACGGATCGAGTTTTCGTAATCGCACCCCTGTGACAGGCAGAATCACAGCAAAACAACGCAGAATTTATAGTGGATTTATGCCAAAGAGACTAAACTAACAAGGAGGGTTTACTCTTTCTACTAGTGTCCCCATTGTCTTATGGGGATTAAACTCTCCTTGTTAAATTTTAGTCTCCTTGGATTTATGCAGCAGTCATAAGTCATATAAGTTTTAAGTCATAACATAAGGAAGAATATTCGTCAATGATTGGTTGGTCCGTTTATTCCAACCAATCATTGACGATAATTCTTCCTTAGGACTTAAAACTTATGACTGCTGCATAAATCCACCATTAACTGACTTGTTTTGTGGAAAGACTTTATTTTTCTCATTTATGCTTCATGTTTTGGGCGTTTTGGCTACAGAGTACAGTTAGTTAGTGTACTCTTTGGTTTTGGCGCATTAATTAAGGTCACTGCCACTCACTGGAGTAAAGAGTACCTACAAAACGTGTACTCTGTCTCTTTGCACTGCAGTCACTGGTCTTATCCATTTCCATTACTGAAGCAGTTTTGTTTGGATATAGGTACATATAATTTGAAAGAATGGGGAAATAACGATGCTATGTTATATGAGTTCAAAAAAAATGCCATTATAGTTATCAGAGTAGAAAAAGAGCTATTAAATACTATTTTCCGCATATATTACTGAATCCATACATATATAGGAAATGGACCGAAAAGAACCGTTTGGACCGAAAAAAATTGTCAGAACCGAACCGAAATAATATTCTGAGGACCGTAACTGAATCGGAACCGATATTTTCAATTTCCCTTGGACCCGAACCCGAACCGGAACCGATATTTCATTTGGGTCCGGGTCCCTGCTGACAACAAACCTAATCCGTTTACTCTGCTCTTCAACCTGCTATTGCTTCCTCGGTTATTTACGGACACAGGATGAAATCAAACCGAGCTGTCGTCAGAGAAAAATAGTCAACAGATATGTAAAAACCGAACCCGCTGCTATGTATCGGTGTTGATCAACGATTTCATAACTAAAATACTGGGAAAATCATACCCACTCAAATGTGAAACTTTCATTTAGCTCTATAACGATGCAAACAATTGGCAGTTTTCCTATGCAACTAGGGCGAACACCAGTCCACTAGGTCATGACAGCGTCAGCAACGATTACTTGAAAAGGAGATATGATAGAAAAATCGATCTTTATAACAGTGATATCGTATCACAATGGTTGCATACATAATTCACAATACAAAATTCACCCCACCACAGATAAACCGTTTCACACTCAATGCATCCTGCATAGATATTTTTTGGAGAATAGCGCCAAGAACGTTCGTTAAAGCACGAACAAAGCTCCTTCGTACCCTTGCGATCATTCGCATCTTTTGCGATTCGACGCATACGACCTAAATATCACGCTGAATGATGTATAATGACATGTTACTTTTCAGTTATTGGGGGTAGATATTTCTACACATCCGGAAAATAACATGGTGATTTATCATTCACCTCAATTTTTTCGCCGTATGATTCATATCGCAAAAATATTGCGAATGTTGGCAAGAGTATGAACGAGTCTTAATGCATTTTCAACTCAGGCTGTGTCAAGTCACCGGTCGGACAAGGCACGCGCGTTCAGTATGAAGTATGACGATGAGTCGGACCGATCACATGATTGCTCACATACATACAGTTCTAATTAGGTCGTCAAGTCAACCAAATGACCGCGCTGGTCTAATCATATTGGTCAGACCGCAGACTTGACTTAGACTCAGTTTCAATGCGGCTGTAGGCTGTGTCAAGTCACCGGTCGGACAAGGCACGCGCGTTCAGTATGAAGTTTGACGACGAGTCGGACCGATCAGATGATTGAAAATATTGGTCACATACAAACAATTCTAATTAGGTCGTCAAGTCAACCAAATGACCGCGCTGGTCTAATCATATTGGTCAGACCGGAGACTTGACTCAGCCTATAACAAGCATGATGACTATAATTTCATTTCAGTGCATGCAATTTTAAACCAACCACAAAGCACGTTTCTAGTGCATTTTACCATTGTCACTCGAAGAATCTTGTTCTGTGACCTGGTGCCGTTGCGCTTGTGTCAATTGTCAGTGTGTCAAAATATAAAAATCTGCCATCTGCCATCAAGTCAAGCCGTCACGTTAATGTCATGTTTACCAAATAATGTGTGCGCACAGATATTCCAATCTAGAATATAAGAAGATAAATACACAGTAGAACATAAAACGGGTTGATATCCTGACTGATTCACAAAAGTGTCTGCTCCCCGATCAACACCCACCTATATTTACTAATACACCGCGACCTGTCTATTCTCAACTTGGCTTGCGGAAAAATTGCAGTACCCTCTAAAGTTATATTCGATATATCCTTTGTATTTCCAACTATTTTTACGTTTTCAGAATGTCCGAAGGTTATCTTTGAATTTATAATTTAATTTGTGACGTGATGAGTTATGAACTTTGAGAGAAAAGTAACCTATAGATGAGAGGAGACATGGATAGTGCAAGGTAGGCCCACAGTGCAATGTCAATACCAGACCTTCTCTAATCTGTTTATGTGACCGTGTAACGAGCAAGATTAGCCAGGATATTAATTTGTATCATTGTTATGTAATGTTTGAAGTTATAAATTGAATACTAGAAAACTTAACAAAACAATCAGGCATACAGAGTGATTTCTAAGTTGATACTTTTTTTTCAACTGTGTACACATAGAACTCGTTAAAATAAACAACTTTTTCAAATGACTTTTTAAAAAACATGAAAAATAAACAGTTACATTATTACAAAACGTGTCCAATACGGTCCTGTCTAACTTAAATAAGGTGTTCAAAGTTGTCACAAACTGAACTATTCATAAACCTCCTCAAAATAAAGTCACACGGATTTAGGTCTGGTGACCTTGGTGGCCATGCAACCAGTCCATTTCAACTGATCCACCTATTTGCTTATTTTTCAGTTTTCTGAAAAAAGTTATTTGAAAAAGCTGTTTATTTTAACGAGTTCTATAAACAGTTAAATAACCGCACGGAAAAATTTTCCGTGCGCTGGTGTCATTATAGCTGCCTATTTATATGTCAAAATTAAAGTCGTGCAAGCACAGAAAAAGCATGACACCAGCGCACGGAAAAAACCCTTTTTCAGTATGCTAAATAAGCATGTAAATATAGTGTTTTCAGATAGGTATAGTGAAAATTATATTCCTAGTTATCTTTTTTAGTCTGCCAATTACCAATTTAATTTTTTTTTAAAGATCCTGGCTAATTTCCTTATCTTTCCATTATGTTTTTGACTAATATTCAAGATCAGTTAATTGCTGTGACAGATAATTTATGCTAATTTAGTAATTTACTAGTCAAAAATTATTGTCGATAATTCCCATTAAAAATTGAAGCCAACCCATTAAGCAGTTATTGAAATTAGTAGGTATTTGGTATCCTTAGGAGTTTATACTTTCATACAGTGAAAGAAAAATATTTAAAAAATGAGTAGGTAAATCTGGTTGGCATATATCATTGAGAATTGTAAGATACCAGGTTCAATGGCAATTTTTTAATCAACTGAGAATATAAGTAGCCATTGAACATATTCTTACTTTCAAACTTAGGGTTTTCTATCAAATAAAATGGAACATCTTTTCCTAAAAATTTACTTATTTCATAAAGTTCACTTGCCTACTAAAAAAGTTCTAATACCATAGTCAAGTGAAAGTGACTTGCAAGAATCCATCTTTCACTGTGGTTCCTTCTAACCAATTTGAACACTTCAGCCCTATACAGGATGTTTCATAAGAAATGCGCAGGACTTCCGGGTGTGATAACTCGTTCAGAAATATGAAAAAAAGTTTCTATCAACTTACCCTCTAAAATTCAACATTTTCGAGATACAGGGTGTTGAAATAAAAAAAAAATATAGTTTTTTGCGAATATCTCTGGAACCGTTTATCGCACAAAAAACAGATTTTGAATGCATTTTCTACTCATAATAAGCTATGTTTTGTGCAGATTTTTTATTTTTTTAAATTCATAATTGGTAAGATTTTGAAGCGATACTGGGTGTTTTTTTCTCCAACTTCTACGCCACTGGAAAAAGTATGATTTTGAGCCGCCTACTTGAACCGCCAATGTTTTCTTCACAAAAAAGGTACTCTTGGTCATAAGCTCTAAAGTTGACCGTTTTCAAGAAAAATCAACTTTCATGTTGAAAAACATGGTAATTTTTTTAAAATAATTTTTTCCTAATTATACAAAATTTATTTAAACGTTAGAACAAGTAACAAAACCAAACGTTGACTACTTAATTGCAAAATAAAAAAAATCATACTCAGTTGAATTGTTGGAAATGTCCGCAGTTAGCTTCAATGCTCGCAGCAATTTTTCGAGGAAAAAACTTTATTTAAACAACATGAAAGTTGATTTTTCTTGAAAACGGTCAACTTTAGAGCTTATGACCAAGAATACCTTTTTTGTGTAGAAAACATTGGCGGTTCATATAGGAGGCTCAAAACTATACTTTTTCCAGTGGCGTAGAAGTTGGAGAAAAAAAACACCCTTCAAAATTTTCACCAATTATGAATTTGAAAAAATTAAAAATCCACACAACACATAGCTTATTATGAGTAAAAAATCCCTACGAAATCTGTTTTCTGTGCGATAAACGGTTCCAGAGATATTCGCAAAAAACGATTATTTTTTTTAAATTTCAACACCCTGTATCTCGAAAATGGTGCATTTTAGAGGGTAAGTTAATATAAACTTATTTTCATATTTTTGGACGAGCTATCACATCCTAAAGTCCTGCGCATTTATTATGAAACACCCTGTATTTTATTCTATTTTATACATATGTTGTCCTCAGTAATTATAATTGTTCATATGCCAAGAAAGATCACTACTCTGGTACTTTGAAATTTATTTTTTATAAAGGTTGTCCAAGATGAAATCTGTACTCAATAAGTTTTTCTATTTCAGAAATTGGTACCAAATTCCAAGGGGTTTATTTAGGCTGTGCTTTATTCTAATAAATCATCTATATTGTATTCCTACCTATGTAATGTGGATGATCCTTCTCTTGCCACTCAGAAAACTCCACCCTCGTGTTTATTGGAGGATAGAAAGCTATATCTTCCATTGGTTATTAGCAATGGTATCCTTATGGTGCCATTCAGCTGGCTATGAAAGTGAGTACAATTTATTTATCAAATATATCAAGCCAGTTTTTACCATAAAAGTGATTCCCACTGCTCCGAAATTGTTGCATTATTTGTAATTTGCACATGTTGCTATAATCATAGTGGCAAACCTTGTGGCAAAATAATATAATATTGTTTTCTTGTTATTTTTCTATGATATTTTCCTATACCTATCTCCAGCGGTTTTCGAGAAATTAATTGATTTCCTTATTTTTGTTGTAAAACATATCTTCAATTAAATGTTTGTATATGTATGTAAAAGGGGTGGGTTGGCATTGGATAAATTAAATGTTTATTTTGGCGGTAATTGGATTCGTAAATAGCTGAAATTTTGGGTGCACTTTATCAATGTCCTGTGTATTAGTTATGTCTAAGAAAATTCGTTCTCTATTATACGAGGGTCTTTCAAAATTTGTGATTCACTAATGAGTAGATATAAAAATGGTAAAAGTGCATATTTTCAATTATAACACGCTGTATATCGTCGAATATCCTGAAAGACAATTGAAGTTTTTTTCAAATGATGTTCCAAGTGTTTGTCAATTTTGTTTTACCGTCCATTTGAGGTAAACTGGTATGAGATTTATTTGAGCATAATGTGAAAGATGTATTCAGTAAACAGAATTCATTTTAGAAGACAGAAATCTTTGGGAGATCGTTTGCTAACGAACAGTCGTTACCGACCGATGATGAACCCTTTACTCCCATAAACACCTAACTATGTAGGCTTATTATGGCAAGAACCTGTCAGAAAACAACTACTCCCCTGGCTAAGACCACGACGGGTATTGAATTAAATCTAACAGCTACTTGTGCAACGTTCCTCAAAACATCAGAGGACGCAATTGCAAGTGCCCTCTATGACCAACCAGCAGAATTATGTTTTGATTTGGACGGGGTGACCACCTGCAGACTAGTTTCGAGGTTGTTGCCTCTCATCAGTGCAAGGGCAGGTCAACACAGACAGCACTGAAGCCATCTGTTCCCCGTCCAAACCAATACACACTCCGCTGATTAGTCAATTCTGGTTCACGAGATGAAAGCAGTTTCTAGGCCGCTCCACCTAGCGAGCAGAGGAAGACACTACGAATCTCCGGGTTGAGAGATTTAATCGAAGAAGACAGAAATCTTTGGGAGATCGTTTGCTAACGAACAGTCGTTACCGACCGATGATGAACCCTTTACTCCCATAAACACCTAACTGTGTAGGCTTATTATGGCAAGAACCTGTCAGAAAACAACTACTCCCCTAGCTAAGACCACGACGGGTATTGAATTAAATCTAACAGCTACTTGTGCAACGTTCCTCAAAACATCAGAGGACGCAATTGCAAGTGCCCTCTATGACCAACCAGCAGAATTATGTTTTGATTTGGACGGGGTGACCACCTGCAGACTAGTTTCGAGGTTGTTGCCTCTCATCAGTGCAAGGGCAGGTCAACACAAACAGCACTGAAGCCATCTGTTCCCCGTCCAAACTAATACACACTCCGCTGATTAGTCAATTCTGGTTCACGAGATGAAAGCAGTTTCTAGGCCGCTCCACCTAGCGAGCAGAGGAAGACACTCCGAATCTCCGGGTTGAGAGATTTAATCGAAGAAGACAGAAATCTTTGGGAGATCGTTTGCTAACGAACAGTCGTTACCGTCCGATGATGAACCCTTTACTCCCATAAACACCTAACTATGTAGGCTTATTATGGCAAGAACCTGTCAGAAAACAACTACTCCCCTGGCTAAGACCACGACGGGTATTGAATTAAATCTAACAGCTACTTGTGCAACGTTCCTCAAAACATCAGAGGACGCAATTGCAAGTGCCCTCTATGACCAACCAGCAGAATTATGTTTTGATTTGGACGGGGTGACCACCTGCAGACTAGTTTCGAGGTTGTTGCCTCTCATCAGTGCAAGGGCAGGTCATCGGTCGGTAACGACTGTTCGTTAGCAAACGATCTCCCAAAGATTTCTGTCTTCTTCGATTAAATCTCTCAACCCGGAGATTCGGAGTGTCTTCCTCTGCTCGCTAGGTGGAGCGGCCTAGAAACTGCTTTCATCTCGTGAACCAGAATTGACTAATTAGCGGAGTGTGTATTGGTTTGGACGGGGAACAGATGGCTTCAGTGCTGTCTGTGTTGACCTGCCCTTGCACTGATGAGAGGCAACAACCTCGAAACTAGTCTGCAGGTGGTCACCCCGTCCAAATCAAAACATAATTCTGCTGGTTGGTCATAGAGGGCACTTGCAATTGCGTCCTCTGATGTTTTGAGGAACGTTGCACAAGTAGCTGTTAGATTTAATTCAATACCCGTCGTGGTCTTAGCCAGGGGAGTAGTTGTTTTCTGACAGGTTCTTGCCATAATAAGCCTACATAGTTAGGTGTTTATGGGAGTAAAGGGTTCATCATCGGTCGGTAACGACTGTTCGTTAGCAGAATTCATTTTGTTTGTGCAATGATACTACATAAATCATTCATATAATCAATGAATAGTATTGATGGGCCGAGGTCAGAACCCTGAGGAGCACCCTGACCAATTTTCTTCAAATCTGAGTTGATATTGTTGATGACAACACACTGAAATCCATTTTCAAGAAAAGAATGAACTAGAAAGAAAAACAGTGCCTCTCGCGCCATAGTGACTCAAGTCGAATGCCTTTGTGAAGTTTCATGTATATTTTTAAAATTTTTATTTCATTTAATCATTTACTAGACTATGCAAATATTATAATCTAAAGCACTACTCAAAATAATTGTTTAATAATAAATGTATAACATCAGTTTCAATACCAAGTTTAATCAAACTAGGTATATTAATATAATGTTTTGCTCCCCCTCCGTTTTCTCTAAAAAAGTTGGAAAACTCGCGAAATTGAAATCGGAATAATCCGTAAAAATTGTGAAAAATATCTGACCTTCGAATATTATGGTTTAAAATAAGAATTTGTTCCCCCCTGCCCCCCTAAAGCTAGATAGAGAACGCGTAGGGTTTCGGAAGTTTTCTTGACGGATTTGGACGTCAAAAATTACAGCGAAAAAAAAAAAATAGGTAGGAGGGACTCGCACCCACCCCCCTTCTCTCGAAAAAAGTTGGAAAACTCGCTTAATTGAAATCGGAAAAATCCGTAAAATTGGTGCAAAATATCTGACCGTCGAATATTATGGTTTGAAAAAATTCACCTCCTGTCCCCCCCCCTCAAAAGCTAGATAGAGAACGCAAAGAATTTCGGAAAATGTTTCAACAATTTCGGACATGGAAAATAATGAGGAAAAAAATCGATCGGGGGGCTCGCCCCCTTTCCTGTGACGAAAAAAATTAGGAAAACTCGCGAAATAGAAATCGAGAAAATCCGTTAAAATAGTGAAAATTATCTGACCATTGAATAATACCGTTTCAAAAAAATTTACCCTTCTTCCCCCCTCGAAAGCTATATAGAGAACGCGTAAAAATTCGGAAAAATTTCCAACGATCAACGATCGCTTGCAGGGTCGACTCTGCAACTATGATGCATTAATTGAAATGAACAGACTGAGGAACATTCAGAGATAACTAAAAATAAAAAATGAACTTAAAAAAAACTTTTCGGAGAAAAGCTTTAATTTAAATGCACTAAAAAGAAGAAAATTTAGGTGAATTAAACCCATCATTTAGTTACATTCTAAAATTTGAAACGATATAAAAGCATGTCGCTAGAATAAATCTATATGCAATTTTAAAATTAATTTACAGTAAAAAATACATAAATACTTGTCGCGACAAGCTTATATATAATTTAAAATTTTATAATGTAACAAAATGATGAGTTTAATTCACTTAAAAATTTATTTTCTTCTTTTTAGTGCATTTAAATTAAAGCTTTTCTCTATTTTTTTATGTTTATTTCTGTGATCCTCACATGACCATGTAACTGTTAGCAAGGAGAATGGGCATTCCCAAATTATAGATAAGTCTGCTGGCCAATAGACTTTTTGGGAGTAATAAATATTTCAGTCACAATTATTCATTATTTTCATTTGTATCTTCAAAACGTGGAAATTGAAAACTCAAAAAAACATACGGAGAAACGAATTTTCTCCACAAAATTAAACTTTCAATTAATAATTAAGGTAGTTGTGACCTTCGAATAGCTTTTTTAGGGTTTGGGAATAATGGTAGTCCTATAATTCTTGAATTATTGGCATGCATAGAAACAGTGACCTAACTTATCGACGCGTTTGGTGCCCCGCATATTCACAATAGTCAATATTAATTATTCATACAAATACAAACAATGGGCATACACAACATTATCTATATATAAAACAAAAACTGTTTTTAGTCGGGCAACCTATACGGTAAAAGCAAATACTGAATGGAAATTTGACCAGAATATGGATCTATGTTTGGTTCATGGTTTATGACATTTAGTGCACAATAACAATTGACCAAACTTTACATATGAAAATAATGAAAATGTAGGTCACAGGTTATTCTTAAAAATAGAAGTTGGTATAATGTTTCCAATGAACAATGTATCCGAGAATTAAAACTCCCTTTTTTACAAAAAAATACCAAATGGCCGTCGGTCACGGTAAATTTTCAGGTAGAATGGTACATTGGTAAACAAACTGAAAACTGTCAAATAATTATAAATGTTATAGTCTAAGAGCTAGCAACTTTTTCGAGAGAGCATTACAGGTCGGCCAGTTTTTAGATATACTATCAGCCGTATGCATAGTCAATTCCAGCGACTCGCCAGAGTTTCGCCGCTCGCTACACAAGAACTATAATGCACATTCGAGCTCCAAAAAAGTGGTACATCGTCAGAGTTTCGCCAAAAAGGGGCTTATCGCGTAGTTGTCACTTTTTTGGAGCTCGACTGTGCATTATAATCCTTGTGTAGCGAACGGCGAAACTCTGGCGAGTCGCTGGCGATTGACTATGCATACGGCTGTATATCTCCCACTCTCCAGGACGTCATACGGGCCATCTGGCTGGCGGCAGAGGTTGCGTTCATCAGTGCGCATCGTACCTGTCCTGTACATATATAAATATTGATTTTTCAAATAACTTTAAGAAGGTTTCTTTTCTTTATTAGTTTAATTGAAGGTTTTGACACATGAATCAATTATTGCCAGATATTTTTATCGTAGTTAAAACTGCACCAGAAATTTTTACATGATGTTTTTTGAGTATCTACAAACCCAAAATTAATTTGCCAAACAATAATTCGGTTGTTAAATCTCCAGCCAGATCGATTTGAAAGTGAAAAATTATTGGGCATGTTAGAAGAGTGAAGTCAGTCAGGCGTCAGTTGCAGCGTTGGCCGGTGATACGTTGATGCGCATGCGCATAAGCCTCACAGTGGATCATGTTCTATGGGGTCTGTGGAATCATGTGATGATTCTCAAAGTAGAATGCGGTACATTTTGTTCTCAAAATAATACCATATCAATTTTCACCTTTAAATCGGTCTAGCTGGAGGTTTAAACCTGCGTTTCCCACCCGCACGGTGAGCGCGGCGCTCACTTTTTTTTTAAATATGCGATAACTCACACAATTTTCCAATACTGTGAATATCCATCAAGGTAATCCTAGAAACATATTTTCCAAGTCAGTCAGTCTTGCTTAGGCCGTAATAAATGTATGTTGTGTCGTTTGATATTTGTTTGAAGTAATAAAAGTGAGCGATTTGCTCACTTGCGGGTATCAGTGGAAGTATTTTTTTTGGTGACTTTTAAGAAAAAAATGTAGTTAAGTGAAGAAATACAATTTTTATGAGTATTATTATAATGGATTCAAAAGAGGACACCAAGATCAAAGTGTACAAAGTGTAATCTTCATCTGATTACCTTCTGTTGATATTTTAACGTTTTGTTTTAGATTTACGTAATGAAATAATATTTGTTTTAATTTTAGAATATAACTTATTTTATTTTTTCTGAATGATGTAGTAAGTTTTTTCATATTTGCGTCATTTCATGCAATAATCTAAGATTATAGGTGGTGATGTATTGATATCTAGTTAGCCTAGACCAGTTCCCTGCATAAATAAAATATTGCGTTACCATAGCAACGAACAATAACTTATAGAAGTGTCAGTGTAACGTTTGACGTCAAAAAAGTAAACCAGAGTTACGTAATAAATTAAAAGCAAAAATATGTCCACCGAAATTGTGAAAATCGAAAAATTGGAGTATCGAGCCATCATCAAACCTGTATTTAAGAGGGTTAAGAGGTAAGCAGATTTACGAAGATATGCTGATCAATGTCCTTCGTATGCGACCGCAAAAAAATGGACTGCAAGCTTCAAAAGAGGTAAATTTTCCATTGAAGATGATGACCGATCGGGAAGGCCAGTTTCTGTGTCAGTCCCCGAAAATATCGATACAGTTCAAGACATGATTTTAACAGACCGTCGAATTGGGCTAAAACGGATATCTGAATCACCGAATATTTCATACGAACGCGTTCGTCATATAGTTCACGACAATTTGGACATGAGAAAAATTGCTGCAAAATGGATCCCCAAATGTTTGAATGTTGACCAAAAGCGTGCAAGGGTAGTGCATCGCGTTCGATCTGTGCTCGATTTGAAAACGATGTAGACTTCTTAAACCGAATTGTGACTATGGATGAGACTTGGGTACATTTCTACAATCCAGAAACAAAGCAACAATCGATGGAATGGCGACACTCCGGTTCTCCAAGACCTAAGAAGTTTCGTGTCCAAAGATCTGCTGGAAAAGTTCTTGCTTCAGTTTATTGGGATTGCCATGGAGTTATCATGATTGATTTTTTGGATAAGGGTAGAACAATAACTTGGAGATTACTATTCGACATTACTGACCACTCAACAGGAAAAAATTAAAGAGAAAAGACGCGGAAAGCTATCCAAAGGTGTTTTGTTTTTGCAGGACAACGCCCCTGCACACAAGTCTCATGTTGCCATGAAAAAAATTCGTTATTTATGGTTTGAATTACTAGAACACCCCCCTTATTCACCAGATTTGGCTCCGTCCGACTATCATCTCTTTCCCCAACGAGGAGGTAATAAATGCTGTGGTCTGGTTTGCAGAGCAAGAAGAATTTTTTTTTGAAAGGTCTAGAGACATTGCAGGTTCGCTGTAATAAATGTATCCAATTAAGAGGAGAATATGTTGAGTAATAAAATATTTTGACATTGAAATTTTGTTTTGTTCTATAGTAGGTTAATAATTTTTCAATATATCCTCGTATTATTTAATTTTGACATGTAAATAGGCAGCTCTAATGACACCAGCGCACGGAAAACGTTTCCGAGCGCACGGAAAAAACCCTCTTGCAGTATGTCAAATAAGCATGTAAATATAGCGTTTTCAGATACTTATAATGAAAAAATTATTTCGGCGCTTATATTCTTGTACGAGTTCTTACAAAATAAAAAGTAAGTATTGATTGTTTAGCAGTCGCAGATGAATTATTTATCTCAGTGTCACGAATGGGGGTCACGGAATCTATTGAACTTTGATGAGATTTGTAGAACCAACCTAGTTAATAATCCACCCGAGCACGGAACGAGTAAACAATATATTTCAATAGTGCGACGCACAAGCGTCTAAATTAAAAATGTTCAGCAGGAATTGTGGTGAAATCAGTTTTGATTTTTGCATGCAAACCTGTATGTTACAATTCAAATTGAAAAATGAGAAATAAAATTTTTTATACTACTTCTACAGGGTATCCCAAAACTCAATGCCATCCTTTTGAGGGCTGATTTAATATAAACGGTAAAATAATTGGCCCTTTTGAGTTACCTGACATTCTAAACGGGAAACTTTATTGCGATTTTTCAGGAAACGAACTGCCTACTCTTTTGGAAGATGTACCTTTGGTCATCGCAGGGCGATGTGGTTCCAAAATGACGGCTGACCAGCTCATTACGCACGAGCAATGAGAAATTATTTGAATCAAACTAATCGGCAGAGATGGATCGGCTGTCTTGGTTACATTTTGTGGCCTCCTCGGTCTACAGATTTTTTCTATTGGGGTTGCATAGAGGAGGAGAATTCCTAATTATTGAAATAGTTGCAATGAGCGCCTTTTGCAGTAAACTAACAATAGCTGTTTTTCTCAAGTAGTGGAAGATAGTGAATGTTGTATCATGTCAAAAGCTACACTGAATGAGTAATTTTTTTAAATAATTTGGCAGATCAGCCTGGTGATTTTGTTTACAGTATGAAGAGTCTTGAGTAAGCTAATGAAATAAATTAACTCTTGATTCGGGCAAATATATATATATTTTTCTCCAAAAATTTTGGATTGTAACCAATAGAAGTGTCAGCGGCACTCGAAATACTGATCAAAGGTTTCGAATTTCACGAAATTCGTAAAAGACGTATGTTAAGCTGGCACAGCCGTTTCAGCACAATAAAAAAAAACTAGCTTAACGCTTAAGCTGGCACAGCCGTTACGTAACTTTTTTTCTGTTAAAAATATTCAGATGATTGAAATTCTGGAATTTTTAACTTTTTAATAACCTCTGGGTGATATACAAGAAGGTTCAAAATTTTGCATCCTAAGGCAAAAAAATTAACAAATATTCGAAATAAATTGCATAAATATTACAATTTGGTTCCTTTATATTCTAACTTCCACAAAATAGAACACTCAGTTTTGTGTTGAAGAAGATTCCAGTGGAAAGTATTAAGTCGTCTCCGAAATGCAATGAGACCGAAACGAGGGGGAAGTAACTCTTTCATTAGGTGTACATCATAACATTTTCATTACTTCATTAATCATTTCATATTCAACTTAAAATCGAAATTTATGTTTCTGGGGATCCGTGATATGATTTTTTTCGGTTCCAAGTTGGCAAATTTATGCCGTCTGACAATCGGTGAGTGATCGCCTCGGTGCGATCGCTGAGCAGACGCGGATTTTAATCAGTGATTTTCCGATGAATAGTATAACATCATTAATTGTAATTATTTTTCATTAGAGTTAATTACTGCATTATTTTCATTAGGTGTACAAAAAATGGCTAGTTACTTCCCCCTCGGACCGAAATCATAGTCATATTACCATCTTTCTTCTCTTTCATTCTCTAACTTCATATGGGTGGGATGGAAAATGTCTACGTTAAATGCAAAGAGGAAATTTACCCTTAAAATTTTTCCAAAATTTAAAAACTAATCTTCTTTCTTGACGTGGTTTATGGAAGATTCTAAACTTTGCCGGGCATCTCAAATTGAATGAAAAACTTCGGGTATTCACGATGGCAATGTTGATTTTTCTAAGAGTTAAGAGAACATGGAAAAGAGTATTTTGGAAATTTTACAGTTGAAGGAAAAATATATCATTTTGGAAATTGATAGAAGGAAAATTTTGAATCTGGACGGAACGAAAATCGAAAATAAGAAAAAAACCATCTGAAAATGTTATACAGCATTTATAAAAATGCATGTTATTCAAGAAAATACAAAGCTGATGTTTCAAAAGACCACACGGAAGTGGAAAACGATTTTTACAGGATGTGTAAGTGTATGGTCTTTCAGAAAATGCAAAATTGATGTTTCAAAAGTCCGTACGGAAATGGAAAATTATGAAAAACCACGAATATTCAAGATTCGTTTCATTAATTTCAATATAACTCAAGGAAAAGGAATAAAGCCATCTGATAACTTTGACAGGATATCTTAAAATGCATGTTCTTTCAGAAAATTCAAAGCAGATGTTTCAAAGGTCCGTTTGGGAGCAGAAAATTTTATGAAAAACCATCTGGAAAAAATCCCCTCTGGGAAAAATCCTCTGTGGCAAAAAATCCTCTGTGGCAAAAATTCCTCTCGGAAAAATTCATTCATCATTCATCATCTTTCATCCAGAGAAAAAACATTCTGTATGATAACTTCATTATCATGATTTCAAAATTCAAACCTAACCTTACTCAATTTTTGAGTTCGCTTCTGTTGAGTGACGAAGGTAGACTGAAAATTATAACGAAACTGATTTAATAACTTATTCGATGAAAATAGCACAAAATCTAAAATGGGTAGGAATAAAGCGTTTGATATTTAAAGCAGATTTGCACAATGTAAAATTCAAACGCACCTACGCTTTTTAGGGTAAAAGATTCAATTAATAACTCAAAAACGGTTCGATTCTAGGTACGTGCTGTAATGGAAATTGAAATTTCAATACACTTTTTCACGAAAAAATTCTCAAAAATGTCCCAAAAATGCAGTTAGTTTGAAGAAATTTTTTGGGTAGATGAACAAATAATTTGAAAAAAACATTTCAGCGCGTACATAGATCAACGTTCTACCTTTCTTTTGATACCAAATTCATTTCGATTGGATAAAGATTGCTTCAAATTTTTATGGAAGAGAGACAAATCATTGCTACCTTGATTATAGAATCGAACGTCCACATTATCTCACTCACATTTTGTGAGTAGTAATTTTTTAGTTTGATTTAACATCAACCAACCTCACGTAGACATTTTAATATTGCATTGCATTGTTTGTTTTTATATGGCTTATGCTTTTTAATCGAGCATTTTTTCCTTTTATTGAGATGCATTTTTCCAAAAATATTCAACCGGAATTATTTTTTTCCAGGAGATATTTTTCCAGCGATATTTTTTCTCACAAAGAATTTTTTCCAAGAAAAATATACGCTCTCGCCACTGCGCCACACCCCGGCTCATGTTTTGTATTATTCCTTTTATTGAGATACATTTTTCCAAAAATATTCAACCGCAATCATTTTTTTCAGGAGATATTTTCCAGCGATATTTTTTTCCACAAAGAATTTCTTCCAAGAAAAAATATACGCTCTTACCACTGCGTCACACCCGGCTCATATTTTGTATTATTCTATTTCGTAAATAAGTTTTCATTTTTGATATCTTTCTCATACCAATACTGATACTTTTCAAATTAATTATCCTTGCATTGTTTCACATTTTTCCTGCATAGTTCGTTTCGTTTTACGGTCGATATAATTTACCAGGTTTGAATTATGTATATTTTTGCATTACATATTCCGATAAGTCGGCCTTGAATGGGATATTTAAATCACCCGTTTTATTATTCCTAGTTTTTACCGTCATTTTTCTTCCAGTTACTGTTGCATAAACGATATCTGGCCATGTAGGTGTTGGCCATTCATAAAAGAACTCATAGAAGGAACATTTCGATCCGACAAAACTACTCAGGGTCAACTGATAATAATAATTGGAATAATTGAGGCAAAAACATTATTTGAAATGGTCTAATTAGAAGTCGTAAATAGTATTTTGTTTATTTGTGGAAAATTGTAGTAGAGTGTAGTTTAGGTACAGTCAATAATTCGATAAAGTCCCATTTTATGACTTATGGTAAAACCAGGTAAACAGAAGGAAGGTATTATAATTATAAACAGGTAGCTTGTTTAATATCCGAAATCCATTGAGGGTATTATCACAAAGATGTATTTACTTATTGAAGATATTAACTTTTTTTTTTAATTTAGGGAAAAAATACATGTCAAGAATCTTTAAGCATAAATTCATCTAGTGCGGAAATTTTTTCAATTATAATATTTTTTTGTGTATATCAAGAAAGTGGCACTTTTTTTGTTCTAATTGTTATCTCTTAATATTGTTGAAAATAAATTTAGATACTGTTATAATACTAAATAGATGAATACTCGAAGAATAGAATGTATACAGTGTGTCCCGCTTTTCATGAATACACCCTAATATCTCAGTTATAAAAAATGTGATTTCCTTGAAATTTTGGTGGTGATTATATGTTAGGAAAATAAAGTATTTGGCATAGTGAACATATTCATCGACCATTGGCGTGCGGAGTGGGGGGATGAAAAAAGCTGTTTTTTGGGAAAATGATATTAGGGCTCATTTTAGATAACTCTTTTATCAGATTCAGAATCAGCATCCCTTAAGACCCCTTAATTCATATTTTCGAAATCTCAAGAGCTGAAAAAAAAATTAAATTCACTTTTTTCATGAATACGCCCGAATATCTGTTATTATAAAGGCGATTTTCTTGAGATTTTGGTGGTGATTGTATATTAGAAAAATGAAGTATTTGGCATAGTGAACATATTCATTCACCATTGGCGTGCGCTGTTGGAGGGACAAAAAGGGCGTTTTTTGAGAAAAGGATTTTAGGGCGTATTTTTTACAACTTTTCTTATCAGATTCACAATGAGCATCCCAAAAAACCCTTTCATTCATATCTTCAAAATCTCAAGAGCTGATTTGAGAAACAATACACTTTTCAACAATTCTTCTCAAAAGTCCATTCACTTTTCTTAAAGTTTGCCTTATTGCTAAGCAAAGTTCCTCTCTATTACGAGGCCGAGTAGCATACTCTTTATTTTTCAAATGCCCCCACAGAAAAAAGTCACAAGGGGTAATATCTGGCGATCTAGGGGGCCATGGTTCTAAAGGAGAATTTCTACCTATCCATTTCATAGAGAAAATTACATTTAAAAAGTTCCGAACTATCAGCGAATTATGTGCGGGGGCACCATCTAATTGAAAGATTAAGTTTTGTCTCTGTGCTAATGGCAATTCCATGAGAAAATCATAGAGATCATTTTGTAAAAAATGTAGAAAATTTTGTCCAGTCAGGTTATCCAGGAAAAAGGGACCAACAATTTGTTCGTTAAATATGCCACACCACACGTTAACTTTTTCACTGTACTGGTTTTTACAATGAATTACCCAATTCGGATTTTCAGCTGCCCAAAACCTACAATTTTGACTAGATACCACACCGTTTGTTGTAAACGTTGCCTCGTCCGTAAACATCATGTTTTTCAGAAAAAGTCTGTCGTTAAGATAGTTACCCTGCAACCATAAGCAAAATTCAAACCGTCGTTCAAAATCACCATTTAACAGAGTATGTAGAAATTTTGGTTTAAATGCCCTAATTCTATTGCGTTTCAAACATCTCCATACTTTGTTTTTCGTTAAATTCAGTGTCCTCGCAACTGCCCTTACAGTACCATTTGGGTTGTTTCGAAATTCTGCTAAGATACGTTCGTCGTCTGGATAGTGTCTCTGATTTAAATTGTACTTCCCCGGTCTTGTCTTGAAAACCACTTCAGTCCTTGCGAAAAATCTGTTGATTTTAGCAACGGTGTCGTGAGAAATTGGTTCTCGATCATGATGCCTTCCATTGAATATTCCAGCAACCTGACCCGTACAACTTTCATTATCACCAAATAAGCTGATAATCTCTACTTTTTCTCCAATTGTAAGAAGTACTCTTCGGTTGTGTGCCATCTTATTAACACTGCTTGACTTTTTGACAATTCGTACTGGTTACCGAATGTCAAACAAAAACTTTTGTTTCAAAGCACTCTTTTCATTAATTTACTTAAAAACACAAATCGGCAAGCCAACGGTAACAAAGAGCGCGTATCTTCGAAAATACCTAAATTGTAGTATAAGGGCAGTTGCAAAGGATACTGAATATAACGAAACGGATGTGTTTGATATTCAATAGGATCAGGGTATTTGAACTAAAAAGATGGAAATAAACAATTTTTTTCTGCTCAAATCAGCTCTTGAGATTTTGAAAATATGAATTGAGGGGTTTTTGAGGATGCTGATTCTAGATCTTATAAAATACGCCCTAATATCCTTTTCTCAAAAACGCCTTTTTTCTCCCTCCAACACCGCACGCAAATGGTAAATGCATATGTTCTTTATGCCAAATCCTTTATTTTCCTAACATACAATCACCACATAAACTCAAGAAAAGTGCATTTATAATAAAAGATATTCGGGTGTATTCATGAAAAAAGTGAATTTAATTTTTTTTCTGTTCACATCAGCTCTTGAGATTTTGAAAATATGAATTATAGGGTTTTTGGGGATACTCATACTGAATCTGATAAGAAAAGTTGTCTAAAATAAGCCCTAATATCCTTTTCTCAAGAAACGCCTCTTTCCTCTCCCCAACACCGCACGCCAATGGTAAATGCATATGTTCACTATGTCAAATACTTAATTTTTCTAACATACCACCAAAATTAAAAGGAAATCACATTTATAATAACAGCTATTCGGGTGTATTCATGAAAAAAGTTAGTTTAATTTTTTTTCTGGTCAAATCAGTTCTTGAGATTTCGAAAATATGTATTGAGGGGTTTTTGGGGATGCTGATTCTCAATCTGATGAAAACTTATCTAAAATGAGCCCTAATATCATTTTCCCAAAAAACTGCTTTTTTTCACCCCCAACACCGCACGCCAATGGTCGATGAATATGTTCACTATGCCAAATACTTTATTTTCCTAACATATAATCACCACCAAAATTTCAAGAAAATCGCATTATTAATAGGTGAGATATTAGGGTGTATTCATGGAAAGCGGGACACACTGTATAGTGGACAGGTTAGAAAAAACCCAGGTAAGAAATACAATAGAAACGAATGCGGGTATTCGCTATATTCTTTATATTCCGAAAAATTTCAAAATCATCACAAGAGCCATATTTCATAACGAGATAAAATGAATGACTGGAAAATTGTATTCGTTAATAAGGTCACCTAAATAACAATTTTCCGAAATGATTTTTTTTTTCCGAATTATAATTTTGTTTGAGAAAATTTATAATCTGACCGCTCAATTTTTGATTCTAATATACGCGTTTTTTTCATACAATGTTTTATTAAAAACGAAAAATAAACTACACCATTAGAAAGTTCAGATTCAAAATAGAGTATTTGAAATTCCAATTTAAGATCTCGTAATTACGTATCGGAATATAATGTAATAAGCCCGGTACTAAAAAGTAGGTCCTCTCGCGGTTGAACAGGCATCCCGTGCGTAGCAAGCATAAGTTCCTAAATGATTTTTTTGGGGACAAAAGATAACTCTTGCAAAAAAAGTGCAGAATACCTTTTTGGTAGAAAAAAACTTTCCCTACAAAATACAATTTTTTATTTTTCATTTTGAAAATAAAATTACTTTTCGATTTTTTTTTGACTTTAGGAAATCGATTGACCAATGAACATTTTCTTATAATATATATATATATATATATATATATATATATATATATATATATATATGTATACCGGGTGGCTACGGAAGTATTGCCTACGGAATATCTCAGTTATTGTATGAAGTAGGTTTGTGAAATTTGGAGCGTCGATATAATGACATAAGAGCTGGAATTTGAGCATATTGACATGTCGAAGTTAACTTCCGGTCTGTCCGGAAGTAACATCAACTTTCTTATTTTAAATGGAAACCCTATTTTTTTTCTTTTCGCTTTATTCAGAATTCAGTTCCCTTTCTAATGACATATCACAGGTTGGTATCTAACCAGAAACTAGATCAGAAAAAAATTATTATTGAAATTCACCGAGTAGGCCGTGGAAGCAAAATAAAAGCCAAAAATTGAAAAGTTGGCTATGGAAACCATACGTCACTTGATAACAGTTGCTACTACTGTGATATTTTATTTTCATTCGTCGGCGTTATAAAAAGCCGCCAAAAAAAATATTGGAAAAATTGGGAAAAAACAATACTCTGTAGGTCCATAACTTAAATAGGAACATACAACTTTTTCTTGCCTGTACTATTCAGCATAACCATTCCTTTCTAATGATATAATAGAAAATATTTTTTTGAACTGAGATACCGAAAAATCCAATTATTATTCTTCAAATAACAAAACAGATTATCGCCATACGCAAAAATAAAATTAAAAATAATGTGGAATGATAAATTATATCCTGTAGGTTCTAGGTTGAATAGGAACATAAATGTACTTGGTCTGTGCCATCATCCATAGAAATTCTAATATCTACCTATGGACGATGTTTGTGCTATTCAGAATAATCATTCCATTGCAATAATCATTCGAACCAAAATATTAACAAGTAGGCTGATTAAGATGTATTTTGGAATGAAACAAAAAAGAAATGAGAGCTGTCACGAACGCTGCTATCCATATTATTTTGACGTTCGAAGTAGTGTTTTTGATTCTGCCATTTTAAAAGGGTTTGGAAATCGAAATCAGTTAGTGGAATATTCAAAAAATGCCCCGTTATTCACGAACCGAACAAATTGACATGCTTCTCATTTATGGTGAATGTTTAAAAAATTCTTATGCCGCTGAACGATTGTATTTAAAGCGATATCCAGGGAGGCAGCAACCGTCAAGAAGGTATTTCCAGTGGCTTGAAGAAAAATTAAGAACTGAGCCTGATGTTCACGAAGACCAAGAAGCATTTGTTATTAATGAGGAAACTGAAATCAATGTATTAGCTTTAGTACAATATGATAGCACAATTTCTTCAAGGCAGATTGGCGCCGAATTAGCTATAAGTAAGGACTCTGCTAGGAAAATTTTGAAAAAACATCGATTGAAATCCTTCAAGTATCAGTTGCATCAACATTTGTATGAAAATGACGGTGAAAGGCGCCAGGAATATTGTAATTGGTTTCTGCGACAAAATGCTGAGAATCACCTATTTAACTATTATATCTTGTTTACGGACGAGTCAAGATTTACCAACAATGGATTATTTAACAGGAATAATACAAGGTAGGTAGGTACTTTGTTTGGATTATTGTCGATAGTCGAAGTGTAAAGTGCTAAAAGTGTGATCGGTCTTTTGTTCCAGGTACTGGGCGATAGCAAACGAGCACCGGTTTCGACAAGGCGGCTTCCAGGAGAGATTTGGTGTGAATGTTTGGGCAGGAATAGTTGGAACTCATATTGTTGGCCCCATTCTTTTTCAAGGCCAACTAACCGGAGAGAGATACTTTAATTTTTTAACGAATGAAATTTCGGAATTCATTAACAACCTACCAGCGGAAATAACTGAGAGAATGTACTTCCAGCAAGATGGCACCCCTCCGCATAATTCAAGAATAGCGAGAAGTTATCTTCAAAATCGCTTTCAAGAGAGACTTATATCAACCCATGGTCCAGTCAGGTGGCCACCAAGGTCACCTGATCTTACTCCGTGCGACTTTTTTCTATGGGGGCATCTTAAAAATAGGGTGTATTCCACACAGCCTACAACTCTACATGAGCTAGAAGTAAAAATTCGTAGAGCTTTCCAAGATATCACGCCCCAAATGTTGAGTCAATAAATGTATTGACGCTGAGGGAATGCATTTCAAACATTTGTTTTGAATTTATTTTATCTTTAATCCTATCAATTTGAATTTTTTTTTTCGATAAATCTGTTTTTTCGTTATTTGAAGAATAATAATTGGATTTTTTGGTATTTCATTTCAAAAAATTACTTTCTATTATATCATTAGAAAGGAATGGTTATGCTGAATAGTACAGGCAAGAAAAAGTTGTATGTTCCTATTTAAGTTATGGACTTACAGATTATTGTTTTTTTCCCAATTTTTCCAATATTTTTTTGGCGGCTTTTTATAACGCCGACGAATGAAAATAAAATATCACAGTAGTAGCAACTGTTATCAAGTGACGTATGGTTTCCATAGCCAACTTTTCAATTTTTGGCTTTCATTTTGCTTCCACGGCCTACTCGGTGAATTTCAATAATAATTTTTTTCTGATCTAGTTTCTGGTTAGATACCAACTTGTGATATGTCATTAGAAAGGGAATTGAATGCTGAATAAAGCGAAAAGAAAAAAAATAGGGTTTCCATTTAAAATAAGAAAGTTGATGTTACTTCCGGTTAGACCGGAAGTTAACTTCGACATGTCAATATGCTCAAATTCTAGCTCTTATGTCATTATATCGACGCTCCAAATTTCACAAACCTACTTCATACAATAACTGAGATATTCCGTAGGCAATACTTCCGTAGCCACCCGGTATATATATATATATATATATATATATATATATATATATATATATATATATATATATATATATATACTCTAAACTAATTATTGAAAAAAAATCTGCGAGATTGCTAATTACTTGCGCTTTTAGTGTAAAATTTACTCCATCAACTGGGCTATAACTAAGTATTATTGTTTTTTTTTTTCTAGTTGTAGAGGCCGGAGATGACATAACTGAATGTTTGGAAGAGAAGACACTAATAATTGCTAACCACCAATCGACAGCCGATGTGCCTTTACTATTTTCTGGTCTAAACCCAAAGAAAAATGTCCTACCCAATATTATGTGGATTATGGATAGTTTGTTCAAATATACCAATTTTGGAGTGGTTAGCGTTCTGCACAAGGACTTCTTCATCATGTCTGTGAGTATGTTTCTCAAGCAAATATTTAGGCGAAAATGAGATCAAATAATAAATCTGGTTTCATCTAATTTGTGAAGAGAAACATAATTTCGTATTAGTTTCAAAAGATTATTTAATATGTATTTACCCTCTAATAAGGTCGGAACCTTCACATATTACTGTTAAGGTAAGTTCATGCTTATATGAACTTCGGAAAATTTATGCGAATCGCAAATTAGGAAATTACCAACAAAATTTGACTTTCAAGTAATGCGACAAAATTTGATGATCACTGTCATTGCGGGTAAGTCAAAATAACTAGAATTTAATGTCTTGTGGGTTTTTTAGTTTTGTTAATAACGGTTTATTCTTTCTTTGGTAATAAAAAGTATTCCTTCCCGAATTCTAAAGCAAGGAATAGAATATAAAAGTGGTAGCCTTTTTGCGGGAGGAATGGGTTTTGTTGTGATATATGACTTTTTTATTTCTGGTCTCACTATTCATAAGAGTTCATCAAACTGAGAACACTTCACATGAAAATCATTAAAACATTCATTGGAATCATTCAGTCTCATTTCTCGAACGAGGCTGTGAAAATCACCATGAATTTTTTGAGTTTTTAAAAATGTCGAACACTACAACTCCTTTTTCGTCTGGAAGCTTCAGTTCTTTCCAAGGCCGATACAACTGATGGTAGGTACAATAAATCCATCCAAATAATCTATATATCCTATGATTTTTTTTTAAATTGTTTTTTCTGTTAACCAGCTGTCGCCCCCTTACGAACGGCAGCTCTCAAAAGTCGAAACTTGTGCGAGCCAAGGATTAACGAGGGCTTACCTTTTAACGTGCGAATCCTAGCACGATCCGAGGAGAATATCGAAAGGAGGTCCGTTGGTCACCCATCCAAACCATGGCCTCGCCTGGCGTTGCTTGGCTCGGCGAACCGGCGCTCTCCGTTCGAGCTATCCCCGCGGATAACAACCACATCAACGAACTTTCCTTTTTTTTTTTTTATAAAATGAGAACTGAAGAATTATGAAATGATATGATTGTTCACCTCCATTTGTATTTAATTTTGAGGATTTGAGGTTAATAAAATAATAACACAAACACATTTTAGGCATTCTGTGGTCTCGTGATTTGATACGAATTCGCAAAAAAGTTCATATATTTCAACTTCATTGCGATTTTTTCAGCCGCCATTTTATTCGCATAAATTTTCCGAAATTCGTATGAGCATGAACATACCTCCATAAGGGTCCCAATTCTTAGAATTCCCATTTCTTAAAATTCAAAAGAACATTACAACAATAATACGTTTATAATAAAACTTTAATGTTGATACACTACCGCGACATATGTTTCGCCAATACACAAGTCACAATTACGATGTCATTCTTTTGGGCGGAGGTAAACTCCTCACCAACCGCTCGGGTCAGATAATCCTATAGGTATTCTCCTCACCAATTTATATTTTGACTTGTAGATATTTGAATGCGTGGAAATTGAATAAACACATTTTGTGAGGAGAAATTATTTAGTATTATCGAATCAGAACGAACTAACCTTATGTAGACATTTGAATGCGTGGAAATTGAATACACACATTTTGTGAGAAGAAATTATTTAGTATAATCGAACCAGAACGAACTAACCTCACGTAGACACTCGATTGCATGGAAATGGACCTTTACATTTATGAAAAATAAATTGCAAAACTCTTTTAAATCGATAGATTCTAGTCTGAAACGTCCATTTAACAAAGAGTTCCACTGTTTTTTTTTTTCATTTTGAAAGAAAATCTCATTTGAAAGTGTGCCGCTGACGTCACGTTCATCGGAAACAACCCCCACCATAATCCATGTTCCGAAACGTTCAATACCGTTCTCCTCAAAAATATAGATTCTAGATTGAGAAATAATTGAAACTTCGTCACTTGATCAACTCAGAAAAAATCCACATATTAGCTACTTTTTATTGTATTTGTAACTTTCAAATTTCCTGAACGGACCATCCTTTCGATGAAGAACGAGCATAGACAACACCGCAAATCATTATGACAGTTCGCATGCAACAAAAGTGATCTCGGGATTTGAGGTTAATGTTTGTGTTTTTACATTCGACATTTAACTGGTACATTCATTAATACTGTAGCGAGGTGTTATTATGACCGATCTGGTGTGAATTTATTTGTGTATTTAATGGATGATGTTATGCAACAATGAGTCAAGCCACATTCTTTAATAATTGAGCTATCACAGTCATTGGAATCGCCAAAGTGTTATTCTACAATAAGCAAAAATGTTTCAACCCGCAATTGTAAGGGGGCTCCATCCACTGACGATAGTATTAAGCCACATTCCATGATCTGCTTAACTATTTTGATATTTTTTACGAAACTAGCTGACATCATCCAAATATGTATAGGCTTCGTGAAGTTCGGATAATTTACCGAGGGTAGATTATTAGATGATTGACTCTTTATATTTAACAAATATGAATTTATTTTTTGCAATGACTAAAATTAAAAATCGTTCCTTGAACCCTGCTTGAATACAGTAATATTCAGTTGGAAATGTTTCACAAAAACATAATTATATTTCCGCTTTTTACACAAGGTTTATTCATTGCTTCGAACCGCATTTTACAATGCGCTTCATAGGTATTTAGGAGCATAACAAATTGTTTATTAGAATATTCACTGGTGTTCAGACAACCAGGTACGAAGCACCTTTTCGACATGTTCACAGTTATTGCAGGGATACAGATAATGGAATTAGGAAAAAAATTTAGAGTACAAACAACAAAAACATTTCAAAACTTTGAAAACCACAGTAACCTCAAAAAAGAAATCAAGTAGGGCCTGTTCGTTTGCAGCATACATATTTGATGGAACTGCTCTACTTGTATTAAATATTAAAGTAGGCAAACGAGTTAAACAGAGACAAACGATTCTTATTGATGTTCTGTGAAAAAGACGAACGAACCCATCTGGTATCAAATGATAACTGTCATACGACACATTATATTCAAATAAGAATTTGAGATTCCACGGTGCACAACTTTTACAACGTTGCCAAGTCGTCACGAAACCACTTTTCTTCTGTTATAGAGAAACTAGCGGACAGAAAAAATAAATAAAAATTTCCGAGTGATATTAGCGTGTATACTTTCTAATTACAGTGTTCTCTCATAGTCGTGGAGAGGTCCATTCAATTATGTATCTTAAAAAGGATATTTTAATATAATATACCCACTTCATAACTTGTCCCTTCAATTTCAGTTTGTGAGGACATTACCTATAGGATTATCGTACACCCTTGCTTTTCCAGGTAGGAATGGGCTTTTGGTGAGGAGAATACGCCCGCCCATACTTTTATATTCCATCACTGTAAATTAATTAGCGAGCAGTTTTATACCTGTCCTCCAATACCTCAACAGATAACAGATATTGTCGGTTATAAAATAATTATTTAGCTCAAGCTATCCCTTCCAAAATAAGATAGCAGCTTATAATACTAAGGTACTTAGGTTATTCAACATTCCTCAAAGTACAATAAATTACAATAGAGAATTGAAGATTATAAAGCAAATGGCAGTTAACAACAGTAATAATGTTGAGTACTTCTACATTCTACTACATTTCGGACTTCCATCGTCTTATAATTTGTAAAAATCACAATGTTTCTACTGCTTCTATTCGCAGTCGTCTTCAGTATTCACCAGAAGACGACTGCGGATAGATGCAGTTGAAAGAAAGTTGAAAAAAATTATTTTGAGTCTTAATTATTTCAGGGCAAAGACAAAAGGGATATTTCATTGCGCAAATTGGCACAACATTTACTCGATGCTTACATACCCTTGAAAAGGAACTGGTTAGTACTATTCCCAGAAGGAGGATTTTTAAGGAAGCGGAAAGCTATATCCCATAAATATGCAGAAAAAATGAACTTGCCAAAATTCGAAAACGTGACATTACCGAGAGTAGGGGCAATGCAGATAATCATGGATGCGTTGGGTCCAAAGTCTGCTTTCAATAATAATTCAAATTCCATAAAAAGTGAGTATTTGAATATTTATTATATATTGAAAAAAAAAATCTGTGACTGGAAAAACGTTTGACAGTTTATCTCTGTTGATAGGTAAGAAAATATCACTTTTTATGAAATTACTTTTTCCACGGGAAAAAAGTGAGTACATATACAAATAAGTAAAGGTATATATTTAATTTTAGAATATTTTGTTATACAAAAGTTACATTTCCTTTATATCAAAAGTACAATTATTAAATGTCCATCTCATAAATGACATATTCCTTGAACTATTCAGTACTAACAGTTGAATTTTCTTGTGTTGAAATTATATTTTTTCTGCCGTGGATGTACCTGGTCGCAACTTGGGTGTTATTTCAGCACTGCCACTCCACTTTATTAGCTATTTCTATCCTGTGTGCTACCGATTCATCAACATACTCTTCAGCGACCGTTGATGACTTCCAGCCGTCATGTTTCATCAAGTCTCTCCCATATTCAACTAAAAGTGTAGCAGACGATCTTTGAAACGAATGACGTGTATAATGAGTTAGCATTTTCAAGTTGAAGAAAATTAGCTACCATTTCTGGTACTTTATAAAACTGATTTTAACCCACAACCTGATTGATACAGTTCCATTGCAGTATGCATAGAACAGGCGGCGATTTTTTGCTGCTGCTGGACGAAGGGCTATGTACAATCAGAAAAAATTTAATATATTCTTCAGTAACTACACATCTCCTGTTTACTTCATTCTTTGTTTGCTCACAATTAAGGTTCATATAAAGTCAAATATTTCGCGTTTCTGAACTGTGAGATGGCACTGACAAGATACGTTTTTCATACCATGGTGACAGCATTCTTTTATAATATTTCCAAATAAATTACAGTTTTCTGCTGGAATATCCAACGGTCAACCCTACTGCTAATGCATTGTTGTCAAATCTCAACATTATTCGGAGTATTATTAATTTTTATCTGGTATTAATTGTGGTAATGTGGCTCAATGCATTATGTAGCTATTTTGTCAAGGGGGTTGTGAGAGAAAAGCCATCTTCTTTCTTTTATTATTCCTTCCATTTTGAAGGGGACTAGTAACAATTGTGTCCATACCTTCTCTACTGTTTGTAATTTGGTTGTTTATTTTTGGGCCACGTTTTCAAAGTTTTTTCTTTCTTTTCTTTTCTTCTCTTTTCTTTTCCAGCTCTTCGGATAGGCTTATTGTTCAGTGGTCTACAAAATATTTCAGTTTTGCGGTATCTCCGTGTTTTTTGTGAATGTAGACTTCGCGGGCCTCATTACTGTTGATTAGCAACATCTACAGAGCCTTGTCAGTGAATTTAGTGAAACTAACAGGACCTCTAGTTTTTTGTTGGGTGGAAACCTCGGGGAAATAATTTTTCGAGATCAGTTGAGTCCTGTCTGTAAATTTTGTTGGGTTGAGACCTCGGGGACCTCGTTTTCTAAATACTGTGGGTCTCTGCTGAGTCCTGTCTACGAATTTGATTGAATTTGTAGTGTCTTCACTCTTTTGTTGGCAAATCGCAGAACTTAAAACTTATTACTTACATACTTCTTCAATTGTGTTCAAGGACTGCAAGGCTTTAGGTGGACTAATCTAACATCCAACTGATGAACTGACAAACCCCTATCGTCGTAACTTTTATTTTCGAAAATTTAAACAAATTTTAGATAGATTTATTTAACAACGTATACAATTACAATTGTTTGCTGCAAGTCAGAAAAATTAAATATAAAATTATGTCGTCAGCAAGGAGATTTTTCCGACAAAATAGACAGATTTAATAATACAAGATGCAATCAATACAATCACACGTAAAATCAAAATTTACAATAAAATCATACCTACATTTAGATCAGAACTAACAGTATATACCCATACTCATAAATATATACAAATGTTTTGGGACAATAAAAGTAAATACTTATTATGTGCGTTTTTGTGAAAAAGGTGTTTTGATAAATTCTTCGACACTATAGAAACAGTATCGCAATAAAAAAGTCCTGAGTTTGTTTTTAAAACATTCTGGACGGAGATTTTTTATGTTTTCTGGTACGTGATTATAAAGATCCAAGTCGGGAGAGTTTCTCTGACACTTGCTGAGTCTGAATCGGGGTTTGACCAGCCGATTACAACTTCTAGTATTGTGAGCGTGAATTTCCGAATGTTTAAGGTAACAGTCTTCGTTTTTGTGAATTTCTAAGAGTGTTTTATAGATATAGACTGATGGAAGAGGCATCACTCCATTTCTGATAAATAGAGGTTTACAGCTGTCCCTAAGCCCAGCGTTGCAAATTATTCTCAATACTCTTTTTTGGAGGATGAAAATTTTTATTGCGTGTGAGGAGTTGCCCCAGAAGATGTTGCCATATTCTAATTTGGAGTGAAATAGGGCAAAATAGGTTTTCAGTAGTGCATCTGTACTCATCATGGCACGGAGTTGTCTGAATGCAAATAAACTTTTGGATAGTTTGCCTCTGAGGTCTTCAATGTGAGCTGACCATGAAAGATTGTCATCTAAGATTATACCAAGTAATTTGGCACTGGAATTTTCTGAGTTATATATTTTAGATGAGAAAGTTATACATATATTGATTTTTATCATTATTTATTTTAAGTTTACTTCTTAGGAACCAGGAGGAAGCCTTCTCTTCTGCTGGATTCCATTGTCAATTTTCTATAATCTTTGTTCCTCGATACCATAGTTACAGTAATTACTTGATTTGGAAAAACAGTTTAAGCCAGTACAATACTAATTTTCATATTAAGCTAAGCATATTGATTATTTTAGAACAATACTTTTGACGTTTGTAGAAAAATTTTGTTTGCATCTCGGGCACTAGATACAAAAATAACTATTGTTGCATTTTTTTTAGACAACTCGACAAAATTTCCTCACATTGAATGGATCTTGGACATAACGATAGCCTATCCAAACGGTTGGCCCATAGATCTCAGCCATATAGTATTCGGAAACCGACCTCCGTGCAAGACGGTGTTTTTCTACCGGCTGTACCCCTCCAAGACTGTGCCCCAGGACTCGGAGTACCTCACGAAATGGCTGATCGAACGGTGGCAAGAAAAGGAAAAAATGTTAGAATATTTTTATAAGACTGGTGAGTTTTCCGCGGACTTCTGCAAAGGAAAATTCTGTCCCCCGAAAGTGGTCGTACAAGACTATTTGAGATTTCTGATCCTCCACGTTTTTTTTATCGCTTCTACTTACGTTCACATACAGATGTTCTGCGCTGTTTACGGATATTACAATTATTATGTAGTTTATTAGCGTTGTGTTATCGCATATTTGGTCTGTTTGGTGAGGTATTATTTGTAGGCAGATTTGATCTTTTTTTCACATGAAATCTAGATCAGAAAGAGGTGGATGAAATATCGATTATTCGAATTCGGATGTGTTGCATTTGCCAAAATTTTGTCAACGTTGGACTTAATTCCACTTGTAACCCGTTTTTTTCACTACATATTTTTTGTGATCAATCATATATGAAAAAATCTACAGTAAACATTTTTATCATTTTAACTCATGAATAGAGAGGAAATAAAAAAAAAATTACACAAACTATTAGAAATATAAACATCATTTCCTTAAGAGCCACCATCAGCGCGTAACACCAAAAATCGAATTTTTTCCTCATCCATTCCACCTAAGGTTTGTTCGCATACTCATCAAGAATGGGAGTGAAGATGATGAACTCGATGAACATTGGCAACACAGCACCTGTCCGTTCTCGATTACAGCGCCAATCAGATATTAATTTCCCGATCGTAGAATCCGTTTTTTGCAAAAACCATTGATTTCATGAAAGAGATATTTTTAGTATGGGCTCGGTGGTCCGATAAGAATTCCGGAACTTTTTAATTCATCATGTCATGTAATTTAAAGTTATCATAACCAAAAATCACCTAAGTTCCAGAATTTACAAAAAAATATTGAGTAATTTGCTAAAAAAGCAAAAATCTCAAACAAAAACTGTATTCTCAAAACGGATTCCCGTTTTACCAAGGTAGTGTTTGCTCTCAGATACGGGATATTCACAAGGACAGGTAAAAATTATTATTAAATAAATTGAAATAATCCTATGGATTTTAAAGATTTTCATTTATTGTTAATAAAATCAAAAACAATGTCAATAAATAACAAATGGAAATACATTTCTTATGGAAACACGATCAAATAAGTTGAAAACTTGTCCATGATCATGTGAAACTATTGATGAAATAATCTTATATCAAAATACACGAACATGCTGAATGTCCATAATATGTACGAGCCCCTTCCCATTTCAGTTGGTCCACATTATATTTTTTCAGAAATTTGTCCCAGGGTGACAAAATAACAATTTTTTAAAAAAATTTATTTAAACACATAATTAGACTCTATTTACCAAAATATATACATAAAAACCAATAAATTCATACAAATTGAGAACAAATAGAAAAACGTGAACAAATACAGAACATACAAAAAAAAAACAGTTATGAAGTTTACCACTGGGTAACATCGCCATTATTTTTCAAAACTGCAGAAATTATTTGTGACATAGCACTAAGTTTTCACTAAATTGTGGTGTAAACGAATCCCATATCTCCTGAAGCCTTTCCTTTAATTCAGGGATTGTTCTGGCAGGATGTGTGCGCAACACTTTTTTCATAGCATGCCACAATGTTTCGATCGGAGATAAATCGGGACTACTAGAAACCCATTCCAAAAGTGGTATGTTATAGTCTTCCATCCATTTGAGAGCTTTTTTTTAAAGTGTGGCATCCGGCGCCATCCTGTTGGAACCCAAAATCTAGCCCTGATGTCAAATATTCTTCCATGATTGGCAACAGCGATTCTTCTGATATGTCCAAATATTTTCAATTCCTTGGATAAAATGTCATTTTCCTACCCCTTCGGCTGACATGCTGCCCCACACCATGACTGACGCAGGAAATTTGACTTTTTTCTTTAAACAGTCCGGATGGAAGGCTTCATGTTTTTTGCGAATAACTCTACTTCTACTGTCCCCAACACACAGTTCAAATCGGTACTCATCGCTCCACTGTACTGCACGCCATTGTTGAGATCTCCAAGATCTATGTTCTTTAGCACATCTTAACCTGTTTTTCTTTTGCTGTGGCGTTAACAGTGGCTTTTCTTTGGCCTAAAACAAAATTGTCGATTGTAAACAATCTTGCAGAAAACATATGTATCCAGTATCAATTTCATTATTTTTTATCATAAAAAATGTTACCTTGTAAGTGCCAAATCCCAGTTTGTGGGCCTCCCGGTGGCATGTGGATCTCGAAATGCGCCTTCCACATCACCCCATAGAGCACCTATCTGTGAATAATTGGAACGTCGATTCTTTTCGATAATTCTTCGTAGTGCTTTTCGGTAAAGGTAATGTTATCGGGCTCATTCTCCAAAAAAAAAAAAAAAAAAGTGAAACTTACGTAGTTTTGTCTCCTGAACACGAATCTGAAAGAATTTTGTGGGGGTCTCAATTACTTTAGGAGTTATAGCCATTTTAAAGTCGAAAATTGTAGATTTTCAGACACGAATTTTGCAGTCAAAATTTGCACAAATGCCGCCTTCTTTTTGTTGACACTGTCATTAAACACTAATCTATCCATATTTCACAAATACAAACACCAAAAATTAAAATTATACTCAAAAACTTGACCTTCTTTTACTAGCGATTCTAACCCAACTTTTGTTTGGTTTTTAGTAATTTTCATGATTGCAGTAGGTTGGTTACCTGAGATTTGCGCCGCCATCTATTCAAAACATAGGAATGAAGGGGAAGTTATTGCTCATATTTGAATTCGAATAGTTGACGGCGCAGATTCAGTGATACCAACTTCTTATGAGCATGTAAATAACTAACAAATAGGTTAGAATCACTAGTAAAAAAGTTCAATTTTTTGTGTGAAAAAATTAGTTTTTGTGTTTAAAAACGTGAAATATGGATAGATTAGTGTTTAATGACAGTGTCAACAAAAAGAAGGAGGCATTTTTGCAAATTTTGACTGCAAAATTCGTGTCTGAAAATCTACAATTTTCGACTTTAAAATGGCTATAACTCCTAAAGTAATTGAGACCCCCACAAAATTCTTTCAGATTCGTGTTCAGGAGACAAAACTACGTAAGTTTCACTTTTTTTTTAATTTTTTGGAGAATGAGCCCGATAACTTTACCTTTACCTGCTTTTCTATCTGCATCTGTAATATTGCTTTTTTTCACATATCGAGGCTTTGTATTGACTAAACCGGTAGTATTGTAGCTTTTAACTATATTTCTAACACTATATCGCGACAAATCTAACAAATTTGCAATTTCCGAGTTTGATTTTCCAGAATGGGCAAATTTAATAATTATTAAACAAATTTCCCCATCAATAATCTTTCCTCTACCCATTTTCACGATTAGAACTAACCTTAAAATGTATAAAATATATTCTGACAGTTCCTTAGTACTTTGTCTTTGCTTAAATATTCCAAAGCCACCGTCGATATAATATGTTTATTTTGTAACACAAGTCAAATGGGGTTTATTAAAAACTGATAGAAACTTTCTATTTCGGAAATTTTAAAAGGAAATAATAAAGTGGAAGTTTTTCTATTTGATTCTATTAAAAATATACCCTTTTATTACATTATGACCTAAACTATCATGTATTATTTATTACTATATCATGGTGCTTAAAAAATTAAGATTTCAATAGTTGGGCCAAATGAAATGTATGCCTAAATAATATTGGTCACATTTTGGATACATAAAAGAATAACAAAAAACTAAGTAGGTACTTATTGGTGATTGAAACAACAAAATTCAAAATTAATTCACATACAAATAATTTTCCAAATTTTCAGAATTCTCAACCAACCAGTATTTGGTCAGGGAGCTGTTGGGTTGCTATTAATGAGGTAGTTAATTATGGGGGAATTATACCTGGTCATTCGAAACTAAATATTTAAATAGTGATGGCTTAAAGCTAGTAGCCTGTAACTGTTGAACAGCTAATTTTACAGGAACCATAAAAACTACTTTGAAGGAGCAATAGCGATTTAAATAATAACAAATGTACATACAATTGTTTGCTGGGTCCCAAGAACGTATTTACTGCAAAATTTATGCAAAAAACATAAACTTATGATTTTTTTTTTAATATGGAATATTAGTTGCAATATATGACCCTGCTTGAAAGTTACGGGTTATTAGGATAATAATTAATTAGGGATTATCATTTGAATTTGAGAGAGTGTTTTAAAACGAAAAATTGAATTCTAAATAAGTGGGTAGCATAAAATCGTTTATAAAATTTTCTCTACAGAATATACTAGTTGAGTTAAATTATCATAATACTCTGAGCAGTTAGCCGGTAATATATTTTTTAATTCTTGCAGGTGCTTCCAATTTTTCATTTTAATTTTCATCCTTTCCTTTTGTAAAGGGGGTACTGCAAATCTTTCGGAATTGCAATACTTTAGATTGGTAATGTTTGAAGTTGGTCAGTAAAATTCAATTTGTATGAAATTTTCCTTTATGTGGGACTTCAATGTAGACATCTTATATAGCTGTCGGATCTTTGGTATTTTTGTCAGGCGGGAAAGGTTTTCGTCGGGCATTTCAGGTGATATTAACCTAGTCACTGGGCAAATGGATAAAACGATTTTTTAGTTTTTTTTCTATCATTGCATGGACCGAATCGCACTCCATTTGTTTATGGCCCTTTTCAAGCAATCTTGAAACAAAATTCGTTGCACTGAAGCCATGTGATACACCCAAATAATTTTCTATACTACGAATGGAAGCTTCTGGATATGCATAAAAATATGCCAAAAAATTTAGCAATATTTAATTTAAAGAAACAGGTTTTGGTACTGTTGGAGCCATAGTAGAGGAAATTATTTTGTAATCTTGCAAACTTCCTCTCTTCCATTGCTGTAAATTCAGAAAACAGTTACATTTTCTGCAAGAAGAACCATTTTAACCTCCAAATGTTTCACCTCCTTTCCCCCTTCTATCATAGTCAAATCCTTATTTATATCCTTGATTATTTTTTGTACCTATTGAGGTAACGTAATTTATATCGAAATTTTTATTCTCGAAAGGTATCAACTATTTATTAAAAACATTGAAAATCTGTTTTTTCAATTTTTCGCGTTTCCTGGAAAAAATTTCTACAGTAGTGCTAATTTTTTATCACATAATTTGAAAGTAGACGCTTCAACGAAAAAACTGGCAGCTGGCGAGTTCGAAAAGACGAACTTTATCGGTGAAACTTTTCAGATGAAAATTCGGAATTTATTATAAAAAAAGGAAAAATCTGTATTTCGCTACAAAAAATTACAGCTTACTTGAAACATGTTAAGTTATATTTCCACCAAATTTCGTGAAAAAAAATTGACTTTTGCGCGAGAAAGTGAAAAATTGGTTTTTCCGATTTTCCCGGAAAATTTGAGGTAAGTGGCGAAATGTTTGATACAAAAGTTGTAGATATTTTTATTTTGAACAACTTTGCAATTCAACTTTATTTCATAGGAGGTCAACTTTCGTTGTCAATCGCGAATAACCAAAAAACGCTTTCAACCCCTAAAAGTTCACCCCGTTCTACCCTTCTCCATTTTTTCTACTCCCATTTATTTTCCCGTCATTCGAACAATATTCTGCTCCTCTTCCAGCAGGTTTCATGCTGTTCATAATTTTTCCCGCTTTTATATTTTTTGTCGTCTAAAGGTAAAAAGCAAAATGTAAAAAGTTTGGTTGTGAATTCCACTTTCCTGCTTACTTATTTCGGTCTCCTGTACAAAAATCCGAATGAATTTTTTGACGATCACGACTATTTCCGTTAAGTTACAGGCCCATTTCGTTCTGGAAGTTCACCGTGTGAAATTTGCCATTCTTTCCATCAAAACACCGTACACAACGTTATTCACTTGTTTTCAGCACTGTTTAGCTAAAAACAACAATTTTGTTCAACCCACTCTTCTTCAAAACGTGAATAAATCATGGAACCGAATTAAAAAATAACGGTAATTGACGAGAACCCACAAGAAACGAACCGTCTTCGCGACTATACAATAAAATGCACTTGCATGGCATAAGCGCTCCGACCAATGCTGGGTTATCAACAATTTCGGATGATTAGTCGTTAAATCGCTAATAATTTCGAATGGTTATTCTGTCTATGTAAGGTTAGGTTGGCTAGTAATTCACTCACAACTTAGTTTGCCTTCTTCTTGTGTGTCATTTAAACTTACCGCCATTATAGTGACCAATCCCAGAGCGTGCCGTGCCGTGCACTTTATTGTCATCTACAATCGCGTTGTCTCCATTGTGTAGATTCGTTTACGGTTTGAAGACGCGAATTTTCTGAAAACTAGTAGTTTTTTCCGCTGAAAAGTGCCGAAAACAAGTAAATAAGCGTGTGTGTGGTGTTTTTATTGAAACAATGACAAATTTTGTGTGTTCTCAATAACAGAATTTCATTCTGTCAAATGATGAAGTTTCACAACAAAATTGGCCTGTATCTTCAGGAGATCGAAATACGTAAGTTCATCAATTTTTTATTTGAAACTCGTTTGGTCACTGTACCCAGAAAAACTATATCTCACTATTAATTTTCTTTCTGAAAAGTCAAAGAATTGCGGTAGAAGTGGATAGCTACCCCGAAAAAATAGGTTAAAGGTAAGGTTCCCTCTGGAAACAAAGAAAAAAGTGGTGTTATAAACGTACTTTTATCTGCTAAACACGAGTCTGAAAGAATTTCGTGGGGGTCTTTACTAATCCTCGAGCTTTACGACCATTTGAAACTCGAAAATCGGCCATTTTCTAAGATGAATTTTTCTGTAAAAAAACGCACAAAATGCCTCCTTACATTTGTCGACACTTTTTTCAAACCCTAATCGAATCAAATTTTGCTATTACAAGCACCAAAATCAAACGTTATACAAAAATCAACCTTGTTGTGAATTCCACTTTCATACTTACTTATTTTGGTCTCCTGTACAAAAATCCGAATGAAATTTTTGGCGATCACGACTACCTATTTCCTAAGATACAGGCTCATTTCGTTCTGGAACTTCACTGTGTGACAGCTCGATTTTCTTCCATAGAAAACACAAAATTTGTCCTATTTTCTATCAAAACACCGTACACACCGTTATTCACTTGTTTTCAGCACTGTTTGGCTAAAAACTACAATTTTTTTCAAAACTCGCTTCTCTTCAAAACGTGAATAAATCATAAGCTGAATTCAAAAAAACCGGCAATTGCCGAGAACCAACGAAAACCAACGAGAAACGAACAATTACAATCGCGTTGTCTCCATTGTGTAGATTCGTTTACGGTTTGAAGACGGGCGAATTTTTTAAAAATTAATAGTTTTTTCCGCTAGAAAGTGCCGAAAACAAGTAAATAAGCGTGTGTGTGGTGTTTTTATTGAAACAATAACACATTTTGTGTTGTTTTCAATAGCAGAATTTCGAACTGTCAAATGATGAAGTTTCACAACAAAATGGGCCTGTATTTTCAAGAGACCGAAATACGTAAGTTTATCAATTTTTTATTGGAAACTTGTTTGTTCACTGTACCCAGAAAAACTATGTCTCACTATTGATTTTCTTTCCGAAAAGTCGAAGAATTGCGGTAGAAGTGGATACCTCGGAAAAATTAGGTTAAGTAAAGGTAAGTTTATCGGGTTTCTTCCCGAAAAAAATAAAGAAAACGAAAATTAGTGTTACATACTTAGTTTCATCTCCGAAACATGATTCTGAAGGAATTTCGTTGGGGTCTTTAAGTACTACTCAACTCAAAGAGTTAGTAGTAGTTTGAATCTCGAAAATCGACCATTTTCAAATTTTTCTGTAAATAAAATGCACAAAATGTCTCTCTCTTTTGTCGACACTTTTTTCAGACCCTAATCAACTCATATTTCGCATTTACAAACACCAAAACCAAACGTTATACATAAAAAAACATTGTTATTTCATAGGCGTGCATTCTTGCGGTAAGTTGGTAAGTAGGGTTATGTTACTTATATAGGTTATATAGGTAGGTTGATTTTTGTGAAAAAGGTTTGGTTTTGGTGCTTGTAATTGTGAAGTATGAGTTTATTATGGTCTGAAAAAAGCGTAGACGGAAAAAAGGAGGCATTTTGTGCGATTTTTGAGTGAAAAAGACGTGTTTGAAAAGGGTCGATTTCAGGTTTCAAAAGGTCATAACTTAAAAAGTATTAGAGATACCCTCGAAATTCTTTCGGATTCGTGTTCAGGAGGTAAAACTACGTAAGTAACACCACTCTTCTTTTTGTTTCGGAAAGACGACCGATATACTCAGCTTTACCATTTTCTATGAGAGATCAAATAAAAACAAATTCTTAAATATCCAAAGGGGTCAACTATCGTTTAGTTGAAATCAGTAACGGAATAACTGTTGCCATGGCAACCGTTGCTATGGTAACGAGAATACAGAAAACCTATTCCCATGATGCGGAAACGCGTGGTTGCCAAGTTGTCTGCTTTAGTTTAGGTGAAATGAGTTATGGAAACAAGGTTACCATAATAACCGTTGTTAGGGTGAAGAGTAGACAAAAATGCTATTCCCGTTTTACGGAAATGCATGGTTGTCAAGTTGAGCCAGTTATAGTTTAGCTGCAGTTATGGAAAAACTGTGGCCATAGCAACCATTGCTATGATCACAAGTAAACAAAAACCGGTGAGGAAATGCGTGGTTGCCAAATTTTCTGCTTTAGTTTAGCTGAAATCAGTTAAAAGAAAGTTGATGCCGTGGCAACTGTTGATAGATTGAGTGACAAAGAAAAACCCTATTTACATTGTGCCGAAATGTGCGGTTGCCAAATTATCAACTTGAAACTAAATTGAAATTTGAAAAGGGAAACATTCTCAATTGAAAAGAAATTACTCCTCTGGAAATGTAAAAAACCCACATTAAAAATTGAGCTAGTTTTTTGTAATGTCTAACAGAAAACAACTATTCCCCGGCTAAGACCCCGCTGGACACTGAACTACATCTGATAGATATTGTGAAAAGACCCTAACTTGAAAGAAAAAATCCTAAAGTGAAAATTCACATATCAGAAAGTGAAAATTCACATATCCGAAAGTGAAAATTCACATTCTCATTCAGATATTTGAAATGAGAAAACAAATACTTTTCCAGCTAAGGTCACGCTGGACATTGAACTTTATTGAACTAACCAAACTGAACCCTATTTCTGAAACTGCTCCATGTTACTACTTTGTCCATTTTCTCAAATTTATATAAAAACGTTTGATCATCCTTTATGGTATGTGGCCTTAGGGGAAAGCGATTGCTTTGCGATCGAAGTAAGGTTGACAAAATATGTTTGAACAGCTTCAGATTTCCAGTAACGTCAAGTCTAACTTGACCCTAATATATTTTGGTAAAATTAAAATTATACCAACTGATTAGGATGCATATTTATTTTGATATTTTTCACCGACATTTCTATAAATCTGTTTCATGCGCCCATAACTCGGTAACAACAATAACTTGGCAACTATGCATTGCCGTACTCATTGCGCAGACATCGGGTTTTTCTGTAATCGTGATCATAGCATGGTTGCCATGGCAACAGCTTTTCCATAACTGATTTCAGCTGATCTAAGACTTGCCCAACTTTGCAATCTCGCATTTTCGCAAAACAGGAATGGCGTTTTTGTTTACTCTTCGACATAACGACGATCATGGCAACATTTTTGCATAACTAATTTCAGCTAAAGCAAAGCAGACAATTTGGCAACCATGCATTTCCGCAACATGGGAATCGGATATTTGTTTACTTGTAATCATAGCAACGATCGCGACGGCAACAATTTTTCATAACTGATTTCAGCTAAACTATAACTGGCCCAACTTGGCAACCACGCAATTCCGCAAAACGCTGATAGCATTTTTGTTTACTCTGCACCCTAACAACGGTTATCATGGAAACCTTTTTTCCATAACTGATTTCAGCTAAACCAATGCAGACAACTTGGCAACCACGCGTTTCCACACCATGGGAATCGGGTTTCTGTACCATGGCAATCTGGGTTCTGTATCATGGGAATTGGGTTTTTGTATTCTCGTTACCGTAGCAACGGTTCCCATAGCAACGGTTCCCATAGCAACGGTTCCCATAGCAACGGTTCCCATAGCAACGGTTCCGATAGCAATGGTTCCCATAGCAAGTTTTTTTTAAAATTGATTTCAGTTCTTTACATTTTTCGGAAGTCACCAAATTAAATTTCGAATCCTTGAATTTAGCATGCCTTTTTTAGGATCATGTAATTCCGCAAAAACGTTTGTTTGTGTTTGATATGGGACATTCGTTCTGTTGACTGCCGTGCGGTGTTGCCGATGTTGTCACCACGGCTCGAAGTATTGAAAAGGATGTGCTTATACAAATTAAAATTTCAGAGTTTTTCAACAACAGCGTGGATATGTTTTTTTTTTCTAAATTAAAATGATACAAAATATTCCTGATGATTAGGAGACAAAGGAAAACTATCATTAGTGTTAATACCCTCAGAAAATTTAGTTTGATGATGAGTCATTTATTACCTATTACACAAATTCTGCGTGATCTTAGTTGTCATATAATAATGATAATAATTGTTTTTATTGATGAGTTCATACATAGGTACCCAGTAATCTTTTCAAACGGCAGGATTAGTTTTTCATCCATGTTCGAGATGGACAAAACTTGTTCTTCTATCCGATCTTATACATGTATAAATTGAAAAATGATTTTAATACATAAATACAAATTGAAAAATAATTTTAATGCATAAATACAAATTGAAAAATAACAATAATTGAGTGAGAATAAAAAAAATTTAACGAATTATATCTGAATGGTATATGAGATATCTTATATTTAAATACCTAATTGAAGGGTTTCAAGATATAGTGAAATTACCTAGTGGAATATCACATTTCAGTTATTTTTTTTTCAAAGCACCGAAGAAATATGCACATATCTATTCGTTAACCTGTTGAATAGCCAATGTAGAAAAAATGAGAAAGGGTCTCTGAATTGAAGTGTCATGTTTTGGTGAGGTAAGCTGATTTTTGAATCGAATGTTGAAGGTTGTGTATGTCTATCATGATTATTTTATGAAACAATACAGTAGAGTGAAGAATGCATCGCGACTCCATATTTAGCTCAAAAATCTGCATAGTAATGGTGGATTTATGCTGCTGTTTTATGTCATAAGTTTTTAGTCACAAGGAATAAAATTCATCACTGATTGGTTGAACCGTTTATTCCAACTAATCATTGACAAATATTCTTATGGCTTATGACCTAAAAATTGCTGCATAAATCCACCATTAGTGAGCTTCAGTTGGAATATTCAGCTTATTTAATTCAAATTTTTTAGGTAAAACTAGCTTCAGTTGGAATATTCAGCTTATTTAATTCAAATTTTTTAGGTAAAACTAAAGAGGAGCCAGTTGTCTGATTATTTTTGGTTTTCTAAGTTGTTTATTATAACATCGAGTATAACATTGTGGCAAATGCAACATCAACTGAAAAATATCTGTAAATACTTCTTAGCGTGGACTTTTATAGTCTTGTCTCGAATGGGCACAGCCAACAGATCAAAAATGCGAAAATCGCTAACAAAAATTCATGTCACAAATATCACTAGCTTCGAGTTCTTGATTCCAGATATCCTCAAAACTATAACACTTAGATGCAGGGCGATATTTTTGTAAATGTTTTCTACTGCTAATAAATATATTCCATGTTCATATTAGGTGGTGTATATTAGAACTTGTATTTCACCTGTACTGTAAGTAAATGTGGAAGATGTAATGTTTGACTGTCCTTCAAAATCGATTGTTCCTTTGTTTGTTCACCGTGAAAATATCTTGATGGATAAGCGGATTTTTGAAAAAGTTTTTCGGCCTATAGCAAGTTACTTTTTTTGACAGCGCAACCCGTTGTCTTTGATTTTATCAACAGAAAGTTGATCATATTTCCAATTATAACGCTGAGGTAAAGACGATAAGATTTCCTCAAATAACACTGTAGCTTTATCAAGTGATCAATACTCTGAAATATTTTTCGTTGAAACAACTTAAATACAATTTTAATTAATTATGGTTGTGGGAATCTACCAAATCTAATCTCATAAAAAAATATTTCGGAAACATGCCACAAAATCACTCACAAAGTCGAAAGCTCAATTTGATTAGTATTGCTGACAGAAGAGCTATCGCCGACATAAAATTTTCTTTTGAAATTATAAATAACTTGATTCAATACAATGTTCCACAATATTTCACCCGACACTATAATTTGTTCCATACATCCATATGAGGCGCCGTTTGGGTAAAAAGTATATTTGTAAATATATAAAAAAATTTGTCATTTTTATTAGTTGCAGCAATATTTTTTATATTGCTTTCCGATATATTTATTTTTGATCAAACACAATATATTTACGTTTCAAAGCGCTCCAAATATAAAAACGTGAATTCCCATATATTTATAAATTCGATCTATTTCATGTTGTCAAGAGATGGCGCTACCTACGCGATTCATTACACTCTCGAGAATATAGCGGCCGAATGATATCGCAGCCGCCAGAATATATCCTCAGAGTATTTTTTCATTCGTTTTTTTGAATAATCATTGGATTATTCAAAGTCAAATACCTCAGAACTGAAAAAATTAATGAGTGTATTGAATCGCGTCGGCTGCGCCATCTCTTGACGACATGAAATAGATCGAATTTATATATGGGTATTCACGTTTTAATATATTTGCAACACTTGAAATGTAAAATATTGTGTTTGTTAGAAAATAAATATATCGGAAAGCAAAATAAAAAATATTGCTACAACTAATAAATATATTGACACAAAATTTTACATATTTGCAAAAACACTTTTTACCCAAACGGCACCTCATACATCCATACCAATCACAAATTACTATTTGAGCTCCCCTTTACATCAATGCTTGAAAAGTTATAACTCTATTCTATAACTACCTTCGTGAATAAACTTAAGAAACACTTTCTAATTCGAATTAATATAATTTACGATATACTATATAGTTTTTCTGCTATGTTTTCTGACATATTTAGTATACATGTGAATCCTGTTTCTAGGTTCGACCTGTTTGTATTCCTGTTTGTGAAAATAAAAATATTCCTAGATCCCAAAAAACTTATTGATAGCAATACAATCTACCTGGAAATCTCCTCAGTAACTACCCATTAGGAAAACAGAATCAACAGTGGCGAATTATTGAGTTCAAGTTGGTTGCTAAGTAACATTCAAATTTTTTTGTAGCCAGTGACAGAAAAATTAGCTTAATTTTTACTGAAACAAAATTTGAAAGTAGCCTATAGAATATGCAGCCCATTGGTAAGGTTTATCAAAATTAATGAAAATAAGACAAAAATCAGAAAAATCAGGAGTTAATAAATTGAATTGTGGATCTAGCTCCAAAGTATATGTAGGTCAGACAGGTATACTATTCAAAAGCAGATTACATGAACATCGTACGAGTTTGGTGAAAAAGGAGGTAAAATCAACATATGCCGATTATATTTTAGAAGATCAATCATTTATTTGTTTCTGAAAAACTATAGTTTTCATAACTAAAGGTTTGGTCATTACAATATATTGAGTGCTTATATATAGTTAGTGCATTTTTACAGAATGATGTAGATTTCTAACATAGAATAGAGCAAGTAATATTTACAGGACAATGTAATTACAAAAAGTTAAATGGATCAGCCTAAATATAACAAAACAATTTTTCGACAGAACCGCTAACTGTTGATTCCATACTAACGACTAATAGAGATTTATAACATAAGTTCGGTATCAATATGGTTTGTACGTATGGACAAATATTTGGGGAAAGAAGAAAAGAATAAACAAAATCATGAAATTCACTGCCAAAGATTTAACTTTTTCTTTCAGTTTCTTCCGGTTACTGAGTGAAAGAAGTTCGGTAAGTCGAAAATCTATCACTGCATTCGTTCAAAATAAAATACCCTATTTCAATTTCAATGTTCCATGGATGATAAAATATCGATTTTGACGGAGTAGGCGTAATATTGAAGATATATAACTTTGATGAAAACTTCGAAATCCTTCATGTCAAAAATAAAGGTATCAAGCTTAATTACGGAGAATTCATTAAAAATTCAAAATGTCTACCCAACGACCAACTTGATCTCGATGATTCGCCTTTGTTGAATTAATTTTTTTAATGAGTAGTGATAGTTATTAAGGACATTTCCAGGTTCATTGTATTGCTATCTATAAGTTTTGTGGGTTCTGGGAATATGAGATGAGACTAGGTAGATTCCCACTTCTTAATTAATTAGAATTGCATTTAAATTAGGTTTCAACGGAAAATATTTTAATCTATAAGTAATAATAAAATATATTAATTTTTTCCTTTTATTTAATTCGGCCGATCAAAATCCAGTAAAAATAAATTGAGAAAAAATATTTAAAAAATATTTCATTTTACAAAATTAAGACAAATGTTTTTCCAATTAAATTTACGGTTTCATTTTGTACCTGGTAGATGAAGCCAGTGTGTTGTCAAATTATATTTTGTTTTTTTGTGAAATGAAGTGGTGAGAAGTGTAAATTTTGTATTTTTCTATATTTTCAATGTTGTTTCCATTCAAAAAATTTTTAGGTGAATCAAATTGTAATAAGTACACTTATTTCCACTGAAAATTATGAATTATATCCATTTGCGTGTTTTTGTAATATATTTCCCCTTATTTCTTCTCTTTTTAAAATTACCTGCAATTAATTATATGTGATGTTTTCTAGAGTATTGTGATTATTTCTTGTTGAAATGGAAGTCTGAAAAATACTTAATGAGTAAATTGTTGTTTTAATTTTATTTGTAGGTTGCACTAAATGAAATTCCTCAACATTATCAAATATTTAGTTGTTTTGCGCTGTAAATATTTTATGGATTCGACTCTCAGAATCAGATTTAGGTAAATAATTTGTCTGTTTGATTGCAATCGTATTTTCAATTAGTTCTCTGATTAGATAGTCCGTCAACCCGCTGCCAAAGTGTGTAATGATTTTATAACGTATGCCCTTTCGGGATTTGGTAGTTATAAATATAATGATATATGAACAAGCAAAATTAGCGCTAACCCGTGGAACACAACAATAAAAATGAATAATACTTTTTTTTCTTAAAAACATGCATACCCACTTAAAAAATTTGTCAGAAACTAGTTGATTACATAAAGAAATCACGTATTTTAATGATAGTTTAGCGTATGCCAAGCATACCAAACGATATTTTCTTCGAACAAAAATCAGACGGAAACCGACCGGCATACGTATCGCGAGGGTCAGAAGAGTCGACATATACCCTCAAATGTGTTGAGAAATTAGGCATTGTTGAATCTATACGTGTTCACACATGTCTTTGAGAAAATAAAGTATTATTATGATTATTATTATCATTGTTGTGTTCCACAGGATAGCGCTAATTTTTCTCGTTCAGTGATCATTATATTAATAGGTACCAAAACCCTAAAGGGCATACGTTACACATTTTGGCAGCGGGCTGACTGGCTAAGACATTATTTTTTTTCCTAGGGTGACTACTAATACAACAGAGGGAGCGGGGGAACATCAATTAAAAAATAACTCAGTTTCTCCGTTTGTTTGAAAGTGGTTGACAATGTTTCACTTTGAGTAAGGTTATTCTGGACTTTCATTGTCTAAAAAAGAACAAAGAAAAATTTAATTCTCTGCAATTTTTATTCACGACGTTTCAACTGTTAAAATCTACAGTCGTTATCAAGTGTATAAATGCAACACTGTACTTCTTATATATGATATGGCTAATTTTTTGTCATTAGCCTAGGGGTAATTTGCCTGTGTTTAGGTAAGCTTGTAAATAACAATGCCGGGCCCTTCCGGTACAGCATTGTTAATTCTTATCGCAATTACAGTTGATCCATGCCACTAATTAAGGGTTTCCACACATTACGGATTTCTATGCTTGCTTGACTGAAGACATTGTTGTTCATAATATATGCACTCTCTTTAAACTTTCTTCTATACCAGCCCTCTTCTTTATAGATGACATCGGCTTCAGTCCAATGAGGAGAAACATCAAAGTCAGGAATAGCGGATCATGTCTGGACACAATATTGAATGGACTGAAGCCGAAGTCATCCATAAAGAAGAGGACTGGTACAGAAGGAAGTTTAAAGAGAGTGCATATAATATGGACAACAATGTCTTGAGTATAGCAAACATAGAATTCCGTAATGTGTGGAAACCCTTAATTAGTGGCATGGATCAATTGAAATTGCGATACGAATTAACGAGGCTGTACCCGGCACTGTTATTAACAAGCTTACCTGAACACAGGCAAAATACCCCTAGGCTAATGACACAAAATTGGCCATATCATATATAAGAAGTATCCTAAGAGTGTCGCAATTATACACTTTATAACGACTGTAGATTTTAACAGTTGGAACGTCGTGAATAAAAATTGCAGACAACTGAATTTTTCTTTGTTCTTTTTTAGACAATGAAATTCCAGAATAACCTTACTCAACTCAGTTTCTATTTAGATTCAGTGCAATTCAACCGTTTTCCATTTAGAATGAAATATACGGACTCTTTTGAAATAAAACTATATTTGTTCAGTCTTTTGACGAATGTGTAAGTGTTTTTCACTTTGAACTGAAAAAGACCAATTATATTATGGGTAGATGCTTTTGTATAAATTTTTTTCCGAGAATGTAAAATATTCTGAAATTTGTAAATATGTTTTAGTTTTCGTCGAATATGTAAGACCCTTTCTTGTGGAATCATATTGAGTGTGATCCTATTGACATCTACGTTGGTGTATTATAATAATTGTAAACACATATCTGTACAATTTTTCTTCGACAGAATTTTTCTCTTCACTACGGGAGCTCACACAAAACGTCCATCGTTTTTTTAGTCACTAGTACTTTTTGTTTAGAACCTTTTGTATATAGAATGTTTGGATTTCTTATCATTTGTAATAAAGGACGAACAAAATCTACAATTTTTTATTTAGACTCAACCTTTTCACTCACGTTCTTTGAAATAAAAATTTTAAATGTTGCAAACATCATGATTTTTCCTAAGATTTCTCAGCCTATCGTAATAGTTATTTATGTATCACGGGCGTAAAGTAGGCGTTTATGGCCTGCGGCGTGGATGATGGCCCGATGGCGTTAGCCGAGGGCCATCACACGCCGAAGGCCTTAAACGCATTTTACGCACGTGATACATACAAAATTTTATGCACTAGCGGTTTTATAGCGCGAATCACAAATACTGACTTGAATTGCAATGGTCTACACGTTTCATACGTTATGCATACAATAATTAAGGGTAACATAATATGAGGAATGTGAAACTATAGTAGCTGAGTGCTATATTGGAGAATCTATTTCAAATAAATAGATCATCACCGAAAAAATTGCCAACGATTATGAACAAATGTTAGAAAGAGTATTGCTCTATTGAACTGAAATGATTCTAATTCGTGTTAGGAATAGCATGAAATGATGTGTGAGTATAGACAATTTGAGAATTTTGTCTACTTTACGGCCCGCCGGGCCACAATGCGCCCACGGGCGGTAATGTGCCACTTTACGCCCGGCGAACCGGGCGGTAAAGTGTACTTTACCGCCCGCTAGTGCATAAAAAAATTTGTAATAGCCAATTTTTGTGTTATGAGTTGTGCTAAATTTAGTACAATATGAGCAAACGGTATAATATGGGAAATTATAATATGAGAACACAAATTTTTTTGAATCAGACAAAACATTGTAATTCAGTAAAAATGTTTCATAAAAATTAAAAAACATCCAAAAACGAAAGTAGCAATGTCACAGCCTACTCTGTGATATTTCAAGATTATTTTATAGGTACCAGTCACAATGTAGGTACTTCAATTGATTCTGCCAAGTTTCTGCGAATGAAACTTCCCGTTTTCTTGTTCTTCCACTGAAACTGTCCAACTGAATATACGAGCATTCTGAATCAATTTGGTACTCTGAAGTTTACCCCCTGAAGCCTCTAAATTAGTGTTTTCTGATTAATTGAGACCCTTCTTATAGCCATGTCACTCAATGGTACTGTGAAAATAACAAAAACAAATTTAATGATATATAAATGAGGTTATGTCTACCACATAATGTGCCACTAGCTCACAGTGTACTAAATTCATCACACCGAAATTCATGTTCAAAACTACAAAATAGTGAGGAAATGTTTATATATTTTGAATCGACTACGTATTTTTTTCAATAAATAAATTTCACATTGAGAAGTTCAAAAATAGCACACACCAAATTGTTTACTTAGTCTAAGATCCGAACCTGAATCGACCTTCACCGAGCTGATAATATAATCAAACTTATTTCGTATATTAAAAAATATACAGTGTGTCCCACTTTGAGCATCCACACCCTCATATTTCGTTGAGCATGAAATAATTCGAAATTTTCTTTGACTCAAGTTGTAGTACTCGGAAATACCTACCTTTATGTTTACGGAACCTTTGTATTTCCATTTTCCACGGTTAACTACGACCAAATGAAAAGTGAAAAATTGGGAAAAACATACTAGGCATTTTTTTATCGCAAAAGTAACACCAGGTTCTGTTTCAGAACACCTTAAAACCCCCAAATCTCAATGCTTGAATCATTTGAATATACATGGTATCATCTGTAGCTGGTAGCATGATCAAGTCTAATCCATAAATAATGCTTGGAAAATTTATATGGTGGTTCTTCGGGTAGTAAGGCCGACGTGTTTTCAGAGAAGAACTCGGCGTTTCGCCAACACGAGTGGTTAGCATTTTCAAGAGTTATTTTAAAATTTTTTGCTTTCTGTAGTCGCTGTCAAATGCTTGACATTTGTTATACGTTGTCTCAATAAATACCTGTGATTTGACGTTCTTACATCTGATTGGTCCATAGCGTTAGCAGATATCATAGAATCGTTCGTACCGTTATTTTGTGGGTAGGGAGCTAATTGAGAATTTTTGAGAACTGGAAGCCAAACCTTGTTCAATTGTAGTCCTTCTTCGGTTCTGTTGAAGTTGCTGTGGTGTTTCTGGATTTCAATTGCTTCCCGTACGTAAACTATGGAGAGTAGAGATATTGTAAACAGTACGGCGTTATTTTGGAGCAAATGACATTTGAATTGCATACAAAATAATTAATTACATAACATTGTAGGGGTACCTCTCCTCTCCATAGTTTACGTACTGAGCAAAGCACTTCTGTCACTCATTTCCTCACGCGTTGAAATTTAAATCTTTAAAATTCGCAAACCTCTATTAGGACCAAATTTTTCGCAGACAACCCTATATCAACGTGTTCACGATAAAACAGCGCTTATGCTGATATTAATTTTTTCGATTTTTCAAAAAATAATTAAAAATATTCTGTCCAGGATTTTTTCAGACAACCCACTTGTAATATATTTTCTAATATACGAAATTTATTATAAAATAAGTTTGATTCTATTATCATCTCGGTGAAGGCCGATTTAGGTTCGGATCTTCTACTAACTCAGATGATTCTCGTCAGCTGAAATTTTCAGAAATAGTTCCCCAACTATCCGAAGATGCCGGAAAAAATTATATTTGGCATCTACAATAACAACTTATAAAACCATATGTCAACAAAATCAGATAAAATTACCTGTACACAAAAAAATCAAGAAATTATGTACTAAATTTAGGACACCATGACCGAAAGGTATGGGGCTTCTGGTATGAAAATAATATTCGGTTATAATTGCACAAGTGCAAATTACAGATAATTTTGCAAGGAAGCGTGTTATCTAAAAATTGCACTAGTTTATTTTCATATTTTGACGAAAGAAACCGAGTCCGAAGGAGGAGGACTATTTTACAAAATATTAAATTCACGGAGTGCAATTTTGTTATACATTTTTTATAAGATAACACGCTTGTATATAAATTCGCACAATTTCTTGTTCATTCCAAAAACATGATTTGAATAATATGCTCAGATAGATGATTTAGCCGGAAAATGACATAAAAAGTCGAAAATTTAAAAAATCAATTGATTGACAATGGTCAATTTAGTATAAACTGTGATTTTTAGCCAATCGAGAAAAAATATGTATTTACTTGTAAAAATCACGAAAAATAGGTAGAGAAAATCGTCAGATAAACTTGAAATTTGCCCAATATACAAGGATGTATTGATATCTATTTAGCCTAGACCAGTTTCCCTGCATAAACAAAATATTGCGTTACCATAGCAACGAACAATAACTTATTAGAAGTGTCAGTGTAAAGTTTGACGTCAAAAAAGTAAACCAGAGTTACCCAATAAATTAAAAGAAAAAATATGTCCACCGAAATTGTGAAAATCGAAAAATTGGAGTATCGAACCATCATCAAGTACCTGTATTTAAAAGGGTTAAGAGGTAATCAGAATTACGAAGATATGCCTAATACCCTTGGTGGCCAATGTCCTTCGTATGCGACCGTGAAAAATTGGACTGCAAGCTTCAAAAGAGGTAAATTTTCCATTGAAGATGATGACCGATCGGGAAGGCCAGTTTCTGTGTCAGTCCCCGAAAATATCGATGCAGTTCATGACATGAATTTGACAGACCGTCGAATTGGGCTAAAACGGATATCTGAAGCACTGAATATTTCATACGAACGCGTTCATCATATAGTTCACGTCAATTTGGACATGAGAAAAATTGCTGCAAAATGGATCCCTAACTGTTTGAATGTTGACCAAAAGCGTGCAAGGATAGTAGCATCGCGTTCGATCTGTGCTCGATTTGAAAACGATGTAGATTTCTTAAACCGAATTGTTACTATGGATGAGACTTGGGTACATTTCTACGATCCAGAAACAAAGCAACAATCGATGGAATGGCGACACTCCGGTTCTCCAAGACCTAAGAAGTTTCGTGTCCAAAAATCTGCTGGAAAAGTTCTTGCTTCAGTTTTTTGGGATTGCCATGGAGTAATCATGATTGATTTTTTGGATAAGGGTAGAACAATATCTGGAGATTACTATTCGACATTACTGACCACTCTACGGGAAAAAATTAAAGACGCGGAAAGCTTTCCAATGGTGTTTTGTTTTTGCAGGACAATGCCCCTGCACACAAATCTCATGTTGCCATGCAAAAAAAATCGTGAAATAGGGTTTGAATTACTAGAACACCCCCCTTACTCACCAGATTTGGCTCCGTCCGACTATCATATCTCTTTCCTCAACTGAAAAAAAGTTTAAAAGGTCGTAAATTTTCTTCCAACGAGGAGGTAATAACAGCTGTGGAGGTCTGGCTTGCAGAGCAAGAAGAAACTTTTTTTTTGAAAAGTCTAGAGACGTTGCAGGTTTGCCGTAATAAATGTATCCAATTAAGAGGAGAATATGTTGAGTAATAAAATATTTTGACATTGAAATTTTGCTTGGTTCTATAGTAGGCTAAGACTTTTTCAATATATCGTCGTATAAAAATTAAATATATTAAAATTTCATGCTGATTCCAAAAATATATAATTTGAATGACAGAATATTCACCTGGAAAAGGAAATGGGTCGAGGACGGTTAGAGATAGAGACGATATAGATTTTAAAAAACAATTTCTTTATTTCAAAAAACATTCATAATACTTATGCTTATTTTCAATAAAATAATAATCATTTAGCATTAGAATGTATAAACAAAAATACTGTACAAATAAATAATTCATCTGGATTATAAATAGATAGAACAGCATATTGAATACAAACAATCACCAGCAAGTATGTATCTGTAGACAACATATATAACATTCAATTATATTTGTGTAGAAAAACGGCTTTTCAATTTGAGCAATTTTTCTTCGGAGAAGGTTTAAGTGAAAATGCGTAGTTTGCAATGTTCCTATAAAGGTGCCCTTCTAATAAGTTCAAATTTTTCGCAGACGCTTTGTTATGAGATTTTTTTCTGAGAAGTCTATGGAAAGTCATTCATATTTTTGATAAAGAAATACATCAGACTTTTTGCAAAGGTATAATAATAGTTCCTTTGGCAAAAATTGAAATGGTGTTTTCCAATTCAGAAAAATCTGATACGTTTCAGATTTATTACTGTTTTAATAGAAACTAGAAAATTTCGTGTGAAAGATTTTTACAACTATACCCAGAACGTTCACAACCACATTATAAATATTTTAATAATTTGGACAGGAATTTGGATCTTTTTGGAAGTTTTAGTAAACCCCAAATTGAGTAGGCGGAATAAGAGTTGAAGCTGAAGATGAAGGAGCTGTTACAAATGCTGTAGGTTTTGATATCAAGAGATAATATATATTTTATTAATGTAATATTTGCGATATGTTATTCTTGAAAGTCATAAGTATCATCCTTATAAATTACATGTCAGCCAAGAACTGAGACCTGGAGATAGTGAAAAAAGGCTTGAATTCTGCAATTGGCTTGATGAAAAATTGCAACAAAAAGAAGAACTTTTGAATGACATTATCTGGACTGAAGAATGCAATTTTTCCACGAGCGGCCTTTTCAACAGGAATAATGAGCATTATTATGCAGTGGAAAATCCGTACTCAAATCGGCAAGTGCGGAGGTAAGACCAGGCATCATTCAATGTTTGAGTAGGGCTAAATCGAAACAGAATCTTGGGGCCAAGTATTTATATACGATGTAAACTCAAATTCGAAACGTTACCTTGATTTAATCCAAAACTCACATCCTTTTGAAGACGAGCCGCTGAATATAGTTCAGCAACTGTGGTGGCAACAGGATGGCTCACCACCCCACAATGGGCAGTTACACAAAATATCAATGAAACATTTTCTAATCAATGGATTGGAAACCAAGGGGTGATGGGCTGGCCTGCTAGAAGACCCGATTTATCCCCTATGGATTATTTTTTAAGGGGATATTTGAAAAACCGTTTGTTCAAGGATATTCCACGTGACATATGTTTTATACCAGAATTGGGAATAACAACCCTACGAGCAAGAGAAAAATGCATAGGTGCAAGGAGGATTATTCAAGTATTCACTTTAGGTTTTCAGTTTGTTCCTTTTACAGGTGAGGAATAGTTGTTACAAGAAATTGAGTTTTATCAGTAGTATTTTGCCAAAAGTTCAGTTTCATAATGATTTAGAAGGGTGGGGGTAAGGGGTTTCATCAAAATCTTGTAATTGTTTTCATGCTGACTAGCATTTCTTCAATGCTCAATTGAAAAAATCGACAATAAAAAACGGAAACTATCGATTTTTGTCATCGAAACGTTTAAAAATCGAAAATTGTGATTGGTCATAGCTTTTGGGGTGTCCAAATGTACCAATGAAGTAAATGAAAAATCCTGGTCCTTATTTATAATAAAGTTGATGATGGTTTCTGGAAGATGAAACGTCGGATTTCAAATTTGAAATCAACATATTGTAGGGAAGGAAAGATGGCCGTATAAAGTGTCAATAATTTTGATCAAGTTCTAAATAACTCCGAAAGAATATAAAAAATTGTTTTAAGAAATTTAATTTTTTTCCTGATATGTCCGAGAGTATTCGGTATTTTCCAAATTTTGAAAAGGCATTTTGTTCGGCAACAAATTGCGCAACTTTGCTACAATTTTATCGAATTGTAACGTTCTTCAATATTGTAAATTTGTAATCTTTTTACCTTTCCAAAATTTTCTTACGAAAAAATCTTTGGCGGAACGGTTTTACACAAAAAGAACTTATTACAAGGACAACTTTAAAGCGACATTGTATATACCACGGAAATCTATTTGACGTATGAAACATTACAAAAATATTTTGTTATGCTTTGCTTTCATCTGCATCTTTAACTTTAAGATTTGATTGATGCCTCTGGAAATTCGATTTTTTTCATTATGAGGATGATCCAAGCAAAAACTGGCAATTTTATGAGGCGCCATTTGGGTAAAAAGTGTTTTTTTTTTTATAAATATATGAAATTTTGTAATAATATGTTGATTAGTTGGAGCAATTTTTTTTATTTTGCTCTCCGGTATACTTATTTTTGATCAAACACAATATATTTACGTTTCAAGAGTTACAAATATATAAAAATGTTTATTCCTATATATTTATAAATTCGATCTATTTAAGTTCGTCAACAGATGGCGCAACTGACGCGATTTAGTACACGCTCGCTCAACATGGCAACTAGGCAAAGTCATTGGTTCATGAAGTGGCTAACAGAATGCAGTGGCACGGCAGGTGTCATTTGTCTTCCTGTTTTTTAGTTCTTAGGTGTGTGACTTCGAATAATCCAGTGATTATTCAAAAAAACTAATGAAATATTTTGAGAATTCATTCTGGCGAATGCAACATGATTGGGCCACCATCTGCCAAATTATGTACAAATGAATTCGCATCGTTACCATATCCTGGAGTCTACTAATTCTTGTCGGTGGCGCCATCTCATGACGACATAAAATATATAGAATTTATAAATACTTATATGGGAATTTCATATAAGCATTTGTAATGCTGGAAGTGTAAATATATTGTGTTTGATCAAAACTAAATATATCGGTTAGCACAATAAAAAATATTTGCTACAACTAGTAAAAATATTGACACAAAATTTTATATATTTGCAGAAAAAAATGTTTAGCCAAACGGCGCCTCATATAATTCTGTGTGGTGAACGAACACGTTTTGTAAAAAAATTACTCAAAACTCTGCCTGTATGTAATCGGAATATCAACATATAGCACACAGAATATGGAGCTGGCAGGCGCAGATCAGAGTGAAAATATATAGTTTTATGTATACAATATATATTAGGTAATAAAATAAAAAATTTGTGATGTGAAGAAATTGCAAGGTACATAGCAGATAAGGTTCTTCTATTTTATCATATTCTTTAACATAGATCAGTCACAATGATATATCGGTATAATCAAGTAAAGCAATACAACACATATGATTAATAATTTTATTCTCCCTATCTAAGATAAATTCGTTTTTCAATTTGAAATTATTAAAAAGGTTTAGTAACTGGACTATATTTACAAATCTTTCAAATCTTCTGATACTTCTAAGGATCAATTCGTTCAATCAATGGATACTCCAAGCATACGAGATCTGGAATTCAGGAAAAAATTCAGGATTTTTTTACTCAATGGTTTTAAACACGTTTTTAGTCGTTGAATTTGATTTTCAACTTTTGTCAACTCGTCAGAGTTGAGCTAAATTCAGTAATCGCGAAAAACGACGTTTTTGGCGTTTTTTCGGGATTTTCGCTTGTTGCTCACCAATTACTGCTTTTTTTGATGATGACTATTCTATACAAAATAAGTAGATTAAATTTCCTTTAATCGACATCCAGCATCCTTCAAAAAGTTGACATCATATGGAAAAAATAATAATTTATTTTGAAATTCAACTTAGGAGTTGAGTTGTGCTTTGAAAAATATGAAAAAATTACCTACTCGGTTGTTTTTCAAAATAATCGCCGAAAAAAGGCTCATTTAATCGAATTAAAAAAAATTAAGAAAATAGTTGGTTTATATTCGGATTTCACACCTATTCCTGGAATTTGAACGTTCTATTGCAACTTTCACTTTTTGTAATTTTTTTGATAATTATTACGAAATTTCTGGAATATTTAAAAATTCCCAACTTAGTCAAAAACTATTTTATACCAGTAGCTATTATATGCGACTAATTTTCAATTAGGAACCTTCAACAAAAATATGTTTTTTTCTAGAAAATGAGAATTACTGCTAAAAATATCTGTTATGATTGATGCAAAGTTGACGTATGTCCAAGCAGTTTGGATATAAATTCATTTAAGGGGATTTTTTCAGTATTAAAATGACACCGAAGTCTCAATTCAAAACACGATAAAACTTCGTTACATTTCTAACCAAAATTTACGAATTTTCATGGTACAAATCTCAAATTTAAATCTTATTTGTCCGGATACATGAAACTTTCATCAATCTTTTGAAGAAGGCTGTGGAGATGAATGAAATGGGTAATATATGATAAAACTTAAGTATGTTTCAACAAACTTAAAAAAAAGACATTGTCAACCTTACTAAATTAAAAATTCGAGAGTGTGAAGTCAAACAAAAAATTATGAACTTATTCAACAACAAAACACAAATTGTGAGTAAAAATTTCCCGAATCAAACTCAACTTTACATTTCTGAATGTCTTCCTTCCTGTTCTTCGTGATCCTTTTGTGTTCATCTTGTACAGCATTTCTGATGAACTGTGCGGCGTTTATTCGCTAGATATTTCCGAATGTCTGCTAAAGATTTCGTAACTTCCCCAAAACTGTTTTGTATCACTAGCTCTAATATGCTACTAACTTTTAATTACGAATTATCAAAAAAAAATATTTTTTAGAAAATGAGAAATACTGTTGAAAATTTCTGTTATATTCGATACAAAGTTGACGTATCGTCAAGCATTTAGAATAGAAATCCATTTAAGTGGATATATTTAGTTTTCAAATAATACCAAAGTCATAATATATAACGTCATAAAACTTCCTCAAAACGAAACACAAATAGTGAGTAAGAAGCAACAGTTAGAAATTTTCTTGGTGAACCGTTTAGACGTAAAATTATTGGTAATTATTGAAAACATCATTGGCCACCTAGTTCTCCTGACTTAACCCCACTGGATTTTTTCATGTGGGGTTCTCTGAAGCATCGAGTAGACAAGCACCGGACATTTAACTATATTGTATTTGTAATCCACTCTAATTTTATAGAATAGTCATTATCAAAAAAAGCATCGTTCGTCAGCCATAATCAAAAACTCCGAAAAAACTGCAAAAACGCGTTTTCTTGCTATTATTAGAGTTACCTCCACCTCAGGCGAGGTGGGAAAGTTGAAAGATTCAGTGACCAAAAATACATATAAAACCGACAAAAAAAGAAAACTTCCGGAATTTTTTCCTGGTAAAAACCCCGTATGATTGGACTAGTAGTTTTTGGCTAATCATTGTACAGCTAGCGCTAGTGTCTGATCTTCCAAGAAACACTATGAACAGTAGTAAATACTAAAGCTTTCAGCACATTTACTTTTCGTAGATTATGTGAGATGCTCCAGCCTCAGATGATAAAATTTTCTCTTGAATGGATTAGGCTGGAATTTGTTAACCACTCTGCGATATTCAAAACAAATCAAATTCGAGTAAATAATCAAAGCGCGTAAACTAACTCTTCGATAAAATGTGTCGAGACCAATACTAAATCGAACTAACATGTTCAATGAACGATAGAAGTCGCAATTGAACTGATATACGGGACCTCTAAACACTCATGAACGAGAATTCTGCCTATGATTTTGGTGTAATTAATTCTAATTGTAGCCCATTAAATTTGACAGGCCGTCAATTCAATGCGCTAAAGTGGGAATGAGCAGATTGTAGCCTCTGAAAGTTTTGCATAAATACGAGATCTCCTGGTTATGAAAGACACTTCCGTTTTACCGTTATAGTGAATATCTTCGAAAATAGGAGAAATTGCGAAAGTCTTGAAAATGCAGCAGAAATGAAATTCCAGTTGGTCAGTGCCATGAATATGCTCTACAAGTGGTCGAAGTATAAAGTACAGTGTCCGGAAGTTTGATTACCGATGTTTATTACTGAACCGGAATAATGTATTCTCGTAAACTAAGTCGTTTGAGTCAAAAGTGGTTGAACAATAAAAGGATGAACTGAAACACAGCTCAAAAAGGATGATTCAGCACGAAGACATCAAAGATGAATCTCTTGCGCCGTTAGTCAATTGTTAATTAAATAAGTTGGTAGCAAATCACCTGAACGTGACATATTTCTAGGAAATGCAATGTTCGGTGAATTAAAATACCTCTCGTTCTCTGGAAACATATTTTGCCATAAGAATCCCTGTATAAGAAAACGTATGTCCCAGATGCCTGAAAATATTGTACCGCTTGTTTAATGAAAAATGTATTATGGAAACGATAGTCTATCGTATAATGATAAATTCATTTTATGATAAAAAATATGCCGTTTTGCCTTGAAAAGTGTGTATACAGGTGACCCTTAAATGAACAGCTGTACAGAAAAGAAGAGTTGGATCGCTGAATGAAAGATGCATGTGAAGAAATAGATGAACCGACTGTTATCAACGTGAGAAAAGCTATTTATAATAGGGCACTTTACTGACAAGATTTAGGAGGGGCAACTTCGAACACTTCATAAAATAATTATTCGAGTTAAAAGATCTACCATTAAAAAAAGAATGAATTCTCTTTACCATAACCAATTTATTTGTTTTAATTGTGAATTTACAGAACACATTCGTAAGCTTTGCAATTTTCCGGTAATGTTTTTCTATTACGCCTCTCATTTGTCCAATCCATTAAAAGATTGAAATACAAATTCATAACAAAATTTAGTTTGCAAAATCTACCGGAATGGGCCAAAATCCATACTTCATTTCAAATCGGAATGTCAATGTTCAAAGGTTGATATTTCGAAAATAATTGCTTTAAGCATGAAATTTATCAGAGAAAGCTGTAGTTAGACTTATTATCAGATTTCGAAAATGGAATAATGAACAAACATGTTCTATTTAATAGAAAATATTCGAAATAGCGCTTAGCCGCTGTTTGAAAACTTTCAGTTGTCATTTTTCCTCGAAGAAGAAGGTTTTCAAGCCTGTCAAACTTTTCAAGCCTTCTAAATTTCGTTGCGATATTAAAAAAATTAGTACAGTTATATCATTCATAATTATTATCTTGGAACTAAACAATTGAGTGAATAAAAATTGCCCACTTCCAAAGATATTTTGATCAAAAGTTCAACAATGTATAATGGGCGTACGATTTGTTTTCACTTTCCATTGAAAATCGAATTAGTCAAATTACGTTTTTTTTCTTCAGAAAATGTTTATTCTCGCGTCACAGATTTTAAGGTGGTACTTTTCAGTTTTTTGCAATTGAAACAGCAAATGCTTCATCGACTCATTGTTTCCGTGGTCTGTATAATAAATACCCGAATGCCTCAAATTTCAGTAAACGTGCCCATCATACGTTGGGGAAAATTATAAATTTGGAGAATTGAGATGAATGCGACAACTATGTGGACTATCCAGCCTTCATTCAAGATAATTTTTCGTTCATCGTCGAACCAGAGCCTCCGGCCTGGACAGTAATACGATTTTTCGAAACATGAACATAAGAATATTTACAAAAGGTTCAAATCCTTCAGGGTGGGATATCGTAGTTACTTCGAAATAGAATACTCAATCGAAAACATTCACGAATTATTTTCATCCTGGTAAAAGAGATCTAGTTGTCCTAATTTCTAATGAAATAGGTCGGTAGCTCATATTTGCAGTATACTCTCAAGCATCTACAATGGATCAAATAAATTGTTTTCGCTTCTAGTGTTTTTCTTCATTGCCTACACTTTGATTGATTCAGCTTTCATTTTGAAGCTCACGTTATAACTTCATGATGTTCCTTGAAAATCCCGGACGCGATACTTTCGTTACTGTTTTATGTTGTTATTCTATAATATCATTATGCAAATATTTACAAGTACGGTTTGATATGGATTTTGCAAATCAATGATCAGTCATATGTAAAATAATATAAAAACAGTTGATTGTGTAAAATCCATTCGAAACCTCTGAATCACATACATATAGGTAACATATTGTAAATAAATAATATACATTTTGGCATCTTTGAAATTCTTACACAAATAGACTTTGGTTTTTTTTTGGTATAAAAAGACTTACTTCGTAAGCTTTTCCCATTTTTTTGGTACATCACACTTAGTTAATTGAATTGATTCACTTTTGTGTCTAGTCTTAGTTCCCAAGTATGTTTCACTAGCATAGCTCTGTGAATGCAAACCACCAACGGTCCTGGCAAGACTTCCTGATCTCCCTTTTCCTCCTCCTCTTCTTCGTCGACTCCACCTGCTTTCGCACAAATTTGATATTGTATGGATCCTCTGCTAGCTCGGGATATTGCTGGACGTCGTGAATATACTCTCCGTCATAGTTACTGACGTAACCGATTTTGGAAAGCTCCTCCAAGTCACTCGTGCTCCACTCCAGGCTGCCCGTGAAGCCGTTCTTGTAGCACTCCTTCTCTTTGTGCCAGGCTTTCCTGATTACCGATAATTTGGCGTGGTGAAGCAGCCTTTGTTTCTCTTTCTCCACAGATGTGCCGTATCTGAGGTTGATGACCACGTTCAGCCCGTGGATTTTCACGTCGAAGTAGCTGTTGCCGCTCCCGTTTTCTCTGGCGATTTCGTGGAAAGTTGTGTTGACTTGTCCTTGCAGGCGTTTTAATTGACCTGTCGGAAGAAAATATAGTTAATTCTTCAAGGAGTTCCGCAGGGTTCCGTTTTGGCACCAATTATTTGGATTATATGAATAGCATTATGGATATCAACCTGATTGGAAAGCATTTTTTTTTGCAGAAGATACTATCTAAAAATGTCCAAATCTTAAAAACAAATTTGGAAAAGATATTGAAATAATTGAAGATGGTTGAATGAAATCAGTTTTACTACTAAATCAGAAAAAAACTGTCTAAATGATAGTCAAACAAAAGAATTCGAAAAATATCAAATTACAAATTATAATAAAAAAATTAACTATTGCTGAAGTTGAGGATGGGTCTGATGATTGACAAAAATTTAAATTTTGAGAGTCATGTAGAGAAAATCAAAAATTATATTATTCCTTCTATTAGAAGAATACAATTTAAGAGAAAACATATCAATTGTTAATACAGAACGCAGATTATTATCTCAAATCAGATATATGATCACAGTCAAAAACAAATAGAAATTATTTATAGATGGATGAAAAATGCAATAAAAGTGATATTTGGCACACTTTGGGATACACCATTTTCAGATTTGTACTAAAGCAATTTAGAAAAATTCCAAATCACAAAGTCATAATATTGGGACCACTTTTACTTGGATAATATTCATTTCAACAAAGGAAAAGCAGATCCAATTTTCAGCTCCAAAAAAAACATTAAATAAATTACCAGAACAAATAAAATATTCAAAAACTATAATTTCATTTTCCAAAAATTCAAATTATGTTTATAAAAATAATAAAAAGCTTTGTTATAATTATAATTTGTTTACTGCATTTGATCATTGATGTACATTCAAACTTCCTCAAAACAGAACTTGTTCTGAATGGAAATTATTTCTACAATAAATAAATCAATAAATTGGGGTAATTCGCTTAAAATGATTAAAACTAAAAGTTCATATTATTGTATAAATTGAATCTATTATTGAAAAAGTAAAATATTTCAAAGGCACCTTATTCGCTCGTAACTTCAACCTAAATTTGTTGCCCAATTCAGCTCTCCCTGTAGCAGGGATAAATGAACGCAACAATTTGGCGCCCAACGTGGGAAAAAATCCAATAATCGGAATGTATCTACTGTTACTCACCTTTGTCATCATTGGCTTTCCAAGTTTCATCCTTGACGAAGTGGAAAGCGTTCTGCTGAGCGCTGTGCACCACGAAAGTGAAAGGCAGCATATGCGAACGATTGAACACGGAAGTGTAAACATCCCTGTAGATGGCGTTCGCCGGCGGAACGCTGGAGACGACGGCCTGCCCGGACTCCGTCTGCGACACCAGGATGCCCCTTCCGAAGGGGGGATCCGACGCGGATCCGATCTTCTTCGGCGCCAAGTCGATGACGTTCGTTTTCAAGGCCGACTTGGAGAAGACTGACAGCTGTTGGGCGGTTTGCATCTTTCTCGTGTTCAGGTGGGCCAAGAAACCCGAATGGATTTCCACGGAGGCGGGCTGGATTTTCAGTTGGGTGCTGAGGGCGTTTCTGGACGGATCCCAAAACGTGGGGGGTTTGGTGAGGAAGGGGGGCATGTGGCCGCCGGGCAGCTGGTCGGGGTACAGCTGCGGAGCTAGGCTCTTCAAGTCGATGCCTATTTTTTCCAGCCAGTCGAGGTGATCTGAAAAGGTTAATAGGAATAAGTTCTGTTCAATGTTCGGACGAGATTTTCATTCGTCAAAGGAATAGAATGGAAACTACTTTTCCAAAACACTGAAACGATTAATAATAATAATATTAATAATTATAATAATGTCGGGGCGTGGTGCAGTGTTTAGAGCGTCCGACTCTGGGTCGAAAGGTCCGGAGTTCGAGCCCCAGTTGCGGCTGGAATTTTTTAATTTAGTTTGACTTATTAAATTATTCAAATCTCGTGGCTGGACTGAGGTGAGTCCTGCACGATTCACTGTTGCGTTCCAATTAACAGTGCTGCTCCTAAGGTGGCGCATGGAGTTAGTAACAATGCCTATCCAGAACACGTGGCTAATGACCATAGCAGTAAATGCCAATAAGATAAAATAATAATAATACCTTTATTGTTTTTCAAAACATGGTTTTACAGCAAGAGTTGAGTAGGAGGGAAAAAAGTAACATAAGAATAGCGAGATGTAAAGAAATAGAAAAAAAATAATAATAATGAATAAAGTAAGTTCACTCGTTATGAATCAAAGACGTGAGCCTCAAAAAATATTCCATACATAACTAATAGCTATAATTTTAGCCTCATCTGAGGAGAGTGCGTCTTAGGAGGAAAGTAAAGATCCCCAGGACTCAAGAGATCTACAATTGGGTTTCATAACAATATAAATAGGGCATTCGAACAGAATATGGAAAACGGTTTCAGCATCGCGGCGATTGCATACTGTGAATATCTGGTTTGGGACAATCAGATGAGACAACCCATTCATGGTGAATTTAATTTTGTAATTATTTACTAAACGCAGTTGGGCTATGGTACGGGTGACCTGTATCGGAAGTTGGAGTAACAAGTATTTTTGGGACGTTTTGAAAGGCTTGAATTGATGTAGAGTGGCAAAAAGGTGCATCTTTGTAAAAGAGAAATATCAGCATTAAAAATATTATCATAAAAGCTGGACAAAACTTTTTTTTGTGTTAAAAAAATAAATTTGCAGTTCATTCTATTCAAAACGTGCCACCCTGAATAACTTTTGGAACAATGACTTTCAGGAAAAATTAAAAAAACACGTCAAAAATAGTATCCAGGGGAAAACATTTTGACACATTGACATTTGACGTAACTTTCCCTATCGCACCCCCGGAGCCTGTAACCAATTATTTTTCAAATAGACCACCCTATATTTTTTTGCATTATTATATGCTCCATGATGAGCAGATTTAAACATATTATATAGTCTGAAGCCCATAGTTTGGGAGCTACCAATTATTTGAGTTGAAAACGAGCCACCTTGTAAAACTTTTGAACCAATAATTGCAGAAAAAATGCAAACACATCGGACAAATCATATACAGGAGGGCACATTCCGACATATTTCACCAAAATCTCATATATATATATGAAATTTGTACCTAGGGAGGATCCTGAAAACATTTGTACAAATAATTCCTGATTCTCGAGATAACTCAGTGATAGATTGCGTATTTTCCATGAGTCCAACGTGACCTAAAACTGCAATCCTGAACGGTTATGCTTTATATTATTAGCAGATCCAGTTTCTATACATTTTTTCGTTAATTCCAAAACGTATTTGTTTCATACATTTCTTCCTGGTTGTTATAAGTGAACATTGTAACTTCACCCGGTAGATTATAGTTGCAGAATGAGAAAAATACAAAATGAAGAGAATATCGAATTAAAACTTAACCAGGCAAAATGAGACTTTTTTTAAGTATACTTCAAAAAACACCAATAAAACATAGGTAGCAGATTGTACAGAAATTCGTTCAGGGTGGCTCGTTTTCAGCTGAAATAACTTGTAGCTCCCAAACTAAATGCTTCAGACCATATGTTGAAATCATTTCTTTATTGAAATCTGCTCATCATGGAGCATCAATTAATTGAAAAAGATATAGGGTGATCCATTAAAAAAAATTGGCGACATGCTCTGGGGTGCAATAGGGAACGAGAAAAATTATTCAGGGTAGATCGTTTTCAACTCAAATAATTTGTAGCTCCCGAACTGTAAGCTTCAGACCATATGTATTTTACTTTGATCAAATCTGCTCATCTGGAGCATCTGATGATGCAAAAAATAGAGGGTGTTCCATTTAAAAAAAAATTGTTCACCACTTTTTTCGCTCTCTGTTGTTGAGCTTCATGAAGTCTAGGATTGTAGCCTGGAAGAAGATAGCCTGAAAGAAGTTATCGATCCTCTTTCACTTCCCTCTTCTTGGTGGTGCCAACTCTTAATTCTTGTATATTTTTAATTAGCCTCCGGATCTCGGTGTCTACTTTGTCTGCCGATATCTGTGGCGTTTTTGTCGATTTAAGGTTAATTTGTTATCACATTTTGATTGATAAGTATTTGTAATTAACCTGTACTGGGCTTGTCCCGTAAAATGAAAAAAATGAAAAAAAAAAGTAAATGAAGAAACTATTTTCTACCTTGAGGTCTACTCCTGTCAAGTTTGACGTTGATAGGATCATTTCCGTTGAATCTGTATAAATGAAGCTGCGTTGGATTAGCTATCCTCTCCAGAACATTCTCCCACAAGGGCGACATCCACTGGCCTATCAACGGGTCATACACTTTACCATTAGTCATATGAACCAAAGAAGTGACCTGTAGGAAAAAGAATATATAGTGGTTTACAACTATAACTTGCAAGCTTTTATGTGCTTGAAAAAATGTTCATCACAACTTGGATCCTGTATCAGACAACTTTGATCTAGTTTATTGCATCCCTTGACCACGTAACATAAAGTACATTGGTCAAACCAAAAGGAAATCGAAAGACAGAATTTGTTCACATAAAAGTGATATTAGAAATGGAAAAACAAGTTGTTTAACACAACACACCAATTTATGTTACATGTATGTTATGACACTTGCAAACTGAACTCACCTGATCTAGTATCCCCCCACAGAAATCGATAGGTAGGTAGAGGTAAGGGTTGGAGTCGTAGACGATATGTCCGTAAGGCGATCTCATGATTTCTCGGATTCCCTCTCCGTATTGGTTGAATATCATTATCGGTGTACCACACTGATCGGTAGCGATGTAGTACTTGTGCCTGTACACTTGCGCATAAATCAGATGACCTCTGGTGTCGTATACCAGAGACATTAGCTTTCCGTCTCTCGGGGAGTATATTTGGCTGACTTCTCCCGGTCTTCGTTGATTGTTGTAGAAAAATTGGGTGACGTTTCCGAAGTTGTCTTTTCGTGCCGAAAGTCTGGAAATGAGGGATTTAGTCAGACATGAATCGATTAGACTGTATGATGTGGTGTTGTAAAGTGCACTCTTCAGATGCTATTCGACATTACATGAAACGTTGTTCTACTTTATTCACATTATAACAAACAGTTTATTATAAATTCCTGAAATCTCATATTGTATACAATTAAAATATCAATTCAGCATTTTTGAATATTTCCATTCATTTGTAATAGTGATTCCTATAGCATATGAAGTGTCGTTGATAACAACTAGTAAACCCTCTAAAAACGGGGTCATTATCCATCAAACTTTAACCGTTTCCGAATATACTGAGTTGTAAAAGGACTTCAACATTTCATCAATTATTATTTACGATTTGGTATTACCCAACATAAATTGGTGTCAGGTGTGGGGTACGAGAAGCATATGCACAGTTCGATATTATTTCATCAGCTAATAGTGCAATGAATTATACACCATTTGAATGGACGTCCTGTAGAAATCCCCGAAACTTTCAAAATACCTCATGTACCGAACAATAGTTTTTTAACTTATAATGAATAAAAATAGACTTTCGCCTACGTAAGTTGAGGATAAATTCATAACTGAGCCCATAAGAAGAACTGATAGGTACTAATCACAGTTCCAAATATTCGAATACACATTGCTTGATACTGAATGCTTTCAAAACAAGAACAATCGTGTATTAGGTAGAAATATTAGAAGAAATAATTTATTGATGGTATATTTCACCCGACTTATGTTTGGATCGGAGAAACTATCACCATAGTATTTTGACTTCTGATGCATTTCTCAAAATATAAAAAAATACTTAAATAATTAGTTAATATTTTCAACTTTTACACGAGGATTTATACCTGAAAAATCAATTTTTGATGGTAAATTATAAACCCATCTAAATTATTTCAGTTCAATTCTTTCAAAAATTATAGAAAAAGTAATGTATGGTTGTATAGTGGTCAATATGGATTTAGAAAGTCTAGTGATACTGAATAAGCTGTGTGATGTTATTACTCAATTTCACCTCGATATAGACTCTCATAAGGAATGTGGGATGCTGTCACAAGATTTTCGCAAAGCATTTGATACCTCAGGTCACGAAATTTTGTGGAATATTATTATTATATGAAGGTGTCAGAGGTTATGTTTATATGAATGGTTCAAAAATTATATTTCAGATATGAAACGGTCATTATGGAAGCCAAAGAAGAAAACAAAGATACATTTTGAAAACAATCTCTTTTCTTATTTAAATAAACTCTAGCTGATTTAGATTCATCTGCAAAAAATTTAATGTTTGCTGATGATACCACGATAATATTTGGCGGAGAAAGTCAACATCTGTCATAAACTGACATTAATATCCTCAATTACGTTCATTGCAAAAAAAAATCATAATAATTTAAAAGATCAATTTCAATAATGGAAACAAAATACGCTTCGGTACTGAAATTCTTAGGACTCTATAGAGGAAAATCCATCATGGGCAAGGCATGTTTGAGAACTCAAGGAGGTAGATTTCAACATCAGTTGGATTTTTTTCTTCGTAATGTGCTGCTTCTCAAATATCTGATATCCAAATATTTTTCATTGGCATACTCTCAATTTCAATATTTGATTGCGTGTGGCAATCATAACAAATTAAAATTATAGAATATATTTTTATTCTTGATTATCAGCAACTAACTGTAAACTGGTACAAACCCAAAAAGCTACTGGATATACATTCTGGCATATTAAAGATATGTACTTTCAGGAACAGGTGTAACATGTGTTGATTTTTTTTTATTCCTATACAGACTTTTCTAAAGCCTTCGTTTAGAGTAAACCATAGCTTTAGGTCTTCAACGAAATCAATATGAGTACAGTCAAATTATAATCAGAATAAATTTAAAATCATTAGAAAATAGGAGAATTCGTATGAACTTGCGCTTCCTTTTAATATAATAAATAATCCAGAACTACTTCATCTACCTAGTACCCTTTTATATTGAACAAAAAAATATTGGAATCTCCGATATCTTTCATGTACATTTTTATCATGCCAATTATGCCTCATACGGTCCGATTCCTCGTATTCTGAAGGTAGGAAACCAATAACAGGTCTTCAAAAATCAACTGAAAATACCATAGTATTTCCAAAGTGTTACATCCATTTCGTTTATTTTTTGACTGTTTTATACTAAATTTGTTACACCTTTCAGTAATGTAGTCACTACATAATAATACTTTGTATTTCACACTTTTATAATTTGTTTTGTAAATTGGCTTTGCCGTTAATAAATAAATAAATGAATAGCCATACAAATGTACTCACCTGTCCATATGATCATAGAAATACCGAACATCAAATCTTCCTCTCTTAGTAGCCCTAACAAGCAATCCTTTGGCGTTATAGTGGAATTTCTCTTCTCTAGCATTTTGTATAACTAGCCCCCTGCTATCGTATTTATACTGACCTTCGCCAAATTTTATTATTCTGTTCATAACATTGTACTCCATAGGAATGGTGTTTCCCCTGAAGAAAAAAAAAATGTGGAATTTAAAAACTCGTGGAACTTCTAGAAATATATATTCCTACCTGTATGTGAGTGAGAGCATATTTCCGTTGTCATCATATCTGAAGCCCCATGGTTCTTGTGCTTCGACCCCCAAGAGCTGACCATCACAGTCCCATGTGTAATTTTTCACATTGGTGTATGTATTTACACCAACGTTTTTGGTATACGTTCGAGTTTGTGATATCCTCCTGAAAAGGCGGTAAATGAATACAAAGTAATAGTAACAAAGTGCTAAGTAATATTAACGATAGTAATAACTGTTTATATTACAAATTTTTAAATATTAATAGTAAAAATAGTATTTGGAAAATAATGATAACGCCTTCTCTTAAATAATGTCAAATATGAAAATAAAATTATGATTTTTATTAGTTTTACTATGTAACACGATACACGATTATGGAACGCAAAAAAAATATTTCTTGGGTAATTTTAAATGCATCGTCGGATGTTTGAATATACTAGAATTAGAGAATTATCTTAGCTTTTTTTATAATAATCCCCCCTTCCCCGGGTGCCAGAAAAAAAATGTCAGTGAGTTTTAATGAATTTTTAGTGTGATGCAATTCAGGCAATTTTGAATTGGGTGACAAACAGCGAAAATAGTAGTTTGAGCTAGGGATTGAAGTCGTACCGTGCTCAGAATAGACTGTTTATTATTATTGACGGGAATGATATTCCTACCTCCAACTCCTATTTTGAAATACGAAAAAAATTCGTTCTTGACTACTTTTGAATGCATTTTCAATATGAAATCATTTCTTTTGATATCTATAAGTAGTCGAGAATACATGTTTTTCGTGTTTCAAAATAGAGGCTGGGGATCAAAGGGAGGTTTTAGAATTTTTCTTAAACAAATTACACTATTATTCAACATAATCTGAAATAAATAGAAATAGTATTCCCGCCAATAATAATTATTAGTCTTTTCTGAGGAGGGTGTGACTTTACGCCCCCTAGCATCAGAACTATCCACTCTAGGGGTTTGTCACCAGGGTTGGCAAATATGATATTTTTGTACATATCATAATATCGGATATAAATCACTATATCACATCCGATTATGTCAGAAATTTTGATTTTGTTCCTAAGCTTAAATGTCAAAAAAACAAAATATTAAATACCTTTATTTTGATAAAAACTAAAACCAAAGTTTAGTTTAAAATAACCAAAAAAGAGACAAAAAATGAATATAAAATATAAAAAACTTGTCGTTTGATAAATTTTTAAGTAATGCAAAAAGCTTTTAGCTTTTTTTTTATTTTGATTTGAACATTTAAAAATGTATACTAGTTTACTGGCTTTTACGTTGTCACGTCTTCATTATTTATGGGAATATACGATTCTCAATGCATTTGTTGAAAACTTCGTGTAGCCAGTCGCCAGTACAAAATATAACAAATACACGCGATGCAGATTCAAGTATTCAACTGGACCTCTGTTCCCCTTCCTATTTGAGTCCAACAATTCAGTATTCGCACTCTTCGCAGTCATGCTATTTAATATTGAATTTAGTAAGCCCATAACGCTTGAAAGTAGAGTACGTTCTTGCGAATTCTTACAATGCTCACGTTCACAAAGGAAGAAAAGATACAAATTTTGAAGTGGTATTTTGGGGGTCACTCGATTCAAGATACCATAAATTTATTTATTGTTGCATTTGAAAATAGGCCGATTCCGTCACAGTCCACCATTTCTCGTATTATTAAAATGTTTGAGAAATGTGGATGTGTTTAGAACTTCCGGAAATGTCAAAATATCGATGAACCACGTGTACAGCCAATGAATGAAGGTCGTCAAAATAGAGAAATAGGTGTGTGTGCCGCTGTTGAAGCCAGTGAACCTTGTACGAGCAGACAAATTGCTGATCAAGTTGATATGAGTGAAAGAACTGTTCGGAATATTTTGAAAAGGAATGGATACCATGCGTACAAAGTACAGACAACGAATGGAATTTTGTGAAACCATGATTGAGAAACAAAATGAAAATGATTTGTTTTTACAAAACATATTATTTTCAGACGAGTCATCGTTTTCTTTACATAGGAAACACAATCCATCAATTGTACGATATTGGTCTCGGGAAAATCTTCATCTAAGTATTCCTGTGCGTACTCAGTACCCACAAAAACTGAATGTTTGGACAGGAATGTTAGGAGATTTCATCATAGGTCCCTTTTTTATCGATGGTAACCTAAACTCTGTCAAATATCTCCAACTTCTGCGAAATCAAATTATTCCGACAGTTCAGCTACTTCCTATCAATTTTGGGGACATTTGGTTTCAACAGGATGGTTGTCCCAGTCACAATGCACGACCAGTGACACAATTTCTTTCCAATACTTTTCCTGATCGATTAATATCTACACGTGGTACGATCAAGTGGCCTCCCAGATCACCAGATCTATCTCCAAATGATTTCTTTCTTTGGAGATATCTGAAAGAATCCGCGTATCGACATGAATTTCAGAGAGCAACAAATCTTGATGTATTGAGGGGAAAAATTATCCAACTTTGTGCCAACATTACGCCAAATCTACTCCTCGATATGAGATTATCTCTGTATAACAGATTCGGCTATTGTTTGGCACAACAAGGTGGTTTATTTGAACCTTTATTACATTAGACTCCTAATTTTTTTTGTGTGTTACATTTCAGTTTATTTTTCAGAAGTTAAGATAATTTTTTTTATTCGAAGAATGTATTTTATTTTCAATGCCGTTATGGCAAATAAGAACTCACAGCACTTATTTTCAAACGAGAAATTATTTGTTACATTTCTTGCAGCAAATAATTTCACGCAGACAATGGAACCTCGTACACAGAATTCCTATCCTGAGAAGCCAGACGCACCTCACACCTCCAACATTTTGTTTAATACTGTCATAGTGTCAATAGTGTCATGTCATCACAGCAGCGAGAGCCGCCGCCGCTCTAGGTCTAGAAGTGGGGACAATCAATTGTAGAGTGGTCCAGTTGAATACTTGAATCTGCATCGCGTGTATTTGTTATATTTTGTACTGGTCGACTGGCTACATGAAGTTTCTAACAAATGCACTGAGAATCCTATATTCCCATAAATAATTTCCGTTTCTGTACCAATCAATAAATATCAGACATATCCTGATATATATCGGTCAACCCTGTTTGTCACCCAATCATTTAAAATAACCTGAACTCATCATATTAAAAATCAACCGACCATTTTTTGTTACTTGCCCCTCGGGGGGAAGGGGGATAATCATAAGTGCCATTTTCCTAACTCAAGTATTTTTAAATATTTGACAATGCATTTAAGAGTACTTGCGTTTCATAATAGGAGGTGGGGCTGTTTTTTTTATAAAATGGCACAATATTAGGCAACATTTACTACAAGTAAAAATTATATTCTTGGTTTTTTGAGGTAAGTGCAATAGTAAGTAACATTGATTGAGAATTACATGGACTACCTACAGTATACCAAAAATTAACAAAATCGACAGAGACCCAAATTCTATGAGGATTTTGCGGGGATCTTTCGGAATACGATATTACTGACATAATTAAATAATTTTATCAACTTTCCTAAATGCAGTAACTTGTCATTCTACACTTGTACAGCTTTCTTTGAACCAACATTTTTCAATTTAAGATTGTGGAAGGCTGAAATTTTCAAAAATATGTCTAGAAACGGATGTCGATACAGTGAATTGCCTCAAAATCATAGTGTAGATCTATTCATTTGATTTTTTTTGGTATTTATGTTGACATCGAATACTGTAATCATTAACCACTAAATATATTCATTATGTCAACTCACCCATGCATGTCGTAACTAAATTCCATCCTGAACACCTCCATACTGTGAATCACAAGAGCCACTCTTGTTTCCTGGAACCTGGAATCGATACTGCTCGAAAAAAGCGCCGTACCATCATAGATATTAGTCTCATTTATTCGAGGTTTGATGATCTTGAAGGGCCCGATGATCTCCAACGTCCCAGTCTTGTAGCTGTACGCCAAATTACTCTGCGGCAAATTCTGCCCGCCTATCCTGCCCTGGGCAGTCACCAGCCTGTAATTATTGTCGTAGTCGTATGTGAACTTGGCGTTGCTCAGACCCGTCTTGGCGCCGAAGTCTATCCTTTCCTCCACGAGCAAACCGCCTAGGAACTGGTAGTCCCACCGGTACTCCAGATCTGGCTCCAGGTGATTGACTTGGCTTGGAAGACCGGAAGTTTCCGAGTACTGGTACAAGGTCTTGCCGTCTCCATGGACGACTTCCTTGAGCCTGCCGTTGTCGTAGTAGCGATAGACTAGTCTGGCTCCTTCTCCTGGAAAGATGGTTTGGAGGAGCCTGCCTGAGTGGAGGAAGTGCTGCAAGTAGGACCTGGTGCTCCCAGGAGGGGTGTAGGTGGCTCTCAGGAAGCCCATGGTCGGTTGGAGACTGAAGGAGTGTTTCGTACCGCTTGGTAAGGTGACATGCCGCAGGCCACCGTTATCGTCGTAGCTCAAGGTGAAGCTCTTCTGGCTGGCCAAGGTGATCTTGGACAGCATGTTAGTGTCGTCGTAAGTGTAGATTTGTGTGCCATCTAAAGGACTGGTTACTTCGGACAGTAAACCGTGTCTGTCGTAGCTGTATTTAAGCTCGGACTCCCCCCACTTCCAGCTGTCGATTCTGTTGAAGTTATCGTAGGTTATGTTGAGAGAGTCAGCACCGTTGTACGGGGTGTAAAGTAGAGGCAAACCAGCCGGATCGTAGGTTATCGTCAACAGCGGGAGCTTGTCGTGATCGAAGAACGTCTCCTTGCTCGTGAACTGGTCGAATTCTATTCCCAGGATTTTGGTTCGGTTGACGTATATCTCCCGGTAGAGCGTCTGCTGGGGGTTTCTCACGTCGCCGACCAGGCTGAAGGAGGTGGTCATCTTGTTTTCGATGTTGTCGCCGAAGACCATCGTCTGCTCGGACCAAACGGGGAGGAGTTCAGCTTCAACTGGTAATGAGGCTTCGAGGAGTGGATGGCGCGCTATGGCGCAGACTTTCATGGATGCGCCGTAGGCGGAGTTCAGGGCTACTGTCGAGTTTGTGAGGGAGATGGCGTCGGTTACTTCTTTGTCTGGAAATGGAATTGTCACGTGTCAACTGAATGTGAAAATTGTAGGTGCGATATCATGTTGAAAAGATGTTACAACCTCTGTCCAAAATTTTGGCACTCATTTCTTTGAAATCCTTCGGTTATTGGAATTTGATGGAATTAATGAGTTTCAATCATTTTATAATGAATAATTTATTCCTTGCGCCTATATGGGGCTGTGCTCAAAACAGATCTTGACATTTTGTTCATGTCAGCTAGGAAAAAAAGAGCAGTTAATCAAAATCACACCCGTTTTCACAGGGTATACTCGAAGGAAATATTAGTGGATCGAGTACAAGGGGGGACCGAAAAACTGATTTGTGATCAAGTTGATGTAATTTTTCAGTTTTCACTATTTATTCATTTTCCTTGAATAACCATTTTTATCACTTTCAGTCTGTGGAATGTTAAAACCCAAGATAGCTGTATCAAAAAAACGAAAGAATTTCTTCCACAAAACCAAACTTTCAGATGAATTGAAACACTGTCAATATTTATTTATTAATTCAATCCCAAGAAACATAAAAAGTTCATGCAGGGACAACGAATATAAATATACATATGAAACAAAAAAAATAACAACAATATTAGGTATAGTTGATAGGTAACAATTAAATATGAATATAATAGTTAAATCAGTATTGGTCGGAGACATTATACTACTTCATCTTCAGTAGGAATGATACATTTTTTAAATTCCTTTTTGAATTTTGTGAGGTAATTATTAGACCTTATTCGTTTCGGCATGCTATTATAAGCTAAAATACCGCGATAATATAATGAATTTTTGTCAAATTGAGTTTTAATTTGAATAGTTTTTAGGTTATCAGATTGACTGGTTAGATGGCTATGACCATCAGGAGCAACAACATAGGAGAGATTGGAATGTTTTTTACTATTTTTTGTTAGGTGAATAAACGTGCAAATTTTCATTCTGAATCAATATCTAGAAGATATCTTGGTTTGTATAATTTTGAAGTTAGTTCATAATCTTATTCTGTAAGGTTTTCAATGGTTTCAAAATTGATTTTGTTGCAGTTCTCCAAATTGAAATTAAATACTGAAGCTTTGGATATATCAAACTGAACTAAATATTTTTAAGATGATTTAGTGGAATATAAGACCTCAGTGTGTATAAAATGACAATAATAGGAGATATTTTTTTCTCAGATCCTGAACATGCGTATACCAAGAGAGAGTTTCTTGTATCGTAAACAAGAATTATCCTCAGTGAGGGGTTTAATCTGATTTTCTGGTAAAGATCTTTTAGAAATATACATAAAGGAAGATTTTTCAAAAAGTTAACTTATTTTCTTTTAACCATGACGAAATCAAAGTGAGGTCACCTTCCATTTGTCCGTTTATTTTTTGAGGACTTTTTCCATAATAGTACAGGGTTATATCAACCGCGAATAATTTTAAATGCTTTTTCAAATTCAGGCAAAAAATATCGAATTTATATAAATCAGGAACAAAACAGGCCCAAGTATAGACCCTTGGGGTACTCCACAAGAAATATCTCTCTCCGAGGAGGTTGAGCCCCCCATATTGGAACATGGTTCAGTTTTGGCACCAATTTTCTATTTGATCTATGTAGATAGTATAACCTAAATAAAATATTCTTTTTTGCAGTTCATACTTTAATTTAGTATTCAGCCAAAAATACAAAAATTTCAGAAAGTAATATTCAAAACGATATTCAGTTTGAAAAGTAGATAGATGAAATGAATGTAAGTATTGATTTACAAAAAACAGATTTTCAAACAAAAAAAACATAGAACATAGAAAAATATAGAAATTGAATTGAAAATAAGAATAAAGAATAAAATGTTAATTAATAAAGTTGAAGAACACAAATATTTAGGCCTGATGATTGATTAAAATTAGGATATTGATTATTCCTTCAATGTAGCAATAAGAATTCTCGATTTTCTGAATATGCAAACTCAAAATCTCATTTTAAATGCACACATTGCACACATGCACACATTGTCTCATATATTAGATATTTTAGTTGAGTGGAAGAATAGCGAAAGCTAAACTCCGCCAAAAAAAATAACGACCATTTATTATCATTTAATAACAATAAAGTCATCTTCTAGTAAAATCCAAAAAGGTACAATTTATGAATTTATGATGAATGAAGCAATAGGAATAGTGAGAAACGCCTTCTTCAGAATTATACAAGGATATTAAAAAGTTCACAATAGACAGAGTAATGAAATTTGAAACATCAAATTGTTTTATAAATTTTGAAAATTTTGAAACTTATATTTATATTCAATGTTCTATTTTCCTTATACCAGAACTTGTTCTGTGAGGAAGGTGTATTTCAATAAATGAATAAGTACATAAATCTTGAGGTATTGCTGCTCGGCAAAATATACCAAAAAACAAGACAAAATCTGGTATTGTGAATGCTAGGAAATAGCCCGTTGCCCAACTCGATGTAAAAAACAACTATAATAAGTGTCATCTTTCAGGTAACCACTTTTTCCTGTTATTTAGCCCTAGGCCTGTCATAGGATAGTGTGGAATTGAAATTAATGAGGGGTCTAAGGATTTGTGCTTGACCCACTTTCTTTTCCACTTTACATCAATTTATAATTCATTCAATAGACGTTGAAATTTTTGTAATACTCACTATCGATTATAAGAACGTGTTTGTTTCCTTTTCCATATACACTCAAAACTGCTGACGGTTCGTTGACAGCAATCTTCAATCCACCGCTGTCCGATATCTGGGCCCCTAACCTCAGATTTTCTCCACTTGGCAGTATCACTCCTGTGGCTCTGCCTAACCAGTCGTACTCGTAAATATAAGTTTCGGTCCCCTGCAAAAAAGGTCTGTCTTTACACGGTCAATTTGTGTCATGTAACTTGATGTGAGAATTGAGGAATGAACCATAAACACGTTGAATGCCAAAATTGAAGTGAATTCATCAAGTGCTATATCGGTCTCCCGCGCCCTATACCGATTCAATCCAGCGTGCGGTATAGGTCCTCGGGGCCCGATATGTTCCAAACAATAAAAAAGAGTTATCCTAACTAGAATGGATGAATTTAGTCGGTAACTTCTGTACACTGTTCACTATTCCCTACAACTCAACTGACACAGCGTCGGTCTCCGGCGACCATAACCGCACAGAATTATTGTTGACATTTTCTATTAAAATTATTTTTACTTTTACTAAATTTTATTATTTACTACTAAAAACATTGAGAATACATATACAGGGTGTCCCACGAAGATTAGGACATGGAGTATCTCGGAACTCGGGTGTAGTAGAGAACTGTAATTTTGGGGTTGTAAATTGAAGCAATTAGTGTAGCTTTTTTTGATATTATGTTACCCAATGAGCTTTTTGTTTTCGGTCACGTGACATCCGATTCAAAATTATTAATAGGACAACCTTTGTATTTTGGCATTTCTATGTTTCATCCAATAAACTATTCCAACAAACTATTACACTTGTGGTCTAAAACGATTATTTCAAGAACTTCAGATACTTCAATATCCTTTGTCCCACGACATTATTTAATAAAATATGGATGATTATTATAATTTAGCCGTGAAACATAATAAAAAATATATGACTGCTCAAATATACAGGGTGACCCTAAACCTAAATAATTTGGCAAATGCTCGTTTCAGACGTCGTGGGACAAAAGATATTAAAGTACCTGTATTTTTTGAAGTAATCCTTTTAGACGACAAGTGAGATAGTTCGTTGAAATAGTTTTATCGGGAGGAACATAAAAATGCCAAAATATACAGGTTTTGTCCCATTGATAATTTTGGATCTGATGTCACTTGACCGAAAATGTGAAGCTCATTGAGTAACTGTCATTTTAGACTCTGAATTAGGTAAGGTTGTTCTGTCTGTCAAACCAAGGCAAAGCTTTGGTGCTTACCTGGATTTCTCCCTCCTTCCTCTGCCAGTTTCGATGATGTTGCAACCCCCTATTCAATTCAAGGGGTGTGGACTGTATTTCTTTGGGGTGGTATCCAATGAATATGAATTTTCACTTTTCACAAACGAGCAATTTTAGATTTCGGAAAAGAAATCTGTAGGTCACAATGAGCTTATGACAAGAGGCATAAGATGTCCGGAGGATAAGCTCATTGTGATCTACAGATTTCTTTTCCGTTTTATATACGGTCTTGACGATCGTGGTTCATGGGTATTGCTTGGTTGGGTTTCCGGCGCTGGGATGGCGCTCGCAGTTTGGAGTTATCCATTGTGCGGGCGCGGTCTCAGTTTCGGTCTTTAAATGGGTTTGGTTGTTGATTCATTCGTTGCAGTCATTAGTTATTGACTGCTAGACCTACCCTATACTGATGAGGAGCAACACTCCGAAATCGATATATAGGTGGTCCGAATGTTTCGATGAACATTCCCATGCAACCACCAAGCAATTGCAGAGATAACCTTGTAGGAACTCTGCACAGAAATTTCATCAGATGTAATTCAATGTTCGTCGTGGCATTAGCCAGGAAAGTAGTTGTTTTCTGATGGATTTTCGATCCAACTTTTCCTATTGTATAGGATATTAGCAATGAGCAGTCCTCCGGATATCTTATGCCAATTTATTTCGTACGCAAAGTCGATACGCGAGCAAGAACGGTGCCTTTCGTACTGGTTCTCCACGTTAAACGCACCGAATTTGGCCTTATCTGACAGACAGAAAATGTACATACAGGGCGTACCGGAAAGATGGGAATATTGGAAAAATAAATGAAAAATAATTATTTAGCTTATACAAATATGTGAGAAGAATAAATATATAAAAAAGAGAAATTTAGTTATAAGAAAAATAAACAATTATGACCAAGATGAGCCAGCAAACTTCCGACCAATATCCCTAATACCCACACTAGCTAAAATCATAGAAAAGCTAGTCAAAAATAGAATAACAAAATACTTTCGAGTTCCGAGATATTTCCTGTCCTAATTTTCGTATATCTCTTACAAACCAAGGTAAATTTTCTGATTGAAAGTGAAAATCTTGGGAAAAAAGAAGCAGCAATACCGAAATTTCACGTTAAAAACTCAGTTTTTGTAGAAAAACTCATGAACTCATCAACGACACGACCTGTACAACTGTTGTTTCTTCGACATTCTTATTTACTTGGTAGACAGTCGTTATATTGTAACATTAGGTTAGGTTGTCAATTAACGCATTTTCAACTCAGTTTACATGCGGCTGTCTTGACGTGGGAAGTCGAAATTTACCGAAAGAGTCGAGATCATGTGTGTGCGAAAGTTTGTATCTGCTAGTGGAATATATGAGTAAATAATATAGGTCTCTGGGGACCGATAATGCATATCACCTACAAATATCACACCAGTGCGGTACCTGTCTCCAGGGACTGGTATAAATTCAGTAGTTTGTTGAAAACCAGTATGATCCAAGAATCAAAAAGCTATATTTAACGTTAAAAATTCTCTTTTGTTTTGAGGATATAGCTCCAAATTTAGCTCCGCACGTATAATTTGTCAGCACATCAGTCGCACATAACGTAATTACTCTTACGGTCTCCGGGGACCGATCATGCATTCAACGTGTTAAAGTTTGTAAAACAACACCTATTCTGAAGGTAAAATCCGTAACAGTCTCATCATTCATATCTAATGAATACTCACCCCGGATCGACTCAAAAGCAGCCCCGTGTTCATATCGTAGTCCAGATCGATATCCGACCGACCTTTTTCGCTCAGTTTGATCAAGTATCCAACTCCGGAAATCTTGAGCTCGGACTTGTGGTCCTGAGTGTTTTCTATAGAGCTGACCGCGTTGCTGTAATCTCTCAAGAACTGGATTTTATTGCCGGAACTGTCCGTAACTGTGGACAGTTTCCCGAAGCTGGTGTTCTTCGAGTACAGGAACGTATACCTAGATGGATAGAAATAATATAAAAAATACATTGTTCCAATATAATCCTAGAAACGAGGAAGAGGCCCAATGTTGAACGTGCAAATATTAATATCCGAAAAAAAAAGATAGCATATATGTCACAGATGGGGGGGGATGTTTCTGTAAAATATGTTGATGAGTTAGGAGCGTTTATCCTAGACGGATTCGGTTGATTATAACTTGGTCTCTTCTTCTCGTCGGGAGGGAAAATTTTTCATTAACATGTTCTTCGATTTCTTTGAGTTTGCAGTACGTATTTTATGTGATAAAAAAATGGAGATGCAGGATAAAATTCACTTCAATGAAAAGGCTATAGAATCGCTTATGCAAGCAAGTAAAGAGATAGGAGATGAGAAATATATGAAAATGAAAGATGTAGCGTTTCTAAATATCCATCTAAGCTGCAGACTGACTCAGATTCAAAGTACAAATAATAATAATAATAATTTCACAAATGTTTTGCATTTATTAGAGTTATTTTATCATTTTGTGAATATGATATTCGTGTTTTTCTCGACGACCTACCCCAAATTAAGTACAAATGGATTTTTGTACGTTGTCCATAAGCCGAGATACTTAATATATATATATATATATATATATATATATATATATATATATATATATATATATATATATATATATAAGTATATAAAGTATCATCAATAACAATTTTTTGAATATAGGTCGGCATGTGTCTCTATAATTTGCATTCGCAATAATTCTCACTGCTTTTTTCTGCAGCTTGAAAGTGCTTTCAGAAGATGAGGAGTTTCCCCACAACATAATACCATATCTGAGATGGGAGTTGACGAAAGCGTTATATGCTGTCAGGGGAATTGTAGGACTTACTATGGGTTTCAACTGCCTAAGCAGAAATATGTATTTTGGAAGCCTGGAGCATAGGTCGTCAATATGGTTGTGCCAGTTGAGGTTATCATCTATGGTGATCCCAAGTAGATTTACCTTATCGCCATATGTTATTCTATTATTGGACGAAAATATTAAATTTTGAGTTTTTGTCTGTTTAGCTTCAGAAGATTTCCAGTGAACCACTTTTCCGCTTGGTTTTCTAAATGTTTCATTGTTGTTGTTAAATTTTGACAGTCTTTGTCGGAGCATATGATTGTAGTATCATCTGCATAGGCGACACATTTTTCAGGTAACATGTGACAGAAGAAGTCGTTAACATATATAATGAAGAGAAGAGGCCCTAGGAGAGAGCCCTGTGACACTCCTGTTTTCACTTATTCAAATCCAGATGCTTCACTGATATTGAGAAGTACGAAATGTTTCCGGTTGGTAGGAAAGACTGGAGGAAAGAAAGTGCTATTCCTCTCACACTATAGTCACACCAAAGGCTTCACATAACGGTAAGTAACAAGTTTGTATACCTTAAAGTTAACGAGTTATATAACAATTGAGTTTGTATATACTATACTAATGGTTGTTGTTGATGGATCTGATATGATTGAAGATAAGTCAAAAACAGATTTTTCAGAAGTACATACCTGGTCTTGTCCGAGGCAAGGTCCTTGGTCGCCACGTGCTGCCCGTACCGATTAAAAACGTAAACCTCCCCAGCGGCGGGGTAGGGGATACGGAACTCCCCGTTTTCGTCGTGGGTGGGTAGGTAGTGCTCCAAGGACAAAATGTGCAAGGATCCTTGATCTGCGACGTGGAGGACTCCTCCAGGAGAGACGGCCAACGCGGAGATGGACTGGAAGCGCGCGTTCGACGCCAGCAGCGTTTCGGCGTTGCTGGTTGTTTCTTCGGTTGAGCCGCAGGCGCAGGGCGGGGGCGGGGGTAGGTCTTGGTTTCTGCCCAGAGGGTTCGCTGTCGTCGAGTTGAGGGGGCATTCGCAGGTTTTCTTGGACTTGTCCGGGATTTTTCCGGCGAAGTGGGATATTTGACCTGAAACAAGTTGTGTGTGTCAAATCTTCATCATTACTATGATAATTACAGGGTGTAACAACGATGCGTGGGTGGACGATAGCTCCTTTCCTATTTGAGATAGGAATAAATGTTTCACAAAAATAACTACCAACATACAGGGTTTGAAGATAAATGTGTTACTTATCAAAGTTGTGTATTTTTAAATGAAACACCCCATGTATTTTCACTCAATTGAATTTATTCGAAAGAGTGTTTCTCAAACAACTATAGGGTTGTATGGGTTTATACAGGGTGGTTCTGAAGTTATGGTGATATTTATATCCCAAACTGGGTTCATTCATCACCAAATGTCTCAGAATAAATAACTAGGAAAAAGAAAACTTTCAATTCGAAAATGGCGTATTTCCATTTCATATTCATATCTACTGAATGGCACTTCTGCAGAATAGTCCACACTATGAGCTTTCAGAAAATGTAGGGTTTGCCTACTTGATTTCGATCGGAAATGTATCTAATTCTTAAGGAAAGTATGAAAAATGCCACAAATGCAATAATGATATTTGTATTCAATGATGGACAAACACGGCAACGAAATAATCTTAAAAAATATAAAATAGCTTTAATTCACAGGAGATGTTCAAACAATCTCCCATTTTGATCTAAGCACAATTTGAATCTAGCTACAATGGCTCTTTGAACTTCAGTTAAAATTGATCTTGTGAAATGGATAGTCAACTGAAAAGTTCTCTACAACTTTGATGAAACACCGTACCATTTATATACAGGGTGTAATCTAAATCATGTCATTAATTTCAGGTGGTTATTCCTTGTCATATTTTGTGAAACAAAGTTCATATAAACGTATGTCCTAACTTGCTTTTTTTCAAAGTTTTAATAAAAAATCGGTTATTTATTAATTGCTCAAAAGTCTTTCAGCCGATTTTCATGACACTGGTGTGTTTATTAGCAGTTACAAGGGGCTTGTTTTCATGAAATTATTTTTCAAATCATAAGTGGCAGGTGGTTACTTGATAGATATTTATAATAGAAATAATTGTACTCCACTGTTTTTCTCTAAGTTTCATATTTTTTCAGAATGAATAAAAATACAACTTTCTTATAATGATGTGAATTTTAAATAGCTAAACTTTGTCAAATCAAAGTCAGTGGCGTAGAAATGGTGGGTATACGCACCATCAAAAAGTCATGTGGATGATCTTTTTTTCAGATTCTCCATATTTTCTTGACATTCTATTTAATTTTATTCACAAATGTTTCGTTAAGTTTTGATAGAATCAGTTGACAATAATAGTAGGCCCAGGAACACAACATACAACCAGTGCATCAACGACGAAACCAATAAAGAAGTTCAGGTAGAAATAAATTAAATAAGGAAATCTATGGATTGATAAAATGTTGCCAATTTAAATTCATGGATAATATGAAAGTTGTATTTTTAAATGTTTAATTTGATAAAAATATGAAACTTAGAGAAAAACAGTGGCGTACAATGATTTTCACCATAATTATCAATCAGGTGACCCTTCGCTACTTATAATTTTAAATCTAATCTCACGAAAACAAGCCCCATGTAACTGCTAGTAAACACACCAGGTTTTATGAAAATCGGCGAAAATACTTTTGAGTAATTAATAAATAACCGAAATTTTATTAAAACTTCGATACTTGAAAAAAAAGCAAGTTAGGACATACGTTTATACGAACTTTTTTTCATAAAATATGACAAGGAATCACCACCTGAAATTAATGACATTTAGATTACACCCTGTATAGGTAAAAAAGTGTATAATGAATTGCCAGTGTCTTTTGAGAAATAGATTTTATTTACAAATTTGGATAGAGCAGGAAAAAATAAGTAAGACTAAAAGTATTTGGTGTTTCCGCACACAACTTTTTTACTTATTAACTTGAGTCAAATCTAGATGTTTCGATAATGAGGTGCCACAAAATTTAAAAAAATAAAATTTCTTCCCCAAATGGTACTTTTCCAGCTTCAATCCATGAAATCATCATCTATTTCTTATTCTCCTGATTCCTGGATCCCAACCTTATTGAAAAACGAGAGGACATGTCCGTATTTGGGACAAATTATTATTATCAGTGAAGGACTTTCAAACACCCTGTATGGTTAAAAAAATTATCATAACATTTGTTCATTGCGCTACATTTAGAAAAAAATTATAAACATGAGGAATATGCCCATTCCGAAAAAAGCATAACTTTATTTTAAACAAAAATAACGTTGCAACAAATCTATGAGAATAAAATCAGATACTGGTTGATTGAGAATTCTCAAAATTTGTGAATTTTTTTTATCATACTGAATTTTGATGTTTCATTGGTACCTACTAAGTTTCTTGTGTTTTTCTGTATACAAAATGTGACCAAGATGATATATACATTCGTTCATTATGCTATTTTTATTTCTCTGTTAGCATAATTTATGGATATCCAGTATGTTTGTGTATTATGATATATGTTGTTCTACTCATTGGCTGTGATTATGGACAAGTTTTTAACTTATTTGATCATGTTTCATGATCGGGAGAAATTTATTTCAATTATCATATATTGACATTGTATTTGTTATTTTTAACAATGAAATAAATATCAAAAAATATATTAATAATGGAAAACGTTTATTCCAATGCCCAAATATTTCAATAAGCCAGTCTTCATGATGTGACCAGAATAAAAAGAGATACGGAATAAATATAAGTTCACCTCCTATGAATGGTCCCAGGTTAATAGGAGGAAAATCAAATGTATTCATTGGAATATTCCCCCACAAAAATCCCCTGTGAGAATTTCCTAATTATCTTCCTCTTACGGCCCTTTGAATCAATTTCCTTGCATACAGAATATTTTAATTGGCATATTTCTACCAAAGGCGTTGCTAATTCTTTTCTTGGGAGGGGTAAAGGTTTTTTGGTTAATGCAATGAAAAAAATCACACTGTAATATAGATCCATGAGTAACATATTTATATTAGAATTAGGAACAAATCTGAACTTCTGTGGACAAACAGACATCTATCAAATAACCATAAACGTTTATTAAAAAACAATCCTAATGTTTGTTGGGAGATATGCATTCACAAGAAATAAAGAAAAAAGATACTAGCATAAAATCTAAATGCTTTTTTTTTTAATTTAAAGTTGGCACATCTCTAAAAATACTAAAAATACTATTTTACAATTATTCTTGGGGAGCGCGGGTGTAATTACCCCTAACACCCCCCATATCGACGCCCTTGAGTTCTACTCACCAGAAGTATCGATCGATCTGACGTAGTAAACGCTGTGTGTATCGGATTCTGCGATATATAGGTCGCCATTGGAAGCGAAAGTCAATGCCAGTACCGTACCCAGTACTTCGTCGCTGTTTATCTTCGTGCTGTTGTCTTCCCTGTGACAATGGAGAGGCGTTCCAGCGACTACCTTGATTTTCAGATCGGCCGTCAACTTAAGGATCAATCTGTCGTCTACGAAGTGAAGAGAACCGTCTAGCGGACTCAAGGCTAGACCGGTAGGCCACTGAAGTTGTGCCTGCAATTTTTTATTTGATTGTGATACTGGTAACATTGAAGTGAGAATTAATTTTAATTTGATCACTTTTGAAATAATTGCATTGGACTTTTTGTAAAAGGGTACACGGAATGTTGAGCTCTACAGAAAAGTTGAAAATGAATCCGGCAGGACCGGATTGGGAATTTTGCTGCTTTAGATAGCACATAATTTGCCGCTCTCCAAACTAAATTTAAGGTTTTCACTTTTTTTCTAACTGATTGGATGAAACAACAAATTTAAGCTAGTAAAGGGATTTCAGATCTAGCAAACCATTTGGTTTATATGAAATAATTGTTGGATCCATATAATTTAATATATGATATTCTCAAAAATTACTTAGAAAATAGAACTCAATGTGTTGAAATTGATGAAGCTAGTAGAGAATAAAAAATCTTTCAATTTGGTGTTCCACAGGGGACAGTTTTGGGACCACTGCGATTGTCTATCTCAATGACCTTTTTTATATTAAAACTATAGGTGAAATTCATAGTTTTGCAGATGATACAGTTATATTATATGGAGGAAAAAACTGGACTGAATTACAGTCTAAGACTACATTAGATTTTGAAAAGATTAAAAATTGGTTTGATTATAACCTACTCACAATAAACTTTGAAAAAACGAAATATATGCCATTCACATTTTATACTAATACTCTTCCAGACATGGGGCCACTAATAATTGATAATAATACTAGAATAGAAGAAATAGATAGTATCAAGTACTTAGGTATTATGCTTGAAAGGCATCTTAAATGGGACAAACAAATAGAGTTCCTTTTGAGGAAATTGCGAAGTTTATTATCAAAATTCAAGTATCTCAAAACATTAGTGGACATAAAAACTCTTGACATTCTTTATTTTTCATTAATACACTCTCAATTGAATTATGGGATTTTGAAATTTATTTCATGATATCTTTCACTTCAATGGACCTTTCCAAGAGATATGAGGTAACACTGAAATTGGAAAGTAAATACGCTAATATCACTCGGGATTTTTTTTTTTTTTTTTCTGACCTCTAGTTTATCTATAATCAGAAGAAAAGTGGTTTCGTGACGTCACGTTCATCAAAACTAAACTTGGCAACGTTGTTAAAGTTGTGCACCAAATTCTCATTCAAATATAATGTGTCTTATGACAGTTGTCATTTGATACCAGATGGGTTCTTTCGTCTGTTTCACGGAGCGATCAATAAGAATAGATTGTCTTTGTCTAACTCATTTGCCTACCCATTTGATATAAGTGAAGCTTTTCCATCAGACCTAAACTTCAACGAACACTTCCTTTATTTATTTTTTGAGGTTAATGGGTTTTCTAAGTTTTGAGAGCTTTTGTTGTTTGTGTTCTAAAATTTGTTATTAATTCCTGTATCTCCAGTACCTGTATCCCTGCAATAACTGAACATGTCGAAAAGGTGCTTTGTACCTCGGTAAATTATCCGAACTTTCCTTCACGAAGCCTTGTTCCGTATTTTTAAAACACAATTACATAAATAAATTCACACCAAATCGTTTATGATAACACGTCACTACACTATTATCGAATTTATCAGTTGAATGTTGATTGTTGAATGTAAATAAAATAAACATTAACCTCACACCTCCATATAACTTTTGACAGTTGAGAACTGTCATTACGATTTGCTGTGTCGTCAGTGCTCGTTCTTCATCAAAAGGATGGTCTGTTCAGAAAATTTGAAAGTTACAAATACATTAAAAAATAGCTAATATGTGAATTTTTTTTTATCTATGAGTTGATCAAGTGACAATGTATTGATTATTTCTCAACGGCTTTATATCATGCTAGAAGTTATATTTTTAAGGAGAACGGTATTGCTTGTTTCGGAACGTGGATTATGGTGGGGTCTGCGGCACACTTTCAAATGTGATTTTTTTTTTTAATGAAAGAAAAATAATGGATCTTTTTGTTAAATGGAGTTTTCAGACTGACAACTATCGATTTAAACGAGTTTTGTAATTTATTTTCCGTAAATGTAAAGGTCCATTAAATCAGGTAGTTTATTTTTATTATTATTTTGTTGAATTTTAAAAGTTTACAAAACATATACCTACATGTAATTCTTAACTAAAATTTCTCGCAACAAGTTTTTAACTTCGCGGGTATAATTGAACCGTTGATTCACCTTTTTATACAAATTGATGTACTGCTTTTTCATTGAATTTTGAATAAACTTCATTATTATTATTATTATCTGATTGTTTTATTTTGAAGATTCCTCAAACAATATGAAAAGCAATTACTTGCAGTACCCCATATAGAAACCAGGTATTGAATAAATCAGAGCGAAATATATGTTTTTAAGAAATTTCAACGGGATGTAGTTTTTTATTTCAAAAAGAATTCCGATGAGTAGTGCTATTTTATTTCTGATTTTATCAATATGCTTATTCCATGATAGTCTTTCGTCTATATACAAGCACAAAAATTTAATTGTTTGCTGATAATTTATAGTTTAATCATTTGAATTGGAAGAGTTGGAATATTCACCACCTTTTTTGAAATATTCATGAAAGAAAGTTAGTGTCACTTCAATTAAAATATTACCAATATCATTTTTAATTTTATTTGTAATTTCATTATGATTATTGGAAAAATAAATAATCGTTGTGTCATCTGCAAACAAGGAAAGTACTCCATTAAGAGACAATTTTGATAATGAGTTGATATACATTAAAAATAAAACCGGACCAATAATAGAACCTTGTGGTACACCACAATTTATATCTTTCAAAGAACTTCGATTGTTTCCTAAGTAAAAATATTGTTTTCTATCACATAGATAGTTTTGAAGCCATTTATGTAGACTCCATTTAACACCAATACTATATAATTTTTTAAGTAATATATCGTGATCAACTATGTCAAATGCCTTGCACAAATCCAAAGACAAAATGGTACATTTCTGATCTTTATCAAGTTGAATTCGAATATTCGAAACTGCGTCCATCACTGCTGCTTTAGTGTCTTTAGATCTGCGGAAACCATATTGTCCACTATACCGGGTGGCTACGGAAGTATTGCCTACGGAATATCTCAGTTATTGTATGAAGTAGGTTTGTGAAATTTGGAGCGTCGATATAATGACATAAGAGCTAGAATTTGAGCATATTGACATGTCGAAGTTAACTTCCGGTCTGACCGGAAGTAACATCAACTTTCTTATTTTGAATGGAAACCCTATTTTTTTTCTTTTCGCTTCATTCAGCATTCAATTCCCTTTCTAATGACATATCACAAGTTGGTATCTAACCAGAAACTAGATCAGAAAAAAATTATTATTGAAATTCACCGAGTAGGCCGTGGAAGCAAAATGAAAGCCAAAAATTGAAAAGTTGGCTATGGAAACCATACGTCACTTGATAACAGTTGCTACCACTGTGATATTTTATTTTCATTCGTCGGCGTTATAAAAAGCCGCCAAAAAAAATATTGGAAAAATTGGGAAAAAAACAATACTCTGTAGGTCCATAACTTAAATAGGAACATACAACTTTTTCTTGCCTGTACTATTCAGTATAACCATTCCTTTCTAATGATATAATAGAAAATATTTTTTTGAACTGAGATACCGAAAAATCCAATTATTATTCTTCAAATAACAAAACAGATTATCGCCATACGCAAAAATAAAATTAAAAATAATGTGGAATGATAAATTATATCCTGTAGGTTCTAGGTTAAATAGGAACATAAACGTACTTGGTCTGTGCCATCGTCCATAGATATTCTAATATCTACCTATGGACGATGTTTGTACTATTCAGAATAATCATTCCATTGCAATAATCATTCGAACCAAAATATTAACAAGTAGGCTGATTAAGAAGAGAAAGAAATGAGAGCTGTCACGAACGCTGCTATCCATATTATTTTGACGTTCGAAGTAGTGTTTTTGATTCTGCCATTTTAAAAGGGTTTGGAAATCGAAATCAGTTAGTGGAATATTCAAAAAATGCCCCGTTATTCACGAACCGAACAAATTGACATGCTTCTCATTTATGGTGAATGTTTAAAAAATTCTTATGCCGCTGAACGATTGTATTTAGAGCGATATCCAGGGAGACAGCAACCGTCAAGAAGGTATTTAAAGTGGCTTGAAGAAAAATTAAGAACTGAGCCTGATGTTCACGAAGACCAAGAAGCATTTGTTATTAATGAGGAAACTGAAATTAATGTATTAGCTTTAGTACAATATGATAGCACAATTTCCTCAAGGCAGATTGGCGCCGAATTAGCTATAAGTAAGGACTCTGCTAGGAAAATTTTGAAAAAAAATATCGATTGAAATCCTTCAAGTATCAGTTGCATCAACATTTGTATGAAAATGACGGTGAAAGGCGCCTGGAATATTGTAATTGGTTTCTTCGACAAAATGCTGAGAATCACCTATTTAACTATTATATCTTGTTTACGGACGAGTCAAGATTTACCAACAATGGATTATTTAACAGGAATAATACAAGGTAGGTACTGTACTTTATTTGGATTATTGTCGATAGTCGAAGTGTAAAGTGCTAAAAGTGTGAACGGTCTTTTGTTCCAGGTACTGGGCGATAGCAAACGAGCACCGGTTTCGACAAGGCGGCTTCCAGGAGAGATTTGGTGTGAATGTTTGGGCAGGAAAAGTTGGAAGTCATATTGTTGGCCCCATTTTTTTTCAAGGCCAACTAACCGGAGAGAGATACTTTAATTTTTTAACGAATGAAATTTCGGAATTCTTTAACAACCTACCAGTGGAAATAACTGAGAGAATGTACTTCCAGCAAGATGGCGCCCCTCCGCATAATTCAAGAATAGCGAGAAATTATCTTCAAAATCGCTTTCAAGAGAGACTTATAACAATCCATGGTCCAGTCAGGTGGCCACCAAGGTCACCTGATCTTACTCCGTGCGACTTTTTTCTATGGGGGCTGAGGGAATGCATTTCGAACATTTGTTTTGAATTTATTTTATCTTTAATCCTATCAATTTGAATTTTTTTTTCGATAAATCTTTTTTTTCGTTATTTGAAGAATAATAATTGGATTTTTTGGTATTTCATTTCAAAAAATTACTTTCTATTATATCATTAGAAAGGAATGGTTATGCTGAATAGTACAGGTAAGAAAAAATTGTATGTTCCTATTTAAGTTATGGACCTACAGAGTATTGTTTTTTTCCCAATTTTTCCAATATTTTTTTTGGCGGCTTTTTATAACGCCGACGAATGAAAATAAAATATCACAGTAGTAGCAACTGTTATCAAGTGACGTATGGTTTCCATAGCCAACTTTACAATTTTTGGCTTTCATTTTGCTTCCACGGCCTACTCGGTGAATTTCAATAATAATTTTTTTCTGATCTAGTTTCTGGTTAGATACCAACTTGTGATATGTCATTAGAAAGGGAATTGAATGCTGAATAAAGCGAAAAGAAAAAAAAATAGGGTTTCCATTTAAAATAAGAAAGTTGATGTTACTTCCGGTCAGACCGGAAGTTAACTTCGACATGTCAATATGCTCAAATTCTAGCTCTTATGTCATTATATCGACGCTCCAAATTTCACAAACCTACTTCATACAATAACTGAGATATTCCGTAGGCAATACTTCCGTAGCCACCCGGTATAGTAAGTTAGATTTTTCAAGAAAATCGAAAAGTATAAAATTGATAAATTCTTCTAGAATTTTTTAAATAATTGGAAGTATAGAAATGGGTCGATAGTTGTTTAAATCTGTTTTTTGCCATTTTTATAGATGGGGGATACTTTTGCAATTTTAATTTTTTTGGGTATAAAATCTGTTTCTAACGATCGAGATATAATGAACAATAAAATAGGTGAAATTTCTAATGTGACAACTTTTATAATCTTTACACTAATTCCATCAAAACCAGATGCCTTTTTAGAATCTAACTGATCCATAATATTTTCTATTTCTGTAAAATTAGTGGGTTCTAAAAACATAGACAAAACATTTGATTGGTCTTCGAATGATTCTGAAGTATTTGAAATAGCAGAGGATGAAGTATTTCCAATACTTACAAAATTATTATTCACAGCCTCACATATTTCAACTGGACATTCAATTTTGGTATCATTTACCTCAATGGCTTTTATATTTACTGCGTGAGATCTAGTTTTCTTATGCAGTAATGATTTGATTCCATTCCAAACCACCTTGGGACTAGCATCAGTAAATTGTTCTTCATAAAATTTGTATTTTTTTCTCTAATAGGTTTTTCACTAATTTATTGAATTGAGAAAATTGCTCCGATAAATATTCTGACAGGGGTTTTTTTTTCTTTTATAAAAATATTTGTCTCTTTTTTTATCAAAAATGCTATGTGGTTATCAAACCATGGTTTAGATTTTTTCTACATTTAATTTTCTTCATAAATGAACAGGACTCAAATATTAATTTAACCCTGGTTCACGCTGTATATTATTTCATATGTAGTTAGCTTATGTCAATGACTTCCCTCGGAGAGAAACAAGTGACAACGCAACACCCGACCGACGTCCAATTAAAAACTTGCGCCGGACAATGGCCATCTCCGACGAAGCGTCACCCCTTCTGACAAACTTAATTAAAAGCGACCGTCAAACGATAATTACCTGGGCGGCTTCTATGGCCCCTTTGCAAGGAATGGGTATCCAGTGATTGTGATGTCCGTGATTGCCGATCAGCGTATGAATGACGCCCCTCGTGTCCACCGCCCTGACGTTGGTCCCGTCGGCGATGTACATGGTGCCGTCCACGGATATGGCCAGTCCCTTGGGATGCGCCAGCCGGGCGTATTTCGCCGGACCCTCGTCTCCGCAGGCGCTGTCGTCGCCGGGGATGCAGCGTTCGCCGTTGCCGACCACCTGGAAAATTAAAGATAATGATAATAACCTGTGGTAGAAGTCCATTGTATCTCGAAGTGGAGTGGTATTGATTCACAATATAGAAAAACTCTAAGTCATCTACACAATTTTTAATAACATCTGGTGTAGTGTGATTCTGTTTTCATACAATGTATTTTGTATGAGATAAATTACATACTTCTTGTTGTGTGAATTTATTTCATTAATAAATGAAATACTTTTTGGTCATGCTGTATAAATAATTATGTTAATGTTTATATTACTGAATAGTGAATTGAATATCCTTTCAAATGAGCTATCACACGACCCATTTTCTTATTTAAAAAAATCATCGATTACGTCATCACGCCCAGATGGATAACGTCACTGATATAATATCAGCCACAAAATCCTAATCTAAAAATAAAAATCGGGAAGTCGCCTATTCTCGAAAAAATTAATTTATTCAATACTTTTGCCCCGCACTGTATATCAAAGTACTGTACATCTACTCACCGGTTCACTGTTGATATTGGGATCTTGGACTGGTTCCAGAGACAGAACTCTGAGGATTTGATGTTTTTCTGGATCCGATATGTAGAGATGTCCATCGGCAGGAGACATGGTCAAATAATATTGATACGCAACTTGAGTAGCTCTGAAATAGACAAAAATTAAGTTGATAAGTATCGGAATAATATCTTGTTTTACTGAAAAAAAACACACCACCCAGGAAAATGAAAACCCTGCAGCTATGCTATAAGCATCCGTAGCATATATCAAATACATAACAGACCTATTTATTATTTTGAAAGTTTCGATACGGATCTTTTATAATAACTGACGCACGCTGACCATAGATTCATTTTGGTATCATTATGAAGGAGCACCTCCACATAATCGACAGATAGTGAAGATAGATTTAAATGATTTCATCAATGATTAATGGTTGGAATTGACGGTCCTCAATTATGGCCACCGCGATCGCCTGATTTGACATCAATGTATATTTTGTTTCGGGTTATATAAAAAACAAGGTGTATTTTCATACAACAACAGAAGAATTGTGATACTAAATATTTTACAATGTTTACACTCGTCAAAAGGTAGAATAATAAAATAAAACTACTTAGTAACTACGAACTAAAATAATAGGTAGAAGAATCAAGATAAAGATAAAACGAATTACATTACTATGAATAGACATATATAACTATAGACAGAAACGAATACATATATAAATGTATATATCCATATATACAACTGTATGTATATACATATAAACATAAATGAAAAACGTTTCACAATTGTATTATAATATTGGCAAGGCAGTTGTAGGAAATTGAAATTTATATATCGTGTGTCAAAATATTACTAAACTTTCGAATGTTGTGGGAACATCTTTATAATAAATATTGCATTGATTAATACTAGAATATTTTTGTATTCAATATTTTTATATCATCAGGTTGTTTGTTGAAGAAATTTGGGCCATAATAGTTTACACCTTGTTATGATTTTTGGAGTCGATTTGCAGAAATAGCTATATTACTTCTATTTCTTGTATTATAGTCATGAAACTCACTGTTTTGGTTATAGTCAGCTAAGTGCTCTTTAACATAGACCAAACATGGAAATATATACATGCTAGGTAGGGTAAGAAAATTATATTGAATATATAAGTCCTCCCAGTGTGTCCTTGGACCAACACCGGATAAAATTTGGATTGCGTGGTTTCGTAATGTAAATAGGGGTTTTATGTTGGCACTGTGACCCCAGATCAAAATTCCATATTGAAGGTGACTTTCTATGAATGCAAAATGAGCCATTCTCATCATTCTATGGGACACAGACATTCTTAATCTTCGCAACAAGAACAAACTAGAAAGTTTTTTTGGCAGATGTTCAATATGTGAATTCCATGTCAATTTGTTGTTAATATGACAACTGGTTCAGTATTTGTTATATCCTGTTTAGTTGAAATAGTTATTTTTAGAGTTTTTTCCATATTCATTTTTAGTTTAGTCGACGAAAAATATAAATCAGCCGCTTTTTCTACATCGTCAGAAAGTCCATGAACAGTATTGACTTAATAGATCCTTAAGGTACACCATAATTGGTATTTCTGTGTTTTGACTTCTGCCCATTTATATCAACAATTTGCTCTACATTATATGAGTACGAATCAACTTTCTCTACAAACTTAACTAGTGCAAGAGTTGTTGATTTCCCTTGCCTAAAACCAAACTGTTCTGGGGATAGTAGATTTTTAATCTCGAAGTGATAAATTAACCGGTTTTTCATTAGAGCATCTATTATTTTCGATATAATTGGCACACGTGATATTGGTCTGTAATTAGATGTGTCTGTAATTTTTTTTATGTTGAGGTTAAACTAGAACATTTGAAGTGTGAAGAACAAAGCCTCTTTTATTTATAAAGTCCTTCCAGAGAGTCCAAACATTACAATAACTAGAGCTTATTTTCATTATACAGGGTGATTCAAAAGTACTTTGACAAACTTCAGGAAGTGATTCACAATATTCTAATATGAATTGCCCAAACGAATATATGTCCGGAAACGCTTCGTTTCCAAGATACAGGGTGTTGAAGTTTTATTTTTATTTTGTTTTTTTTTCAAATAACTCTTGAAATACTGAACTTAATTAAACGAAACTTGGTAATAAGAGATTTTTGAGGTGTCGAATTCGAACCTGATGTTATTATTTCTCTCACTCGTAGGGGGCGCCACCTACACGTCTTTTTCTTTTTTGAAGATTCATAACTTTTTTTAGCGTACTTCTAGCACATTTTTCAGTAAAAAAATCGATTCCTCTATCATATCTACGTAAAAAAGCTACCCTTGTTAAAAGTCGCTGTAAGCAACCGTTTTCTAAATATTTGGACTTGAAAATTTCAAGTCAATTATTTGACAATCGATGCATGTTGAAGTTATTACCAATATTTTGCATTCTTCACAAGGAAGCTTTTTAAAAGAATTTGACGTTTAAGTAAGTAGTTTTGGTTATTACATATTTTGTGACAGTTAAACGTTTTGTTGAAGTTTCCGTAAGTAGAAAAAATGGATTATTTAAACAATAATGCTCATTTAGCCGATATGCATTTTGTTTATGGCCTTGCGGATGGCAATGCGCGCGAAGCAAGACGTATTCACCAGGAGCGATTTCCTGATCAACTACTGCCTTCAGCTCCAACATTTGCTAGTCTCCACCGTCGTTTGGCAGAAACAGGTAGCTTTAATAGGGCAGCTGATATTATTGGAAGACCACGAGCAGTCCGAACCCCAGCATTGGAAGAAGCTGTTTTGAACGCTCTCGAGGAGAATCCAGAAACAAGTACAAGAATAATTGCTGAAGCTGTCAATTCTACTCAGTCCACAGTTTGGAGGATTATCCACGATCAACAGTTTTATCCATATCATATTCAAAGGGTACAAGCTCTTTTGCCACGAGACTTTCCCCAACGCATTACTATGTGTCAGTGGTTTTGGAGAAAATTGGCTGAAAATCCTCAATTTTCTCCCGAAATGCTATCACAAACTTTCATAACAACCATGTTTGGGCTCTCGAAAATCCGCATGCAGTTAGTGAAAGGCATTATCAGTATCAATTTTCTGTAAATGTATGGGCGGCAATAATTGATAATTAGTTTCTTCCGCTCCGACTGAATGGCGCAACTTACAGACGCTTTTTAGAAAATGAATTGCCGGGACTACTTTAGGATGTACCATTAGAAATTCGTATCCGCATGTGGTTTATGCATGATGGGGCTCCGGCCCATTTTATCGTTGTAGCCAGGGAATTCCTTAACACAGTCTATCCAAATCGATGGATCGGTAGGGGTGTAGAAGAACCTAACCAGCCGTGGGCACCAAGGTCCCCAGATCTAAACCCGATAGATTTTTATTTTTGGGGACATTTGAAGTCACTAGTTTATAAAACTCCAGTAGCGAACGAGGAAGATCTTAGAAACCGAATAGTAGAGGCATGTGAAACAATAAGGAACACACCAATAATTTTTGAGCGGGTACGAGATTCAATGACTAGACGACTGACTGCCTGTATCTTCGCTGAAGGTGGACACTTTCAACAATTTATTTGAATACAATTTAGTTTCGTTTATTTTAGTTTATTCTACATATTCAAAATTTCCTGAAATAAAATGTTGACATTTCTTGCAAATTTCATTAATATTAATTATTACTATTGAATCATTATTATTAAATTACTATTTCGCTTAAGGATGTCATAAAGGAACGTACCCAACAGTAATGACCTCTTCAAGCGAGTAAAAAGTAATAGAATAGGTGGCGCCCCCTACAAAAAAACCAAAACTGCTTACTTAAACGTCAAATTAATGCAAATGCAAATGCAAAATAAAGGTAATAATTATTACATGCATAGATTATCAAATAATCCACTTGAAATTTTCAAGTCCTAATATCTAGAAAACGGTTGCTTACAGCGACTTATAACAATGGTAGCTTTTTTACGTAGATATGATAGAGGAATCGATTTTTTTAATGAAAAATGTGCTAGAAGAACACTCAAAAAAGTTATGAATCTTCAAAAAAGAAAAAGACGTGTTGGTGGCGCCGCCCCCTACGAGTACGAGCAATAATAATATCAGGTTCGAATTCGACACCTCAAAAACCTCTTATTACCAAGTTTCGTTTAATTAAGTTCGGTATTTCAAAAGTTATTTGAAACAAACGAAAATAAAAATAATACTTCAACACCCTATATCTTGGAAACGAAGCGTTTCCGGACATATATTTATTTGGACAATTCATATTAGAATTTTGTGAGGAATCACTTCTTGAAGTTTGTCAAAGTACTTTTGAATCACCCTGTACAATTGAACCTTGTGGAAAAAGGGGATTTCCATTTGATGAAGTTGAGATTTTTTATTTTTCTCATCACAACCGGTATCAATTTTTTCACAAGGCGACGGCCTGGTCCTTTCAACCAATTCCACTGAAGGATATTCCCCATTAGCTTCGTGGCGATGCATGTAATAATAATAACCGTACCTGCTAGAACATCGCTTTAACCCTAACAGCCCACCCCACTGCAAAATATCGCTAATTCGACGATTCCCATCGGCTTCGGCAAAGCAATAAAACTGTCAACGGAGACTACACACTCAAAAACGCATACATCTTACCTTAATTGCAGTACAGTGTAAACATTTCCCTCGGGCGTGATCCGCCTAACCAAATTGAAATCGCCTACGTAAATGCTGCCATCGGGTCCGGTGGCCAGTGATCCCGGTGTTAACAGCTTGGCGTCTTTGGCGGGGCCGCCGCATTGGCCCGGGCAATTCAGGGACCTCTGGAGGCCCGTTCCCATGATCACTCGCACCATGCGGGGGTATTGCTTGAAGTGTAGAGTCGAGCCGTCGCCTTTTTGGAGGATACCTGGAAGCAAATCGGTTGTTTCGGTGAAGATCTTTCGGTTCGTGAATTTTACGAGAGGTTTATGTTGAGACGAACTCAGTCGTCTGTTGCAGATATGGAAATCAGTGACAGGTGACATTTATTTTTGTAACGTTCCTTCCTCAAAGAGACTCTTTTACAAGTGCTCATTGAAATCAAAGAGCAGACACTATCTTCAGCATTGCAAGGATAGCTCTTGGCCGAATAGGGATCATAGAAATATATATTATTTACTGACTATAGAATGCTAATCCCGCCAATTTTCACGGCGAAAAGCATGCCGCGTATGCGGCCCGTTTACGATGTGCGCATGCGCGTCATCAGTTTAGTTTGGGTAGATCGTTGCCAAGTTTGAAAATAATTTGGTGTTCCAATTCAGAGTTTTCTGTTATGAGGCAATAAAACACGTCACTTGAAAGAGAGAAATTTTAAAGCGCTTTTAGGACATTTTTAAAACCGAAAAGAACCTTTTTAGAGATAGATTACTCCGAATTTTAGGAGCGAAAGAAAATTTAAAACAATAATGTACCTTATGCTACTGTAATTATATTGACCGTGCAACAGTGCTTTTTCATCAACAGGAAGACTTGTCACTAAGATCTGTCACTCTTGTCAGAGACAGAGTCGGTTTTTAAAATTTCAGATTTTGTCTTGTCGTTTTATGTGGTGTTTGTTGTCAATGGTTATTCTTTTATCTTTCGTGAATTTGCATTAATATTGTTCCTTTAAAGACAATTTCTAATAAAGCCGTTTCTTCGTAAAAATAAACAATGAACTGTTTAGTGTTGTGTAAAAGAAAAATACCTGAAATAAATCATTTTTGGTAGATAATGAAATTTTTTATGTACCTATATGCTTTGCTCAAAATGGCTTAAGGTTCATGTAAACCCATGAAAAAATTAACGGCAAGTTTAAAAATTCTGAAAAAAATTCGAGTTATTCCGGCATTCAAATTAAATGATTAGAGAGATGTAGAAGACAATCTGATGAATAGTTTTTGAGAAAAAAAATAAAAACCTAATTTTTAGAGGTTTTTTTGAGTTTTCCCAAAAACCATTCATCAGATTTCATTTCAAATATCATGACATATCAATGTCAAGGTAAAAGATAATCACGATTTTTTTCAGAATTTTTAACCACAACGTTCTCTCACAATTAAAAAAAATTCTGAAAATCTTGTTATAAAATCAAAGACAGTTGAGAAGAATCGCTTTTGCAAGTGATATTTATATTAAATTCAGAAGACTGAACATTGAGGAACTATTCATACTATTTTTCAGACATAAAATCAAACGATTTATATTTTTAATAGTAATTTTTAAAATCTCAGACAAAAAACGGTAAATCGCTCCAGTAAGTGATTCCTCTGTATTACATGAACGGAAATACAAAAATAGTTCTGCTACTGTCCACAAGGTATTGCACAAAATTATTGTCACTGTCATACTTACTGTACAGCGTTGCTAATAGTTCTATACAGCGGTAACCGATGTAATTTGTTTAACTTTTCGAAAATGAAAGTTACGTCGATAGGGGTTTGTCAGTTCATCAATTGGATATTGGATTGGTCCGCCTAAAGCCTTGGAGTCCTTGGACACAATTGAAGAAGTATGTAAGTAATAAGTTTTATGTTTTGGGATTTGAAATATCAGTTCTGGAAATGAAACAGGAAGCAAAATAGAATTGAAAAATAATAATAATAATCGTAATAGCGTCTTTATTGTCCATTCCAGTTGTTTTTGAGTAACATTACCTAATATACATAAAAAATAACGGCATAATAGGCGGAGTTCAGCTTACAAAGTTGAAAAATATTGATAAAAATAAATTATAGTGAGTTGTTCATATTACCTGCTCTTTGTGAATTTCACCAACAATATTGCTGTTTGTGCTAAAAGTAAATCTAATCTAAGCAAGATCAAGGACGGACTGACTATATCTATAACAAACCCATGGGCACTGCAACCCCGAATATCAGAAAAACCAACGAAATGAATACAATAAATAATATACAGGTGAACCGGAAAAAAGCGGCAATACCAAAGATTCTTAAGAACTCCTCCCATAGGAAAACCGACTGCACAAGAATCATCAATAAACCAAAATCTAAGAAAAAGAATGAACCAGCTTCAAAGAAAATGGTCCCCACCTTTGGAAACACTAAAAACGATTGAAAAGATAACCCCTTTTAGAACAAAAGGAGGTCTCTATCCATGGTAAACCTGGATGTTCTGCAAATCAACCAAAATTTGCAAACAAGATAAATACATCACTGTTTCTGAAAAATGTGGTGTACGCACCCATTTCAAAACTGAAGACTCCGCAAATTTTCCGAAACTTGCAGACATGATTCGGCAAGTTGGTTAAGTTCGAAAAACGAGGTCTCCACCCAATACAAATATGAGGGCGCTGCAAATTTCCTGAAATTTTCAGACAGGACACAGCAAGGAACGCTGAATTCGAATAATGAAGTCTCCGAGGTCTCCACCCAACAAAAACCAGAGGCACTACAACTCTCACCAAATTCACCAGACGGTGCGATCTTTTTTCATTTTCAGATGTGACAGACTGAATGATTGAGGCTCGTGTCGGATGGGGATAAGCCTCAACAATTCACTGTTGCATTAAAAAGTAACAGTGCTGCTCCTAAAGTGGCGTATGGAATTGGTAACAAGGCTTATCCAGAGCACTTGGCTAATGACCGTAGCAGTCGATGCCAAAACACCAAATCCTGTGAGCTATTTCGCAGTACTCCGAATAATGTTGAGATTTGGCAATATTGCATTAGCAGTAGGGTTGACCGTTGCAGAAAACTGTAATTTATATGGAAATATTATAAAAGATCACTGTAACTATGGTATGAAAAACATATCTTGTCAGTGCCATTTTGCAGTTCAGAAACGCGAAATATTTGACTTAACATGAACCTTAAATATTATTTTAGCTTGACAAAAAAGGCATGATTTTTGCTTATTGTTTTTAAAAAGAAACCCCAGCAGAACATTTGAGTAAGAAAATTGTAATTTGTGGCAGACATTTTCCTCATGAAGATTCATGTGAAAACGACAATGGAATAATTTGAAACCTAGTGCAGTACCAATACTGTGTCTGCGTAAGCATGCATGGCGAATGATACAACTTTCTACCACATCGCTTATATTATGAACTCTAGATTCCTACAAAAAGTACTAAACATACACAGAATCGCCTCAGAAAATGAATGTCAAAATGGAAGTGTTTTCCTTTGATGGTAAGGAAAATGCTTCTGGCCTCACTTTTTCATGCACCCCCATTGTGGAAACTGCACTGAGATAATACAACCAGAAATACTTGTAGAAATAGCATGTTAATCTCTTCAAATGGTTTAAATTAAATGCAGTTGCGTATTTTGAAATGAATCGTTCTAGAAAAAAACCTCGAGCTTCCAAGCATCCAATTTTATAAATCCAATATGAGTTGAAATTATTCATGATATTAGCTGAAGTAAATTTTCATAGTTTTTAGTACTTTCAATTTATTTTCCAATCCAGTGCTTCCTTGAAATTCGCACCGATGATTTGGGGTGGTTCCGTAGGTTTTTGTTGGTTAACTACAGCTGAAAAGTGAATGTGATACCAAAAATCAGTCTTTTCAGAGCGGTAAATGATAATAATAACCGTACTCTACTTTCTGATGGCATTTGCTGAATATTCGGGATCATAAATATGTGAAAATATGTATTCAAATCGGCTAATTACAAATAACAGGTATAAGCACATTGAGGTTTCCAACCTTATTCTCCGAGATTCAGAATTAACGTTTGTTAATCTTCACAAGTACCATAATATTTTACTAAAACCGGGCCTGTTCCAAAAATCACTAATGACGCGCTTGCGCATTGCGGACTAGCCTGAACTTTTTACAACACTTTTGACATGGGGATTAGCATTCTAGAGTAAGTATATAATATATATTTCTATGATAGGGATACAGAAAATTATGTATGGTGACTCAAACCGATACAGGGTAGTGGGAAAATATTGATTTTTAATACTCTTAGTCTCCACACAGAAGAACTATAATTTTCAGGTACTATTTGCTCAAGAAGGTATGAAGAAATCATTGAATAATGAAGAAGTATGGGTCGGAAGGATGGTTTTGAAGAGAAAATACATTTTTTGACATAAGTTACTTGGACCTTGTACAGATAGGCAAATTTCAGAATACGATATGTTACTGATAGACTGGTGCCTTTGATTTTTATGGAAAAAAAGTGACAGGCAAAGACCAGGTGGAAAATGTTGTTTAAGGAATAAAAAATTATAAACGAAAAAACTCAAAATGGTGAAATGGGGATAGGTATAGTTTAGTTTAGTTGAAAACGGTTTTTGAGATTTGCGGCGAAACGTGACCCCTTAGTGGAAAATGTTTTTCAGGAAAGTTGTAGATAATGAAAAAATAAAAAATCTTTTGTTTTTAACACTATTTGACATAACCTCAAATTTAATGTCAAAATGGCGAAAAAGCGATTTTTCAGTATTTATTTTTTTTCTCGCTGATAAATGATTTATTTCAGATGAAATTTGCAGGAATATGTCTTTTTTGGTGTCGAATAAGCATGCTTTTTCCGCAATTCAGAAAATGACTATTTTTTGAGTAAGGTAGGTACAATTTTCGAAAAAAATACCCCTTCTTCCACGAACAACTGTTCTAGTGTTTTTTTTATGTCAAAGGTCTATAACTGATCATTTTAATTGATAGAATATGTATTTTTGAATGGTCTATGCAAATTGGTGGTTAATTGTTCGTTAAGCCGCTTAACATTGAGAAAAACCTTCAACAAGTCTCTCTGATTCATGATTTTCTCAATATTTTCCATAGCTGTAAAAAAGAATAAAAATGATATTATAAAATTCATAATAATAATATTAATAGTTATTTATGCAACAAGTGCAAAAAGTAAATGTTTATTGCACTCGACGTGAAATTGTCCGACGAGGCCGTTAGGCCGAGTTGGACAACACGTCGAGTGCAATAAACAATTTTTGCACGAGTTGCATACAACATTTTTTCTACGTTCATGCAAAAAGCAAAAAATGATTTATTGAGGTGCGGCACTAGGTGTAGGAAAATGAAAAGCGCAACTTGAATACTTTATTATTAATATCGATTTGCATTGAAACAGGAACCAGGAACTAATACGTTACGAACAATTTAACTCAAACTTTATTTTTACCCTCAATGTTGAAAGTGAATGAACAATTGGTGCAATTTTCAATATGAATATTTCGTAGTGAAGTACTTTTTAAATCCACTTCTTGATTTGTTACTGCTGTAAACGTACTAGTACTTGGTAACTGTACATCGTTATTTCCTTCAGGCTGAAATATTTGTTTTGCAACACTGAGTTTGTTTGCATCTGATTCCTCTACGTATCATTCCGCTACTGTCGACGATTTCCATCCGCCGTGTCATTTGAGCTCTAGTATATCTGCCCCAGTATCGGCAAGAAGTGTTGCGGAGGATCTCCTGAAGCAGTGCCCTGTGTATAGATGAGGATTCTCCAAATTCAGAAATTTTGCAATTTCAGACGGGATTTTAGCAAACGTGTTCACACAATAGCTTGGACAGTGCACTTTTCATTTCGATAATTGATAAAGAAACGTTTGTGAGGAATATGATTGGGACGTAATTTCGTGTATTTATGATTTATATTGAGCAAATTCAATCCTTCTTCCACCTCACCTCTAATGGCGAAACTTCTTTCTTTGTCAGTTTTTGACTGAGGCACTTTTACAATTAATACCGAGCCTGCTTCTTCTATGTCTTCGGTACTCAATTTTTGGAGCTCATCTCTACGACATGCCCCTGCGATGCCAAATATCGCAACGACCTACAATAAGCAGTTTTAAAATGTTCCACAAAAGCTAAAATATTAGAGATTTTCCTTTTTCATCAAATACTGGGAATCCGGAGCTTCTTTTAGAAATTTATAAATGTGTTTCCTGTTGAATACTTTTGATTTTTTTGGCCGAAATCCTACAGAGTTCTGCTTCATGAATGCCATAAGTTTCTTGTAAATTTTAATATCAATATTTTCTTTTGAAGAGAAGCAAGCTCTTACCATTGAGTACTCAGACCAAAGAGATGAGGGTTTAATATCAGTCGATCTTTTTGAAAAATATGCAAGAAGCAAATTTTCAGTAAAATTCACAACTTTTTTATCGAAGCACCACTCTTTAAAACGATTATAAGTTATTTCATACTGTTTCCTTGATTTACTAGGTAATAAGTTCAATGACGCTGTTTTTGCTATTTCACTGACTTCTGGTAGTGTTCCAACAAATTCTTCTTCATCGCCATCATCTATTTTCTTATTAAGGTGCATTTAGTCAACATCATTTTAAAATTATGCTTAAATATATGTTAAAAGCGAAAGTTGAATCTGTTGTATCAAATGGCACCATTTATAAAACAATGTTAAGTTTATGTTAAAAACCTTTGATGTTACCGTTATGTTTATGATAATGCTTATGCTAAAGTTGACTAAATCCACCCTTACTCATTTTGAAACTTTCAATTCTGTTAATTGTCAGAATAAATTTTTGACTGACGTTTCTATAACCACAATTGCATTATAAAAATCAAAATCATAGTAGCCGTGAGCGCGTATGTTATCACTAGGTGTGGTCATAGTACAGACAGTGTGCTCTATGCAGGAAGACGGTTTAGAACAAAGCGGATCGGATTTGATTATGGAGTTATTCTCGGGAAGGCATTGTTTGTTTAACTCTTGCTGCTAATAATAATACAAAATAATATAAAATATGTAACTGTTTGAAACCTATTGCCAATCTCACAGAATATCTGCTAAATATGTAGTAGGTTTAAACGTTTATGTTTGTCATGATGACAGCACGTTGAATTAGAATGACAGATGAGTGCAATAAAAACTTTATTGCACTTGTGCAATAAAGAACTTCTTTTTCCACTGAATATAGTTCAATAAAGATTTGCTTTTTGCATGAATGTAGAAAAAATAATAATTAATTATGTATTCCAATATTTTATTATAAATAATTTAATAAAAACAATTTTTGTTAAAAAATTAATGAAGAAAGTCGAAGATAATTGAGAATATTGATAAAAATCATGACTCGAAGAGACTTTTTTCTCAATATTTAGCGGTTTAACGATCAACAAACAATTTATTTACATAGACCATTTCAAAGTGGACATTTCAACAAATAGAATGGTCACTTATAGACTTTCGAAATACTAAAATATATCAAAACATTTGTTCGTGGAAAATAAGGGTATTTTATCGAAAAATAGAAATAAGTCGTAAACTAAAAAAAAAAAAAAATACATTTATCTACAGATTTCCATCTGAACTGAATCATTTATAGGAGAGAAAAAAAATAAGGAAAAATCGGTTCCTTGCCATTTTGACGGTCAATTTCAAAAATTGTTGAATGAAGAAGTTTTCGATTTTTTTATCATCGAACACATTTCGCTAGGAGGTTACGTTTCGCCTCAAATCGCAAAAAACGTTTCAACCCCTGAACTGCATCCCCATTTCACCATATCAAGTGTTTTCGTGTTTAAATACTTTTTCTCCTAAAGTTGGAAACTCAAAATCATTCTCCACCTGTTCCTTGTCTGTTTCTTCTTTCGTATAACTATTGAATATATTCGGAAAAACATAATTCAGAAAGACTCGTGTCGGTTTTTCTCAATTTTGAGCGTTTTAACGACCAATGAACCACCTAGTTACATGAACCGTTTGAAAGTAGACATTTCAACACTTGAAATGTTTACTTGTAGACCTTTGAAATACAAAAAAAAACACCAGAACAATAAATGGTTCGTGCAAGATAATAGTATTTTTTTCGAAAAATATGCATAACTCGAAAACTAGTCGTTCTCTGTATTGCGAAAAAATCGTACTCATTCGACACCAAAAAAGACAAGTTTCTACAAATTTTCATGTAAATTGTAATTTATTCGAGAGAAAAAAATTAAATACTGAAATATCGGTTTATCGCCATTTTAACATTTAATTTGGCATTATGTCGAAAAGTGTTCAATAGAAAAGTTTTTGATTATGTCATTATATACAACTTTTCCATTAAACATTTTCCGCTAAGAGGTCTTGTTTCGCCGCAAATCTCAAAAATCCGTTTCCAACCCCGAAACTGCATACCCATTTCACCAATGTGTTTGTGTGTTTTCGTGTTTAATTTTTTTCCCTTAAAGTTGGAACCTCAACATTCTCCACCTGGTCTGGCTTGTTACTTTTTTCTCATTTTAAGCGTTTAGAATTCGTTTTGGCACCAGCCTATGATGAAATTAAATAATTTCATTCAAGGCAATTTGATTAATTTTTCAAACTGAGAGGTATTGCATAATTGGCGGTTAAAAATATTCTTAAGTTTTGGCGGAGGCACAATGTTAATTTTGGTGAAGCTCCCATTTTTATCATCTTGGTACAAAAATGGTATTTATAAATAATTTTGTAGCTGAATTTTGTAGTGGCACAGAGTGTTATACAAACAATATACAATTTCCATGTGAATTCCTCTCATTTGCAAAAGTTTGGATTGCACCTATATTAAAACTTTGTAAAACAATGGAGAATGCGCAATGTCAATTTTGGCGAAGCCTCCCATATCTAGTACCTTGGTTTTAAAATTGTATTTATTTATATCTTCACTTTGACTCTAGAAAACTTTATTATAACAACTTCCAACAATAAGTAGAATGTGGTATTTACCAGTAGTCTTCAAAGAAATCGAATTCCTCAATCAATTTTATTGCTGAAGTCTTCAATATTTTAGATTAGATTAACTACCACCAAAATTTGTGATACGCCTTCGCCATAAATTCAAGTAATTTGCAAATAATTTTTTTAACATTTTCCGTCGTACACAAAACAAATAGAATTTCCAGTTGCAATGTGCTCACGAAGTTATGGAAAAATACCTGGGTAAAAAGGTAAGCGAAAACTTTTGATTGATATAGTTATTTTCCTAACAAGTGCGGAAAGTGATACTTTCCCGCACGCGACTGCCGTTGACCCGAACGACGCGAAGCGGAGTTCGGGCAAGCAGTCAAGGGCGGGAAAGACACTTTACGCACGAATTAGGAACATTATTTTTTCTACGACCGCATAAATATTCAAAAAGCACATTGAAAATATATATTTTATTTCAACATACAAAACATTCCATGAAAATCCACTAATTATCATTAATATTGTCGCGACTAGGGCTACTAGGGTAGCATCTTGAGCCGTATAAGGGGTTGTTTCCCTTATACTAAATGCGACTTGGGGTGTAGCTACAGATGGTAGCTATTGAAACTCAAGGGGTAGCAAAGAAATATAAACATTTATTGTACAACAACAGGGATAATGGGGAAAGTTATATACACAATTAAAATAAGGGACATTCAATTATAAAATAAGGGATACAAATAAAACTCTTACCTAAACCTATCACTCAACTAATACTTACAGCTAAGGCCAAAAGGGCCTAGCCTATAAGGCTGACTGAGCGCTAGGGCTCTCTCCTCTATGGGAATCTATTACTCACTATCCTCATCGTTCCATTCCTCTTGTATTTATATAAGGAAATATGTTTATTTCATTTGGTCAACGATTTTAGCTCGTCACGCGACTTCGCTAATTTCAATGTCGGTCGCATATGACAATGAACTTCTATATCGTGGACGAATTAATAAACAATAAGATGAATGGATCAATGCACTAAAACAATTCAAAGGGCAGTACTCAATATTTACGACAATATTAATGTAGAAAACACAATTTGTTGCATTCTGCAAATGCGTCAGAATAGCCGGTCCAGAGTAGTTAGTTGGTGGTAACTGGCTGTTAAGAGTAACACTCGTAGATTGCAAAGTGCATGAAGATGACGGAGACGGCATTGGTTGCAAGTTGCCAGTACATGAAAGAATTTTATTCGAGATGGTTTTCTTCTGTTCTACGGAGTCCTCCAAATAACTCTCAGCAACAATGAAATGTACATTTAATAACGATAAATTGACATATTTTACTTTCCCGCACTAGTGCGCGAAAGTGACACTTTCTAAACTAAAATGAGTGCGGGAAAGTGGGTAAAAACGCAAGGTCGTAGAAAAAGTTAGTTTTGTGGGGGAAATTCATTTGACAAGATTATTCGGAAATTTGAACCGTGTACAGAAACGCAATTTTTGGAATACGATACGGTACTGATAAAATTAAATAGAATAATTCCAGTCAAGACTGCAGTCATGTCAACGCAATATTTTTGGTGCTAAATGGTTCATTTTTACTGCTGAACTTGTATTGATTTTCTTAAATCACAATTTTTTCCTCATTTCCTTACTGTGGAAGTTTAAAATTTCCTTAATAGAAACTGTCGAAAAATGAACAAAATCACCCTTGCTATAAATTATCTTCAATTATTCTCGTACGTTTTAATGACTTTTTCATAACTTCGGAGGACGGTATGTCGCGCTTTGGAAGTTCAGCAGGTTTTGAAATTTTGGCGAAGGCGCGATATACATTTTGGTGAAGGCTCCGTTATCTTTCATCTTGGAATTGAATAATGGTATTTATTCATAACTTTGTAGCTGAATTGTTCTTGTAGATCAGTAAGTCACTTTCGGTGTTGGTACAGAGTGTTAAAGAAACAATATACAATTTTCTTGTTAACTGCTTTCATTTGCAAAAGTTTTGATTACACATTGAAATTTTGAGAAGCCTTGGCGATGGCGCAATGTTGATTTTGAGGAGGCACCCATTCATATCATCGAGGTACTAAAACGGTATTCATTCATAACTCTGTGGATGGATTGTTTCTAGAGATAATCCAGTCGCTTCTTGTGCTGAAGAAACAATATAAAATTTTCTTTTGAACTCATTTTATTTGGAAAAGTTTTGATTGCCTGTTTTAAAAAATTGTCAAATGAATTGAACGATATATTTTCAGTATACTCCCACCACAATACCAAACAGAACAGGAAAACTGCAGTTATTGCAGTTATTATTGAATCTACTTCTAGCCATCGATGCATTAGTACCCAGTGTGAATTCAAGTCTTCACATTTTTTTTTAAACCTCATATTCTCGTTTCTAGTAATAATTAATGGCAATTTGTCAATATGGAACATTGAGTTACATTATAGTTCCTGTTCGCATTTACCTTACAAAAAATATTCAATGTCCGGGTTGATATCTCAACGACTATTTGATTTCAAGATTTTTGGGACTCAATGGAAATTGATCAAAAGTTATAGTTTTCTTTATCCAATAAGTTTCAATTATAGCGAAACTGATTTTCCACAAAACTGTTGGGTGAATGTTTTCATGAAAAAAAAAACAACAAGATTTTTCCCATTAAATTATAAAAAAAATCATTGGTTACTGAAAGTACATGAAAAGTATTGAATGAAAGGTTCCTTTGGGGTGGGGGGAGGGGGGGGGAATTAATTCGTTGACATGATTTTTTGGGAACTTGAACCATGTACAGATGGGCAAATTTTAGAATACGATACGTTACTGACAAAATAAAATAATTTCAATTGAACCCAGTCTTGTGAACGCAGTAACCTTCGAGGCAAGTTGATTAATTTTTCTTCTTAAACTTGTATTTTTTTCCTTGAATTAACCTAGTTTTTCCCATTTTCAAACTGGAAGATTGAAATTCCCAAAATACCAAATGGCAATTCAATTCACTTCTCAAAACAAATCTTGCAGTGAATACTCTTCACTCAACTCATTCATTGATTTTTTCATAACTTCAAAGGTCCGTATTAATCTTTTTTGGCGATCCAACAGGTTTACAAGTTTTGGCGGAGGAGCGATGCTAATTTTGAAATGGTATTTATTCTTAACTTGTAGCTGGTGGGTAGAACGAGGATTCAATAGAGTTTCTCTTGCATGTACCTCTCCTCTTTATTTATGCGTTTGTTTTAACAAATCCATTTTTGGTCACGAAAACTCTTTAAGTATTCAGCAGAGCATTTCTTCCAACAATACTGTCTGATTGGTACCTATGGAAAACTGCGTTGTAACTAGTAATTCCAGTTGTTCTGTTTGTTAAGTGGCCATGAGTGCGATCATATTTGGGGCGATTTTCAGGGTAAAAGGGTCAATTGATAACTCAAAAACGGTTCGTCTCATCGATTTCAAACAAGGACAGGATTCTAGAGGACGTTCGATTCAAGGTACGTGCTGTAAAGGAAATTGAAATTGCAGTTAGTTTGAAGCAATTTTTTGGGTAGATGAACAAATAATTTCAAAAAGACATTCAGCACTTACATAGATCATTGTTTTACCTTCCTTTTGATACCAAATTCATTCAGATTGGATAAAGATTGCTTCACATTTTAATGGAAGAGAAATACCATTGCAGCTTCCTCGATTATTTGTAAAAAGCATCGTGAGGTGCAGTCACAGACGTTTGTACATATAATTAAACGTCCTCTAGAAGCCTGTCGATACGACGAACCGTTTTTGAGTTATCAACTGTTTTACCAAGAAAAATCCTCCCAAATAATATGATTGCGCTCATGGCCTCATGGCAAGTGTAAGAGAGAGTTACAAAACAATATATTGGTCATCAATTAAATTAATGGCGAATGGGCAGCACAAATTTTGATGGTCGCGAAATGATTGAATTTTGGTGAATGTATTATGACTTAACTTTGGTGGATAAAGTATCAATTTTAAAATATTAAAGATATCAGCTATAAATTTGTGTGATTGAAGTTCCCCTGATGAGAACTGGTTAAATACCAAATTCTATCTACTGCAGAGTTTTGTTGTAACAATAGTTTTCCGGAGGCCAAGTGGATCTCTGTACCAATTCAACCAGTCCTGTAAATGTAATCTTTCATACAAAGACAACAAAAGTTAGCCTTGATATTGAAACAATAATCGAGGATTTTGCTAACAAAAATTAATAAAAAATAGTATTCGAATGGGTCTTCTCTAATGCTTTAATTTTCAATCTCTTTTCACCGAAGCATGCAAGTTTCATTGATAACTAAAATAACACAAGTTAACGCTGAACCTAGAGAAATTCTAAACATTTCAGTATTCCTACAGATGAATAAATTTGGATTATCAACAGGCGCATCTAGGAGTGTAAGTACTTGTGTAATAAGGTGAAGAAAAAAATTATTGTGAGATACGTCATGAGTTCAGAATTCCATTTTTAATATCCATACAATATTACTGGATGTTCCATATTCTGAACATGGTCAGTTTTCCTGAGAAATAATCGAAATTGTTTCTATAATTGATAAAATGGAAATATTGGTTGTTTACCTTCATGGAAGTTGTAATGGTGATGAATATCCAATCCCCAGCCTCCAATGTCCGATATGTCGACATCGAATCCTTTGATATCAGCAGTTTGAGTCTCCCATACGGGTTCCAAACAGGTACTGTGTTGATAACCAATAGAGACTTTGGCTTGAACGATTCCATAAACTTTCTGTTTGTAAATGTTCCTCTTGCTCCAGGCGAAAGTATGAGTTAGGTTGGGATCAGCCTCATATGTTTTCGTGTGTAGAGAACCTTCAACTTCCACCCTGAAATGAAAAAAAATCGAATTTGGTACTTTCTGTGGCTTGGTTCACCATTTTCAAATAAGATTTCCACTGATGAATTATTATAAAAAAATTATATGGAGAGGAAATTGAAAGAAGTCATAAATTTCCTTCTATTCAGAGAAGAGAAATGAGATTGTACAGGGTTATCATAAAATATTCAATTTCTAAGTAACTTGGATAACATTGAATACAGCTTTTGTTTATAACTTAACGGACAAATATCTTGTCGATGCCTCCCTTAATCTATTACCCTGTGTATTATAAAAAACTGGTTAACGTAAAGCCAGATGGGTTAGGAATAACAATAGTGTACAGACTTAAACAATCAAAGAATGCAAAATTCAAAGGACGAAATTTTCAAAAAATTATAAAAAAATTTATCGTATTACACACCTTTAAAAATCACTAAAAATGCAAAATCGTCAGATCCACTTGAAAATTCACGTTATGAACGAAAAATTTAGGACAGATTCTAAAAATATATGATTTGTAATTGTTCAGATATGAGATATTGCCGGAAAAGGGAATGAAAAGTAAAAAATTTCAAATTGCAGAGGTTTCATAAAAAGTACACGAAATCTTTATTTGCATAGGAAACGATTCGAAATTTGGTATGCATATACAACAATGATGGAATTCCTTGAAACCAAGTTCTAAGATTTGAAAAGATGTAACATGGCCACATGCAGAGGTCTGGTAGTGAACATAAGAGTGATCTTCTCAGTTAGAAAATATCCAATTCTTCTTGGGAGAACGTTGAATCTTACTAAAGATAGAATTTCCGGTGAGTTAATTTTGTTGTTGATCAATTTATACAAAAAAGAGCGAGAGTTCATCTATTTTCTAACGATAGTATTTTGAATGTATTTCTCAGTTGGTGAGTTCTTACAGTTTTATAGTAAGTCGTTTGTTGTAGGACAATATGACCATTCAATTGTACAAATATTTACCAAGCAACGGTAAAAAAATCTGCTTGTTACTAATGATTTTTTATGACCACGTCATTGGTACATGTTGGGAGTAGAGGACTCTTCAGTCCTACCATCCATTTTGTAGGACAAAAGTTTTTTCGAGTACTTTATCGAATTATCTCGAGATTCAACTGAAAAACTAACTGTTATTAATGACTTTTTTGCACTCACCAAATCGACATAATTGACGCCTGCGCATTTCATTAGCTACCACTGTTTTTAATCAGTTTTTAAAATAGGCGTGGGATCCCGGTCTATATCTTTTTGATGAATAATACTACCACGTACTGAATGTATTTGTTTCAATATTTTCAAATCGTCCGCAAATAAAAGGCATTTTGAAGATATTAGCACAGCCGGAAAATCGTTGATAAATATTGAAAATAGAAGAGGTCCCAGATTTGAGCCTTGGTGAATACCCAAATTTTCCAGATGTATTACTGTTACAGTTACCGTTATGATATCTCCAATACTGTTGTAATTCACTGAGATATAATAATACACTCACCTGATATAAACGTGCGTCAAACTAGCAGGAATACTCGCCCCAGTCAGCTTCATGTATATGGTGCTCAAATACCCGGTCGCCTGCGAACTCTGGTACAAAATGTGCAAGTCCGATCCTGGAATCGCGATCGACTCTTGCACGATCTGCGTCTCGGCGAAAACGACGCTCTTCCCTTGCGCGCCTCCCACGGCTTCCGGCAGCCACGTTCCTGTCACGATGGGACCGAGGACGTCCGGGTCGTGGTCGTCGCACGTGTCGGGGAGGACCCCGTCGGGGCCGAAAAAGCTGCGCGAGACACCCGGGAAGTTGAGGGCCGGGTTCATCGCCAGGAAGCTGGAAAAGTAACGGTAACGTGTATTAGTTTTCATTGTCACCTTTAGATAGGACATTTGATCGGAGATGGATTGGCCGCCTCGGTCACCGGACTTGAACCCGTTGGATTTTTTTCATAGTGGATGTTTGATGGGGAAGGTTTACTACAACCCAATCACTAGCTGAAGGGAACTACTGAACCGAATTCGACCTGCAGCTCAAGTAATCAATAATAAATAACCCAAGCGATTTGCGTTTGTAAAGAAGATCGTTTTTGGGCAGATGTCGCGCTTGTATCAGAGCAGAAGGCAAACAAGTCGAATATTTGTTTAAATCTCCTAATCATGTTCATAAGAAATATTGAAGTGTTCGTTGTTGTGTTGTTTTCAGTAGTAATGCCACAAGTGATTGAATTTTCGCGATAAGTCTGTCGATTCATTTCTGAACGAGAAAACACCACGAGTCCGCAGGACGAGTGATGTTTTCTTGATACAATTCAGTTGAGTTCAGAAATAAAAGACAGACTTATGAAATAAATACAATCACGAGTGGAATTTTATTAGGACTATTTCACGAAGCATATAACTATCAATAATTCATTATATAGTTACGATGCGACTCAGTTTGACGTTTTCGTCTACATTTGTGATCTGTCAAAATGTCAAACTTTGCTTTGTCATCTATGGTTACATCGTTGAAAACACCAACGCTGACAGACCAATCAGAATTGAGAGACAGCTGGTGTTTTCGCGATAATACAAGTTGTCTTTGATTTGTGATTGGTCAGATTACGTGAATATCTTGAGAAGAGTGGAATAGTCATCAAAATCAACCAATTCTCATTTACATTCTTTTCATGAAAGTTCATTCAACTGTTGTATCAGTCCAACTGCCTGTGTTAGATTTATCAGCTCATCAGTCGCTATGACAAATGAGCAGTAAACTGCATCTCACACTACGATAAAATAGAAAATAAACCCATTTCCAACGAAACTGCAATTCTTGTGATCTACCGTCTCACCCTTTCGTACTCTATTAGCAATATCGAAATAGAATTATGGCATCTTCTCTACTTTTACAGACTCTGAAAAAAAACGAGCAAGTTTCTCAAGTCAAGTCAAGTCAAGTCCATGTTTAGGAGATTTTTGACACAATAGAAGTTCAGGGTTTCATAGTGTATAAAAGGACGGAAGAATCATAATTTTAAATTTTGTAAACAAAGTACAGCAGGAATCTTCAAATCTCGTATTGACTAATATCCTTATTGATTTTTTATGGTAATGAAATTGCCACTTGCAGCACTGTTATTAGTGCATTCACAATATGTCTGAGCTGACGTAGTCGGAACAGTATACTTGACAATTTGAGTTTTGATGTCTCCATATGAACGCTCCTGTTGAATTGGTAATCTAAAGTGATTCCTAGCAACTTAACACTTTGTTCTTTTTGTTCAATCTGATGGATAGTAATGAATAATTTCTGTGACTTTTGAGACTATTGAGATTCAAGTTATGAGATTTGCCATGCTTCAATTTCTTTGGAGTAATTCAATAAAGGACTGAAATCTGGATCTGAATATATTGAACAGACATATGGACAAGTAGTCATGAAGTTACTCATTCTCAGATACATAAACATAAGCGGCCCCAAGACAGACCCCTAGGGTACATCATGAATAATTTCTTTGAAATCTGATGAGGAATTATTGGAATGGACAGCCTGAAACCGACTTGTAAGGTAATATTAAAATAGCGGAAATGCTATTTCTCCAATATCGTAATGAAACAACTTCTTCAGTAGAATATCATGAGCAACACAGTCGAAGGCCTCTAACAGGTTACATAGCGAGATAGCTATATGATGCCCCTGTTCAAGGCTCTCGACTGTGCCGCTTACCATATCTATTAGTGCACACTGTGGTTGAACATCCTGATCTGAAACTAAATTGCAAGTCTCTAAAAATTTGATTAGTTTCAAAATAACGTGTCAGTCTTTGTTATTGAACAAACACAGCAGATATTAAATAATGAGGGAAAACTTGAGAGGGCTCAAATGATAACCACGTGGCACTACTGTTTCTGAAAAAAAAAACCACGTTTTGAACTGTTTGTGGGTCCCATCCAATTACTGCCAATAACTTTATTTTCAGCAACTAAAGAAGGTATAAAATAATATTTTTCGGAGCATTCTATAAACTATTATTATTATTATTTGGTGAATCGCATTTTTTATCACTATTTCCTGAATAATGGTGGAGGTAAATGTATATTTTAAATTTATAGGAAAGAAAACAAAAGTCACTAGTAGGCAATTATTAATTGGATTTTCTTGCCTAGATCAAAAAGGTACGTACTCTGGTATATTTTCAATGATTTGTTTCTTATGGTGTATTTACTGACTTTCTGTCATTCACTGAGGTATGATTCAGCTCCTATTATCCTCTGATCATCGTCTAATATCGTCTATTATCGTCTAATATCGTGTGATTATCGCCTAATATCGTCTAAAATCGTCCAATCAATGAACTCAAAGGAAATGGCAATAATAGCCTATAACAATCCACTTTTCTCTTGAAGGAGAGAGAATAAATATTTGTAATTGTGTCGTGTCAGCAAAAACAACGAAAGAATAATTCTAATAATGTACCTTTTCTGGGTGTGACCGACGTCTGCATCATCGCTGAGTTGCATATGTACGGGGGGCAGTACTATGATTTGATTCCAGGGGACAAATACTGTTATTGTCATCGGTTTGAAAGGTGATCTCTGGAACTGCAACGTAACTGCTCCTCCGCCATTTACCAGAACGTCAAACCTGAAAATTATGTTGTTGTGTGATTTTAGCATACTTATGATATATCTTTATTATTCCATAGTCAAATATTTCTCCCATAGGTGGTATCCACAAAATTCAGAAGTTTCAGTTTGAAATATACCTGAGAAAATGTTAGCCTCCACTTTGTGTCAATTTTCAAAACCTCAATCACAATGGCATATTGTATCACAAGGCAAAAAATACCCATTCCGGTTGCTGAGTGTACTAAAGCATTTTCTGCATGTGTGATTCACAACTGTTTTTCGCCTACCAGAAAAAACAAAAAATAGGAGAATATAACAAAAATATTAATTTTTACAAATACAGACATAATTTGATAAGAAACTCGGGTACTAAAAATGCACGAATTCATTTAAGAGTTTTGTTCTCTTGATTCCAGAATTTAATTTACATTAACGTTGAATGAAAATTTATATAAAATGTTAAAATACGCAAGTTACAGTCAAAGGTGTCTAGATAGTAAAAAACTGGAAAATCGTGTTATTATGACTTATTTCGCATACTATATGGAAATGAATCATGTGAACCCTAAAAATATGAACGAAAGTAATGTTCAGCGGTCCTTGGACTGCTATAGTATATTATTTCACAAGAGCTGAAAATGAGCTTAAGCAGCCCGCGGATATTAGCTGATGCTGATGCTAAGGGCTGCGTTCTCTGCATGTGTGACAAACAACTGTATTTTGCATACCAAAAAAAAAAAACAAAATATATAACAAATATCTTTAGTTTTTCAAATACATACATATTTCAATAAGAAAGTAAAGTAGTAAAAATGTCCGAATTTATTTATTACAGTAATTAATGTTGATTATTCCTTGAGCAGAATCTTATCGTAACTGTGTCTTGACTTTGTTAATAACGCAATTGAAGCTTCTTTTTGCAACTCTGGTGGAGTATTCGAAAATTCTCCACTGTCTTCTTGACTGTCTGAATTACTACTCATTGTAATCCACACAATCACAGAATCAAAACGCTCCCATTATTATTTCACAGTTTTGTTCTATCGCCTTACAGACTTTGATTCACACTGACGTTCAATGAATTATTTATTTATTGCTTGAAAAAAAACAAAAACAAGTTGATATAGCAATATTCATGCGGGGAGATCTGTTATTGTTTTGTTTTTTTTTCACCTTGTGTTGGTCACAGAGATCACTCGATGCATTTGAATATTATTTTGATTTCAAAAGATACTCATTTCCAAGAAGGATCTATCGTGAAGTTTTTCAACTGAAGTTTGGTCGAAACCTAACAGTGTGCAGTATCAAACTAATCGTGATAAAATTACCTCTTTTCCTAACCCGGCAATCCACAATGTGGCCTCTTGAAAAAATGTAGTAATACAGATTTAAAAATTAAAGTTCACATAGCAGAGACTTTTTGACCGGAAACAGTAGAGTCGATTTTCAAAATTTAGGGAGTGATTTTAACGTTTGCATAGACTTCAAGACTAAAAATAAATTTTAAACAAAAAAAGAAATTTATTACAAAAACTTGCCAGTGATACAGTGGTTGTATTCAGAATGTGACATGGAGACAAAAGAAGTGAAAATGTCCTTGATGTACTTCTTCAGTACAAACATCTTTTGGAGGGAAATCCTCACATTCTTGCATTGCAGCAGATGAGGAATAAATAAATACAAATGTTCAACCACTGTCAAATGAGTGACAAGGAAAAACTTTGATATTTGTAAAGAGATCAGAAAATATTGAGAAAAATGCTATTTTCTCGTGTAATTACTTGAAACTCTGTAGATGAGTATAAAATAAAATTCTAAGCAACTTTTTCAAATGACTTTTTTGGATCTTGCCATCTTACCCCACTTTGGTCCCCTAAATAGTATTTGTTTTTCAATTTTACCGTTAAAAAAGTGGTCACGTGACATTGTCAAATTTAAGTTTTAGGTTGTTGGACAACTTGCTCTGTGAGTGTGGGTTTGTATGTGAGTCTGTTGGATGGGTGCAAATCTAGCAAGCTGAATTAGAACAACTTCCTCTTATCCTATGGAATTGAAATTTCACATGTTGGTTCAGTTCCGATGAGAATACACCAATGTCGAAGAAATTGTCCCTTCCTGCTCCACGAAAGCTAGATAGAGAACGCGTATGGTTTCAGATGTTTTCTTGAAGGATTTGGACGTCAAATATTACAGCTAAATAAAAAATAGGTAGGGGGTTTCGCCCTCCCTTTTCTCGAAACAAGTTGGAAAACTCGCGAAATTGAAATCGAAAAAATCCGTAAAAAAGTGAAAAATATCTGACTGCCGGCTATTATGGATATTATATTATTAATTATCATTATTCTACTATATTATTTTATTATTTATTTTTATTTATATTTTCATTAATTTTTTTAAAAATTTTATCATTTATATTTATATCTATCATTTATTCTTTTATTATATTGTTATTGTTATATTATATTATTAATATTATATTAAAAAAATAAATTGTCCACCCTGCCCTTCGAAAACTAGATAGAGAACGCGTAGGGATTAGGAAGTTTTCTTGACGGATTTGGACGTCAAAAATTACAGCGAAAAACCAAATTGGGTGGGGGGCTCCCCTACCCTCTTTTCTCGTAAAAATTGGAAAAATAAAAATTAAAATCGGAAAAATCCGTAAAATTAGTGAAAAATATCTGACCTTCGAATATTATGGTTTAAAGGAAGGAATTGTCACTCCTGCCCCCCGAAAGCTAGAAAGAGAACGAGTAGGGTTTCGGAAGTTTTATAAACGGATTTGGAGCAATTGCACGCAATTGACGCAAAAAATAAGGTAGGGGGGGCTCCCCCCCGTTATCTTGAAAGAAGTTGGAAAACTTGCGAAATTGAAATTGACAGAAGAAAGATTGACTTAAAAATTACATGTTAGAGAAAAGCTTTTATTCAAGCACTAAAAAAAAGAAAATAAATTTTAAAGTGAAATAAACCCATCATTTTGTTACATTATGCAAATGATATAAAGCTTGTAGCGAGAATAAATCTTGAACTAATTTTAAATTCAATTCACAATGAAAAATACATAGATACTTCTCGAAACAAGCTTTTATATAATTTAAAATTTTATAATGTAACAAAATGATGGGTTCAATCCAGTCTAAAATTTATTTTCTTCTTCTTAGTGCATTTGAATGAAAGCTTTTCTCTAAAAAGTTATTGGTAAGTTTATTCATTTTCTATTAGTATGAAAGTTAACTTCTTTCCCATATGTAACATACTTTATGGCTGGCACTGTATAATTTGATATCGTTACTATCAAAGATACGATTATTTAATACCTTTCATACAATAAACCGGTATCGCTTTAGATTTGATCACATAACTTCATTTGATAGAGTTGATTCCATTTAGAGTACCTATATTTGCATATTTCCTTTTTTTATTTTACCTTCTTGTCATTTTCTGCAAATATATTTGTTACTGCCAATTCAACTTGTTTCTTTCTCTACCTCCACACTTCATATATCGAGATATTAGTGAATCAAAAACTGATAAGTTTATTTGAATATATCTGATTCCAGAAAAGTGTTTATGATAGCAATCGCTGAAGATCTTTTTTCCATGATAGAGGAGATTGAGGTCGTAACGAGCAAAACAGATCTTGAAGTAACTTTCCCACTCGTGTTTTCCACAAGCTATAATAAACTGAAAGGGCACCCGCTTTGCCCAGTTGAAATCTAGGTAGCAGTACAATAGGTTTGCCAAAGTTCAGAGTGAGGTGAATTTACTGAAAATCCACTCGTTATCTAAGTGGTGTTACGAAAACTGGGTTTTAGTGTTGGTTCAAACTGTTAGGTCAACGGGCATATTGTCACAAACTGCATTCTATTTCATGTATTTCACGTTTTGTACTATGGATGCTAATGATCAATTAGTGAGTTGTTAGTTTTGAACAGGTGATAAAATCAGATTTTGAAATGTATTGTGTAGTTTAGTTATTTCATATTTCAGTAAAGTTGCATGTAATCATTCTAAAGATATCAAGAAAGTTCATTACATAACTTTCTTTAATCATACTTTAGTCAGGATAGTTGATGATAGAAAAGTGGTTGGCGATTTCAATGAAGTAATCTAATAAACAAGATGAACCAGATAACATGATATGTGTGTTGAAAAGAAATTGAGGATAATGGTGGAGGAGGATAGAAACGTTCCACCCTATCCAACTAAGAGAAGTGCATTTCAAACAACTGATAAACAAGTTGTTGCATTTTGAAATAATTAGTTTATATGCGGAAAAACAATGTTTGAGGTTCAAACTGACTATACTCAGTTGATTTGATTGTCTGAAATATTCTGCAGGCATTGAAATATAGACTTATTTGGTATAAGCTTGTGTTATATTTTGAAAGTGAATAGTCTATTTTCACATTTATTTTTCTGGGGATGTTAAATTTGGGTTTGAAGAATTGTGTCTTTATTTTGAAAGGCAATACACAGTAACTTATGAATGTATGAAGATATCACAGTGAAGATGTTCAATGATATGAAAGATAAATGATATGAAAGATTGCCTGCAAGATTAATTATATTTTTAAGTTACCCAGAATTCGTATAGCTGCTTGCTCCCAATGCAAAATTCCATTTTTCAAAATAGAATGATATGATCTAAATTATAACTGCCTCAAGATTGTTGAACTACACAATTTGGATGTTGTTTTCAGTGCATACATCACATGTTCCAGCTGATCTACCACATTTTACCTCAATATGTTTGAACCAATTGAGATTAGAATGTAACGTTGATCCTAACATTGAGTATTGGTGGAGAAACCCTTCTCGATCAAACTGTCATTCTCAAGGCTAATTGATGTATGATTTTTGGATCTCTTTTATACTGAGCGTTGTAGGAATATGTTGGTGAGTTCGAATAGAATCAAAATGTTTCAATCAATTTGTCATAACAAAGCATCAATATTCATTACTTCTACCCATGCCCATCCCCCCATAAATAATGTGTGTAATTTACTGAAATTTATAAAATTTTCATCTCAACTGAATTTTGATGATTTCTTCCTCTGTGGGCTTCAGCCCTTTATCCATCGTTAGTAGGGAATATTCCAGTTCTAAAAATTGTTCCGAAAACAAAATTCACGTTCCGCTCGCAAACTTTTGATAGCGTTTGTTATCTTCGTGTTCTTTCCTCTCTTTCTTCTATGTTAACCCATTTTTTCACGCGCTACCCCATCAAAGGGCTTCTACGGATTAACGATTAAAACAATGGGCCGATGTTTCGTACTGACGCTTAATTAATCAGCTGTTCAATGCGAATCATTGTGACGTCATCGGAATACCCTTCTCTCCACTAATCCTGTGAGGTAGGATATAGCAGAGACTTTGTTACCAGTACCTAATTCACAAACCGGCAGCTCACACTCTTAATTCAGGTTTTCATAACAGTAAGCGAGAATGGTGGTTATCATTATTATAGTTATCAGTATGATGAGCCAAAGAAAAAATTACCTCGATGTGCATAATTTATAAAAGCTATACAAAAACTTGAAGAAGATGTTATGTGTTGAATATTTCACCAATGTTTGAGCTGATTTTGTAAGAAATATGAAAAAACGAATCATCAGTCAAAAAGAAGTTAAGACTCCAGGGAAAGAACGTGCTAAGTCACTTTGGCAATAACTTACAGGAAAGAATCCTTCAGGTTCACGTTTCTTGCCTGTATACGGTTTACAAACGTAGTAATATCTCCTGACCAGACACGTTCTTCCCCAGTACAAATATGCCAAAAGCTGACATGGAAATCTCGATTTGAGGCCAAATGTAACTTATCACGTTCTTTCTCTGAGGTCTTCAAGTGTTAAAGAACAATTATCAGTTTTAATACCTACTAACGGAAAAGAAATCAGTCGACTCATCACAGAAATGAAATGAATCTCCCAGCTTCTACCAAATAACAGCGAAAATTCTAAAAGAAATCAAAGAAGATGTTTGTAGACCTATTTCGCACATGAACAATATTATCTTCACCTCTGGTGTTCGTCATCCAGAGTTTAAAAAAAGCAACAATCATCCAATCGGGCTCAAAGAAAGTTGACTAAAACTTACAGACCAATGTCAGTAATAACTAATTTTAAGTACAACATTTGTACTATTTTTTATAAAATCACCAAAAACTCGAAAATGAAACAGCATATCGAAAAATTTTATATAAATAGCTGAATCTGAGGAAATTAATAATACATAGTACAAAAATGACGAAAACTTGGAGTTTTTTATTATTTCCTCCACCAGCCCTTTTCCTTCAACACAATTTTGCGCTTTGCGCACGGATTTTTCACTATTTACCACCCATTTCCCCCTTCCTAAAATTTTCCGGGCATTTGTTGGTCGGATATTTCTCCCCTCCCCAAAATTGTCAAGGCATTTCGCGCCCAGATTTTGGATTATTTTCCTTCTTACTCCCTTTTCCAAAATTATCCTTTTTGATCATTTACCCCTACCTCCAAGATTTCTGATTATTTACTCCCTATTTTCCGCCTTCCTTCTCAAGATTTTATCAGGCGCAAAGTGCCCGGAATTTTTATTATCCACTCCCCATTTACCCCCTTCAAGCCCCAAGATTTTTCCGGACGCTTCGCAAGAATATTGATTTTTATTTTATAAAATCACCCAAAACTTACAGATTTTTTAATTATGGAATTCTAACATTTTTTTCTAAAAACACCAAATGTCGAAAATTAAAAGAGAAAAGAAAAAAAATTATATAAATATTTTTAATGTCCTCAAAAGGTCTACCAAAAGTTACGATGAAATTGTTTCATATCTTGAAAAATAAACGGAATATTGATTTGCTTTTTTATGACACTACCAAAAACTCAAAGATGGCGATATATTTTCAATTTTCATAGGATACCTTTTTTGATCAACTTTTGAAAATCTCCAAAAAAAAATTTCATGAAATTTTAATGATATCAATAGTCCGGGAACTATTTGAAAAAAAAAAACATAATGATGGAATTTTCACATTTTTTTTCTAAAAACACCAATAACTCGATTACAAAATGGGACATCAAAAAATCTATGAAAACAGTTTTATTGACCTAGAACAGATCAACAAAATTTTTCATGAACATTTTTTATAGCTTGAAAACGAAGTATTTTTGTGGTAATTTCTTTTTTCGAATTCTGGTGTTTTTGCTTCAAGTTAGGTTCGGTTAGGTTAAATTTGATGATTATTTTATGATACTGAATAATTGAAGAAAAATATCTTTGACGTTAGGCCTTCAGATAGGTGATTTAGGAAGTATGTAGAATCGATAAAGGAGGTCGCGAATGATATTTTAGACACCTTCAGAAAATTGGAAAAATTTCCATTTCGTCCTGCAAGAGGCGTTTTATGAAACTAGATATCGATGATTGGACAAAAAAATCATCTCTTCTGACTATATGACTGGATTAGTTCACCTATCTAGGTTGATGAAGTATCTCCGTTCTCGAGTTATTTCCATAAATGTGAAAAAATCACTCATAACATTTTCTCTTCCTGTGTGAAACATGATGTTTATGAACTGGTTGGGTGCGTATTTTTATTAAAAACCCAACGGTAAAAACCCCATCCGTCTAGCTCTTACCGTTCTCGATATAGCAATTTTTGGGCCTGATTTACTATTTTTCGCGTTTCAACTTCTTCCCAATTGGTGAAACATGCACTGGTTGAATGCGTATTTTTAATAGAAACCCAATGGTAAAAACCACATCCCTCCAGCTCCTACCGTTCTCGAGATAGCAATTTTTTCTTCCTTCGGGTTGGATTTTGGTCCTACGAGCCGGATATTCTTTTTTCGCATTTCAGCGGGTTTTATCGAGCAGAAGATGTAGTGAAGGAAGATTGGGTTATTTTAGCGAGTCGGGGCACTTCAACTTCCGAGACCTCACTTGTTATTATTATAATCATTCTACTAGTAATACTCCAGTAACCAATTTGTCGTTGAATTTGTGTGCGACCCCTCGTAAAATTCACTCTGTACCTCTTTGCGTTTTAAAATTCTCTAAAACTCAGCGGAACATCCGGCGGATCAATTCTTACATGCCCCGAGAAGCCATTGTCAACAATAGGCATGTTCTACGTCTTTTGGTCCCTAATTTATATTCATGGACTTTCCTCTCGCAGTTTATGTTGCGACTCGCTCCAGTTATACCCCTTAAGCATTATTTACTCGTGTAGCGTTTATTTCTCTCCCGGGGTCGACGAACGCCCACTATACGTACTGGTTTCATTGCTCGGATTAAGCCCGGAGCTGTATTATTTCATATATGCAGTATTCACAACGGTCGTGTTGTGAAAAACGTTCTTATGGGGGGAGAACTTGGATATTTGAACATATCTTCGAATGAAAATTCTTGGTAGGACAGTTATTCGAAGGACAATTCTTCGAATGGATAGTTATTATATAGATACTCGTGTAGATAATGATATCGACTTATTGTTATGCAACTCAAATATAAATATCAACTGAATTTGAGTATTTAGCCAAAAGCAACACCTTGGATATTCTATCCACTGAAAAAAATACTTTTCTTTCTATCTATTCTTCATTAAAAAAAAAAACAGTTTCAAAATAGTAGGTATACAATGGCGCAAGGTTGTCCAAAAATCAAATGCCATGGAAAACATCTGAATAATCGAATATTGTTTTTTGCGAAGATGAAATGTCATCGAAAATAATGTCATAATGATATTGATCGATTGGATTTATTCTTTTCATCAATTTCGAATCTACACAAGCCCTGAAACTTGGTTACCTGATAATTGGTTCATAGTTTTCTTTAGAAATATAGAAATCATAATCATATTTAATTTTTTTTTCACTTGTCAAAAATGTACGTGTACCCAGAACATTCAGTTTATTTTTATTGAATACTATTAAAAATTTTCCACTTCCTTCAATATTTGGTTTTTTTATGTAAATTCTTGTCACTATAAACTAGCAAAATATTAGCTTCAAACCACAAGTATCTAATTCGAATTTTGGTTTCGAATCTGATAAAAATACATTCCATCCAACACCAATCAGTTATTTCAAAATTGTTATTTCACAAACGTGTTCTCCAATTTCTTCGATCGAACCTATCTCAAAATTATTCACCTCTGTATTTTCATCCTTATCCTCATATACACACACTCTCTCATTTTCTATATATTCTTCTTTGTACATTTTTTCCTCAAAATTATGTGAACTCTCACACAACACTGGCATATATGTTTTTTCTCTTCCATTTTGCTGTCTTCCTTTAGTGATTTTCTTTCTGTTTGCTTGTTATTCATTCCTTCATATTTCTTCCCACAGTCATCCAGTTTATTTCATATTTACTGGAGGTCCCTGCTGATATTGCTCTAACTTAACCTGTGGTAGAAGTCCATTGTATCTCGAAGTGGAGTGGTATTGATTCACAATATAGAAAAACTCGAAGTCATCTCCACAATTTTTAATAACGTCTGGTGTCACACACTACACTAGATGTTATTAAAAATTGTGGAGATGACTTCGAGTTTTTCTATTTTGTGTTGCTCTTACTTGTTTCCTAGATGCTTCATCCGCTCTACAAATATCTATACATTTGACAGTGTCAAATTCTTCACTCCCAATAACTTCTTCCCGAAGGTATCGGAAAGCGTTCCAAATATTATTCCACATTCGTGTAAACTACCAAATTCACAATCCACTACAATGTTTTTCAAACTGTTTATATACTGATCTATACTCTGGTATTTTTCATTACATGTGAAAAAATCAGAAACGAAGATATGTCTCATTTTTATATGGTTCGAAATATTCAGAGAGTTTGGCCAGGATGTCCATTACAGTTTCCATCTCCATCTCCGTGGAGGGTTTTTCTCCACGATCATCACAGAATTTGCCAATTCTGAAATCAAATTTGATTACAGTATGCTGGAATTCTCTCTTTTGAGATTGAAGAAATATTTTGCAACACCTCTGCCCCCATGCAATTTAAATGTATTTACATTCTCTCTCTTGTGATAGTATAATATTCTCACACTGGTTAGCAATAATAACATTAGCCTTGACGCAGTTGATTGTCATCGTAGTGGCAAAATTTGAGTAAGTGTCAAAATTATTGCTGTCACGTTTCCTATCTTTGATCGAATTACTAACTGCCACAATGATAACTATTAATTGATAATAATGTAATAAAAATAGTCTTAAATGGTTCCACTAATTAATCTGAAATATGTAAAAATACAAATCTAATCCGTTTACACCATTTAATTCATTAATTTATGTCACTACTGCTAAGCCAACTCTGTAGTTATGTCTATTTGCAACTAACTGCGGCGGTACTTGAACTGCCATCAATGATGGGCGGAGGCCCTTCTTTTATATCCACAGCCACCTCCACTTGGACGGTGATATCAGCCACTCGGATCGGTGATCTATACGTGTTTACAAGTTGTTCTCAACAGTGACCAGGCCCGGCTTCAGGGGAATCATTAGGATAACTAGATTATGGTGTGTCAATAATTGCAATTGTTCTATTGAGTCCAGGAACTACATAAAAGTAAAGTATATCACGTTATGTAACAGCGAAACATTTCAGCGACATCAAGATTATCTTCAGCTCTGGCACGCTACAGAGGTAATTCGCGGCCTTGGCACACAAATAACTATTTATTGGATTTGTTAAACATCAGAAGTTTCATTACTGGGAAACTACGAAAATGAGTAGTTCAACTTTCAAATCCAACTATGATCAACTCGTATTTCTGATGGGATCGACTCAGGAGAAATCAGTTCAAAATCACGTTACCGTGATAACTCATCGATCCGAAACGTAGTGATATACTCCGACCCGGCGACATTAGAGGATCCACCGCGCCGTCTTTGATGTGGCCGCCGTCGAATTAGGTAACTGTATTCCTCCCAATTAGGTGAATTCTTTTCATTTGTTACTCGATGCGCATTTTGTTGTTGTACGTTGTTGGGATTTAACGAAGACGAGTGGTTCTATAATTTACTTCACTATCGGGGAAATTGTTGACAACAAATCTAATTAGAAAACGGAGCGAGCAGAAGGAATTTGAGGAAACTTGCATGGACCGTTAATGAAGGAAGGAAATGGTGTGTGCTTACCGTCTCGAGTGAAACTCGAGAAGAGAGATACTGAGAAAAAGAATTTCACCTCTTGGAGTTTCGGATAATGAACCCGTCAGTGTGTGGAAGGCAATATGATATGGGAGATCGAAAATTTGTTCGAGGTAGAATACCCAGCGATTAAGGTGAGTTTCCGATGCAGTGTTTTTGCTTTTGGCGGCGCACGCCAAGCCTTCTGGTTGGTGAGGCAAATGATATTTAAAGGGGTGAGCTGGAATATTTTCAAAATTAATCTATACCTAGAATGTGTGTTTAGAAATGTGCAATTTTTTTATGTTGAAAATAATAAAATATCATTGTTAATATATTATCATTTTAACTTCAAGCAGGAAATCTACCCATCGAAAAGATGCTCTGTTGAACATTATCTACTATCAAAAATATTTATTCATTCATTTATTCAAATACAACAATACAACATGTATTATGCCCAGTAAAGAATAAATTTGTGACTTTTTAAAAAATGTAATAATTTTCATAAAATGAGGAAAATAGAGCAAAATGAATGAATCGCTCAAATTTTTCCTGCATGTTGATTTTTCTACCTAACTCTATGTTTCCGAAAATACTCTAGAAGATTTAATTCTCAAAATATTTCATATAACTATAACTCTATAACTCTATAATTTCTATAACTCCGTTAAAGATTTCGTGAATCGTGATTTTGTTTTGCAGGAATCTTGTTTTCGTCAAAAATTTTGTCGGGAAGAAATTTCACCCCCACCACCAGTAATAATAATTTTCGAAAAAGTTCGTAAGTCTCTTCAAAATTTTTGTATATGTGGATTTTTTCAAATGAATCGATGCTATTGAAGATGCTCTGAAAAACCTGATTGTTGAAACATTTTGTCAGGCAGGATTTCACCCCTACTATCAAGGATAATAATTCTCAAAATAAATTCATAAGTTTGTTAAATATTTCGTAGGTGGTTTTTTTCGCATGAATGTATTCTACCAAAGGTGTTCCACGAGACCCATTCTTCAAAATATTTTGTTCGGCAGGATTTTAAGAACCACTACCGTTAATAATAATTTTCAAAAAAACGGTATAACTGCATAAAAGTTTTCATAAATAGATTTTTTGTCTGGCAGAATTTTCACCCCCACCATTAATAATAATAATTTTCAAAAGAAATCGTAAATCTTTCAAAGTTCTCGTGTATGGGGATTTTTTTATGGAATCGATGCTTCCAAATGCTCTGAAAGACCGAATAGACAAAATATTTTGTCGGTCAGGATTGTACCCCCACCATGAATAATAATGATTTTCAAAATAAACTACTAAGTTCGTCAATGATTCTGTAGGTGGGAATAATTTTGCATGAATGTGGGGATTTTTTAAAAAATAAATATGTACTATAGAAGGAGCTCTCTGGAAGATCTACTTCTCAAAATATGTTTTCGGGCAGGATTTTACTCCCACTATCAATAACAATATTTTTCCTTTTTGCATAAATATAAATTATATGTGGTAGGATTTTAACCCGCTCCACAATTATTACTGATTTTCAAGAAAACTTTATAACTCCTTCAAAGATTTCGTGAATCAGGATTTTTTTGCACAAGTATTTTTTTCGGAAGGTGCTCTACAAGGCCCATTAGTCAAATATTTTGTCGGGCAGAATTTTCACCCCCACTACCATTAATAATAATTTTCGAAAAAGTTCTTAAGTCTCTTCAAAATTCCCTTATTTGGGGATTTTTTTCAAATGAATCGATGCTTTCGAAGATGCTCTGAACCTACTATAAATAATAATAATTCTCAAAATAAATTCATAAGTTTGTTAAAGATTTCGTCGAAATGTTTTGTAGGGCAGGATTTTAAGCCCCACTACCATTAATAATAATTTTCAAAAAAAACTATACAACTTCATAAAAGTTTTCATGAATCGAAATTTTTTTGCAGAAACCTATTCTCCCAAAGGTGTTCTATAAGGCCCATTCGTAAAAATGTTCTGTCGGGCAGAATTTTCACCCCACCACTAATAATAATAATTTTCAAATGAGATCGTAAGTCGTTCAAAGTTGTCGTGTATGGGGATTTTTGGATAAAATCGATGCTTCCGAAAATTCTCTGCTAATTGTCAAAATATTTATTCAGGCAGGATTTCCACCCCCATCATCAATGATAATAACTAAATTTAAAAATTAATTCATAAGTCCGTCAAAGTTTTCGTAGGTGGAAATAATTTTGCATGAATATCGGGATTCGAAACGTACATTCAGTAATTCGGCATAGAGCGACGTTCTGAATTATTGAAAACAGAAAAATACTTAGAGGACAATTTTTCCATTGCATGAGTTTTTCTAGATATATCGATTTTTTAAATGAAGCGCGTTGGTACGGTTGACAAAACTGAAACGCTCGAATTGTGTTCTCGCCTTTGAACATTCTTGCGTGGATAAAGCTCTTTCTAAAATAATTTCGATAAATAACTATTATTCATCAACAGCTTGTGTATTGAAAACGATTTTGATAGGTGACCATTATATTTGAAATAATAACGAGATTAGTCACTTCTTTTCTATTCTTAAAGCTTTTCGTTTAAAGATTGCTTTTTCTCACCATCGATAAAGTATATAATTTTGTGCTCCACTTGAAAACTCGAACCACAACCTCATCTTCTCTTTATTCTCCTTTTCTACCCTATCAAACAGCACAACTCTGGCCTGTCTCATATGACACTCATGACACTCTCATATGCTGAGGCATACAGTTTGCATTCTCTTGATAATCAGAACATAAAACAAAGATACTATCAATAATGTTAATTATATCCAATTATATCCCCCATCTGTAAAAAGTGATTCAATGAAAACTCGCTGTCTTTACTTTATAAATTAACCACTCCGATTCTATTGACAATGATCTAAATATATGCAACAAAGTTTACAGGCACACATCGTGTTGTAGGAGAACTTGCAGTAAATTGATCAGTATAGTTTGGAACTGATGATTTTGAGTAATTGGGATGGTTGAGAAATACATTGGTCACTTATATTGTTAATATTTCTTCATCCAAAAATGTTGCACTACAAAGTTCAGCTCATTATGTTTAGAGCTCAAAACCTTCAAGCTAAAGCTCGTGGGTTCTATTCAAAACTTATATCTCTATATTAGGTTTAATCAATTCCTCATGAAAATTTAAAATTGTGTTCACTCAATAATATCGAATAATATTTATGGTTAGGGTCAAGAATAGTTATTAAACTTAACTTTGCTCAATGAAAGACGATTTATTATTATTATTATCATTATATGCAATGGCTTTATGAATGACATAACCTACAAGCCCTCCGTGTAGAAACTACTGAAGCGCAGCAGTATATATTTCTAGTTTCCGAGTAAATCTGGAAGTTCTATCAACTATTTGGAACTGATTTCCTACGAGAACACTGTTCTGAAATGAGTCGATTTAGTGCTTTGCGCAAACTTAGTAATTGATGTTATGTAAAGTAGCCCATGCAGGATGTCTTGCGAATAATTTGACGAAGTTCACTGCAACCATTCAGACGCGGAAGGTATTGAAATGCGGGGATTGGGATGGGATATGGTATCGGTTGGTACGATTGCTTTTCGGAATGAGATTGCGATACCGGATTGTGAATCTCTACCAAAGATTTATTTTTTGTTATTGTTTGCTCAAGACCAAGAGTTAGCAAAAAAAAAACGTATGATAAAAATAATAATAATTTTATTCACGAAAAGATGAGTATAAAAGTGAATTTGACGCATATAGCATGAATGTGAAAAAAGAATTAAACACGAAGCAGTATTGACTGCTTGTTTGTAGACATATTCATCACTAGTTTTAATGAAAACTATGCCAGAGTAATAGACCGTCAGATAACGACAGATTTTGCTGACTCATTTTCTCTCTTCTGGGATTTTAACAACTGCAAATTAAGTCAGTTTTGAACCCAAAAATTGAAAATTTAGCGATCGGACGTGTGCTAGGCATATAGAAAATTCATTTTCCTTTTGCAGAAAAAAATTGTGTTTTTTTTTTATTTTCTCTTTCATGGCATTTTAACACATGAATAGGTATAATAATTTAATAGTGAAGAACCAAAGCCATAAGATTTGCACGTGCTTAAAGGGTTGAAATAGGGGCGCGATCTTGTGAAAAAATAGTTGGTTGCTGATGCATTTTCTCGCTTATGGCAATCAACAGAATGAAATTTAATATCGTTAGGAACCCGATAAAAATTTCCCATAAACCGGTCAGCTGTTGAAGTATATATTCCGAACGGAAAATTTTGTGAAAATTTTTTTCGTTTTCCGGCAAACTTTCTCGTGAACGAAATAATATGCAATAGAAATTTATTAATGTAAAAGTCTGTCATATAAAAAGCCATAAGTCTAGTTTGTGCTCGTCATACTATATGAAACTGGAAAACTTGCAGAAAAACACAGGAAATTTTGTTCATTTTCTCGTTTATGGGAATTGGCATGTAGGAAGAAAAATTGATTTCAAGACTAGAAAAAAAAAGCCATAAGTCGGAAACATGATAACGATGTTTTATATAGTGATGTCCTAAAGTAACGGATATATTAATTTTCTACGTTATTTTTTAAGAAAAACGTTGAGTTATGCTTTCGAAAAGACACTCTGTGACATAAAAAAAACACCCCTCCTGCACCCCCCTCAAGGTGACAGTCAATCACCCAATTTTTTTAATGGAGCTGGGGGTTGAAAACCCATGAGATTCACCAATCCATTGAAGAACAGAATTTTTTGGGGTTTCAAATATTTTCAGAAATTCCAAGGAACCTATGTTATGGGTAGTTTTTAGAGAAACCGAGAATGATAATCTATAAGATCAGCCCATCTTAGGTCACAACGGTACTTGTAAGTCCAGTGCTAGGACATTAGAGACTTGTGCACACGTATCCAGTGTGATATGGTTCCTAGGATACGCAGGAACCAACAAAATATTACATTTCCTTCTGCTCACCATTTGAATTGTACCGAAGACACTGCAAATCGATTTCAACCTATGGTCCAAAACTGCTTCTAATCTGGAAATGAGTTCGATTTTTCATTTAGACATAGAAGCAATTTATTATTCTGGAACTTTCACTTCTAAAAGGTGAACTGGCCTGAAGGGCAGGCCATTATGAAAAAAATGCGCCGGAAGCTGTGCCACTATGGTGGTGGGGAAACGAACTAGTGTTTATTATATTCCTGCGCATACTGGTTTGCTGTGTTTACTTTTTTGTGAACTTTGATTCGCCACATCGTGTCACATAGTCACAATAAACAGGTAAAGGGCATAATCACATTATTTCAAAAATCTGATGTTCCGTATTCAAATTCGAATGATCATCCGATTATGACACAGCAAGCCAGTAGGCGTGTGGGAATTACGCAGCTAAGATATTTAACCTATAGGGGTTGACGCAAAATTGCTTGAATTGTCTTTACAACCCCTATCAGTTTGTCACAATAATGCCCATAACTATTTTTTTTCTCTATAAAAAATTATTTAAAAAAATTAATTATTTGGTTCCAATATTACTATCATACTTTCGACTTTTTTTATGGCATAAGAATAAAGTTTGCAATGCATATGCCAAATCCCATGGAGGAAGAAATGAGTAATTTTATCTTTACTAATTTCTCGCAGCTGACTTTTCAAATAGTTGTATTTATTTATGCAGTGTGACCCATTTAAAATGGAAGTACTCATATCAAACTTTAATTTTTCAACCGATTGGAATGATTTTTTTTCAAAAATTCCATCAGGACACCAAATTTAATGAGTAATTCTTCATTTTCTTGGCCAACTGTTCTCATTTTTCAAGGTTAAAATTCTAATATTATTTTTTTAGAAGAAATCTCACCAATCCACTGGATTCGCGACATTTTTAAATAGTTCTTGTTAAAAGTTTGTTGAAACTCGTTCATCAATAAGAAAGTTATAAAAAATAAAAAAATCTAATTTTAAAAATATGCCGGTTAATTAACCCACCAATTCAATTTCAGAACTCTTATCAAAATTTGGAATACACCAAGAAGTCTCAAAATATTCCTGGTCAGAATTTCATCAACATCTATTCATAAATAAGAAAATTAGAGAATAACAAATTTGAAAAATATGTTGATGGAATTTCATGAAAATATCATTTTATTTCATGATTTTTCATTATTATTTATCAATAGATTTTGGTGAAATTCTGATCAGTGATACTTTGAGACTCCCTAAATCCAGTGGTGTATTCTGAATTTTGGTTAAGAGTAGAAATTGAAATGGTGGGTTGATTAAACGGCATATTTTTTAAAATTAATTCTCCCATAACTTTTTTATCGTTGGACGAATTTCAACAAAATTCCAAAATTACCCATTTGAAAATATCACAATTCCAGTGGTGTAGTCTGATTTCTTCTCAAAAAATTGCTAATAAAGTTTTCAGTTTTTTACCTCGAAAAAAAAAAGAATAGTTGTCCCTGAAAATGAAGATTTATTCATGAAATTTGGTGTCCCAGTGGACTTTCTGATTATCTACTTAACGAAAAAAGCATTTCAATCGGTTGAAAAAAGTATGATTTATAAGGGTGCTTCCATTTTAAAAGGGCCACACTGTATAAAACATCTATATCATGTTTCCGACTCTTAGCTTTTTTTTCTGGTCTTGAGATACTATTTTCTTCTCACATGCCAACTTTACAACTTATGGCTTTTCTTGAGGTACATGCAAAGCTTATGGGAATTTTTTAATGATGTTCATCCATCAACAGAATCATATGGTTCAAATGCCATAAACGAGAAAGTTTGCCGGAAAACACAAAAGTTTCCGTCCGGAAAATATACTTCAACAGCTGACCGGCTTATGGGAAATTTTATTCGGGTTCCTAACGATATTAAATTTCATTCTGTTGATTGCCATAAGCGAGAAAATGCATCAGCAATCAACTATTTTGTCACAAGATCGCGCCCCTATTTCAACCCTTTAAGCACGTGCAAACCTTATGGCTTTGGTTTTTCACTATTAGATTGTTATACCTATGCATGTGTTGAAATGCCTAAAACGAGAAAATGAAAAAAAAACAAATTTTTTCTGCAAAAGGAAAATGAATTTTCTATATGCCTAGCACACGTCCGATTGCTGAATTCTCAGTTTTTGGGCTCAACACTGACATAATTTCCAGTTGTTAAAATCCCAGAAGAGAGAAAATGAGTCAGCAAAATCTGTCGTTATCTGACGGTCTACAACAGTCACTTAATGATTTATAAAATATATGATAAACTAATATTTGATATACTCGTAAGAATATAGAATATGGCTATGAGACTTTCAGGATGTAAAAGAAAATGACAGTAAAGTAAAAGAAAATTCAAATAATATTCTACACTAATGATACTAAATTAGGGTCTACTGATATTGGATATCCAGATAATTTATCTGAACTTCTCAGAGAGAGGTATAATAATTGATAATGTAACAATGTAATTTGTAAATCATACAAAGAAGCGTAGAATTGTAGAAATGTAAGATGTGCTACCTGGATTTGTAATAAATTAATTTGAGCATTTCACATTCTCTTCTCTTTGTATTTGTATAGTTGAATTGATTTTTATAGCTACATTTTTTGGATGTTGTTTAGGTTTTTATATAGTTCATTTCTGTCGTTGGTGGATTTGTTTAATGAATGTTGATCCACTTCTTGTTCCTGAATTCTCTACTGTTCAATTTTCTACTCTTTTCGTAGGATTTGAAAGCAACTTGGATAATGTCAATGAATTCGGATACTGCTGAGTCAAGATTTCCGTTAGAACGTACTGTTTTATTGATAATTCGTTTAAATTTTTCTTCACTGATTTGTTTTATTATTTTAGAATTATTTTCGATTTTTATTGGAAAGACGATTTGCAATGCTATTAGTCAGCTACATTAGCCTGTATTTGAGAGACTGTATATAAATTTTTCAAAGGTGTTTTCCAAATCTTCTAGGAATTTGTCTATGTTTAGGATGTTTATTATAAAATTCAGTTATTGATTACCGCCTTCATTTGAAACAGTTTACTGCTATTACAAACATCAGATATTTCACGTGAGCGATATATATCATGTTTGATAAATACCACGATATCATCGTTTCGGTTAAATCTTCCATTGTCATGGAGTGAAATATAATTTGGTATTTTGAAGATTGACATATCAGATATTTGATGTGTTTCAGTAAGTTCAATAAAATCGATACTTGAGTTTCATTTAGAGAGAAATATTTCAAATTCATCTGGGTTCTTTGATAAACTTCTAATATTGGTGTGTATGATTTCGAAATTAGCGAGTTTTTTATTTATATCTACCTGTTTTATTACATTAACGTCTTTGAGTTGAAAATTCTCTATTTCTTCGAAAGTAAAGTCTCTCACGTGAGGATCCATTCGCGAAGACTTTTTTTATATAGTGGCTTATAACATACAAGTGTACCCTCCTTTGTTAATAGAACGTCCAGTTGTGATGTCGAAGACCTTGTTTCTATTTCATGTTTTATTTCTATCTTTGATAGATCTTGTTGTCAGTTTTCCTAATTGTTAGACATCTTTGATTTGATTCACTTGTTGTTTTGGATTTGTTTCTGTAGTCTGATTTGTTTTTTGGGTTTTCGAAAGGAAGTGAGATGAGTTTGATTTTGGTATGATTAGCACAAAGCTGAAACCTTTTGAGAATTTAGCAAGTGTTATAAATAACACCTACTACCAGAGTGTATTAAAACTCAACAGTTACGTGAAAGACACGAAACATCAAGTTTTTCTTCAACAAAATTCCAAAAAACCTGCAAACTGCAACCTGCGACTTTTTGAAAGATGAAATGGAAATGTGAGGCCGAGGCACTATTTGTCCCACAGCGTGCTTTCGTAAAGTCTCAAAATTACCAAGAGCGTAACATGAATATGTTCGATGAGTATTGGTATCAAACAAGTTTTCTCCTTATTGTCATTATTGGGAGAATGAAAATACTCGAAATGTACGAAAATTCAAGCCCAACATCCTCAAAACATACTTATTTGGTTTGGTATACAGGAGATAAAACATGCCATAACTTTTCTTCAAATGAAATTGCATCATCAACAATATTTTTTTGTACAGTGTATAATTTCAGATGTCACATGATACGAGTTTAAATTTCGAAAAGTTGGGGTAGCTACCCTGCTTAGGAATTTATTTCGAATACTGCTACTAAATTGCTTCCTGAAGAAACAATCGAATTCAATCTTCAGAGCTGTAGCCCATCCAAAGTTTTGAAATTGACACTGTAGAATAAACATATTGGTAAATAATAGAAAAGTTTAAGATTGGATAGCATTAAAATATTATCAAATTCTTTGCTAGGCGTTTACTATTGATTATTAAAATAAAATGATACCAGAGAGAGATACATTTCTTCCGTGGAGAATGGATTAAAACAACAATTTGAAACTGCTGAGCGCAAATAGATAAGCCGCCTGTCAACTAACATTTGTGTATTAAAATTTTTGTCAGTTTCTGGTAAAAAACCAATTTTTCGATTTTAACATTTTCGATATCGTATAAATTGCGTTTGGAAATATCACACAAAAATTGTATTGTTGTAAATACTGCACTGTGGATGATTAGAAAAGTGAAATTGTACTCACCATCCCCCTTGTCTGGTAAGGGTAAATCCAAATCTTGATTCCTTATCTACAGAAACTCTGATACCGACGATTCCCAATCCTTGCGGTGTGACAACTTGACCCCTCATTACTGCAACTCGACTAAACAACGGATGATAATTAGAAACTTTGTAATAACAGGACATCGTTGTATTATTCATTCTGTCAAAATTCATCTACGTACTGATCGAAACAATTGGACAACAACCCCTATTCACTATGAGAGAGTTAAGAAGAATTTTATCCCAAAATTAAACAATATTAATTAGGATTTTTTTATTCTATGGTCACTATGTTTTTCGAGAAATATGTTTTACCCTAAAAATAACGAAACTCCTTCATCCGAACTGTGTGACCTCCAAAACTGCACATGTGCTCCAGGAATTTTGACAAAAAATTATGGCTGACCAATAATTATGTTGAGGGCACACGTAAATGATAGTGTTTATTGAACCGGCAGCTTTCGTCAATTGCAAAGGACTATTGCCTGTCGATTCTGAAAATGATGAAAAAAGAACTCGCTTTCATCACTTTGTCCCAAATGATAGAGTGTATGGAAGGTATAACCTTCGATACTTTTCGGGTATAAAATGAGAATATACAAATGATTTAGCGACCCTTCTTAATTTCACAAAAATATGTGTTGAATTCACTGGTCAATTGATCCCCTGAATACGGAAATCAAAACATTGCATCGCATACCTGCATACTTTCGGATAACAGTCCCTCACAAAGGTCCAAAGGGCCGATTTTTAAAGAACAATATCATCCACTTAGAGTGGATAAGAATTTCCCTTCCATACAAAAACACGCTTTGCACACCCTACTATTTCACCTGTATTATACACTTGGGAGCATCAAAATCCCTTATTCTGGCGAAAATGAACTCGTCTTTATAACATAAAGCACCCACCATTTTGAATGAGAATTTTATGTATAGGTACTAATGTTTTGGAGGAAATTGAGAAATATCACGAAATATTGGATTTCGAATCAAAAATAACGAATCTTTCATCAACAAATTTTGATGGTTTTCAAGAAAAGCAAGAATGTTCGTATATTGAAAATTGAAAACTGGTATAGTCAATGCATTGAAAATATCAACGCTGCGGACAATAAACCTGGTAATCAATTTACCCGGTGACCCTAAATCAACTAATCCCTCCCCTGCATCTTCGATTTCATTTTGTTTTCATGTTTCAAATTCAGTACATTGACTTGATGTCATAAATGTACAGTTTTTCAAGTAATGGTATCTGATTCGATAATTCCGGTATGATCAGAAGTGCATCCAATTAATTCAGTTCAACTAGATTTTTGTTTGAAAACTACCATACTGTATAGAATTATCTATTCAACCATATATCACAATCGTAGTTCCAAACCACAAACTACTGATATAACTGAGATTTTATAAAAAAATGTGCATTCCCCTCGTAACGTAACACTTTAAGGAAAGTGTGTTATGGAAGATTGAACAATAGCATGTGAATTCGATATTCGAGTTTCAACACAATAATTTGTGTGTAGGCTATTTTACCAATTTCTTCTTCTTCAACACGAATTAACTTATTCCTTTTAAATGCTAACATAGAATTTTCTAAGTTAGTTAGAAACTCATATCCATATTAAAATGCAAAGCATGACAAATTATATTGTTGATTCCTATTTATTTTTTATGGAGATATTTCCATGCAATATCTACGTTTCATTGAACCTTTCAACTCCATCTCAACTGTCTTAAATTTTTTCTACAGGTATTATTATCGGAAATATAAACTCATATACTATCAATATACGAATGATGTAGTAACAAATAAATTTAAAATGTCAACAGGATATGTATGTCAACTGAATGAGTGCTATCAACACCTATGATTGGATGATTTTTTATTGAAATATCACATTTATTGGTTCTGTTCTTGAACGTTTTTTGCATTTCAGTATGAACCTTTCAATTGACTGACTACATTCTGTTGATACGAAGACGAGATTAAGGGTTTCTGTATCCAATTGTTTCGGTCAGGCTGCGGAATATATCAGATGTCCATCCTATTCATGGAATTGAAATACATTTTTCGAAAACAAAATTTTGACATGTCTCATATAATATTTGCAAAGGAATCATTGATGAAAATATATTAGGAATAAAGTTCGATTTTGTATAGACAATCCATGAAAGAAAAATGTCAGGTAAATGAAAAAACAAACTGTCGACTTTTACCATCTCAAATGAAATGGATGAATATGTGGACAATTATTTGGCTCATTGGATTCATCCGTTAGACAGATGAAGAATGAGTTTGAAGATGATGAATAACAAATCGAGATGGAATATGTTTCATTGTAGCCATATCAGTTCAAATCAAAATACAGGTGGCAAAAGATTCAATAAATCATTGAAAGTTTGTCCTTGTCATGAAATATCTAAAACCCAGTATGTTTACTGGCAGAGTGCGATTCATTCAAGCTGTCATTATAAATTTCTAAAGAAAAATTTCGAATGTAATAAAAGTCCCGAAGTGTGCCAAATCTGCCAAGACTTTGCTGACACAAATCATTAAATATTATTGAAACAAGTGTTTGTTTCAGTGATAATTTCATGGCTTATTTCTGAAACAGAACTCAGTGAAAAAGTTAGAAGTGATTATTGATTGGGAGTTTGGTTTTGTAAAGGATATTCGTTTTCTGTTAACCTTTCACAATCTGAAATTGAAAAAATGTTAATGAAAAGAAATCTGTACAAGTGTAGAAGGAGACTGAATCAACTTGCCCGATCAGTTACTGCATTCAGAAGAATTATATCTTGATCAAAATTATTCAAGTTACGTATTTTTTAATGAAATTTCATAAGGAAAAAAAAAAGTTCAAATTACCTTAAGGAATACTCTTTTTCAAAAATCATTTCGGAGACTATATCTACCTCCGTCATCAAAACTTGTTGAAAACTGAAAAGTCTCTGGAATAGAGTATTTTAAAGGTTAAAAATGCTTTAGGCCGAAAATAATGCGGCACCTGTAGCCAGTGAAATTTCCTTTTACAATACAGGTCCATTTTTCGTTCGGAAATATCGGAATATTGGAAAAATTAGCCTAATTGAAAATAAGAAGACAAAATTACTATGAGGATAAAAGTATTCTCCGTTTACCACAAAGGTAGATATCAATATTTTATTATGTCATTATAATATTTTTTTCTGGATTTCGTTTCTTTATTTCTCTCAACCATCATATGGTGTTTTTTTTGCGGCATCTAATGAATCCACTGGTGTACGATTCCGATATGTATTTAATTATTTGAATCTGCATCGAAAATTGAAAAATATAATAATTTGTCAACACCATGAACTGCTACTACGGAATATGACACTTATGGACCATAATGATCAATCAACGTATATTGACAAATAATAATTTTGTTCAGTCTGTCTCATCATGCAGTTTTTATGTAAATGAAAAACTCTAGGGTATGCAATGGGCTCATATACCTCGTATAATTTGAAAATCTATAGACCATTTTGACAATTATGACCCGATGTCACGAGAAATACACCTGCTGCAGCTCTTGTCAGCTTTGGCAAAGATACAATCAAGATTTCGCTGTGAACCTAGTTCCTAAAATACAGACAAAATTCAAAAGATGTTGCAGGACATTTTCTCGAATCTGGTAGTTATAATACATCCAACTTATATATATATATATATATATATATATATATATATATATATATATATATATATAAGGATATATATATATATATATATATATATATATATATATATAGGATATAAGGATGGATATAGTGAGGGGCAAAACCTTCAAAATGTTCTGCAACCGTAGACACGTGTTTCGAGCTTAAGCTCTCGTCAGTACGTATATGTGGTTGGCTTCCTGTTGTTGACTTCCTTTGTTTCTATTTTTACATCCAAGTGTTGTAAATCTTCGCACTTGATTTTACCGTACTGACGAGAGCTTAAGCTCGAAACACGTGTCTACGGTTGCAGAACATTTTGAAGGTTATACCCAATAACTTTACTACGTATATTTTCATATATTGCCCCTCGCTATATCCATCCTTATTTGTATTTTTCTGGGTGGGATTGTCACGCTGGTAGCTATAGCTGCCTCCTTGGCGACGTTAGTTGTTGCCTTGTAAGTACAAGGTCTTGTAACCGAAGCCACAAATGTGTGGTTGGCTTCCTGTTGTTGACTTCCTTTGTTTCTATTTTTACATCCGAGTGTTGTACATCTTCGCACTTGATTTTACCGTACTGACGAGAGCTTAAGCTCGAAACACGTGTCTACGGTTGCAGAACATTTTGAAGGTTATACCGGTTGATTGATTTTATTGAAGACAGCAGTAAAACACAGTAACTAATCGGAGCAAACCAATTCATTGCCCTTCAATATTTGTACAAATTTTCTATAATAACCATTTTTTCGTTTTCATTCCGTGGGAGTTTAAAATTCCCAAGATTAGAAGTAAACTTGATACGGAATAATGCTAATCGAATTATTGGATTTTCTATAAATTTTCAATTGAGAGTGAATTTTCCAGTGTACACCCGAGTAAAATTTGATAGGGCACAACCAAATCTCATATTAAAAAAAGTGGCTTCATGAAATAACAAAATTTTCCTTAGCCTTTTTCCAGTAGAAGGGGGTGGGCTTGTACACACTGTGCGTATCTACTTGGAAATTTTTATTTATAATAATCCTCTATATCTACTAAATTTGCTCGGGGATCGACATTTCATGAACCATTCCAGTGACAAAACACAAAGAGGAAATATGTACCCATCGGACTGTGAAAAACAATAATTTTTTGAAACCACGCGAATTTCAATTCAATAAATAATGATGGATGTGCATAACAATTCTATTGAACTTCTGTCCGATAATTCGGACAAATCACGTTCGTTTTAATGAAAGTAAGTTTAAACATACAATGAAAATTTTGCATATATAAACACTTTGATTGAAAATATTTTCCATGCACATTTTCCGAAGCTGAAAATATAAGCTGTATTTTGTTGTGAAAACGAACAACTGCTGTTTGTTTTCCTGAAATTATTCCAACCAGGATTGTTGGAGATATTTCCATTGAAGGTTATGAAATGATATATTGGAGCTGTCGGAAACATTTTCACAACAAAAAAGTGTGCAGGCAATTCGGTATACCACTACTTGACCAGTGATAGATCGAATGATATCCACCATCTATAACATCTAAAATACGTGAGTTCGAAGTTTTTTTTTTGTGGAATCGATGAACTATTTATATGAGAATCTCAGTACTTACAGCTCCTCTCAAAGCGATGGAGAACTAGTCATATTTTGTGAAATACTTACCAGAATGGAGCAGCTACAGTTGAACTGATGCTGCTTGAAGATTTGACATGGAACATATGAAATTAGACATGGCACAAAATAGATGGTTCCAAGTTCGAAATAACTCAATTTTGCCACTGTTATTTATATTCCTGCAGAAAATGTATGGAACGAAGAGATAATGATTAACCCACTTTCATAAGAAACAGGCAAAATCATTAAAATTGTATAAACGACATGGTTATTATTTTATTCTGTATTGAATAATATGTACACTATAAGTTGAGAAGAGTTCATGTTGTTATTCTCCTTGGAAAAAAAAGTTTGTACAATTGAAATTAACCGCAGAGTTCATTCATTCAGGTCGGTATTGGATTTCATTCGAAGGATGATAATAATAATGATAATAGATTTTTGTTTGAAGGTTGTAGACGATGATGTAACTTGAGTACATTCATTTCGTTGTGATTTATTCAATTTATAAGACGATGGAAATCCGAAATGAATGTACTCAAATAATAGATTATATTGATAGGTACCCACAGGACTAGAATACCGTAGGATGCATTTTAATTTTGTTGTTGTCCATTTAACTTGTTGTTCATTAACCCAAAACTCTTAGACTGAGGGAAGTTATTTCAATATTCACTGAGCTGCTACTAGGGCTGTAAATGATGATATTGAATGTACCCCATATCGAGCCATGAAGGAGATCATGTGTTCAACAATATTCTGGGAGGATGAACTTACAATGTACAACAATATTCATAATTCAAGAAATACTTTACCTTCTATATAATTGTTCCTGGTTCTGATGATGTTTACTTGACTCAGGATTCATCTACAGAAACCGGAAGATGAAAAAAACCGGATTTCATCTTGTTCTGTTCACAAAAATGAGAAATGATGACAGAATTTAAAATGTGAAACTTATAAAGAATATATACACTTCAACTCTAATTAGGCGAAAACTGAATATCCATAAATGGTATTCCAGAAAAATGGTTTAACTACTTCTTTTTCTTTCATATGGCCTATCTCAACAAACAACTTCATGGTGTTCACCAATGTTAATAAACAAACTCATTGAATTATATCAAATTCTTCCTACATACATTCTTGAACGTTCCTTAGCTATATAATGTGATTATGTGTGGTTTTAACGTAATGTTTCATTTTATATGTAAAGTAATCCTGAGCAAAATAGAGTTTCTATAACGAGGTTGATGATAATGGTGTTTTCTCAAAAGATGAGATTATAAAAATATAACTTACATTGGTGGATGTGAATGAAATAAATTTAAACTAAATGATTACACTTCCTTGAGACAGACTTATTAATTCCAGAGATGAATGAAAAAAACAAATATATATATTATGAGCATTGGCTAGATTTTATTCACCTCACCTAATGTAAATGAATAAATGGAAAAAATTTGAATCGACAACCTCTAAACAAAGTATTTCATCGCTCTCTTGACGAGTGTCTTAAAGATGCCTTCCTTCGTTGAATTTGGGTGGTTGAAGTCGAAGGCCAAATTTAACGAAGAATATCTGCTATGCTAGCACTGCTAGACTTGAAAAAAAAAATGCATTCAACCAGTGTACGAACATCATGTTTCATCAATTGGGAAAAAAGTAGAAACGCGAAAAAAAGAAAATCCGAGCCGAAGGTCCAAAATCTGGCCCGAAGGACCAAAACAGCATTTCGAGAACAGTAAGAGGGATGTGGTTTACACCGTTGGGTTCCTATTGGAAATACGCATTAAACCAGTGTTCGAAAACAATGTTTCACTCATTACGAAAATGGTGAGTAATTTTTTCATTTTTTTGGGGATAACTCGTGAACGGAAATACTTAGAAGGATGGGGCCTATACTTCTGGGTTCGTAATGGGTAATCGTATAACTGACATACAAAGGTGAACTGATCCATTCATATAATTGAAAAAACAAATAATTTCTTTGATTTCAAGTTTCGTAAAACGCCACTTGCAGAACGATATGAAAATTCTTCTCAATTTCCAAACGTGACCAAAATGCCGTTCTAGAACTCTTTTATCGATACTATAAAGTCCCTAAAATACCTATTTACTTAACCTCGGAGACATGAATTGAAAACAAAAAATCTCTCAATTTCCAAACGTGACCAAAATGTCGTTCTAGAACTCTCTTATCGATTCTATAAAGTTCCTATAACACCTATTTACTTAACCTCGGAGACATGAATTGAAAACAAAAAATCTCTCAATTTCCAAACGTTACCAAAATGTCGTTCTAGAACTCTCTTATCGATTCTATAAAGTTCCTATAACACCTATTTACTTAACCTCGGAGACATGAATTGAAAACAAAAAATCTCTCAATTTCCAAACGTTACCAAAATGCCGTTCTAGAACTCTCTTATCGATTCTATAAAGTTCCTATAACACCTATTTACTTAACCTCGGAGACATGAATTGAAAAAAAAAATCATTAGCAATTATAAAATTGTCACCAAATCTAACCCTATCGAACATACTTTGACCTTAAAATACATAAATTGGAAAAGCAAAATTTTCTCACAAAAATACGTTTTTTCAAGATATAAAAAAATCAGTCTTTCTCGTTTCGTTTTCGAGTTATTGGTGTTTTTAGTCGATTATTTTTCGTTTTTTTGGAATATTTTCAGGATTATTGACATTGAGGAAATAATTCAACTACATTTTTTCTTAGATTTTCGTTTTTGATTTATTGGTAATTTTATAAGAGAAAATTCAATTTTCCATTCATTTTTCAACATATGGAAAATTACAAATGAATTTTATGTAGACCTAGTTGAGGACTATGAAATTGTTGATATTAATTTTTTTGATATCTTCCAATTTTGGGTTTTTGGAAATTTGAACATTTTTCACTAGTCCTGCCACGATTTATTACTTTTTTGAAGTTTAGCCGATTTTACTGAGTGTATTTATCAAGATATGGAAAAAATTGATTTTTGTGACATTTCATTTCGTTTTCGAATTTTTGGCGATTTTATAGAAAAAGTACAAATTTTACACTACTTAAAAAAATCTTTTTTCCACCTTTTAATCGAGTCAGGGGAAAACCGTTTGGAGTATCAGAGGGGCTTGTGAAGACGTATTCAAAGCGATGTCAATAATTTCAATTTTATCACTAGTATGGTCCATATCTCGATTTTAAATTTTTTGAAATATCTTAGGGTTATTGTTATTAACCACCTTTTATGTAATTTTTTTTTAATGCTATCAGAAAGATATCTTGGTAAATTGGAAAAATATCATCCGTTTCAAAAATGCAACTTTCAATTTTCAGATTTTTCAAGTTTTCCGATAATTCACTTTACAAATAGTTGCAGTAGGATCTGTTCATCTATTAGAGCTCTACCCATTGCATTTTTTGGAATTCAATTCAAATAAACGATTTGACGTAGGTATTTGAATTTTTGAAAAACTTGAAAAACATGTTTCGAAAAATTGTCGAAAAAAAATGTTAGCATTTTCCGATCCTTCTCAAAAAGTATACACTATTGTAAGAAATGTGAATAATTGTTCTTCAAGATATGGAAAAGGGATCAAATCAATCCCTGATTAAGATATGAAGGGCAAAAAATACTGAAAAACCTCATAAAATTTTTCCTGTTGTTCCGATTTTCGAATTGTTCAGAGCCATACACAGAGAGACAGTCAGATTTTTTTAAAATATTTACCGATGGGGAACATTTCATCCAAAGTGAATTTATGGGTCTGAAACGTAAGATGAAAAAGTTGGAGTGACCCGGAAGGGACTCTTCTTATAAAGTCATGTATAACAAGAGAATACATGTTTCATCAGTGATATTGTTGTACCTTGTATGATCACTTACCCTAAAAGAGAACATTGTTGATCAAAGATTTCCCTTGTCTGTATCAATGACATATTACCATCAGACTCCGATGTGCAAATTTCCAGCAGCGGTCAAGACAGACTCACATTCTAAGCACAGTTTTTAGTGTCGCTCATTTCGCGGCAATTATCTGCTTATGTACATTGTATAAAAGCAGATAATTCAGTAGAAACTCAGCTCTGCCGACTTTTGGGTTGACTGGCAACTATTTTCCGCGAAACATGGGCAATAAAAATTGTGGTTAGAATGTAACCGCAGCTCGAAATGTAAATAACGGAGTCTAGCGGTAATATGTAATTGGTCAGGATACGGAGAACATTCTCTCCTATTCAGAACTGCCTTGGTACCTCAGGAATATGTATATGACAAAATTTTCAAATTGAAACAAAGTCCTTCATCGACCTGGATGAATGTCTCCTTTGGTGTAAAAAAATTATCCAGTATCACATGTTCAACTGTTCAACATTGAAGTCTTCTCGCTCTCGCATTTTCATAAAAATAATTCACCGTTCCACTTAAGCATTTTTCTGATATAGTGTAGAGTGAATCGGTCAAAATGCAATAATGCAAAGGGTCAGTAGAAGGGCGACAGGGACGAAGGTTATACAGAGGTAAGAGTGATGGGTTGGCTGAATGACACGTAGACAAAGGAGGGAAATTTCGGCCGAGCCGTCATATTTATACATTACAAAATTTGTAGCAACGTGTTTTGATGTGTCTAAGTTTCATTTTAGATACGGTTCAGTGTTCGGTTGCGTCAAGCAAATATAATGATAGTAGTGGTGGGGATATGATGAAGAAGATATAAATAAGTTTCTAACAAAATCTTCAATACCCCCTAAAAATGTTCAGCCAGAAATTCAGTTTTGGTAAAAGATATTTTCATGAAATGTCATTCAAAATGTGTTGATTTTCAAGTTTCCTCTGCTGATCTTCAAAAAGACTGAAAGACGTATCGACAGTTAATAGGGTTCAATATTATGAATTGACTTTTAGTAGATGTAAATTCATACTATTTGAACTCTTAATTAGGATTCCATTTCATCTCTGACATGCAGAATTTCAAAGTATTCATAGAAAGAAGTAATGAAAGAATCAAGCTTAGCTATTTAGAATAAGTGATCAATAAATCAAAAAATTCTAATTGCTCAGTCATGATCTTAATGATTCTCCCTAGTTAAATCTGTATTCTTGATTATAGCAATTATACCTAATTAGATTTCCAAATATTATTGTTATTATTGTCATCAAATCCTCATTGTTTGTGAAAAGTATTTCAGTTAGGCAGCCAACAATAAATAACCTGTCCCAATTCACTTGAAAAGGCTACAGTGTAGTAAAAGTAGATCAGCTTCATTACTACAACAATCGAAATACAGTAAATTTTATCATAAATTCTCTATATTCACAATCAAATCTCACTAGATTGTCGTCAGAGGGTGACGCTGGAGGCTAGGGGTGGAAGAAGAGCACCCTTGGAGTTGAAGTGGGGGTGCCAGAACTTTGGAGGTATTGATTTTCATAATTTTATATGAAATAGGTGAATGTGGTATATTTGATAATGATGTTGTTGAAGTACCTCAGGGCAGTGTTCTGGGTCCACTCCTCTTCATACTTCACTTAAATGATTAGCAAATTTTTTATGGTGGTGTTGATAAATTGTTTGCGGATGATACATTATTGGCGAGAAATGATGTAGCTCCGGCTTGCCGCCACCTACCCCCCCTAGATAAGAGGGTACATCACCACTTGTCAATAATTATTATCAATCTAATCAAACCAATCATTTTTGGTAATCAGTGAAGTAGCCCCGGTTTACCCCGCCCCTTGATCCGAGGCTTCGAGGCTACATCACTGCTTGCCAATGATGTATCATCCGCAAACGATTAATAATAATAATAGCGTTTATGGCACAAACGTTTTTCATTTACCGAGCAATCTTAAAATGTTAATCACAAGATTATTCAGTCGCACTAATCTCTAAATAACAATGGAACACGCACGAGATTCATTTTTTAGTTCGAAAACACTGCAATAAAAAAGTCAGAAACGCTAGCAAGTTTGTTTGTATTACTGCACATTTTTGGTGCTTATAACATTGAATTTGTTGTTTTGTGTCCAGATGGTCTTTTTGGAACAAAAATATCAATTTGAGACAATTATACTGGAGAAACAGTTTTACTATAGAATTATTTATGAAGCAGTTGCCTGATTTCTACGTTTTTCTAATAAGAAAAAGTTGAATCTATGTAAAAAATCAAGATGATTACTACTTCATGGAGAATAAGTCCTATATAATTTGATATGTGTACTGTCAATAAATTGTAACTTCTAAGCCAGTTTCACCAGTTCCAGTTAAACTCCAGATAACTAGCTAAGAGTTTGGATGGTGATTGACATTCTTTAAATGATATTGAAAGGTTCAAATTATAACCATAAGTTAATCAATCTGAAGCTTAACTGGAACCTGTGAAACTGGCCCTAAATCATCTGCAGTGTCAACTTACTGCACTCCAATAGGTTGCACAAGTCATGATGAATATAAAGAATAATAAAGGACCAAGATTGGACCATTGAGGTACTTAGCTAGTTGCAAAATATACATTTGAGTGAAACTCATTGTTATGAACCTACTGTTTGGGTTGATGATGGTATGCATTTATAATTTGTAGTTATATCTCACTAAAACCAATTACAGTAAGTTTATGAAGAACTGCATTATGGCTGATCTTAACGAAGGCCTTAAAAACTCGTGTATACCGCAACGACCTGTTCTCTGAGGTCTAAAGTTTAATACAAATATTGATTAAACACAGCCAGGTTCCTAACGGTAGATCTAGAATTTAAAAATTTAGGTCGATATTCAGATATAATGAGGTGTACAGAAAAATTCGCAAAGTTATATTCAGAATTGATATAGGGTCTAAAATTACTAATGGCATTGCGATTTTGAGATTTATAAATTGGACAAACTTCCAAATTTCTGGATTAACTGATAAACCTGAAAAACTTATAAATCGAAAAGTATTCTAACAGAAATTATGGCATTTTGTCTGAACCAGAAGTAATGTTATTCAATAATTTTTCCCAGCTTTTAAGATTTCTATTTAATGGAATGATCCACAGCTAATATTCACTAGGATACTATGATCGAAATCAAGAATAATTTTTCGCTCACAGGCAATGCATATACACTTTCTAAAAAATGGACGAAGGCATTCACAATAAAAAACAATGGCTAGTCATTGGAGTATGAAGAGAAGTGGACTTAGAACTACCCTGAGGAATTCCAACATCATTTACATATAACACAATGCTCTGGTAACCCCTCTTCACTTACAAGGGTGCTTTTCTTCAACCCGGGCCTCCAGCGTTATCCTCTGACGTCAATCTGATTGTGAAACATACAGATGCTCCGGAATAAAGTCAATTTAGGGTGAAATCTAGTGTATTTTGATTGTCGTAGTTATGAAGCTTATCTACTGGTGAAATATTTCGTGAGTTCGATGAAATTTGTGGAACTCAAATCTAACCTAACCTAAAGTATTCAGGGTGAATGCTTGAGTGTGTTACATTTTTTCAACTATTTCAAGGAAATTTTTCAGATACCTACTTTTTCAATTGAAATAACATTGCTGATTTGTTATTTTACTGATGTTACTTGAATAATCTCATTTGCACGGTTTGTGCCCTAAAACTCGTTGATGGTGAAATTTCAGACATTTGTCTTCATCACATTTAGTCCAGGAGGAATCGGCGCATGAGTACCGAAAACTATTCCACCTCAATTTTTTTATGCGATCGTCTTCAAATTGCCCTACTGATGATATAAATGCATGTTGCCATGGGGCAACCCCGTGCCATATTGTTTAAACAATTGCAAGTAATTGTTAGTTTTCAACATATTCTCACTGAAATACAAATAAAGAAGGTTCTATGACTTTTCACGACAAAGTTAATATTTTTAAAGATATGAATTTTTAAAGGTTCGAAAAATCTCAAATTTGGGTATTTTCGACCCATAAAAAATATATTAAAAAAAATAAAATATAAAGAATTTTTACAATAGGTAATTATATTGTGAATAGAGATTTTGAAAAAATTCATTGTTTTTTTACCTGTTTTTCAATTGTTAATTTCGCGCGCTCACAAGTATGCATCGCTTACCTTTAAGTATAGCCGCCTCTCTCTGACTCATGCGCTGCATCGACCTCCTGTGTCTTCAATCATTATTTATCATTTATTTTAAAATCTATCAACTTTATCAAGATCGTTAAAGAGAGAAATGTTATTAATAATTAAATTGTTTACAGTTTTTACTTACAAATTTTTTTCTGAAATAAATTTTTCAAAAGTCATTCAAACATAAATCGGAACATGTAATTAAAATTACTTTTTTATTAGAATTAGGTACTAAGGAGTTGAAAGGCTTAGAAACCTTGTATTTAAATATTTTGGGTGAAAGAGGTAACACCGCGGATGAAGCTAGACAAATTATTTTTTCTCGTTGCTTTGGCACTAATATTAATCTATCTAAAATTCCGTGCACATCAGATGCCTTGCAATTGCCTCCACTTAGAGCTTCGGCTCAAACATACATTTGGAAAAATGTATTGAATCCCCAATATGAAATATTAGATTTTACGAATTTCGGATACACCTTAGAGAATGGTACTTTACTACCATTCTCTACTACCTAGAACCGTGTAATTGTGAGAAAGCCTGTAAAACCAAAGCTTGTTATTGTAAAAAAATAACATCAGTTGCATACTTCAATGTGGTTGTGATTCAGAAGACTGTAAGAATATAATATACAGTGAGCACGTAAAGGTTGGAACAAATTCGTTAAACGCTTGATATGGCCATTAGGAAAAATAAGCTCAGACAGGTCGATTTTATTTTTCAGTTGCGCATTTTTTGGACTACTCAGATTTTCTATGACGTCATCGCTGTTTGAGTTATGACGTCATTATCAGTTTTTTCAAATGGGCTTACCCTATTTTGATAATATTTTCAAAAATAACGCATTTTTCTGAGTACTGATGTCATATTTTTTTTTTATGTTAGATAACCGTATGTTCGAGAAACTAAAGATATTTCATTCATAATAAGGTGATATTAAGTTGGTTAACGTAAACTTTTGACCTAAGGTATCTCAACAAAATGAAATCTAGTAGGGTTAGATCAGGAGATCTAGCTGGCCACTCTAAACATCCTCGTCTGTGGGTAGAGGAAGGCTATTATCATCATTCGCCGAGGCGCTCCGGGATGACTTTCTGATTTTTGGTGGCGTATTCAATTTTCAGTTGCAGGAAAGCCCGGAAAAACCTACAGCCCCACCCTGGGTGGTCGGTTGCACACTTCGAACAAACACCAGACGTCGGAATTGGCTTCTAGGCAACTCACATCGCACTCGCTTCACAACAAGGTGTGAGGTCACCTATCAATACCAAAATACTTCAGAAAAAATCCCTAATTCTTCGGATTTCGACCACAGACGAGGAATTTTTAGAGTGGCCAGGTAGATCTCCTGATCTAGTCCCTCCAGATTTTTTTTGTTAGGAAACCTTAAGTCAAAAGTTCACGTTACCAGACCAAATTATGAATAATATATTATTTTTATATTTGCAACCATGTGAAATTAATTCATATAGGGCGTGGTAAGCGAGGTGAAATTTGCATGTGAGTCGATTTTTGAAGGATTTGTACGTTCTTTATCTCTTTCTGAAACTCTAATGAAGTGAATACTAAATTCGTTGACAATTTTAACTTTCAAAAAATAACTACGAGTAAATTATTTTTTGATATTGTCAATAACTTCAGGAGGTATGCCTACGTAGTATTTCGTGACGAATTCTTTCTTCATACATATCTTATAAATATTTCGGCCCACTTACACATCTTTTTCTTATATAGATCATTCTATCAACAAAATTAATCTATGAGTTTCAAATTTGGCGATCTGGATGGTTATTCAATGGGCCTGCGCATTCTTCCTATTCGGGAATACCTTATCGGTTATAATTTCACAAGTAAATTTACCGATAATTTTTATTTCTCGAAAATACGGTTATGTAACATAAGAAAAAATATGACATCCATACACAGAAAAATGCGTTCTTTTTGAAAGTATTATCAAAATAGGGTAATGCCATTTGAAAAAAAAATATGATGACGTCATAACTCGCACTGCGATGACATCATCAAAAATTTGAGTGAACCAAAAAATGTACAACTGAAAAAAAGAAAATCGACGTGTCTGAGCTTTTTTTCCCAAATAGCCATATCAAGCTTTTAACGAATTTGTACCAACCTTTACGTGCTCACTGTATAAAAATGATATTGGTAATAAATAAATACTTATTTTCAGATTTTGTTTCATTATTTCATACTTCTCCATCTATAACCTTCGTTTGAAGAAGTTATTCAATGTAATTATTTTTTGTTTAAACAACAAAAAAGTAACATAAACTGATAAATAAGTAATTTTAATAACATGTTCCGATTTATGCTTGAATAAATTTGAAAAATTGATTTAAAAAAAAATATTTAGAACAAATTGTAGACAATTTAATTAATAATAACATTCCTTTCTTCAACAATCTTGATAGTTTTTAAGATAAATGATAAATAATGATTCAAGACACAAAGAGGCCGATGCAGTGCATGAGTCAGAGAGAGACGGCGATACTGTAAGCGACGCATACTTGTGAAATTAACAATTAAAAAACAGGTAAGTATAGTATCTATGAGGGGTCTAAAACACCTCTTATGTAAATTAACATGGGAAAACGCCAACGTTCATTCTGCAATTTGCTGAAGGCAGCAGTTTGGTGAAGTCTACTGGTAGTTTATCTCATTGTGGTAGATAAGAGTTTGTTATTGGAGACGCACTCGCGGCCGTATCTTTGACCTTTGACCAAAACTCACTCTCCATCTCACTCGCTATCACGCTTAGCTTCATCCTCTCCCTCTAACACACACTTTCCCCGAAACCCAGATGAACGGCAGACCAGCGACGTAACCGACTTCTACCGATCTCCTCTACCCAATCCGACTATTGCCGATAATGGTATCGCGCTCGGCACTGGACAATTGTTATCAATCTTTGACCTTTGACCAAAACTCACTCTCCATCTCACTCGCTACCACGCTTAGCCTCATCCTCTCACTCTAACACACACTTTCCCCGATACCCAGATGAACGGCAGACCAGCGACGTAACCGACTTCTACCGATCTCCTCTACCCAATCCGACTATTGCCGATGATGGTATCGCGCTCGGCACTGGACAATTGTTATCAATCTTTGACCTTTGACCAAAACTCACTCTCCATCTCACTCGCTACCACGCTTAGCCTCATCCTCTCACTCTAACACACACTTTCCGCGATACCCAGATGAACGGCAGACCAGTGACGTAACCGACTTCTACCGATCTCCTCTACCCAATCCGACTATTGCCGATGATGGTATCGCGCTCGGCACTGGACAGTTGTTATCTATCTAAGGGATCTATCGCGATTACGTCACAGCTGAACGGCAGACCAGCGACGTTCCGATTTTTCCCCCACCCCAAAAAGCGCCAAAAATTGCAGAATGAACGTTGGCGTTTTCCCATGTTAATTTACATACGAGGTGTTTTAGACCCCTCATAGATACTATACTCAGGTATAAACAATGAAATTTTTTAAAATCTTTATTTACAATATTATTACCTATTGTATATTTTTTAAAAATATTTTTCATGGGTCGAAAGTACCCAAATTTGAGATTTTTCGAACCTTTAAAAATTCATATCTTCAAACATATTAACTTTATCGTGAAAAGTCATGGGACCATTTTTATTTGTATTTCAATAGAGAATATAAAAATAAAAATTGTCCGGTTGAAAACTAACAATTGGTACGGGGTTGCCTCATGGCAACATGCATTTATATCATCAGTAGATCGCATAAAAAAATTGAGGTGGTATAGTTTGCGGTACTCATGCGCCGATTTCTCCTGGACTAATTAGCTTCATCACAGAATTCCAAAAACACTCTCTCTCCCTTTCACCGACTCTGTATCTTTTTTTGTCCAGAACTCCACCGACTGAAGAAAGATGACGTAAAAAACGCGCTGAAACATTTACTAGGTAGTCCCTTTCCGCAAAAAATAAGCAGAGACATTAGACCGCTGAGTTGTCTGGGAAAAAAACCCCCGTGAGTGCATCGCTATCCATCTTTAAGGAAGCTGAGACGGAGCACGTTACTTTTGAGTCGACCTAGATCCCGGCAGAGGAAATCACTTTTTCTATTCAATCTCATCACGTGAGCAGACGAGCCAGCACTATCCCGTTCCCGAGTGCAACGAAAACAACACGGAATGACTGCGCTGAAATAAATGGCATCTGTGTCTTGGATGCTGAAAGTCGCGTTTTTCTTGTTTTATTCCGTCGAAGTAATGACACGGAAATTTTCCCTGCGATTTATAACAGAGATTGGTGAAACTGAATGATACGGAGGACACGATTTTGCGCTCTCAACGAGCCATCAAATCCTGGAATCGATGGGATCAGTATGGGCTAGTCAACAAGCGCTTTTTGGGTCAAAATATTTTCTCCGCCTCAGAAAAATAAAAACGAGGTCTCGAATGAAACCTCGTTCTTATATTAACTGAAATAGTTATTTTCCTAACAAGTGCGGAAAGTGATACCTTCCCGCACGCGACTGCCGTTGACCCGAACGACGCGAAGCGGAGTTCGGGCAAGCAGTCAAGGGCGGGAAAGACACTTTACGCATGAATTAGGAACATTATTTTTCCTACGACCGCATGAATATTCAAAAAGCACATTGAAAATATATATTTTATTTCAACATACAAAACATTCCATGAAAATCCACTAATTATTATTAATATTAATGTAGAAAACACAATTTGTTGCATTCTGCAAATGCGTCAGAATAGCCGGTCCAGAGTAGTTAGTTGGTGGTAACTGGCTGTTAAGAGTAACACTCGTAGATTGCAAAGTGCATGAAGATGACGGAGACGGCATTGGTTGCAAGTTGCCAGTACATGAAAGAATTTTATTCGAGATGGTTTTCTTCTGTTCTACGGAGTCCTCCAAATAACTCTCAGCAACAATGAAATGTACATTTAATAACGATAAATTGACATATTTTACTTTCCCGCACGAGTGCGGGAAAGCAAGTTTTCCCGCACTTTCTAAATAAAATGAGTGCGGGAAAGTGGGTAAAAACGCACGGTCGTAGAAAAAACAAAATTTTCCGGCTTGAACATGAAACATTTTCCAAGTGCGATATTTGTTGAATCACAATTTTTTTCTTTTTATGGAGCTATTTTTCGAAGGTCTCAGAAGAGATTTCCGTTGGATGAATAAAAATGAATTGTTTCACTTTGTTTCCAACAATTTACTAACGTTCAAAATTCAAAAGCTTGATTGATAATTGAATTTTTTTTTATATTACCATTGATACGTTTTTTCATGATGAGAAGCCACAGGATAATGATTCTTTAAAAGTTTTCATTCCTTTTGTTTACAAAGTTGTTATAAACAAATGTGTTTAATTTTCTTTTAGAAACATAATCTCTGATGTAAATAATGAAAAAAAAATATGCTCACGCGTTAAAAGATCTCGATTATTAATCGTCTTCATTATACACTAATTGATTAAATAACAATAAATGCGAATAGCCTAAAAGATAATGAAACATAATTGGTTTAAATTAACGCAAGTCGAAAACAAATGAAGTGACATTAAAACGGGAGTTTTAGCGCAAGTCGAATGAAAAGTAAAACGGCGTGTCATACTTTTGTGTCCTACTGAGGACCCTTGAGGATGTACGATATTCGTCCTAGACTCGGTTTCTAAAGGATGTAAACTACTGGAAATTGGAAACCCACGCATATTGTTCTCGCGTGTTGATGGAAAATAAACATTTCCAGTTTGATTGACATTTCATTGTTTAATGATCCTTAAATATGTTCCGGAATTAGATTTGATCACACTGCACCAAGTATATTTGCTTGACGTAGTTGAATCCTGATGATTGTGTTTTGATACGAGTAGGAGTCGTAAATTTGAAAATGATGATTGTACGTATGAGAGAGAGCGACAGTAGAAAGGGCACGAATACATTCATCGCAAACAAAATGGAGAAGTATCTCTTACAAGGACAACAGTCACTTTACAACATCCTATTTTTTTGTTTAAGTCGAGAACAGCTTTGCCGATTTTCAGTTTTCTACATTTTATTTTTTGTCTCGAATTCTGAATATACCAGGTGGCACCGAATTATGAAATCAGTACATCATTTTGTTAAGGCTGATTTGAACGTTTCCAATAGATGACGCCAGTCGCACTGGCTAGTGGCACCTTGTAAACACTTTTTCGTGCCAGTTCAGTGCTGTCACAGAAAAAGTAACATAGGAATTATACAGTGCTAGTCAAAAGTTATATTTCCTCTTCTTATGTTTTAAATGATTATAATTATAATGATTATATTTGGAGGATGAAAATATACGGATGTAGGCTTCTTGACTAGTCGTGAACGGTGACGTAATAGTCATAGATGACGTTACAGGGCCACTGTGACCAACAATTTTAAGTGGGATCTAATGTCGTGTGACATCTCGTTGAAAAGTATCGAAAACACCACATTAAACTTGTAGAATCCAGACTGATTTTGCTTGATAAATTGAATAAATTCAATCTGCATAATGTCCCAAAATTTTTTCGAATCAATGAGAATTACGACTTGCAGGTGAAATCTTGCTCTATAACATAAATGCTGTGTCGTACAATAGATCACAAACTCACAGACTGCCCATATTGAAACCCTTCGCAATAAAATTCGTAAACACTATCATGCAATGAGGATTATGTCAACACAATGTGGTAAAGAAGTGTTGTTGAACCATGAGATCATACTTTGTTATTTACGTTATGGAATCTTGAGTTTCTGTGGAAACAATTTTTATTGTGTAAGAAACTGCAGTCAGAATCAAAACTCGTCGAAAAAAATTTCTACACCCTCGATGAATTTTTATTTCAGATTTTCTTTACAAATTTTATCTACTTCTTGGTTATTTGGTATTTATTTCCATGATATACGTAGCTATGTTTGTTCATTTCTGTGTTTTTACAGATTTCATATTTATTCTTGTTAATACATTTTTTTGTGATATACAGGGTGTTTCTTTAGTACGCGTAGAAACTTCAGGAGCATGTTGCTGACGTCAAAATAAGAAAAAAAGTTCCTATAAACACATGTCCGCAAGTTATCCGTTTGTAAGATACAGAGTGTCAAAGTTTAATTCTTATATTTGTCTTTTGTGAATAAATTCCAAAATATTTGTGAAATTCGAGTAAAGTTTAGTATCTGGGATGATTTTTCAATGACAAAATCAAATTTTATGTCAATTGTGAAAAAACAAACTGATTTCTAATTGAATTTATCTTTAATTAAAAAATCTTGTCATTCAAAATCACTTGCATCAATTATTTCAAATCTCAATAACTCGAAAACAGTTGCTCTCAGTGACCTCTACCAAGAATATATTTTTTAAACAAACTAAATAATAAATATTCCCAGATACCAAACTTTACCCCAATATCAAAATTATTTTGAAATTATTCACAAAAAATTAAAATCAGAATTCAACTTTGACACTCTGTATCTCAGAAACAATGATTTGCGGATACATGTTTATAGCAACTTTTCTTCTTATATTGATGTCAGCAACACGCTCCTAGATTTTCTACACGTACTTAAGAAACTCCCTATATATATATATATATATATATATATATATATATATATATATATATATATATATATATATATATATATATATATATATATATATATATATATATATATATATATATATATATATATATATATATATATATATATATATATATATATATATATATATATATATATATGTGTGTTCATTGCGATATTTTATATGTACACAATTCATAGAAAGTACTCTGTAACGCTTTCCTTTTTACTGTATTCATAGAAATGCTCTCTACTTTATTATATTGAGGAGCCTACATCCGTTTATTTCCACCTCCCGAATTTCGTCATTATAAATATAGCCATTCAAAAGATAAGGGGAAAACAGGATTTTCGACTAGCACTGTACATCATACTTCATCTATGACCGTGCGGTTTATCGAACATAACAGAATATTTTATTTGTTGAAGTACGAGTCTATTTTGCTTTAAATTATCATTCTTTCGAAAATAAGTCCACTCTTGCTATAAGCAAAAGCAATATAAATAAGAAACTTTCGTTCAGTCGCCATTTGCTTGCCACTCAATTTTGAGAAAGCAAATTCGGTGGCAACTGGTAAAGCTAGAAATGGTATGAACTGACATTTTCTATCGATCAGAAAAAACGACAGAATACTTTTGGAAAATCGACATCACTCGAAACTATATTTAAAATATTTCTTGTTCATCTACTGAATCCTTTGAAGGAGAAAAAACAAAGGCATCCATCATCAGTAGATTACGATTCATGGAAAATACCTTTGAAATATAATCCATTCTCAATACACATTTGAACTTTTTCTGTTCAGTTTGTGACTGGAACTTCCTTGTAAGAGACACCTCTCGGAAAGGGTAAAGCATGAACAGAAAAGAACAAACACTGATAAAAAAGTACATAAAATGTTTGGATAAATAAACAGGGGTAGAAACCCAATCGTTCAAGAGCCCAAGAGTCGAGAAGCAAAATAGGGGAACTTCTGATAATGCGGAAATTAAGACGTTACTCTAATAACCCTAAAACGGTTCCGTACGGAAGGGTCTCAGCAGATTGAAGTAAGTCGATTTGAATATGAAGTTTATGCAAATCGGGGTAATATTCCTCTGGGATATCACTGTTATCATTGATGGGTGTTTACTTTGTAGAATACAATTAGTTGATTAGGATATCTAGACATCGTATTCACGAAATTTTGAATCAAGATTTGATTCTAAAAAAAACTACAGATCAAGAATTTTGTAAACTACCTGATATCAACGCGTCCAGAGTTCAGAAAAGAACATTAATTTTTCAGATAGCGAAAGGATTCAGAAATGAGTTTTTTTTAAGCGAAATATGAAGTTTGTTTCATATTTGGGAGAATGTCTTCTCGATTTTCGTTTCATAGTTCTACCGACTTCAAAGCAGAGAACAGAAATCGAACAAGTCAATACGATGAGGTTGAATGAAATAGAGAGCTGCTCCATGACCTGGTTAGTCCTGTACTCTTCCCACATATAATGTGGTCCTCCTTATTCATTGTGAGATTTCAGTCTAACTATGACTCTCTGAAAAGTGGGACTCTATGGTCTTGATAGATCCCATATACCTTTTGAATTTTCTTTCCCAATATTGGAGCACTGACATTGTATCTGCATTGCATTTGATTTATTAACTTAACTGACACTTCATCAAGTTTGCTTTGCATTCTCAGAACGTGCAAGAGTATTTTTGTTCCCGTTCTTTCTCCAACTAATTTTTACGTATTAGGCAAATAATGTGGTTCCCTCTACCACACTCTTTTACTCAGTTTCTTCATGCGCATTTCGAAAGTGATTTGCTTTTGACAAAAAATTGTCTAAATTTTGTTTTAGTACTCAAAAAATAACTGATTCCTGATCAACTTTGAGGCATTCTCTTCTTTGATCAGACCATCGAAACTATGTAAAAAATTTATATGCAGTGATGATGTTCATTCAATAATTTTAGTTTTTTGTCACATTGGTTACGGTATGTTGGGTCATAATGTGGGCCACTGTTTTTTTTTAGTAAATTCATAAAATAAATGGGAGAGGAGTATTCACACGTCTCTTATTTCAAATGACTTGTGTACTTTGGAAACAAATTTGTTTCTCCTATCAACTTCTTCACAATCATGTATGACATAATAAAATTCGTATCAGTCAAAAACCGGAACATATCAATTTTCAAGTTGACTCAAAAAAGTCTCTCATATGAAAAAAAAATGAAGAAAGGGTTTGTTATGAGTATAGATAGTTACCAGTTGTCAGAGAAAAGGAATAATGAGATGAAGCTTGAGCTCTTCAATTATTATATTCGAAAGAGAAATGTTCTCTTCTCACAGATAATTTGATGGAATAATTTAAGTCTTCGCTCTCAATAGGCAAAAGTAGTTGAGATATGTTTACACGACTGAACAGAGTATATATATGCAGCTTTTCTGGAACATTCCAAAAGCCTGGAATCCATAATACTAGCAAAGATCCAAGAAAACAATAAGCGGACTTTGAATAAGACAGTAAATCAACCTTCACCTCATTGTATCTCAATAAACCATCCAAATACCATAGGTCAAGGAATTTTCATAACAGCGGTGGATAGGTTCAAGAATCTCTGAAGTCGCGAAGAAACTGTACAGGGAGAACTGAGAGGAATTAAAAAGGACCTAAAGTACAATTTACTTGAGAAGAACAACTGAGAAATGCATAAAGAAGGAATATGTTGAAGACTCAAACCAAGGGAGATTCATTTAAAACTTCCTACAGACAATGACTGAAGAATAATTCTGAATCACAGGGGAGGATTTTTGACAGTTCAACCATGCTTTCTGTCTAGAAGTTAGGAAGTTAAAGAATATGCATACAATTAATTCTTGTTTAGAAACGCGATCAGACCAGGAAATAAAATCAAGAATCCTCATGGTAGGGCTGGAATTTATTTGAAGAAACAATAAAATTGTATAAATGCGTGAAGCTGAATACACTTGTTGAATAAATGAAGCGAAGTTTTGTATAAAAGTGTATAAATTCTCTTTATTGCAAAGCGCTTTCGACTTTCGTCATCTTCAGTGCTTCCTGAAAGTAAATACTCCGTTGAGAGGACCGAAATTGAGTTTAAGAAAGAGGTTATGAAATTTGGAAAATAAATTACGTGAGTACTTACATATCAGGCAACAGGAAGTTTCGAAATATGTAAAAAACATTGTTTAAAATTACAATAACATAATTATTCTGCATAAGAACTAACGAAAAGCATGTTAGAACTCAGACCATGTGGTTATTGTAAAAGCGGTGGGGACAAGACAGAATGTGTCAAGTCAAATGTCAAGGTGAAACTACCAGTACCAACTTGAAGAGTGGTCTAGTCAATATTAATTAGGAAGTGTTACCTAAATACTAAAATGTCAAAGTGAAAATACCGGTACCAACTTGAAGAGTGGCCTAGTAAATAGTAATAGGAAGTGTTACCAACGTAATTTAATTATATTTAATCCTCTGATGGAGGGGAAGGAAATCTCTGTCAAGGTTCACTTGTGTATTCAAAGAGAGCTGATTTTTGGTGAGTTCTTTGGAGATCTCCAGTTCCTCGAACAAATCCAACCTAAGAAAATTTTTTCATTTAATAAAATTGTGTTACAGAGTTTTGCACACATCCGATTTTGTTTTTCCATGCCATAATTACTATAAAATTTATAATTCAGAGTAACAGAGTTATTCTGTCCATCACCTGACACCATTTACTGCATATCTATCAGAAACCTTTTCCGAGTGTCACAGTGGAGATATCAAAAGGAAGACATGCGAGTGATGATACAATAGATTCTCTGACATTTCATAATATTGTTACAACTTTAACTACGAAAATAATTGTTCAATACAGAAGGCGATAAAAGGGAGGAATCTATGAATACAGAATGTTTCACTTAATTCATTGAGCAATATTTCCAGTAGTGATTATGATAGTTGTATGAACCAATAGGTCAGAAGGGCATTATGCAATGGAAATATAAGTATTGGAAGATTCAGACATGCCCAGCAGGAATTACCACTTATTAGAAAATCCAGGAATAATTTTTTCTGGAGCTAACTCAAAAATTGTTATTTTCTTTCTGTCTCAGATAAGTATGAGAAGTGATTGGATTCATGTTTTATTATTATGATTATGGAAATGAGATATACAAGGTACAATTTGAAATGGGCAGTTAACAATTAATTGCTCACATTGTAGGTAGATTTTTCTTTATGCAGTTACTCATTTTGAACTCATATAAAATGGAAAAACTCTAAACTTTAGCAATGTTGGAAACCGTTTCTGAAAACAAAAAGTTTAACGCTAGGTAAGATTTAATCTTAGTCTGTTAACAGACTAGTGCTACAAACTGGTCGAAATCACAATCTAGTAGCAACATTCAAATGAAGGAATACTTCGATTTAAATATGAAAACGTACTGTAACCTTTTCGCAGTACCAAAATATTCTCTTTTCGCTTCTCCTACATGGAAATTTGAATTCAAATCATGAAGAAAATGGATCGTTTCAGTTTTTATTGTATCAGATTAATTTTTGTTTTTATTAATTCCTCTCTTTGCAGATTGGAGGTTTCAATGAATTGTAGACAGATTGAAAATACACGAATTTCTACAAAGTTCAACTGTTTTATGAATACGAATGAAAATGATATCCCAAATATTTTGTTGGTAATCTCTAATTGTGAAATTGGTGAAATAGGTGAAAGGAAACACCATCAATATTTATTATTCTGAATTAGAATTCAGTTGAATTCATCATTCAGTTCAATTTCATAAATAAAAATTCTATCTCAAAGCATCGAATCTACTTAGACTGCTTTATTCCGATAGTCAGATGTTTTTTGTTGATATACAGATTGAACTGATACTTTCTTGATATGACTGATTGTCAAGGCCTTAGTACACAATCACAGGAATACGGTTAAAATCTCGAACGTCTTCACCTCAGGAGAGATTTCTGAGAAGTGTAGATGACTTAGGAAAGGTGACACATGACGGGCTAAAACTGACATGATACATGACCAGTAAAAATCAGCAAACAAAGTTTAGATTGCCAGAAATGAAGTAAAAATGAAGGAGAATTGTCATTATTTTTCAATGAGGTGACAAAATGAGTGGGTGTGACATGTTATCGGAAATTCTCAAAAAAAAAGACTGGTAAATAATCATATTGATGAAGAAAGGGCTTTTCTTCAAAAACTTTGAATATTGGCTAGAACTGGTTTGTGTATCCAAACAGACTGTTAATTGAAATTACTTCTGTTATATCCAAATCTTGTAGAAAATCAAGATGTACATTGTTTCCATTAACGTTGTGTAGAAATCATATAAATGTTTCCATATCAAAGTTGTGAATGTTTGTTGTCAGATGTTCACCAAAACTAGAAGTTTGAGATGTGTGCAACAATCACAACTTTGATATAGAAACAGGTATACCTACAATTTCTCTATAACGATAATGGAAACTGTGCATCCTGATTTTCGAAAAGTCTAATAACAAACTATCCAATGATACATTCTCCGACGAGTCGTTCATGACAATTATGAATGAGACGGGACCCAGGTTTGACCCTTGTGGTGCACCCGACTCCGCCTGAAAGATTTTGATTTATAACCCATTTAATTGACATATTCAGATCTTTCTTTCATCATTAATAGACGTACGATCGTCTCGTATGAACTATAAAAAAATGTCATTACCAAAATATCATGGTTTACTTCGTCGAAATCCATGGCAAAGTCGGTATATATCACATCCACCTGGTGCCCCTTCCTCACGCTTTTGTCTACTTTATTGACAACCGTAGCTGAGTTGGTTTGTATTGAACTGCCCTGGTAGAATCCTTGATGACTAAGTGAAATGATATTTTGCACATGGTTGAAATTTTTTTCGTGTAGAAAGTATTCGAATTTACAATTATCATTATTGAAATGTTTACCATTACCGAACATTTTATTTTCTTTAGATGATGAACCCAACGTCTCTACAGCTTTTTGAGATCAATAATGACATTTTCAATTTTTTAAAGTATGTTTGTATTTTTTTAGGTATGAATTCCATCCATGAAACGAATATCACAAGAGAATGTTCGAGTTTTCATCAGAAATTGTTTCAAGGTTGAATATGGGTCGATGCACTCTTGTTCTTGTCAATATTGAATAACTCGACATACTCACTTATTGTGTCACATATCTGTCAAACTACGTTTGTTAATTTCTATTCATCATATTCCAGTCAGTTTTAGCACGTCATGTGTCACTTTTCATAAGTGATCTTTTAAGGGGCACCTCAGTACCATGCTGTTTCCTTAACAAAATAGTATTCGTGGAAATTTACCGTTTGACTTGGATTTGATGAAATTACCACATACTGTGCATATCTCTGTACATGCTTTTGACAAGTGAGTTTTATTTTTGAATTCAAACTTTCGAACATATCATTTAAAAACTTCTAAGTATAAAAAGGCACAATTCTCTTTCAGATATCGTCCCTGATAATGGAAATTGTGCTGAAAACGTTCGAGATTTGAACTGTTTGCCTTTCTTTTACAATCAGTCATATGAATTGAAAAATAACCATATACAATTGGATAGTATTATGTGACTATCTACTTCATATAGTATTCGAAATGATTGTGTTTCATAATACTAATGATAAAATATGCTTTATCCACAATCACCTTATAATTGAAGTTTAATCCACACTTATGAACCGTATAAAGTACCACTTTATCCACTAGTGGAATAATGAAATTACTTTATTCCACTTGTGTAATAATGAAAAATACAATCTTGAATATCATTCACATTTTGCTTATTTTCACCAACTTCACAAATTTTTACAAACCGAGTCGATAAACAATCGAAAATACACAGCAACCATTCAACATCTCCCGATATTTTTGTATGTTATTTCAATGATTTTTGCAAAACGTCAGATCATTTTGTGATGAAAAATTTCCGCGATTCTGATTCAAAATGAATGTGATTGTGAATAAAACGTTGTATTGCATGCGTGTTTTAAATACATTTTATTTGCTTAAGAAATTTAAACGCTCGAGCTTCGCTCTCGCGTTTAAACATTCTTGCGCAAATAAAATGATATCTAAAACACTTATACAATGAATAACTATTATTATCATTGAGAAATTTTTTTTTGAACAAATAGACTACAAGCCCATATAACAATTTGGGGGGATCATTTGACCCAGGATGAAACATATTCAGAACGATGTTGCTATATGAAAAAATAACTTTAGGCACTATGCCGTCAATTCTTGGTGGTGAAAATGACTGTAATAATAATAAAAATCGTTTTTCATCCGAAGATGTGCTTTTTCGACAAAATATTCTTGTACGTCCTTCCTCACGTTGGTAGATTATGAAATAATAATCTCCTAGAACCTGCTCCCGTACAAAAATAATGGGACTGGAAGCCAGAAAAAAATTTCAATTTCCGAAAATTAAAAAAAAATCCTGGATTCCGGTCCCATTAGTTTTGTACGGCAGTAGGTTCTAGGGGATTATTATCGCATAATCTACCAACACGAGGAATACCGTACAAGAATATTTTGTCGGAACAGCACATCTTCAGATGAAAAATTATTATTATTATTACAGTCATTGCACCACCAAGAATTGTCGGCATAGTGCCTTAGGTTATTTTTTCACATAGCAGCATCGCTCTGAATATGTTTCATCCTGGGTCAAATGACCTCCCCAAATTGTTATATGGGCTTGTAGTCTAAAAGCTTGTAGAGGATAGTTACACAATAAAAAGTGAAATGATACTCCGTACAATCTTATCCCGTTTGAGACTTCGACATCGGCAACTTGAACGACTGAGCACGATAACGAAAATAATGGAAACTTTTTCGAAACGGAGCTTCAGGCTATACATATTAATTTTTCTGTAACAGGCAGCACACGGACTGACGAACATACAGACAGAACGAACATGGGGAGATGCTGCCACTTACCGCGGTGTAAAGGAGTTCCAGAACTCGCTACAATTGGGGTTGCAGCAGCAGCAGCGACACAGGGAACACAGAAGACAGGACAATTAACTAACCACACTGCAATACGATGCGCAGACCGCGAGTTTCCTCTTTCTTATGCGCGTTTTCGCCATAATAGAAATGGTGCGGTTCTGCGCATGTACCACGAAGCATTTGATACGCCATGGTAGAGGTGTTCGATGTAAGTACTTGTACTGATATTTTTGAGAATATTAGTATATATATTTTTTTGAAATTGATGCATCCATGTTGATATATATGAAGAAACTGTAACTGGAACGATTTTCAATAAAAAGGTTTACAAAACCAAGACAATTATTTCGCCGAACAACAGCTTTTTCAAGTGGAGAAGTTTTTCTAAATTACAACTTTGCTGTGTTCTCTTAAATACTCATCGTAAATTGATTATGGTTCAGTTGTATTTGTTTGATAATTTTTAATTCTTTATTAAAATTTTATGTACTGAGAAGAATGTTAACTAATCTATGTATCATACTATTGTGAGCTGCTACTTTAGGTTGATAAGGGTGTGATAAGCTATGGTGGGTTGTGATATCTATATAAGACGGTTTGTATGGATCAAGAAAATTTATTCAATTTTCCTTTTCTGATCCTATAATTCAATTAACTTCACCTAACGATAACTGAAGTAAATGATACAAAACGAATTTTCTATTTTCCACAAACCGTCTCATATGGATATCACAATTCACAAAATATCTTATCACACTCACATCACCATAAAGTGGCAGCTTACAATAGTACGATACAAACATTAGTTAACATTTCTCTCAGTACTTAAAATTTTAACGAAGAATTCGAAATTATCAAACAAATTGCAGTCAACAATGGATACAAATCGTCTTTGATAAAATGTAACCTTCTGCCTGAGAAGCAATGTAAGACAGCAATTCAAGAATTTAGGAGGATAAAAAAAATTACTGAAAAAACTGACTGAATAATTTGAAAATTCAGACATGATGAGGCCATAACCAAATGGGTGACGATAGCTTGATTGAGAAATTTTCTTGTCTACTGACATAATCACAAAGGTCCAAATAGATAAATAATATTATGTGAAGTGCCTTGATTGTATACTTCTACCTATTTTATTTTCCTAATGAGTTTTTCTACTGCGCTTCAATGAAAGCTCAGCTGCATTTGTTTATTCAAATCACTCCATTCGTTTCAATGAAACCGCCACTTTCATTTTATTCTACTTTACTCATTCTACTTGTTGATTCTAGTTAGTGAAGGTTATATAATCACTATCATTTTTTATATTATTTTAACTCATATTGACTTTTTTCTTCAGTTCATTTAATTTGGCTGGGTATCAATGTGATACATATTTGGTTAATAACCTCATTTTTATCATATGTTTTTTTGAGACAGGAGTCATGAAAAAATGGTGAGAAATTTATTATAAGTGGTTCATAGATGATAGAGTATCCCTTCTATCTTTGGCTGATCTCAGACTTTGTTGAGTTTTCTTTAATGTCTTGAAAACTGAAGTAGAAGTACCGGTAATATAGTCAGAAAGTCCAAATCAATTCCGTTTTCGATTACGTTTTAGGTTTTGATTTTCGTTCTGTATTTGATTCCGTGTTTGATTTTGATTCCGGTTCCGTTTTTCAGTTCCAAAGAAATGGAACCGAAAAAACGGAACCGGAATCGGAACCGAATTCAATACCAAAAACGGAATGGAAAACGGAGCCGATTTGAACTGTCTACCTATAGTACCGGTACCTCTACTAACTGTTTTGATTTTTTTTCTGAGATTTTTCTAACTCCATCCGTTAGTACTTCATCCATATGTTGACCCAAGGAGGAAGTTCTGAATAATAACGGCTGAAAATATGGGCTGATCACTAAAAGAAAAAAACCGTTTTGCATATTTCTTGAAGAAAACATAAAATGGTGAAACAACTTTTACACTCTCGTTGAAGAACAGTATATCCTAAATATTGACATACTTTTGTGTCAAAAAGCAGGCCCTCTGTGAATGTGTATTCAAGTTTCTTTGTAAAAGTCAGGCCACCAAATGTAGGATTATCGTCCCACCTATCAGATTTAGAATGCTTGACTGAAAAGTGATATCCACAATATACAGGGTGTTTCTTAAGTACGTGTAGAAAATTTAGGAGCGTATTGCTGATATCAAAATAAGAAGAAAAGTTTCTATAAACATATGTCCACAAGTTATTCGTTTCTGAGATACAGAGTGTTAAAGTTGAATTCTTATTTTTTGTGAATAATTTCAAAATAATTTTGATATTTGGGTAAAGTTTGGTATCTAGGAATATTTATTATTTGGTTTATGTAAAAACTATATTCTTGGTAGAGGTCACTGCGAGCAACTGTTTTCGAGTTATTGAGATTTGAAATAATCGATGCAAGTGATTTTGAATGACAAGATTTTTTAATTCAAAATAAATTCAATCAGAAATTAGTTTTTTCACATTCAACACAAAATTTGATTTTGTCATTGAAAAATCATCCCAGATACCAAACTTTACTCGAATATCACGAATGTTTTGGCATTTATTCACAAAAAACAAATATTATAATTAAACTTTGACACTCTGTATCTTAGAAACGAATAACTTGCGGACATGTGTTTATAGGAACTTTTTTTCTTGTTTCGACGTCAGCAACATGCTCTTGAAGTTTCTACACGTATTTAAGAGACACCCTGTATATTTACTCCCATTGCAATGTTGATCTGGAAAACTTATCTGGAAACTTTTGACAGAAAAATGGCAAGGAATTTAAAGACCTTAAAAATATGAATCCCTCATTGATTGAGCAGAAATATTTATTTCATTATTTTCATTCCAGTTGAATGTGATAGCTAAATAACTTTACATCTATTATAGGTTATATATATATATATATATATATATATATATATATATATATATATATATATATATATATATATATATATATATATATATATATATATATATATATATATATATATATATATATATGTATATATTAGGTTATCAATTATTTTATAAGATTGAATGGAATTCTCGTTCATAAAAACGACTATCTAGTGGGCTTTTCATCCAACCCAAAACAAAAGAATGAAAAAAATAATCGTTTGAAACACCTCTACCATGGAATACCAATTCATATTTGGACGGACATTTTGCTAAATCTCATTCATTCTGCTCCTCTATCAGTCTGTGACGAGACAATATGACGGATACACAAAAAATAAAGTAATTCAAACAAAAAATAAAATTTTCAGCTACGGACAATGACAGACACAAGTTAGGCAGAACATCTACTTACAAACAAAGAAGAGAATGCAAGACAGACCCAATGAAATGCAAGCATGACAATGTACCATGACCGAGACCAATATTTTTAGTAAAAAGGCAGGATGTTTTATATACCGGGGCACCCGCTGTTTTTTTTATTTTGATTTTAGGTATTTATTTTATTCAGGTGAGGAAAAACCTAGGGAAACTCACAGCATCCACTAGGAAGTTGGTAAATTCTAGGCTCTGCGCAGAACGATTGGCACGTTTGAAAAATGTTCTCAGACTTGAGATGGCGAGATAAAAAACCGGGTATGAGTGGAAGAAAAAGTCAATCATAACAGTCTCGAAAAGTTTTTTTATTTCAGTCCAAATGTAATATGTATGTGTAATTGTATGACTCTGGATATGTTCTTAACTCAATCTCATACACGCGGTCAGAACCTCAAGGTTACGTCTGAGATATAATAATTATAATACTCCTTCATCACACCTCGTAGAGTGTACCCAAATGCATAGCCTAGGTGGGTAGAGGACTGCTATTATTATTATTTCCCATGGCTACAAGGCATCTTGATTTTTAGTGGCGTTTTCAAAAATTGAAATTTATGAAATAATTGATCAGATTCAGTCGATTGGAAATTTCTTTCACAAGCTGCGGTCCAGTTGAAAAATCGAAATGAATATACGAGTTTTTGATTCTTCAATTACCAATTAATCAACAAAGCTGAAGTGGAAAATGATTGTTTACATTGTTTTTTGCCGGTGCCTCCTTTAGGATGAAGTTGAATAATTGAATCCATCTTCTTGTCAATATTCAATTGAATTAGTTTTGAAAAAAAAAATATTAAAAATTACTTATTTTTATTAGTGAATAAACTTCAATTCCTACTTATTATTTTCACTATGACACAAGTTTATTACCTATTATGACAAAAATATATCGAACAATAAAATTCCAATATTCTTTGACAGTTTAATTTGGGAATAATTTAGTGATGTGAAAATGAAAGTTTCGCATGTAGAAATGACTTATGATGAAATGCAATGCAAATGGAAATAGTCATTCTCCTTCCATTCTGATTTGTTTTAATTTTTCATAATCCCGAATGAACAAAATTGTCTGGTTTTAAACCTTTTCAATCTACAGTGTATATCCACTCAAGTTGGCTACATATGAAAAACATTTTACTTTTCGTTTTAGGACTAAAAGTCGTGGTTCATAAAAAGTTTTGCATGTTCTAGAAGCTAATTTTGAATAATCAAATTTTGAAATTTGTCAGTTAAATACCAGTAGTGTCAAAATATTTGAATTTGGCACAAAAGTGAAGTACTTTTGTGACAATATCAAAAATTGGTATGATGCAAAGTTGTTCAGGATAAAAAAATAGCAAAGAGAATGAAAATGAAGAGATGTTTTTTTCCAAAAAACGAAAACTAAAAAAGTTTTCCAAATGTCAAGTGGACACACTGCATTCTGTAATCGCTAAAAGCATGTTCTGAACGAGCTTATAGAGGTTTTAATACTTTTTGAAATTGGTCTCAGAAAAAATAGTGAATGCACGTAATATGTCATTGACTTTCATGTAGTGACTAATAGTGCAGTTGTAGGAAATTCACGACAATCGCCTTCGGCTCATATCGTATCTCACTTCATACTCATGCATAATCACGTGTTTGTCGCACAATTTACTATTTTTCGTTTTAGACTAAAAGCCCAGGAAAATTTTGGAGGGGTCATTTGACCCAGCATGAATATTATTCAGAAGTATTTTAACATACGAAACAACTATTTACTCACTGTACCGTTTGTTGTGAGCGGTGAAGGTGAGTAGGAGGGGGGAGATTTTATGACAAGACTCTTGTACGACATTTCTCAAGATGATAGATCGTTGAAAAATAATCAAGTAGGACCTATTGCCGTACAAAAACAACCTTAGTAAAAGCCAAGAATTATTTTCATTTTCTGCAAATTTTTATCCTCAATTCAGCTTATTCATTACTGTACGTCATTTATATAATCAAGATTTCATAACTACGTAGGTTATTTTTTCAGCAACGCCGTATATATTTGCTATATTTGCCAACTAGTATAGTTGGGGTCATTTGATATAGTACCAAATTCAATGATCTGAATACTATGTCATTAAACGATGTAATTTTTTGGTATGCCGTACATTTTCATGGAACATGTAACTGCCCCAGAAAAATCTATCTCCCTTTGGAAAGGATTATTTGATAGTGATTTGTGAACGACAAAATGAAAAACGAAAAATATAAAGGTACAGTAGAATAAAGTACATTGACATGAGAAGAGCAGCTTGAATTCTCAAGTTACACGGTTTCAGAGTGACGTATCGTATGTTCCATCTGATATGAACGGCATTGTAATTTTCAATATCATTTTTTTACTGCCGATTAAATTTTGTGAATGCCCTACAATGATTATTGACGCTTACATTTCGTAAAAACATAATGCACAATCTTATCAGCTGTAGGAAATCCTCACATTGAAAATGTGCGGCATCCGTTTTTTTTTATCTGAGATGGTTGGGAAATTAAAAAAAGCAGTAGTATAATAAAGATTCTTCTCAAATAAATCACAGTGTAATCCAATAATCTCATGAATTTCGTTTTTTCCATTCATAATTTTTTATGTAGTTCCATCAATTATAGCCGGCTTTTGCGAAGATCAATAACATTCAGTTACAATATGTCCAAAAACCGGTTGCCGTACAGGAATTTATGATATCTTTCTTTGAACAGTAAATGCATGTACGGCAACTGGTTATTAGACATGATGTGACTAAACATAATTTTTCTGAAATCGTTCAAGAATGCCCACTTTCTTGGAGCAATCTAGTATTTTAGGCCTTTGCTAAGCAACGAACTTTCCCGGACCGTTTTCGGACCTAAACGGTACGGGAAAGTACTTTTTTGGAAACCATCCGGGAAGTGTTCACTTCCCGGACACTTTTTCTTTGGGAAAGTAGCATTTCCCGGCCTAGTCCGGGAAGTACGTACTTTCCGGACTAGGCCGGGAAGTTCTCGAATTTTAATACAAATATTAATATAAATAAGAATTAGAATGTTTCTGTTGGTACCTATCTTCTGTTTCGATTTCAATATATAATACAAATAAGAACTGAAATGTTCGAATTATTCAAATTTGGAATCGTTTCATTCGGTTAACAGATGGCTGAAAGTCTCTTAGACTAAATGCGTCTCATTGATTTGTTATTCTACATGGTTGCCGAAAAAATAGAGTACACAACACGTCCAAAAACAGTTTTTTTGGACTCGTAGACTTCCAGGACTAACGCTCGTCCTAGAATTTGGTCTAATTTTGCCGGCTTGTTTACATTTTAGACAGTTATTGAATTCACGCAAACAATATGTAGAATTCCTTAGTTTTTGATAATTCTGATTGCTATTTCAGAAAAAATAGTATGTATACCTCGTAGTAAAAGCACATTTCCAGACTTCAATGCTTGTTGGCCTCGGCTTAACGCCTCGGCCAACAATTCACATTGTCGTCCGGGAATGTATTGCTTTTACTACTAGATACACAATATACTATTATGTTACTAATGTACGTCGTTGCTAAAAACAATAATCTACTTAGTTATAAAAATTCAATCATACAAATGCCGTACAGTTAAGAATCACAAGAATTGAGGACAAAAATTTACAGAAAATGAAGAAAAAAAAGAAATGCCTGGCTTTCAGTACCGTTGTTTCTGTACGGCAGTAGGTCCTACTTCATTATTTTTCAAAGATCTATCATTTTGAGAAAAAATGCGGTACAAGAATCTTTTGTCGAAAAATCTATCCACTCGATGGAAAGTTTCTTTTACTTGCGAATATAATTCATGCTGGGTCAAAGTCTACAACTAAATATCCCGCCCAAAAATGACCTGCCAATAATCGCCAGTCCAGTAATATCCTCGGACAATAAAACCCTTATGTAGAATCATCCCGTCCAATTATTGGTCTGAAATAACCTGAACGAACCAACCTAGCTCGCAAGTTGGGAGCTTGGAAGTTGATGGAAAATTCATTAGTCTGATGTAACCTGAAAGAACTAACCTAGCTCGCAAGTTGGAAGGTTATAATTGGTCAGGGTATTATTGTCTCAGGATATTATTGGACGGGGGATTCTTGGCAGCATATTTTTGACAGGACATTTTTCAAAATTGGCCTGGGCTCGTGGTCTTGGTCTCGGTCCATTCCGAATATCGTGCCAAATTGCGGGAGGCTAAAGTGTGGCATGCTCAACTTGTGTCTACCATGTCATCTGAATACATACCTAGAACTAGTGAATACATAATATTGATCGTTAAGCTTTCGTAAGTCGAAAGATAGGAGCCGAGACAAAAAGGCCTATCCTAGGATATCCTCATTCTGAGCGACAGCTCGGGCTGGGACTGCGGGTTTAGACGTACACAGGGATGTTTCAGACAAGACACAATGATGTCCCGGAGCCCCAGGCCCTACGGCACGGAGCTCCGGGGGCAAGGTGGTTGGCGTAAGGGGAGGGGAAAAGAGCTCCGCTAAAAGGGGTGCGTTGCCCGAGCGAGGGGTCAGAGAGGGGGAGTCCCCCACCCCGATCTCCGCCCGAACGTGCAGAGCTGAAGTCCTGTGAAGGCGATTGAAGATCGCACGGCGTTTTAGCTATTGTACCTGCATCTGAAGAAATTCGATTCACGTTGGGGTGTCACTGGTATACAAGCAATTTGGAATGCGGCCAAAATCAAAGGATACACACAAATTGTATAGGTATCATCCAATATCCACCCATCAGGAAATCGACGAGTTTGTTGTTTGGAGGGAGAGATAAAGAAGTTTAAAGGACTCCACCTAAAAAAAGTTATGTTACTCACGTAGTCTTATTTCCTGAACACGAAAGATATGATGAAGTTCTCATTACTTTTAGAGGAATGACCATATGAATCTTGAAAATCCATCATTTTCGAACACGAATTTTTTGGTAAAAAATCTCACAAAATGTTTCCTTCTTTCTGTCGACACTAGTTTCAGAAGCTAATTAACTCATATTCTGCAGTAACAAGCATCAAAAACAAAAGTTTTACACAAAAAATCAACCAACCCATATGAATAAACATAACCTACTTTGTAGTAATTTATATTATTTTGGTAAGTTGGTCACTTGGTTTGCATAATATAATGATTGTTATATACAGTGCGCGTCAAAATTATGGAACAAATTCATTATTTCTGAATATAAAGATATTTCGGAAAAATCCTCGGACAGGTCGATTTTCTTTTCCGATGGGTCCCACCCAAAATATATAGGGTCATCCGCAATTGAGTAAAAATGACTTTGGTGATATTTTTAATTTGGACACCCAGTATATTTGTCCATATTTGCTTAGGGATCGTCATTACGAATCCAGTGATACCAAGTTTGATGGGATTATGTCAAACGGCTGCGGAGATATGTCCAAAAAACTCCCTCGTATGTCTAATGAGTATGACTGCGAGACTCCACACGATTCAGAATGTTAAAAAAGTCTCTGTCGCACTCATTGGGTATATGGAGAAGTTTTTTGGCCATATCTCCGTAGCCGTTTGACATAATCCCATCAAACTTGGTATCACTGGATTTGTAATGACGATCCCTAACCAAATATGGACAAATATACTGAGTGTCCCATTTAAAAATATCACCAAAGTCGCTTTTCCTCAAATGCGGATAACCCTATATATTTTGGGTGAGGTTCAAAAATTGGCCCATTGGAAAAGAAAATCGACCTGTCCGAGGATTTTTCCGATATATCTTTATATTCAGAAATAATGAATTTGTTCCATAATTTAGCGTCGCACTGTATATGAAAAACAAAATTCAATAAGGTAACGCATATCCCAAGGGACCAACTTTCCCCAACAAAGAAAATTATTGTCAATGAAAAAGGTAGGTTATGTATTCATTTATATGAGTCGATTTTTCATGTAAAACTTTTGGTTTTGGTGTTTGTAATTACAAAATCTGACTTGATTAGAGTCTGAAAAAATTGTAGACGAAAAGAACGAGGCATTTTGTGCGACTTTTACTGAAAAATTCGTGATTTATAATGATCGATTTTCTAGATTCAAAAGGACAACTCGATAAGTATTGGAGACTCCTTCAAATTTGGTGTTTATTACAAGAATCTACCTAAGTGACACTACTTTTTTTGAGGTGGAGTCCAATACACTTATATATACATAAAAGGGAAGAAAAGGGCCAATAATGAGGCTCTCACGAATTTTTCAGAATACTTGTTTCGTTTTATACTTCATTTTTAAAAACATGGTATATTTAATGGAAATGAAAAACAAAATCTTTTCTGAGGAAATAAGTAATAAATATAAAGTAGACACAGTAGAAAATCAGAAATTTTCACGTTGTTCTGTGGAAAACATATGATTTTCGATTTTTTCCCATAAAACTTGATTGCGGTGGAGAAAATTGATGTTTTGTGATTTAAATGAAGAAAAAATTAACGAATTTTCATTATTTGCAGTAAGATTTGGAAACAAACGTAATCAGTTTTATGTTAACGATTCCTTGAAGTTATTGAACTCTGTTTTTGATCAACAAAAAAATATTTCAATTTTCAATTATTTCAAATAGATATTCCAAACTTTGCGTATTGGCTAGAAATTGAACTGTAAACAACCGTTTCAAATACGTTTTTTGTCATTTCTGAAAATAACCTCACTTTTTTACCATTCCTCCATTCCATTTCCAAATTGCCGTCATGTTGGTGGCCACGTAACATGTGTCCAATTCGATTTATAAGTTTCCCGATATGCAGTAACTATTCCCAATTTTTTTTGTAACTCTGGCAACATAAATTGTCCCTACATATTGCAAATATTGAGACATACACTGTACATTACGTCAAAAAAATTTCGATAAAAAATAACCAGTGATCTGGTGAAACACGATAAATTTTAAATAATTAAATGATATCTTGTAATTATTTTTATTATAATTTGTAAGAGTTTCATATACCAGTGTTAACTGAGGTGGATATATTCTTACTGTGTCTATAAAGAGTACCAATAAAAATTCTTGGTTGCTGTATAGAGATATTGAAGTTTTTTATTTTTTTTTCGCTTGTATACACTTTTCGTGATAATCGAAATATTTACGGAAAACTGCAAGAAAATGAAAATACCGACAGCTATGTTTCGTAATAATTGTAAATTTGGGCAAAAAATTATAATTTCAGCTGCGTCTTTTCCCTCTCATCGTTTTTGTATGGGACAGTAATAAACAGGACATACTCACAATAATAATAAAGGATCAAACATAACTTCAGTATGAACTTTTTTTTTAAATTTTATTATTTTGGTTTTGACGTTGGAAATATAATTAAACGAAGAGAATTTTCTCACAGAAATTTGCCAAAATTAGGCAAGTTACAAGCACTTGCCCATTAAACATTTGTGGGGTCTTTTCCTGAACTAAGTTATCTTAAAAGTTTTCCAGTAAATTATTAAAAATACGCAATGCTATATTTCGCTAAAACAGATGAAACACATTGTTGAAAAATAGAAATTTCACAAATTTTTGATCTTGGTATTCACTGAAAGCAAAACGAAATTTTCTTATTTTTTCTTAGTTTTTGCTGAAGATTGATAAAATCTTGTATCACCAGTTGAAAAATGTTCGACTATTTCTGCCCATTATGACAATTGAAAGATTCGGAAGATGATAATGAATAGACTCTTATTTTACATATGGAAAGTAAATGGACCGATTTGTCATAATGTTCTGACAAGGACGATTTTTTCATTTGGTCTTATAAAGTACGTAATGTTGAAGTTAGATCTTGGTCAATAAATATCAATACTTGCCTAAATTATTATTCCTCTGACTATTGCCATAATCAAGAATTTCTCAAAAGAGGTGAAGGATTTTCAAATTCCGGAACATGATCAAACCTCAACATATGATATTTCACTGAACTCATGAGAAATAAATATTTCAAAATAAACGGAACTTTTATCAGACTTCCACTGACAAAAATGGAGTTGATGATGGTTGCAAAAAACGATAAGTCAAATTTGATTCTGATGTACATGTACAGTGTTAGTAAAAAATTCTGTTCATTCAATTTTACTATCAGAGTCGCAATACAAATTACAAACACTATTTTTTCACTCACCTCGTGAATATTTCAAGTCTTGTTCCACACACATATTCCCGGTTGTCTAAAAATCACATTGTTTTGTTCTCTGTAGGTCATACTGTTTTTGAGACATCATGACAATATCCAAATTTTAATAACCCTGTATATTGGTGACTTCGAAGGAGGTTAATCTCAGAAATGGTCCAATGGGAACGGAGAGTAGATATTGGAGTGTATAATTCAACTAGTATCGAATTACCTGATGGGGGAGTTATCTAGGTTGTAATAATTGATACCTGGTAAATCATTAGCAATTCGTGAACTTTTCGTTTAACAAAAGTTTAAAAATTTAAAGAAATATTTGACCTTTAACTCTGCCAACGCATTCCATATTGCTGAATTACAACCAAAAAATGTGTGATATCGATCCATTCGCTAGATGGGATATATTTCTTCCCAAGGTGTGATCTCTCAAATATTTCTTTCAGATGGAGGTACCATAACACGCCACTCGATATGAAGCTCATCATTTTGTAGCGAAAAGTCCACTTACCTCTCCGTATATTCGTCCATATGTGCGTACGATTGCACGGAGTTTTCTTCTATCAGGAATTTGACTCTCTGGTAGAAAGAAGCAGTGACTGAAGGGGGTTGCTTCCTCAGCAAAACCTCGACCGGATCGTTGCTGGAGATGCACATGATGTGATCTGAGCAACTGGGGTGGGAACAACACTCGCTGTCTGAGCAGTCGATCATTCCATCTGATGAACAACAAATAATCAAAAAACTGTCGATGTAATAATAATATGATTATTATCAATTCTTAAGTAATGACATTATAGTTGTATTACAAAGAAAGAAACTATAAAACATTTTTTTTTTAATTTTAAAACTCTGAAACATTGTTTGATGTACTTGACTAGTTAGTATTGAAACACATACATTTATATTTCAAGTATTTTATGAAAAATCATCCTTGGACATTCGTGAATTTTGTTGTTTTGGTACCATAGAAAAGCAACTCAGAAGACCATTCGTTCTACATGACCGAATGAATGGAGAACGTTATTTGGAGTTCATTCAGAGCGATATGAATGGACTTTTGGTACAATCATGACCCATTGCACTCCTAATTTTAGCTTGATTGTGCGGGACCATCTGAACCATAACTTTTTCAATAGATGGATTGGTAGAGGTGGGCCATATTCATGGCCACCGCACGGTCTCCGGATTTGAATCCAGTGGATTTTTCCTGCAGCGGCATCTAAAAAGTCTTGATACGCTACACCTATTCACACGAGAGATGCCTTGTTGAATAGAATTGAATGACAACTTGAAGCAATACGAAAAATTCTACCACACAGCATATAGACACTAGAGATGGAAAAAACAGTGAGGTGATGATGGGTGCATATAGAGTTATTGTAATGTCTTCACTAGGTTTTGGATGCAATAGTTGTTAATGCGAGTACAATATTGGGACGAAATGAAATTAATATTTTGGCCGTATTGGATAGTCAGGAACATGAAAATTCTGGACAAAATTATGTAGGAAGATGCGAGTAAAACAAACAAAACTATTTTTTATCGATAATCAACAAAAAATTCTATATATCTAGAAAAAAATTATATTGCTTCAGAAAACGTACGAGTTGAATTCTCATGACTTTTTGTTCGATCTGTCGAATGGAAATGATTTATATTCAAGAGATATGTTTTTTCTAAGGTCTTTCAAACAAAAAACAATTTCAAAATTCTTCCTGCTATTAGTTATTTCACAGGTATTTCTTGAATATATTACAAGATTTTGATCCGCAGCAAATTACTTACCATTATCGTTATCCAAATCGTCTTGACAATCTTGTTCTAATGATATACTGCAGTCGGAACCGGCCCATCCCTGTATGCATACGCATTTGTAGAGGCCTTCTTCCAGTGTACATTGTCCATGACCAGAACATCCATTTTCACAGCCAGCTGTAAGATATTAAATAACATCATTCATTTAGCAAAATATGTAAAGAATATTAGAAAATGTCTACAAGATTTATCAATTCCTTTTACATTGAAAAAACCACTCAAAGTGAAATTGAAGATACCATAAAGGTCCTTAAAAAGAAACGAATCCCCTGGAATTGATGAAATTACTAGTGCAGTTTTGAAAACGATCACTGAAATAATATTTGAACCTCTGGGCTATCTAATAAATTTAATTTTCACAATACCAAAAACTTTCAAAATAGGCATAATCAAACTAATTCATAAAAGTAGCTATGGATCCTGTATGAAAAGTATGGACCAATTTCATTAACATCCAGCTTATCCAAAATACTTGAAAAATTCAAATCGAAAACTAATTGGAAAAACATGACAGCAATTCAGGAATATTTCAATTTCGGTGTGCCACAGGGTACAGCTTTAGGTCCACTTTTACTCAATATTTATTCTAATGGCATATTAAACTTTCAAAGTAAAGATAAAATTCATTGTTGCAGATGACATCATTATTATATATGAAGCGTCCACTTGAAATGAATTTCCAAAAATAATTGAGAAAGTTGGTTTGATGATAATGTAATATCAATAAATTTTGAAAAAATTACAACATCAAATTCAGGACCTCTCAAGATTATTTTATTTTCTAATCCATAGCCCTTTCAGTTTTTGAGATACTAAGATAAACTCGACAAATTTGAAACAGATCTTACGTTTTAGGACTCACATGATACAGTATGATGAGTGATGATGAGATTATAAGAATCCACAGAAAGTTACTTTTTCAGGTCAAGCTTTCTTTCCTCTCATAATTTTTTTGTGGTGTTCTGCTGGTATATTTCAAAATGAGAAATTTATTTTCTATTCTGTTTATGAACTTTTTAGTCTTCTGTAATTTTTACGCATCTGCAACCGTTATCGATGAAAACAATATTTTTTTTCAATTCCCTAGATTTAATCAAAATTCTACAACGAAACAATGAAAAAACGAATTAGTGAGCTTTGATTGCTATTTTCATTTTGACCTTTAGGATTTTTTCATTCAAAGGAAACCAAATCAATCACCAAGATTATTAGGGGTGATAATAACAACAGTACAATCAATACGATTGTTTTATCGTAGGCATTAATCCAGAATTACACCCAATCATCTTATTGTTGTTGTTCCACTTATGGAAGAAGAGCAACAATGGAGAACATTCTCGAAAGTTAATTTATGTATTTTCATAACATTTCATTCGAACAACATGAACAGTATTGGCCCTAATACTGTTCTCTGCGGCACACCTCTGGTTACTGGTTAGCTGAATTATTCATTTTCATGTTAGGCAGTTTATTTTTCAAGTAATCTTGAAAAATATTTAAAGCGATGCCTCTTATACCTGTGTCAGATAGACGCTGAAGGAGAATGTCATGATCTACCTAAAGAATGCTTTGGCCAAGTCCAAGAATACACTTATGCATTTTCTTGGTCTTGGAAAAAATTGTCAATTTGGTTTATCATTTGACTTGTTTTCTCTAAAGCCAAATTGTGAATCAGAAAGAATATTTTTTGCATTGCAGAAGTTTACTACCCTATGTTTAACATATTTTTCAATGATTTTTGTGAAGTTGTTGATAAGTGTTATAGGTCTGTTTTTTGTCACATTCTTCTTATCACCCGTTTTGAGAATCGGTATAGTCCCTGAATGAAGGAGTATTTTTCCACTAGAAAATATTAAATTTAAGAAATGACAAATCGATTTTACCAAGGAGTTGAACTTTTTTATTAAAAAACCAGAAATCCCATTTAGACGGTTCCTCAATATCAATATTTTGTAGCAAAAAAATAGGTAATCAACAAATGCGTTTTTAATCAATACATTTTTTTTACAGAAACGATTTTGTTCTCAAAGATCATAATATTTATTGCTGATTGAATTTCCAAAACCAAAAATTCAAATATCTTAAACAATGCATTTGTTTATAACAATTATTTAAACAATCACAGTGAGAAATTTTAAAAAATCATTTTTATGTAACTTCAAATAATTAAAATACGAACAAATTGGAATAAAAAAAATATTTAAAATTCATGGCTTTATTTGAATGATGAATTAAGAAAACATTTCAAAATTATTCCGAAGCATCCCTTTTCCATATTTTTTGGACCATCGCCGCAACTTTCTTTAGATTCAGATTAATGAGCACAGACTTTGAAACATTTGTATTTTTATAAGCTACGTAGTTTCCAAAACTCAGCTGAATATATTGGTGGAAGCTGACTATACAAAGGGATCCAACGGAGGCGATCCATAATATACAGTGGAGGTGAGATCTTACTGGGTAGGTAAAAAAATTACAGTCGAACTCCACAAAATAATTATTTGGTGGAGTTCGACTGTAAGTTTTTTACCTACCCAGTATACAAAGGGATATTTTCTTCCGAAATTGAAAATATATTTTTGATCGCCCCGTATCTTCCAAATACTTAGGGTTGGATGGTTGGTTCAAGTGCAAAATATGATCGCCCTCTCATTTACTGTGAGTAACATCAATTGCATATGGATCTGCAGAAAAACGAATATTTTCTAGAAAAAAGTTCGATAAAAATTACCAAAAACAAAGTTTAACCCTCTGTATACCCGCCAGTTTTGATTCTAGGAACTTTTGTTATTTGAACTTTTTGATGCACATATTGTGGACTATTTCATTATAAAAATTCGGATCTATACATGGAAATGAAATTCCGGATTTTTTGAAAAATCGTCAAAATATCAAACTTTGACCCCCTGTAGAATCCAAACGCCGGCATTCAGAGAGTTGGCGCAATAGTAACTTTTGTTCAGGATAGCATGGGCTACATCATATTGAAATATCAGCAATTTTCACCTAAACCGGTTTTCCATAAGATTATGGCGGGGTCCTTTTATAATGTAACAAAATGATGGATTTAATTCACTATGAACTTTATTTTCTTCTATTTAGTGCATTTAATTGATAGCTTTTCTCTGAATTTTTTCAATTTCATTCATTCTTTTAAGATGTCCATATTTTCCCCAATGCCAATGAAAAATTAGTTAAAGTAATTTAACTTGTCTATATCATCTGAGAGTTTTGCCCCATGGTGCCCCAAAATTTCGTATTTCGTTTCTTGTCTTTGCTGCTGTCATTTGTTATTTCATCAATGTTATTCCAATCTTTTTTGGAATCGTTTTCAGCTTCTCTTATTCTATTCTCGTAAAAAGTTATTTTTGTTTCAGAAGCTTCGCGTTATGCCCTTGACCTGGTTTGGCGTGCTTTAAAGGATCACTTATGCACTTGTATCATAATGTGAGTACTATTTTATTTATTATTCATTTTCAATCTGAATAATCTCTCTGATTTAATATATCTTCGAATGTATCTATTGCACCAAAAGGAAAACTCTTGACTTTCTGAAAGCCTTGGACGAAACAGTTTCATAAAATATTCTATGCAATCAGTGATAAAATACTTGAAATCGATGAAGTGAGTTCAGCGTACCCGATTGCAATATATTAATGAATAAATAAACGATGCATTTCAAATTTGCTGGCCCAACAACAATAGGGAAGTAGCCCTCATCCCTTAAATTCAGAAGGGGATACACCCGAAGACCTGAATATTTATGTTTCGCGAAAAAATCTGTTCGATCGTGAAAGAAAACGTCGGTCGCTAATAGAATATTAATTATAACAAACTACCTAGGGCGAAATTTGACGTGGTTCCCGGAAAAATCGAGTTAGGAAGTTTCTGTTAAAAGTTTCTTGCCAAGGGAAAAATCTCGGAGCGAACAGAAAGTTAATGGAAGTATGGCCACGTCAATGGTGGAATTCGAGAAAGAGATAAGTTGCGTGCTGATTTATATTCGATGTTCTAGCCAGGACATTACGAAAATTGAGGTGGAGGTGGACGATAAGTTCGTGATTCGAAAATATTTGAGAGGAGTGGATTTGTAAGGGGTATTCCTGTGATTGTGGAATGGTTAACAATTTTTCACGTAACGTGACAATTTCACGACGAGGCCGTAGGTCGAGTCGTATAATCTCATAAGTGCGTTAAAAATGTAGTACAATTCAACTTAACTCAATTCCTTTATTTTCCTTTCAGACGACAGATGATTGTATAGGAAAAGTGGAAAAGTACAGTGACTGTTGATGAAGGGTAGTTCATTCGGTGGTCAAGGAACTACCCTTCAACAACAGTTCTTTCAAAAAGATCTTTCTCAGAAATGGCTTTATTTCTCAAGAGAATAACTCCATCAATAAAAGAACAGATATAAGCCATTTGAGTGAAATTTATTCTTTTTTACTTTCTCTTGACATTAAACACCATGAAATCATACTAACCGAATGCAGAAATTCTAACCTACACTGAAGTTTATTTATCTCGGAACAAAATAATGTCACTCGTCAAATTAATAACTGTCAGCCTATGAAAATAAACAAATGATGTATGTCTCTATGTACAACTAATTTGTCATTTCGTCCAGTTCTGTATTTTTAAAAAAAGAACTGAAAATACCGCATTTCTGATATTATAATTAGCAGAAACTTAATCTTTTTGAAAAATGTTTCTTATAAATAACTTTTACTCAATAAGATGTGAGTACGCATAATTTTGAATTTACAATCTTATATGACATTTCCAATTGTAGTCTCCCTGATGATAGAATAAACGATTCCGAAAGCTTGGAAAAACTTAAAAGAGTTTCCTTTTACATCGCTGCAGGCCCTACAATCAGTTCTACTCTTAACTAGTCAGCGACTAACCTTTTTTTCTATTATAAGTAGAAAAGTTATTGGGTATAACCCTCAAAATGTTGTGCAACCGTAGACACGTGTTTCGAGCTTAAGCTCTCATCAGTACGGTAAAATCAAGTGCGTAGATGTACAACACTTGGATGTAAAAATAGAAACAAAGGAAGTCAACAACAGGAAGCCAACCACACATTTGTGGCTTCGGTTAGAAGACCTTGTGCTTACAAGGCAACAACTAACGTCGCCACGGAGGCAGCTATACGGTTGCACAACATTTTGAGGGTTATACCCAATTACTTTTCTACTTACATTTTCATATTTTGCCCCTCGCGAAATCCATCCTTATATATATATATATATATATATATATATATATATATATATATATATATATATATATATATATATATATGTATATGCTGAATACTTGTTTCAAGGAGCAATAAATGTTCCAGTGACTGTAAAACAGTCGAAAACAATCCTTTAGGAACTCACTATACCTTTGTATAGATTGTATGGCATATGTCCGACAGAAAACAACTACTTCTCTGGCTAATACCTCGACAGATATTGAATTATATCTGTCAGACATATGTGCAAAGATCCTTACTTTGAAGGAACAACTTTGCAAGAGCTCTCAGAGACAGACAGCAGGACACTGCCTGATCCAAACAAGGAACCAACTGCAGACCGGTTTCGGGATGAAGTCCCTCATCAGTGCAGTCCTGGTTATCACGGTTGTATACACGCGGGGGCCCGGTGCCCGTCATCGTTCGCCGGGATGAACACTGCAATCGCTTACAGGGTCCACCACGGCAACAGATTAGAGAGCGCTCCAGAAGGACATTGGATGCGAAATGGTATATGCTGAATACTTGTTTCAAGGAGCAATAAATGTTCCAGTGACTGTAAAACAGTCGAAAACAATCCTTTAGGAACTCACTATACCTTTGTATACATTGTATGGCATATGTCCGACAGAAAACAACTACTTCTCTGGCTAATACCTCGACAGATATTGAATTATATCTGTCAGACATATGTGCAAAGATCCTTACTTTCAAGCAACAACTTTGCAAGAGCTCTCAGAGACAGACAGCAGGACACCGCCTGATCCAAACAAGGAACCAACTGCAGACCGGTTTCGGGATGAAGTCCCTCATCAGTGCAGTCCTGGTTATCACGGTTGTATACACGCGGGGGCCCGGTGCCCGTCATCGTTCGCCGGGATGAACACTGCAATCGCTTACAGGGTCCACCACGGCAACAGATTAGAGAGCGCTTCAGAAGGACATTTCGGATGCGAAATGGTATATGCTGAATACTTGTTTCAAGGAGCAATAAATGTTCCAGTGACTGTAAAACAGTCGAAAACAATCCTTTAGGAACTCACTATACCTTTGTACAGATTGTATGGCATATGTCCGACAGAAAACAACTACTTCTCTGGCTAATACCTCGACAGATATTGAATTATATATATATATATATATATATATATATATATATATATTTATATATATTTATATATATATATATAAGTAGAAAAGTTATTGGGTATAACCCTCAAAATGTTTTGCAACCGTAGACACGTGTTTCTATTTTTACATCCAAGTGTTGTACATCGTCGCACTTGATTTTACCGTACTGATGAGAGCTTAAGCTCGAAACACGTGTCTACGGTCGCAAAACATTTTGAGGGTTATACCCAATAACTTTTCTACTTATATTTTTATATACTGCCCCTCGCTAAATCCATCCTCATTTATATATATATATATATATATATATATATATATATATATATATATATATATATATATATATATATACATACATATATACATACATATATATATATATATATACATATATATATATATATATATATATATATATATATATATATATATATACCGGATGACAACGATATCAATTTCGGGCTGCTATTTTTTTATTTTTCCACCTAGTATAACGAGACTTGACAGAGTTATTATTCGAACTAAATGTCAATTGACTGGTGAAACGACAAATTTCTTCAACTTCCGGTTTCCCTGCAAATGACCTTAACTATCGAAATTTAAATGGGACACGCTGTATATTGTTTGTTTTCAGTATTTTTCAAATCATTCTACATCCGAATTCATAATTTTTAAAATGGTTTTGACATAAATCATATTTTTAAATTAAATTTTAATTTTTAATCTAGAGTGCCATGACCATCCTAAAATTTCTCTACTTATTCTCTATTCATTCGCAGCTAAATGTCCAATGAATATTTCAATTGTAACTATCAGTGAAGTACATGCTGTACCAAATATAAAAGATGTTTAAAATATGAAGATAATGAAAGTAATTTCTCATTACGATAAATGATATTGTATCACTTACGAAGTGTAATAATTCGTTTAATCCGTATTGAAATAATGCATTTTAGCATTCAACTTCATAGCCAAAACAATTCAATTACGTTTTGGAATGTTTTATGTTGAAAGGCCACCGTCTTGCCGACGTGATTTCCATGGCAACGGCAACTATGACTACGAGATTCGGCCGAGATTCGTCAAAATTTAAATTCATGATGAAATAAAAGTAAGTTGAAATGAAAGATGGTAGTATGTGTAATACATTTTTGGATTCGTCTTGAACTAATGCATTTGATAGTGTTATGTTATATGGTTACATTTAAGTTATTTGAGATAATACAAAGAAATTAAATTATACAACTTTTCAGCCTTTCTCTAGGCTAACGAACAAACATAATAATCTTTATGCACTAGCGGGCGGTAAAGTACACTTAACCGCCCGGTTCGCCGGGCGTAAAGTGGCACTTTACCGACCGTGGGCGCATTATGGCCCGGCGGGCCGTAAAGTAGACAAAATTCTCAAATTGTCTATACTTACTCACACATCATTTCATGCTATTCCTAACACGAATTAGAATCATTTCAGTTCAATAGAGCAATACTCTTTCTAACATTTGTTCATAATCGTTGGCAATTTTTTCGGTGATGATCTATTTATTTGAAATAGATTCTCCAATATAGCACTCAGCTACTATAGTTTCACATTCCTCATATTATGTTACCCTTAATTATTGTATGCATAACGTATGAAACGTGTAGACCATTGCAATTCAAGTCAGTATTTGTGATTCGTGCTATAAAACCGCTAGTGCATAAAATTTTGTATGTATCACGTGCGTAAAATGCGTTTAAGGCCTTCGGCGTGTGATGGCCCTCGGCTAACGCCATCGGGCCATCATCCACGCAGCAGTCCATAAACGCCTACTTTACGCCCCTGATACATAAATAACTATTTTAGATTTTTCTGAAAATAGAGAGGCGACATAGAAAAATTTTAGGATCGTCATGGTACTCTAGATTGTAAATTGATATTTGATTTAAAAATGAAATTTATCTCAAAATCAATTGGAAAATTATGAATTCGGATCTAGAATTATTTAAAGAATCCTAAAAACAAACGATATACAGGGTGTCCCATTTAAATTTCGAAAGTTAAGGTCATTTTCAGAGAAACTAGAAGTTGTAAAAATTTGTCGTTATATCAGTCAAATGACAATCAGTTCAAATATTAACTCTGCCAAGTTTCGTTTTACACTTTGAAATATTTAAAAAAATAGCAGCCCGAAAGTGATCTCGTTGTCACCCGGTATATTCAATTTTGACACATGATTTACCTATAATCAAGTAGAATTTGAATCGAGTCAAAGAAACCAATATAATCATGATCATTGCGTATATTAGTGAACCAGTGCATATGGGTATCCTCGCGTATGAGTAGACATCAAACCAACCCGGTGCCTACCTATAGAAGATGACGAGACAGAGTATTTGTTATGATTGAGTTCACTATAAGGGTTTTATAGCTGAAATAATCTCCACAAGAGTGTTATTATGTGAAGTTGTTTAAATGAGAGTATTTTGGACAGAATAGAATGAAAAATTATTATTTCACTAGCTTTAAGAACACACTCTAACGGACAACCAGCGCTCGGAATTATATGTAAATGACTAAGGGTCGGTTTTTCATGTTCGAGTTAACCTCCAGATAACTATTAGTTTAGATGGTGAATGACATTCTTTAAATGATGTTTGAAGGTTTACATTCTAACCACTAGTTAATTGATCTGGAGGTTAACTGGAACTTGAAAAACCAGCCCTAAGAGGAGGGCCCATTAGGAGTCATTCAAATCTGATATTCAATTAATTGAGACTTGCTATTAGAAAAGTAGTACAGTACTCACGCAGAGTGCAGTGGCGTCCGTTCCATCCTTGCGAGCACACGCAAGTGCCGTTGCGGCACTGTCCGTGTTCCTGACATCTCACGTCGCAGGGAAGCTGTTCACAACGAGATCCCGTCCATCCTGGTTCGCAACGACATTTTCCCATGTCACACTGACCATGAGGGCCGCAGTCCAAATTACACAGCGCTGAAACAATAGGAAGAGTTCATTTATCATTCTTTCGAGTTTCGCCCGGAGGGCTTGTACGTACGTTGTTTTGTGAAGGGAAGGTTTCCTGGCTAAAGGAAAGAGAAATGGCCAAGATTGGTATCAGTCACAGATGTTGAAGGGCTTTGAATTAATTTTCCGGGTATGGGATAAAAAGGGTTGCTTCAATTAAACCATTGGCAAGGACACGCAATTTTCAAATATTTTTATTGGATTATAAGGCTTTTGTGGTAATCGTCCGAAACTTTGGATATACAGTGTGTCCCAGTTAAAATTTGTCAACTCCTCCGAACTCGTTAAAAAAATTGAAAATCTCTCAGACACGTCGATTTTTATGTCAAGGGCGAACACTTTCACCAAATACATCATCATTGGGTAGTCAACCCCCTCAGCCTCAGCACTCCTTACTTCAGAATTTTCAATGGGACTACTATACTTGTGATACATCATTTTGACGGGAATTCAATCCCAAATACATCGTTGTACAGAAATTGAGGATCGACCAAGTGTTGTTGAAGTTTTAATGAAAACTTAGTTTTATCAAGATATTTTCATTTTACATCACCTAAAATGTTATCTTCGTAAGAAAGGTTTACGTTGGGTACGCCTCTGTATTGAAAAATGATATGCTGTCAGAAATGATCGTTCAGAAGGTGAGACAGACGTTTTTTATGAAGAAAAATTGTCGCCATGTGTTTTTGTATAGGCATATCTTTTTTTACGCCTTGGTATTTGATGTATTCGTGTTACTTCATTCAACAATTTGAAACCTTTCGAAATTGGTTTATACCTACTATACAAGAGAGAATATCCATTGTAGCTGCGTATTTTGAAAATGGACGATGTGCTAGAGCTACGGCTCGAATTTTCACTTATAATATCACAAGAGCTTAAATTATTTCCGGAAATTTTTTTGAGGGCACGAATATTTTGAAAATTATCCCGAGTAGCTTCGCGACTCGGGATGATTTTCTTAAAATATTCGTGCACGAAAGAAAATTTCCAGGAATAATTTAAGCTTACGTGGTTTTCCGTAAGAAAATTTCACACTATAATTTGGAAAAAAATTATTAATCCAATCTGACATTTTACATTAATTTCACTGCTTGTCAAGTACACCATGTTTAATAAAAATATTACCAACTTTAGTTACACCAAATGCTAAAACTCAGACGTGTATTAGATCAGTCTACCGCCCTTTCATAATTTTAGGTTATTAAAGGTGGTAGAAATGTATTTTTTGTTAAAGTAATCCTTCTAATGTAAAAAATATAATATTAACATGGTTTGTTGCAGTAGGTGGTCGTGATATAGGCGGCCATGCTTTTGACAGATGAGGTTTATATTGGTAAATTACATTGAGTTAATGTATAGTAAACCAGCAAACAAAGATATTCTCATGTAAAACATTTCTTGTAAGCGTTTGCGTTAAACAATTTTAGAAAAATGAAATGCTTTGAAAATTACAATTTATGTAAGTACTGCAAAGAGTTGAGTCAAGTGCAAATATGTCACCCAAAATTAATATATTTAACGAATTTAATGGAAGATTGCGACCAGGAAGCATTAGAGTCGAATGATTTGTTTACGAAAATCCAAGAAAGTTTGCTGCAGATGTCAAGTGAATATGGCATTTTGCCATTTGAACAAAATTGTTTCAAAATATTACATATATGTCTTAAAACACAGACATCTAATTAATTCGTCACCTTCCTATTCACCAAGAAGAGAGGATGGGTTAGAATTCAAGCAACATTTAAATCTTATTATGTTTGTAGATCCTACGTTTTTGAATTATAAATTGTTAATGAATAATTAAACAAATTTGTGTTTTCTGTTTAATGAAACTTTAGGTATAGCGAATAATAAATAATAATGTTAATTCTTATAGAAATTTTGCATTAATCACAGGTATATCTACAATATTTAATGGTTGTAGATCATATGTTTACCTTTTCAACTGTCAAAAAATTTCCACTTAGATATCGAGGCGCCATGAAAAAATTTCCGGAATTTTTTTTAGTTGCCATGGTAACTAGTTAAAATTATAAAATATGAAATAGAAGTGTGAAATTTTCAATGAAATTCATCCAGAAAAAAACAGATCATATCAGTACGTGTCTCAATTGATGAATAAGTTCATGGAGTCGGGATCAGTGCTGAATTAAAAACATGAACGAGAGAAGCCTATGAGAAATGAAGGGGTCGCTGTTGCAGTTGTAGGGCATACAGTGATGGACAACATTCAATCTTTGAGACAACTATTTCTGCAGTTTCTAAAAGCAGCGTACATAGGATTCTGAAAGAAGCAAAATTATATCCTTATAAAATGCAGAATGTACATTAATCAAATGAAGATGATCCTGACAGACGTACAGAGTTTTGTGAAATCATGAGTCAGTTATTGTTTGGTGATAATAATTTCTCCTACAATGTGTGCTTTTCTGACGAATTTCCTCTTTATTTAAATGGACATATGAACAGGCTCAACCTGGAGTGATGTAAACCCCCATTGGTACAGGAAAACTCATTCACAAACTCTCCAGAAATTGAATATTTGGGCTGGTATTCTGAAAGATCATTTATTATTGATAGTAACCTCAACGGACAAATGTATCTTGAACTTCTTGATACAACTGTGAACCTCAGAATCACTTAGTTACTTAGGGACGATGATAAGCTACTTCAAGGTCAGCTCACCTTTCAACAAGATGGAGCTCGTCCACATTTTGTTGCACCTGTACGTCAATTTTCAGATGACAATTTCACAGGGAGATGGAATGGAAGTCGTGGACCGATAGAATAGCCGGCTAGAACTCCTGATTTATCACCATTAGACTTTTTTTCTGAGGTCATTTGAAATCCAAAGTTTCTATCACACAGCCAACTTCGATTGATGATCTACGCAGGAGAATTTTTGTGGAGTGTTGTGCAATGACTCCAGAAATTGTGAGCAATGTGCGAAGACGATTCAAAAATCGCCCATACTTCTGTATAGTACTGAATGGTTTACATTTCGAACCTTTCTCACGATGATAATGTTTTAGGTTATGGAAAATAAAAATATCTTGATAAAACTTAGTTTTCATTAAAACTTCAACAACACTTGATCGATCCTCAATTTTAGTACACCGATGTATTTGGGATTGAATTCCCTTCAAAATGATGTATCACAAGAATAGTAGCCGCATTGAATATTCTGAAGTAGAGGGTGCTGAGGATGTGGGGGTTGACAACACCGTGATGATGTATTTGGTGAAAGTGTTCCTCCTTGAAATAGAAATTGACTGGTCTGAGCGATGTTCAATTTTTTTCACGAGTTCGGAGATTTGGGGGTAACAAGTTTTAGCTAGGATATTGTATATCGAAATGCGAAATTTAATTATTGCGATATACGTACTAGTTGTGAACGAAATATATCCCTTCTGGTCGTAACTCATTTCCTTTAGGGCGAGATATCCTGTACGTCTTTGGTAGAGATACAGGAGAGTAGGTACGCGATACCGAATGTCTGAAGGACCAAAAATTCAATACGCTTCCTCCAACAAATAGGCTCGTTGAGTTCAGCTAGTTCCGATAGGCAGGAAGGCCGTACTTTTCGGATACGAAGGAGCTCCAACTAACGGTTTCTTGTGCCTGATTGCAAACGAGACAATCTTCACTCCTGTGAAAGCACATTTATGGATAACTGTATGACGTTGCACTATATTGACTGGGATGGAGGGTGTCCCATGTGATTGAAACTTTTACTGAATGGAGTTTATCCAGTTGGTCACTAAAACCTGACGCAGTCTCGCAGGCAAGTATTTGTAGGTTGCTTTCGTTGAGTTACGTGTTGTTGATTTCTTAAGGTAATGGAAAAATGTAATCTTTTTATAATATCCTTGTGTATTTTATAAAATTGAAGTCAATGTAACAAATTAAAGCGAAGAACATTAAATAAATAAAGCGGGAAGAAATATCACAAAATCATCTCCACAACTTTAATTTGACCTATTGCCCTAACGCTCATTCCAGGCATGAGTCGGCGGACCATGTCGTAAATATTTTCACTTCTTTATATATGTTTTTGTAAAATTTATTATCATGCCGTTTGGGCATTGGACATAGTACCCTCATTTAATTTTTGTTTGTTTGTAATTCATTAAAAGAAATTTTTTCCTCTCCATAACTTGTATAAGGCTGAAGATGGATTCTTGCTGAATCCGAAACATGTACCCCCCCATTAGTTTAATGTTGTCAAATTAAAGTTGTGGAGATGATTTTGTGATATTTCTTCCCGTTTCATACCACTCCATATTGAGCTGAAATGGACTTCTTCCAGAGATTTATTAAATAAATAGGTGGAGCTTGATATCAAAAAAAGAAATTACAGGGTGATACGGCTTATCCATTCCAAAGATTGTTTCAAAGTTCGAGTAAAACGACACTTCATGAGTTAACGTGTTCAACATGGACATATAACTAATTTCCTAAAAATTCCAAACTTATGTGGATTCCTTCTGAATTTAACTATATATAATAATTCACACACTTGATAACGACAGTAGATGTTATCTGTTGAAACGTCGTGACTCAAACACATGCAAAGAATTTATTTTCTTTGTTTCTAGACAATGGAAATCCAGAAGAATTCTACTAAATATAATAATAGCTTACCTTGGGAGCACTCAGGACCGGTCCAGTGCCTGTTGCACACACATTTGGCAGCTTCCAAGTCGTAAACGCCATGTTCGGAACATGTCGGTAAACACTTATGTACCTGCTCGTCAATTTGGTTGCAGTCCGGTCCTTTCCAGCCAGCTTTACAGTAACACTGGCCGTGGACACAAGCGCCATGTTCAGAGCAAGTGGGATCTTTGCAGTCAGGATCTTCGCAGCCTTCACCTGAAACAAGGATAAAAAGTTTATTTTCGTAAATTCTCCACTGATCCTAAGTCCTGAGTAAAAATGTATTCAAGGTAAAAACCATCGGATTTTGCATCATAAAAATAGCTTTGACAGATATAGTAGATCATGCAACGGACCTTTACATTTACGAAACATAAATTGCAAAACTCGTTCAATTCGATAGTTTCTAGACTGAAACGTCCATTCAACAAAGAGTTCCACTACATATTTTTTATTTTGAAAAAATATCACATTTGGAAGCTGACGTCACGTTCATCGGAAACACCCCCCACCATAATATCCCTCGGAAATAATCTTCACAATAACATATTATATTTCCGCTTTTTACACATGGCTCATTCACTGCTTCGAAACACATTTTATGACGCGCTTCATCTTTAGGTGCATAAAAAAAAAATTGTTTATTAGAATTTTCACTTGTGTTCAGACAACCGGGTACAAAGCACTTTTTCGACATGTTTACAGTTATTGCAGGGATACAGGTACAGGAATTTAAAAAAAAATGTTGAATGCAAACCACAAAAACTTTCAAAACTTTCAAAACCGCATTAACCTCAAATAAGAAACCACGTAGAGCAAGTTCGTGTACGGCATAGATATTTGATGGAACTGATTTTCTTGTTTCCAATTTCAATGTAGGCAAAGAAAGACAAACGGTTCTTATTATTGTTGTGGTTAAACAGAAAAAAAATTGGATAAATAATATCATTGTTTATTAATTACAATTTGTGATGAACAAATTCTGACAACAGTTTCATTTTTGTTCTGGAAAAAATTACGAAAACAGCCATATATAAAGAAAACATAACATTAAAAAGTGTTACAAAAAGAAAACAGAAAATCTGTTTTCTCTACTTTGTTATATATGGCTGTATTCGTAATTTTTTCAGTAAAAAAAAAATGAAACCGTTATCAGAATTTGTTTATAACAAATTGTTAAGTTATTAATCAATAAAATTATTCAAAAAGAATATTTTTTTGTTTACCTACTGAGAGGTACAAATTATGATTTTCAAGAAGAAAGTTATTTCCAACTGATTATTTAAATAATTAATATATAATAAAGGATCGAAAAAGGTATTTAAGAATATAAAATATTTTTTGAATATTAGATTTTATATCTAATTTATAAACGAATGACGTCAAAAAATTGAACCAGTAATAATTACACCATTGTTAGATGTAAATGATAAAATTATTTTTTGGATATTTGATTTTACTTTAGATATAAAAAATTATAATAAACAAAATAATGAACTTTTATGAACTTCTTTCTTTGATCAGACTACTGTATCATCAGCATATCAGACTGTAACTCTAGAAATCTCTGATCTTGGTGATACTGTTTATGTGAGCAAAGAACAGGATTGGACCCAAAACTGTTTCCTGAGGCACACAAACGCATATGACTGTCTACTGAGTTGCTCACCGATTTTACTCTTTGCTCACTGTGGCAAATAACTTCAAATCAACTCATCCAAATATTCTTCAATAAATAATAGATCTACATGTCAGGAAGAGGGAGAGGGAAAAAATCATGACATGAACTGAATTATAATGATATAATACCAATTCTAGGGCAGTAGAAATAGACAATCAATTCACAATAATTCCAAAAGTTCTCAAACTTGAATAAAAGGTCGGGAAAGGTTCAAACACAAACAATGAAATTTTGCAGCCTGTTCGATTTGTCTGGAACATTGTGAAAATTTCAGTTTCAACTTTAGCTATCCGATTATGAGCCAAGATAATTGCTGGCTATCTTTCAATAACTACGTGAATTTTTCTGTACTGCTGAAAGAATTCGAAAAGTTCCTTAAACTTGGAGTATTCAATATATTATCACGAATCATGTTTGCAACCAATTTGAGTGTACGGGACATATTTTTATCAAAAACTAATGTTTTTTTTTGATATACCACACAAAAATATTCCAAAAATTCTGCAAACTTGACAGATACATCGGAAAAGTATTCCGAACAGTTATACATATTTGCAACCTTTCATGTTGATCGTAACATGTTTATTTGTATATTTCTTTAATTCGTGTTAAACAATTGATTTAAAGAAAAAATATTTTTCTAAATTGCGTGAAGTTCCAGATCGTGTACAAGGTTGCACATTTGTGAATGTATTAGATGCATAAGAATAGATATTTTCAAAATTTGCAGCAAAGTTTCAAAACTTTTGTAATTATTCCAAGACCACCATGATAAAAAAATTACCACGAATTAAAGAAATACATGAATAAATATGTTCTGGTCATCGTAAAAGGTTGCAAATCTGTACAAATGTTCGGAATATTTTGCCGATGTATCTGTCAAGTTGGAGAACTTTTAGATTTTTTTTTTGTGGTATATTAAGTAAAATATTAGTTTTTAATAAAAAAAAATTCCAAACAATCAAATTGGTTGCAAACTTGATTCGTGATATGAAATAATATATTCAATACCACTCCAAGTTTTGAGGACTTTCGTAATTTTTTCAACGAGTATAAGCAAAATTCCCGTTGATTGCAATTTTGACTTCGGAACAGGTTTGAAAACTTTTAAAATTATTGTTAAATTTTCGATTTTTAATGTCTGTCTCGGCTGGCCCATTCTTGCTTTTCGGCAGCAAAATTTTGTGGAGTACTGTAGGACGAGAAATGTTACATTTGAGAAAATAATTTCTGAACACAAAAGTAATCTTGTTTTTCCAAGACCTTCCATAGTTTCTGCTCCATATTTGCTTTACGTTTGATTCATATAAACCTGCCAGAAATTTTGCAGAGTTCATATATGGCAGCTTTTGATCACTCTGATCAACTTCTGCTTTCAGAGTAATTCTGCTTTGTGAAGTGAGCAATGAACAAAAAAATAATTATTTGAGTGGTTTCGCTGGAAAATTAATTGGACGTATACCTACGAACGGGGTTGTATGAAACAAAATGATGTTATTTCAGATTGTGCTTCTCGTGTAATTACATTATAAATTCAACGATATACTAACAAATTCAATAGTATACTCATAATTCATAGAGTGCATTCATTTATTTTGCCTTTCCAAAAATATTGAAACAGAAAAATGACATTTTGAATGGTGCGTTCTTTGATTCGGCAGAGAGTATGGTTTGGACGGAACTGATAAAGTTGATGGTGGAGATCATCACACAGGGTGATTCCGGGTATGGAGTGTAACCAAACGGATTTTATGACCGGAAATAATAATTTAAATCAGACCCAAACCCGAATTCAAATATCTGAAATGTTTTCTCAAACCCTCGACATCTTATGTTATTCTTGTAAATATTCTCAGAAATACATGGTTACCAAGGGTCCTCTTAAAATAGACGATGTTGTTGATTATTTTTAAGTGTTTCCATGTGTGTGTGTATATCTCGAATTGGGGCATTTCAGAATAATAGAGAAATAATCATTCAAATAGTTTAGTTCGCATATGTTTATGTTTTCAAGGAGTGCGAACCAGGCCAACTTTGAAATTAGGGTCGAAAATTAGGTAGTCTTTCGTTTGATTCGTTCAAGTCAACATGTGGTTGCGCAGTTTTATTAGTTTACTTAAGTTATTGTAATTGTCATAATTCAACTCTGTTCAATTCAATCAGTGTAATATCGTTAATTTTCATTATTTGAATATATATGTATATACAGTCGATCTTCTCAACCTCTCTTGATAAAGTTGATTCTTCTAATCTACTCTTAGTATTTGTTGTATTTGTATTATTTCGAGTCTTTTGCAGTTTATCTTGTTAAATTATTAGTAAATTGTCTGGCCTCATTCACTTTTTCCGGTTTAAATTATATTATCAGTTAAAATCAAAAGAAATGTCCCAAACCCCTTTTGTTGTTATTTCTTATTGTTTTGTTTAATAGATATAAGTGTTTTGAATTATGGTTTTTATTTTCAAAAGTTATCCAGTTTACAAAAATCCTTTTGATTTGAGAGAAAATTATTTTACTTAGAGTTGAACAGAGTAAGTAAATTTGAGTGCTAAAGTGAGTTTCGCAACGAGTTCTCAATCCAGCATCGAGTATAGAAAGTCGAGATCATCTGATGAAAAAGTAAGGTGAGTTAGAAATCTTAAATGCTGTGAGGTATGATTCCTAGTTGCTAGAAAATTAGAGCCCAACGTTCCAAATTATTATTATGTTTTTAACGACTCCGCTCGGTCGAATCAGTTGTGATAATGCTCTATTTAATTATAAAGACTGCATTTGTTACAGGAGCAAGATAGCGTGAGTACCAGTTCCTTTCCCTCTTCCATGTTCCTGGATCCCACTCAGTTTTAGGTTTTTAAAGGAATAATTGACGAGCTAGACGACAGTATCAGGAATTGATGGAATTAATGTTAAAATTATCAAAGCAGTTGAAGATGAAGTTGTGCTATTATTAAACAAATTAATTGATACATCCTCTGAAGAAGGTATATTCCCTGATAATTGAAAACAGCAAGCCAAGCCAAGACTTCCGAATCATATTTGACGTAAAATATTGTATTTTTCAAAAATGCATAAATGTATGGACAGTGACTAAAAAATTACTTTGCGCACAGTTGATGATTTTACGCACAGGTGATTTTTTTTCGCACTTGTGCGAAAAAGTATTACACAGATAAAAGGATTCCTTGATTTGAAAGTATTTGAACTTGCCTCAAGGGCGTCCAGCATTTGATATGGGCGAAATGCATGGATATTTTGAACCAAAATTTGAATTTCTTTGAGGAAAACGCATCATTTTCTTTAGCACAAAGTTATATAAATGTGAGGCAAGAAACCTTAGTTTTGTCATAATATAAAATGATTTTGTCTCAAAATCATTATTTTTCCAAATTGTGAAAAGATTTGAGGGAAATGCAATGTTTTTTCGAGCTCAAAGTCATGTGAACTTAAAGCAAATAAGCCCAAATTTTAGATCAAATTCATTAGGAGATTGTTTGAAAATTACGTACTTTAAAATAATAGACATAATTAATTAAGTCTTGAAATAAAAGGCTTTTGATATAATGATGTTGAATTCTTGTTTTGAAACCTTGCGTCCTCAAGTGAAAGATTTCCTCTTTTTTTTTAAGATTCAAAACGGTCTTGTGACAAAATGCGTATGGTCTAGGCCAAATTTCCTGAGGATATTTTTAAAAGATAATGAAAGTTCATGTAAAAATTTGGAAAGTTTTAAAGTAACAAACTTGCATTAGTTAAAATCAAATTCAAAATTTAAATTTAAATATTCATAAAAACTTGTAGGGATATTAAGAAAAACAAATATTAATAAAAACGTATTTATTTAAATGATAACATATAACACCTTACTTTGTTTACTGAACACAAATCAGGGGAAAATTGGTATTGCTGGTGAATATGGAACAAAACAAAACTAACTCTAGGTGGTACCAACGAAACCATAAAACCCGTAAAGGAAATAAAACAAATAACTTAAACGCCACGTTTTGAGGAGATTTTCAAAATCACCGGTTCAATCATCATAAAAACTAATACCTATTCACAACACAAATCTTGCCGGCAAACACCATTTATCAACATCAACTCATCGACATTCGACATAAGAAAATACAATGGCAGAATGACGCTAACTATTGACCAGTGAACTGATACGCTGACACCTGCACCCTGCACCTGACCCGCTGCGCGGGCGCAGGCGCAGGACGCTTCTGTCGTTGCGACTTGCTCAAATTCAAGTGGGTATCGGCAAACTTCGGGTAGACCGGTAGACCCGAGCTCATGCATGGCGAAGATAGCTGAGGTAGATTATCTCAACCAAACACATTTGGACCTTGTATCAAATGGTTATGATTTTGAGACAAAAGTCAACCAAGCAGGGCTGGAGACAAAGTTAATAATGTTCTCTCAAAAGCACTCGAAGCCAAAAGAATAGAAAATTCATTACAAAAGCAACAATGATTTTCATTCAAAAGCAAAATATTTGGGACGAAGACAATTTCTTTGTTAGAAGAGAAAATAATCCAAAAGCATGATTCTTTTGTCTCTAATCGGGTATTTTCATCAGTGTACTTTACGCACTGTCAGCAGTGCGTAAAAGCTTAGTTTACGCACTGTTGTAAAAAAAGTATATTTTGACTCTGACTGAATGAGATCTCGCTATATTGCCTCGAATTGCAAAAGATGAAGTGTCAAATAAAATCCTGAAACTTTTTGTTCCTACAGCGTGTTCATTTAACACCAGGCAATGAGTAAATTTCAATCAATCAGAATCAGTCAGAAAAGTTCATCATTTCATCAACTAGTACGAGTAGCTATGAGGCACTATTTTGGTAAAAAGTGTTTTTGCCAATATATAAAATTATGTGTCAATACATTTATTAGTTCAAGCAATATTTTTTAGTTTGCTTTCAGATACATTTATTTTTGGTCAAACACAAAATATTTACGTTTCATGCGTTCCAAATATATAAAAACCTGAATTCCCACATATTTATAAATTCGATCCATCCTATGTCATCAAAAGATGGCGCAACTGCCGCGATTTAGAACTCGTTGGAGCGTATGTTATCATGGCTAACAGATGGCAGCGACACAGTGTTGTCACCGTGTTGTTGTCCCACTAGTCATTGAGTTTTTTCAGTTCAACGGTATTTGTTTTTGAATAATTCAGTTATTATTGACAAAAATTAGCGAAATATTTTGAGAATGCATTCTGGCTACTGCAATATCATTCGGTCGTCATATCTTAGCCAAATTATGTACTTATGACTCTGCCTATAGTTGCCATATAATTAAGCTCAAGCCTGTTTTAAAACACGTTCGCGACGTCAAGCGATCCACCAAACTCGCCAATGGACGTAATTTTTATATTGATATATTTCCGTTTCGCTTTGTGTTTTGATATTAATAAAGTGTTTTAAGAATCAATTCTTGTTTTTTTTTTTCTGTTTTTGAATTATTTTTAGCGTGTCCCACTGGTGGGTCACGACGGCCCGGGGGAAAAATTGCACCCTAGGGCCGTCGTGACCCACTGGTGGACACGTAATTAATGCGTCCTTCTCAGATAAAATTACAAATACCCTTTCATTTCAGGTTGTGTGCTGCTAAAAAATTGAAATGTCAGCCAGAAGTAGAAAAATTCTAGCAGAAGCGCTAGCTCAAAACTCACCATCACCACCCATAGTTACCAAACAACTGTCATCAAAACCATCATGTTCACGGCTTCAGAGAACACCATCTCCCTCATCACTTACTTCTAGTCAGACACCGTTTCGGCAATCATCCACACCTTATCCAAAAGAGCCACAATCTCCTAAAGAATTAGTGTTACGGGCACGGAAGACTCCCGAACAACAGTTATCACACTCATCATGTTCACGGCTTCAGAGAACACCTTCACCCCCACCCCCATCACATACTTCACATCAGTCACCATTTCAGCAGTCATCTCCACTGTCTCCACAAGAACCACAAACTTCTACAAAAATAGTGTTACGGGCACGGAAGACTCAATCATATACATATCTTTCGTCCTCTGAGTCTGAATCATGTCAGGACTCCGAAAACTCTTACAAACCCTCAGACAGTGAAATAGAAAGTGAGAGTGCTTTTCCAATAGGAGACACTACTGAACACGAGGAAGACAATGCATCTAGTGAGGAAGTTGAAGATGAAGTTGAAGATGTGAACGCACCACCAGCCGACACTGGTAAATGGGGTCCATGTACAAATTTGCCTGTCAATTTTGAATATACAGGGCAAGGTGGGCTGCAGATACATGATTTGAACGTATCTCAACCTTACGAAATATACAAACAGTTCATAACCGATGAAATCTTAGACATCATAGTAGAAGAAACAAATCGATATGCGTTTCAACTCATTAGGTCTAGACCACTCCGTCGGAGATCTTTGTTACATCAGTGGAAAGAAACTAACAGAGACGAAATAAAACATTTTTTGGCTGTTTTGCTAATAATGGGTCTCAACAGGGTACCCAAAATGCGGCTCTATTGGTCTAATAACGATATGTACAGTAACGAACGCATAAAGAAAATTATGACTCGAAATAGATTTGATTTGATTCTTATGTGCCTACATTTCGCTAATAATGAGGATCCCGCATCAGGTAACGATAGACTTTTCAAAATAAAAAAAGTCACAGATCTTTGCTGCAGAAATTTTCAGAACACACTAGTTCCGGACCAGAATATAATTATCGATGAAAGCATGATCCCTTGGAGAGGTCGCCTTGTGTTCAGGCAGTACCTACCAGCAAAGTCGCATAAATATGGTGTAAAAGTTTATAAAATATGCACGCCCGAAGGATACACCTATGACCTGAGGGTCTATGCTGGTAAAAACGATCCCACTGGAACTGGTCCCAGAGAAAAAAACGGAGACGGACATACCTACAAAATTTATATGGATTTACTGAAAGATCTGAAAAACTGTGGCCGAACTCTTTATATAGACAATTTTTACACAAGTGTGAAATTATGTCAAGATCTATTGAAATCTCAAACATACGTCTGTGGAACACTAACAGCCGTATGCATAGTCAATTCCAGCGACTCGCCAGAGTTTCGCCGCTTGCTACACAAGAACTGTAATGCACAGTCGAGCTCCAAAAAGGTGGTATATCGCCAGCGTTTCGCCAATATGTGACTTATCACGTAGTTGTCACTTTTTTGGAGCTCGACTGTGCATTATAATCCTTGTGTAGCGAACGGCGAAACTCTAGCGAGTCGCTGGCGATTGACTATGCATACGGCTGTATGAGTTGATCGAAGAGGAAATCCACTAAATGTCACTCGAAGAAAGTTGAAGAAAGGTGAAATATATGGACAGCAAAATGAATTTGGAATTCGTGTAATCAAATGGCAAGATAAACGTTCTGTACTCATGATCAGCTCTGTCCCAAGTCATACTGATGAACTCATTCCCACAGGCAGCAAAAACCGTAAAGGTGAAGATATCGTAAAACCTCTAGCCATATTAGATTATAATGCAGCGAAGAAAGGTGTTGATGTCTCTGATCAGATGTCGTCTTATTATACAAGCCTAAGAAAAAGCATCAAATGGTATAAGAAAGTCCTGTTTGAGATTATTTTGGGTACTAGTGTGGTCAATGCATGAGTGATTTATAACAAGAATAGTGAAAATAAGAAGAAAGATATACTCACTTGCCGAGAAGAAATTATTGAAGGGTTACTAAAAGCAGAATGTACAGAAAACTTGAATATCTTAGATGCAGAAAATGACGAAAACGAAAATACAGCAACCGCGGAGACTGTGGAGCCAGCAAAGAAAAGAAAGCGAGGTAGAAGCAGCCACAGAATAGGAAAATACGAAGGAACAGCAAGAACCAGTAGAAAAAGATGTGCTGAATGCTACAAAAGAATTCAGAAGGAGAAGGGTTCAAAAGAAGCCAGAGTTAAGGCACAAAAAGTTTTAACATATTGTGAAGACTGCGAGGGCAGCCCAACGATGTGTATTTCATGTTTTAAAATATTTCATTATTAGGTTCTATTTGCAGGATGTACTTTTTTTATTTTTCTTATAATGATGAACTAATTCATTGTGTTTTTTGTTGAGTTAAACATTTTTTTTGTAGGAAGTGATTTTTAAGTTGATTATGAAAGTTATCTGAATAACAATTTACTATTTTATTAAAATTCCTTATATATACTCTTATTTCCATCCGATCAAAAAACCATGTTATACCTGAAATTTTATACCTTCTATGTAGCCGTACCTACAATATCAAAGTCCTCGGAATAGCCGTGGAAATTCTACACAAACATGAATCCAAATACACCGTGACCCACCGGTGGGCACCGACGGTTACTAACTATGACCAACATGACCCACGGGTGGGTCACGACGTCGTGAACGTATTAAATCGCGTCGATTGCGTCATCTTTTGACGACATGAATAGATCGAATTTATAAATATAAGGGAATTCACGTTTTTTATATGTTTGTAACGCTTTAAACGTCAATATATTGTGTTTGATCAAGAATAAATATATCGGAAAGCAAATTAAAAAATCTTGCTACACCGAATAAATGAGTTGACACAAGATTGTATATATTTGCAGAAATACTTCTTACCCAAAAGGCGCCTCATAAGTAGCGATGGAATCCTTAAAATAATCTTTCTTACCTTTCCATCCAGCTTTGCAGTGACAAGATCCTCGTACGCACTGCCCGTGACCCGAGCAATCGGCTATGCGGCAGTCGCTTTCGGGAATCTCGCATTCCGGCCCTTTCCATCCCTGCTCGCAGTGGCAGAGACCGCCCCCGTATTGGCCGTGCCCGGAGCAGAGTACTGGACAAAGACCTGAAACAATTCACTTATTCAAATTCCTCGGGAATAAATTTCCTTACGATCATCCTTTCTGCACAATATATTAAAAAACATTCGGGATTCTGACTCCTGGTGGTCTGGATGGAGGCAGTAGAGGGTGAATCTAGGTCAATATATAAGAGCGTAGTTTTATTTCGGTGAGTGAGTTATATCAATCTTGAGCAAGAGGAATTCGAGTGATTTTGTAAAATCTTTTCAACGTAAACTAGAGAGAGATACCTACTTCAATTTTTTAACGAATGAAAAATCGGAAATCATTAACAACCTACCAGCGGAAATAACTGAGAGCATGTACTTTCAACAAGACGGCATAATTCAAGCTGAACATTCTTCAAAATCGCTTTAAAGATAGACTTATAACAACCCATGATCCAGTCAGGTGGCCGCCAAGGTCACCTGATGTGGCCGCCAAGGTCACCTGATCTGACTCCATGCGACTTTTTCATCTGGAGAAGGCATCTGCAGAATAGGGTGTATTCCACAAATCCTGCAACTCTATACGAGCTAGAAAGGAAAATTCGGAGAGCTTTACAAGATACCTATCACGCATTTATAGCGTGATATCTGAAAAAGGTTTTTTAAGAAAGGTTTTATAAAGGTTTTATATGAGAATATCACCAGACTCAATGAATGTATTAACGCTGAGGGAATGCATTTGGAATATTGGTTTTGAATTTAATCATATCAATTTGAATGTTCACTTCGATAAACCAGTTTTGTTGGTATTTGAAGAATACTAATTGGATTTTTCGGTATTTAACTTTAATAATATCTTTGTATTATATCATTAAAAAGGAATGGTTATTCTTAATAGAACAGGCAAGGAAAAGTTGAATGTTCCCTTTTAAGTTTTGGACTTACAGAGTATTGATTTTTTCCCAATTTTTCCAATGTTGTTTTAGGCGGCTTTTTAAAACATTGACGAATGAAAATGAAATATTACAGTATTGACAAATATTATTATCAGGGGACGTACTCTTCCATGGTCCACTTTTCAAATTATAGTTTTCATTTTGTACATTGTTGTACTTAAAGAATTTTTCCTGAAAATTCAAGATTGTTGTCGAATGTCGAAGTAATCGAATCTTCCGAAATTGCTATTTCATCAATTTATATTAAACTCATTGTTTTATTAGAACATGATCCAATTTATGCATTCTTATTGACACTTTTCAGTTTGACCTTGTATAGGCAATTATTAGAATTAATTATGCAATTTAAAAGCCAATACCCGTGGAGTTTATTGAAGAAAATTGTGTATTCAAATAGAAATTGAGGACATATTCAAGGAAAATTCAGGTGATATAGTTGGTCATATATCAGTGTGAACCGGAAGTTAGAAAAACAAACTTCAGTATATGTTGGGTCAATACAAGCAATAACAAAAGTTTTTCCAATAGATTAGAAAAATATTTCAAGCAAACATGTTGTGAGCACAACACTATCATTAGGTCCTGATAACACTTGGACTATTACCACTTGAATATGGACAAAATAAACAATACTGTATAAAAAATTTGCTGAGAATCCGACTGCTTGTTTCTTGCTAGCATTGCCAGAAAGTCAGTCCAGCAAGCACTGTATATGTGATAATTTTATTTTTCATATTCTTTTCTACACTTATGTGTACGTGTATTTGTGATATTCTTGATGATCCAAGAACTCTGTAATGTACTGATGATGGACATATTCTATATGAATGATATTCAGTTTGTCATTTTCGGAGGGAAATCAACTGCTTACTTGTTCATTAACTCATCATTGCAGTAAACCATTCAAAAACAAGTTATTTCGCTTCAGTATGCCAGCATGGGGTGATCATCATATATCACCAATCAGAAATGGATTTTGAAAATCATCTACGGAAAGAACAGGAAATTCCCCATAGCAAAACTTTATAATATGTCGCAAATTCTTGACATCAAAGAGTTCTACTTTCATACTTTACTCAACGAAGAAAAATAAAAAAAAAAAACCAAAGGCCCATTAGAAATAAATATTCAACAATAAATCAACCACTTGCAGTCCATATACCACAAATAAATACAACTCTTATCCTCAGAAGACATACATCTCTTGGTCCGAGGTTTTTCAACACAATACTAGATAATAGAAATTCGTGAAATAAACTCACCAGCAATGTACAATGAATACTTTGGAAAACAAATCCAAACCTTACAAAGTATACTTCTTGACATGAGTAATAGTTATTAAAACATTGTTATTATATGATGGTCAATACTGATATTGGAAAAAGGTACTATCTTTGTTATCACTTCATTACTTTTACGTTGAATCATAATTATTATTATTTTTATTATTAGGATAAATGTTACCTACCTACTCTTTTGCTCAATTCACCATAGACATTGAAAATGAAGAGATACCAACTCGTTCAGACGTTGTCATTCCTTGAAAAGAAGGTCATCGGGGCATAGAAAATCAATTCACACTGATATGTACCTCCACAGAACCTTCAACCATTATTCTTGCCAAAAATGAGGTATGCGTGTGCTTTAAAGGCACAATTGTGCACATGCCTGATAATATCCTATTCTGGCGATTCATTTTTACTTCAAAATTGACAATGAAAAGCCAATAAGTTTATTCAATTCACTCAACCTTCTCGAAAACTATTGTTTTCAAAAGTTTTTTCATTCCTAGACAAACTATAAACCTCACCCACCATTTCTTTCATTTCTTATTCTCCCACAAGTTTCACTGAATTGTTAAATTCCGAATCAGTCTAAGTGGATATTCCTGTCGGGACGATTTGGACTCTTCCAGCCATGTAGTTTCGAATTTAGTGGAGATCGTAAACGAAATCCAATTAAAAAGCAGGCTATTATATCGATCTTCTAATTGTACTTTTAATTTGACGCAATTCCCAGTCCCCGCATCTCGAGTAACCCGAATACCCAGTAATATAATAGCGAATACCGGCATATTATCTGCAGATTCTCTGCCGACGACAAGATCATATTACGGAATATGTAATATAAAGGACCCTTTATTCTCCTCGAGGACAATTATCTTGTCAATCTCTTATCTGAGACTCCGACTCCTGAACCATCTCATTGTTCGTCCAGGTGGCTATGCCCGGTTCCCGCTATTGATAACAAATGAGCGGAGTCCTGAGCACAATGCTAGAAAATGCCGTCTCATGTTTGTCAACTAATTTGCTGAAACATATTCTAATTCTGGTATTTCGAAAGCTCTGACAGCGAAAGGGGATTCAGCCTTTTCTGAAATTATAAAAGGATGAAATGTAATTGAAGAAAAATTCAACCAAATTAGGGAGTACTGAATTCTATTTCGATTATCATGTTTTTTCATTTCAAACTTCATTATTAGGAATACTGAACTTTATTATTCCTACTGATGGAGATAATCTGGTTATCAAAATTCGCATCTAGGAGTGAAAATACTTGTGTAGTAAAGGAGAAAATACTATTTGTTCTCATTGTGTTTTGAAAGTTCACTAATAATATAGCCTTCTTATTAACATCGTTATTCACATTTTTTTAAATTCTTTCAATGATATTTTATATTTTTTTATATTTTTACATTATTGTTAGTGTTAAGTTATTTTTATTTTATTATACATGCGAAACAACATTTTGTTCCTATTGTATAAATTCTATGAAGTAAAAGTAGTAAAAGCCCTGTTTCCGAAGAAATGAAAGAAAATTGAAATGTATCAGAAGTAATAACCCTCTGAAGGTTGGAACTAATTCTCCATTATTTTAAAACTGATTCAATTTAAATGGAGAAATATTTGGTATGATTTCTGTGAAATGTAATGTTTCTACAAAATAGGGGATATTTTCCAATCAAGCTGACGAAAACCCAGGAATGGGATATTTGGTATCAATCAAATAGCGGTGCAAACCAAAATCGTTATATGAGGTCTACTTAAGTCGAAAGGTAACCTTAAGTTGAACCGGTGCAAATAGCTGTAATTATCATTTCGAATTCGTCTTATGTTTATTTTTCATAATTGTGATATTTTATTTGAAAAATTTGTATAACTAGTGACAATGTATTGCATGGCCTTTCAAATGCAGACTACCAATATTTACACTTCCTTTTTTATCATTGTTCTATACATCTATTTATGCGAATACAATATCAATACGGAATTTTTAGTGCTCAAGTCGACGGAACACCAAAAACTTCAACTCCCCTTCTGTCTTGAATTTTTGGTTAGATTTTCATTTACACTCTATTTTAGGATTGAAGCGAGAAACCTTGAGAAAGAAATTGCTTTAAAATCGCTTCAGTGTCAATATTGATATTTTTGTGTTCACTGTTACTGTAAAATTTTTTCTGAATCATTCAGATTATCAGTTCAGAACCACTGATTTCGAGAAAAAGACTTAGAAAGGGTCTTTGAAAAAAGAGGCGTAAGCACCTGGGGAAGAAATATTATAAAGTGCAAAGATGGAACCTTTTCTTTCGAACACAAGGTTGAAAATTTTCAGTTAACTTTTATCTTATCAAAATTAGTTAGGCTATAAAAAAAGGTAGTTGGTGTTAGTATTCTGGTAATCTCGTTAGAACAGCTGTTTCATCGAAGTGAATGATTGAATACAGGGTCGCTGATATGTATGGAAACGGTCGATAATTTCCTAAAGTAAGATAGCTAGCGAAAAATGTTGAGATACAAAAATTCTAGGGTTTTTTAAAATCCATCATACTAACGAAAAATTAAGTATACAGGGTCAGCCAAAAAGTCAGGACGAAAGTTGCTTTTTCTCTAATGGGACACCCTGTATATTATTTCACATTTCAATTTTTCTCAAAATTCTGAACATCTTTTCAGCACATCATTTCCTAAATTCAACAGTTGTCGAGATATCGAATTTTGAAAATATGTTTATAATAAATTATCCAAAAATGTTTTAGTCCATTAAGTTCATAGTCCATCAAGTTACCTCTGAAAGTTTCTAGCTCCATAACAACGCCGCGTCGTTCTTTTGTCTAACAGTGATGATCTGGACAACACATCTCAAAAATACATTTAGTGTAAATAATTTTCGCGCAAAAATGGCACGTTTATCTGATACTGAGCGTATTGACATTTTAATGATCATAGAATACGGTGATAGAAGACGAAGTAGTGACCAAGTAGTGGATACTTTTAATGAATTGCATCCCAATCGGGAATCCATTTCTAAATCAACCGTTTCAAAAACATTGCAGCGTTTTCATAAAACTGGAGGTGTCAAAGATCGACCAAAAAGTGGAAGACCAGTAAGCGTTACAAATGAAGAAAATTCTTTGAAAGTCATGTTAGATGTAAAGGAAAATCCAATAAATTCAGCACAACAGAGGGCTTTGAATCATAACATGGGTCGATATTCCATTCAAAAAATTTGCAAACTGCAAAAATTCCATCCATAAAAATTCATTTGGTACAATGTTGAGTGAAGACGATTTTGATCGTAGAATCGAGTTCCGTGAAGTTATTATGGATAAATTAAATGAAAATGTCAACTTTGTCAACCACATATTGTTTTTTGACGAATCTACATTTTGTTTAAACGGGCACGTAAATCGACACAACTGTAGGTATTGGTCAGACCAAAATCCACATTGAATTGAGGAAGTTCACACTCAACGGCCACAAAAAGTAAATGTCTGGTGTGGCATTATTGGTGGAAACGTCTAGGACCTTATTTTATTAACGGAAATTTGACGATATTTGTCTCTTTTACAACAGCATATTATTCCAGAGCTTAGACGATTATTCCCGAATATTATCAATTCCAATTTGCTGGCAGAACAAATATGGTTTCAACAAGATGGAGCTCCTCCACATTTTGGACTTGTGGTACGGGCATATCTAGATGAAACTTTTCCTGATAAATGGATTGGGCGCAGGGGAGCAATTGATTGGCCAGCTAGGTCTCCCGATATGACCGTACTTGACTTTTTTATGGGGTCACATAAAAAATGTAGTCTAGAAAAATAGGCCGCAAGAAAGAATAAGGCATGAAATTTCTACCATTTCTCCTCACATGGTTTTAGATTCACTACAAAATTTTGTTCAGCGAGTTCATTACTGTCAGGAGGTAAATGGTAAACACTTTGAGCACCTTATTAAATAGAAGTCCAAAGAAAAATTTGTTGTTCATCAAAACTTGTTTTCTCTCTTTTTCTCCTGGCATAAAATTGTTTCATAAAATTTCAAATATCCTAGACATTCATTAAAAAATACATTTTATCGTTTCATGCATTTTTATCAACCCTGAACAAATATCCTTTTTTAATTTTCTGTAAAAAAATTATAATTTAATTGTAATCATATCCACATACTCCACCTTGTGTGACTCTCATAATGAATATCCATTATTTCGTGCTTTTTCTTTAATACATATGAGAGTAGTAACAAGTTAGTTTCGAAATTCGATATCTCGAAAACGGTTGAGATTAGGAAATGATGTGCTGTTTCAATTTTATTCAGTATTTTGAGCAAAATTGAAATATGGAATAATATATAGGGTGTACCATTAGAGAAAAAGCAACTTTGTTTCGTCCTGACTTTTTGACTGACCCTGTATACTTAATTTTTCGTTAATATGATGGATTTTGAAAAACCCTAGAACTTTTGTATCTCAACATTTTTCGCTAGCTATTTTATTTTAAGAGATAATCGACCGTTTCCATACATATCAGCGAGACTGTATATTGGAACTATTAGACTGCACGGGGCCAGGTAGCCGAGTGGTTGAAGCGCCGATGTTTCAATCACTTTGGATGCCAGTTGAAGGTTCAAACCCTAGCGGCTGCAGAAAATTTTATGATGGCACAAGAAAGTGCTAGGAATCGCAAGTAAAAAGATAACACCCCGTTAATCCTTGGCTCGCACAAATTTTGACTTCCGTTCGTAAGTTGACGACAGCTGGTTAACGGAAAAACGATTACAACAATTTCAATTACCCATAAGACGACCAAAGCCTTCTAGGATTCAGTGTCTTTACTGAACCACGTGTCGATGTGTTAAAAATAGTTATTTGGTGTTGAAATAAAACCCCAGGGTATTTATCATGCTACAAGAGAACAGGAAAGTTTCTCATGCAAAATACAACTTACATTATTAATTACCATAGAAAAATAATTTAATACTCGCATCAATTTGTTTTTTCCACTCTGTAAGGCGCTAGGAATGGAAACTCATTTCCAAACTTATTCAAACTTTGTAGATTAATCTACGCAAAGGGGTGTCTCTGAGCAGTTTAGAATTCCGTCTTTGAACGTGGTTGGTAAAAGGGAGTGTGGATGAATATCTTAAAGGTATTATTTCGGAATTAACGATACAGGAGGTTGAAGTAAACCCTGGAGTAATATTAATTACCATCCCTCTCAGGCTTGATACTTCAGATACATTTAAATCAATCCATAATTGAAAACTCTGTAAGGTGTCGAAAACAACTAACATGAAACATTCTGAATTTTCTTAAACTTGACTTTGAATGAAAATTATTATCTCCTGAGCATTCTGGTGAAACCAATATTTCAAAAATGTACATTTTTTGGAAATCTGCATACCTAAAGAATATTTTTTTGATAAAACGGTTTTGGAAACGCATTTACTTTTCGGGTCCAATTGTTTGATTTGCTCTTCTACATTTGTCTAGACTTCCATGATTTTAACTTTTTTTATCTTCATACTATGGAAGTCTAACATCCCCAAAAAAAATCATGAAACAAATTTTCCACACAAAATGAATCTTCTAATACGATAAACATGTGTTTTAGAAAATACCGTGTTGTACCCCACTGCCTGTCATTGTTCTATTATTATACTTTTTGACTTTCAAATAATAAATTTTACACTGAGGACTTTCACCACCTCTCCAGGCGTATTAAAAAGCGACAGTATCAAACAGATTTATCTGAAGTCCCATTGGAGTATTTTATCCCACTGTTTCCCCATTTTCATAACTTCTTCTTCACTCAATGCTATGGAACTTTATCTTCTTCTATCTAGATTGCTCTGCAGTTGCTTGCTTTTTAGCGTTTCTAGCTGCTTGAAATGTCAAATGTTCAAATAGGTCTAACAAATGTATAATCCATATAATTCTTAGTCTTCTTGCACTATTTTAACTGCAGTATTCCACATTTTTTCAACTACGTCATTTCCGTCAGATTTCTTCATATTATAAGCCCAATCTGCCGATATTGAGGAAGACTAAAAGACAGAATGTATTGTGTGTAACACCATGATAAAATAGCGGGTTTCGCAGTTTCGTCATCAGATTTGTGATGGCTTCCAAAAACAAGATTCAAATTGTCTGTGAACTGCATAGACCAATAAGAAAAAAAATATCCCTACTTCGCACCATTATTAAAGGCCTGGATGATTGATGGCGACTGAACTTGGCCCAAATGAGACCTTAAGCTCATCAAAATCGAAATTTCCAACCCATTTTAGTCGTTATAGATTGTTTCTCAAAATTTGTGTGGACAAGGCCGCTGAAAAGGAAAACGGAGAAAAAATTACCAAAATGTTTGAAGATATTTTGTCACATACGAAATGTTCCCGAAAAATCTACAATCGGACCAGGGCCGCGAGTTCTAAAACAGTAAATTCCAGGGTTTGATAAAAACACATGGAATTAATCACTACAATATGAACAGCATCATGAAGACCTCTCTGTATCATAAGGACGTTGAAAGAAAGACTTTGCAGTATGAATGACACCTACAAATGGCTGAATGTCTGGCCTCAAATCACAAATTCTTACAATGAGACGCGACACTCAAAAACGGATGTGAACTTTCGGAAATCAACAAAGCCAACGAAAAGCAAATTCTCAACAAAAAGACATTTACTCCTGATACTAATTTCTAGTATCCTCAATGAAAAATAGACCTAGACTATCAACTGCTTCCGTATATACTGATCCTCCAGGAGATTAAAAACAATTCTTATTCGCTGAAATGAATTTTTAAAATTAATATTCTCGTGAACGAAAGTCTGCAGTTCAGCTAAAAACAACGCTTCTCTCCTACAAACAAACACAGACAACCCCTGCAGAAAACTAATCGAAAGCTTATTTTCAGTTTCAGGATATTTGTTTTGTCGCTATACCGTAGAAATTACAGCGGGGTATTTTTCTTTTTACTCATCCGACTACACAACCGAGAAGAAACTAATTTTAAACTCACTTAACTTCGAGGGATTAATTCATAAAGAAGGGGCGTAGCTTGAGTGGTCTTTGGATTACCTGTAAGAGAGGACAGATGAATTCTTCCATTTTCATCTATTTCAGTCCTAGTCGGTCTTTGACGAACGTCTCCGTACTTTTAAATGAGCTTCGGAATGAAGCCCTTTGAAGACGAACATGGATTATTAGCATAGGAAAAGCGAGAAGCCGATGAAGTGAGAACTTGTCGAAAGTGTAATAAGGTTTTTGCTAGCGGTGCCTGGAGTTTGGCGAATATAATCATTGGAAAAGTGTGCGAGATATGAATGAGTTTATTATATCAATCTTTGGTCGTTCTTGAAACACGACAATTTTATTTTCAAAATTCTAATTCTGAAAATTCTCAGAGTGAGAGAAATAGCATATCTAAAAACTGGCGTACCTGAAATGCTCCATCGAAAACGTTGCTACCTCTTGGGCTATAATCATCATGCCAGTGCTCAGACAGACAGATGCAATCGGAAGATTGTTTTTCCAAAAAACATGTAAATTGATTTACTTTGTTTGATAAACACTGTATGTCAATGTGGGAAATACAAAATAATTTCTTAGTCAAATCAGGAGAATTCACTTTCCCTAAATTGTTCAGGGATTCTGGTAATGGGTTCATGGCCTGTGGAAAAACCCTTTTATATGCTGCTGGTGTGAAGTTAATTTCCCTTGAGAAAGTGAATTGAAAATAAAATACATAGTTCCATTACTACCACACTCATTTCAAATATCTGAACAGTTGAAAAAGCTCTTGCACTACTCTACACCAGTATAAAATTGCTCGTTTCTGCTCTTTCATTTTTTCCTGACAGAGCTGCGTTTTCCATCAAATATCTGAATTACCATATACGAGGATATATTGAAAAATTCTTAGCCCATTATATAGCACCAAACAAAATTTCAATGTCAAAATATTTTATTACTCAACATATTCCCCTCTTAATTGGATACATTTATTACAGCGAGCCTGCAACGTTTCTAGACCTTTCAAAAAAAAAAATTTTTCTTCTTGCTCTGCAAACCTGACCTCCTCAGCTTTCATTACCTCCTCGCTGGAAGGAAATTTACGACCTTTCAACCTTTTTTTCAGTTGACGAAAGAGATGATAGTCAGACGGAGCCAAATCTGGAGAATAAGGGGGGTGGGTGTTCTAGTAATTCAAACCCCAAATCACGAATTTTTTGCATGGCAATATGAGATTTGTGTGCAGGGGCATTGTCCTGCAAAAACAAAACACCTTTGGATAGCTTTCTGCGTCTTTTCTCTTTAAGTTTTTCCGTAGAGTAGTCAGTAATGTCGAATAGTAATCTCCAGTTATTGTTCTACCCTCATCCAAAAAGTTATTCATGATTACTCCATGGCAATCCCAAAAAACTAAAGCAAGAACTTTTCCAGCAGATTTTTTGACACGAAACTTCTTAGGTCTTGGAGAACCGGAGTGTCGCCATTCCATCGATTGTTGCTTTGTTTCTGGATCGTAGAAATGTACCCTAGTCTCATCCATAGTAACAATTCGGTTTAAGAAGTCTACATCGTTTTCAAATCGAGCACAGATCGAACGCGATGCTACTACCCTTGCACGCTTTTGGTCAACATTCAAACATTTGGAGATCCATTTTGCAGCAATTTTTCTCATGTCCAAATTGACGTGAACTATATGATAAACGTATGAAATATTCAGTGCTTCAGATTTCCGTTTCAACTCAATTCGACGGTCTGTTAAAATCATGTCATGAACTGCATCGATATTTTCGGGGACTGACATAGAAATTGACCTTCCCGATCGGTCGCATTGACAGTACATTGATCACCAAGGGTATTGCATATCTTCGTAAAGCTGCTTACCTCTTAACCCTTTTAAATACAGGTACTTGATGATGGTTGGATACTCCAATTTTTCGATTTTCACAATTTCGGTGGACATATTTTTTGTTTTAATTTATTGCGTAACTCTGGTTTACTTTTTTGACTCAAACTTCACACTGACACTTCTAATGAGTTATTGTTCGTTGCTATGGTAACGCAATATTTTGTTTATGCAGGGAACTGGTCTAGTCTAACTATAGATATCAATACATCCTCGTAACTGAATATTTTCGGTTTTCGATACATGTAAAATTTTCATTTTATCAACAGCTCTTTCATCCGATGTATCTCCAAGCTGATTAAAAAATGCATTTCCTCTATACGTTTCCGGTCTTTCTTCCACGCCAAGTTATTGATTTGCGTTGTGGGACTTGAGTATCTGCGGATAATTCTAATTAAAGAAAACTTTCGCACGAGCTCAGGACATTTCGGAAATCACGAAACATCTTCAGCGCTTCACTCCGACGAGTTTATTGTTTTCTCGATAACCGAGAATCGCAAGTTTTAATTCGATTCTTTCAACTTCATCTCGCAAAATCCCTGTCTTTGACATTTCCACCCTTCCGCGGGCTTTCCATCAGGGCGCTCTGGAACAAAGGTAGTTGGGTCGGGGATTAATGTGATGTGAAATTTCGCTCGGCAATAAATAACTCTTGATGATATTCATAAACACGAATAGCCGGATAATGGTCTGTGTTCGGAAAGGTTCGAAGCAACGTGAACATTCCCAGAAGCTTAATCTGATAAGACTGCAGGGAAAATAGTTGTGTTTATCAGATTTTGGGATCTAATTGAATCCCCACAAATATATGAACTAGGTCAGGAGAATAAATGGACAGTACTTTTCTAATAACGATTTTATTGAATTTCGTGGTGATTTGGCAAGTATACACCAACCAATAGAGCATAAAATAAGTGATTCTTCGAAAAAATACTAGAAGGAAATCAACTGTACCATTATATGAAAAGGAGTCCGTAGTTACATTCTGTTATGTTTTGGAATCGCAACTGTCATTTATTAATTTTTTTAAAACATTTAAATACAAAAAAACGATTTTTTTGTGTTTTACTAATAAAATGAAAACTAATACTAATCTGTTTGCTCCAGGAAGAAAAATTGTAGAGAATTTAAATACGAATAAAATGAAATTTTAACGACTCGATCGGGTAATTAGTAACTGAAAAAAAAATTAAAAAACTTGGAAATTTTGCAATTTTTAAAAAAATGTAAAACCCCGCCATTTTTCAAATTATAAGGTTGGCCCTTCTCACGAAAGTATTGAATCATGTGTACTTTATGTGTGCACAGAACAGGTGCTGTCGGATCATTAGTTTTGGCACAATTGCAATTTAATTTTTTTTGTACTACTTTGAAGAATGCATGCAAACATGACTGAAAACGGCCAAGCCCGCGTTAGCTGCCGAGTGGTAGGAGAGTACGAAAGATGAGGGGTATTCATTCTTCTAATGGACGGGATACGTGATAATACGCTTCTCCTCATTTCCCGGACAAAATCGCCATTTTGTCATGTCAGATTTTCCCGTGAATTCACTGGGTTTTCGTCACAAAAAGAAATTTATTCGATAAAATGAATTGTGTTTTTAATGACCACTGTTGATGAAAATCTCTCTGGAAAGAACATGGAAAACTAAAGAAACGTCATATTTTTTATGTAAAGTGGCTTTCTGGTCCTTTTTCTGACATGTTGTAGATTCTGGCATCGCTGTTGTATAATCCAATCGACAAATCAATTCTATTGCAAGTTTTCAAACTACAGGGTGTCGAAATCGCGATTATGGCTGTCTTAGGTATCATGCATCTATCTAATTTTTATGAATTTGAAATTAATTTTTCTTAGAAACGAACTCATCGCTTTCGGATTGTATCTCACGAGTCTCTCTGTCTGAATGAAAGAATAATATCTCACAATGAGAGAAAAATATGAATATCAATAAAATAATTTTTACTAAATCCGTTAACACTGGAAAACAAACCAATAGAATTTGAGTTCCACATTACCATAGTTACAATATTCACGCCAAATACCCAAAATTAACCGTTTTGCTAAAACGGATTAAATTTGACTTCATTCATTCATTCTTGAAATTGTATGATCGAATATCCCTTCAAAATGCAGAATATTCAATACACTTCCACCTTAATAATGATAATAAAACGGCTTTATTATTTTCAATTGACAAGAAATTTATAATTTGCGCTTTTGATTTTAAAATAAAATGGAAGGCTAAGTTCAGTTGTTTTTGTTAAGCAGAACTAACCTAAAACTGTTCTTCCACTTAACCTAAAACATCTCTGTGAGGAAGAAACGAGACAAGAAAAAAATTAATAAAAAACAATATCAGGCATTGGGGAAAGGGAAAAAAATGTGACGACAGTATTTGTCTGATCGATAACATCTGATCGATATCACTTTCTTTTGGATGATTATTGATAATTATTCTATGAAAATGTTTTCAATTACGTTTTGAATCCAGAGAATTTCATTGATTCGATTTCCTTCAGAATAAAATTATAGTTTTAACACATATCAAAGCTGAAGGATCTCTTGGAAAACTGGGAGTTGAAAATGGGTGGCGTCAAAGCATTTTTGAATCTTATATTAATATTATGAATATCAATACGGTATGTTATTTTTCTATGTAAATATGATGGCATATTACTTGTCACGATTTTATGATATAGAACATTAGCTTGAAGGGTTCTCCTGTCAGTTTATATTGAGCCAACCAGATCTTTTCAATGTCTGTAATATACTTTGCCTTTTTCTGATACCAAATGTCAGGTAAAGACAATAGTTTTGTACTGTCTTAATTTAACGGTTGTAGGTATATGTTGGTTAGATGTGGTTCATACATCATAGTTGGAGTGTGCTAACACTAATGTTTCACCAAGTTTTTTTTTTCTTGTCACCCAAACTGTGCTGCTGTACAAAACACCACTCGAGCAAATTCTCGTGATGTTTCTTAGCAACCCTGTTTTCATGGTACCAAGGTGAAAGTATTTTTCAAATTTTCTGCATTTTGTCGAGATATTATTTTTGATAATTTGAAATTAACCCAAACTATGCCTGGATTGATCAAAATTCAAAGTTTACTTGAAGAAGAAGGAAGCTGTCCAACTGTTTTTGTTTATTAAGTAGAAACGAGACCGAGTAGTTGCTGATATAGATAGTTTAGGCTTCATGTAGTGACATTAACTCGTTCGCTACCGAGCGTCCCATATATGAGCCACTCACGATTTTCTGTTGGACCGCCGTCTCAAATATGAGCCATCAGCAATATTACCATTTCATGTGATTTTTATCTTCACGTTTACATAAAATTTCACAGGTGTTGGATCATATCCGCCAAAATATACAGAATATTGTGTATCCCGGCGCTAATCTCTCACTGGATGAAGCATTATTACTTTGGCGAGGGAGACTACTATTTCGTCAGTATATCCCAAGCAAAAGTGCCAAATACGGAATAAAATTATATGAACTCTGTACTCCAGATGGCTTTGTGCTGGACATTTTAATTTAAGGAACAGTTTCCCAAGAGATTAGCCACGCTCAATCGGTAGTCACAAAACTGGCGGGACGTTATTTAGGCAAAGGACATACGTTGTTCCTTAATAACTATTACAACAGCGTAAGTTTGGCTGAATATTTATATACACAAAAAACCCACATCGTTGGAACGTTACGTAAATATCGTAAGGGGAATCCCAAACCAGTTATAACTACTAAATTGAAAAAAGGACAAAGTGTGTTTCAAAGAAAGAAAAATGTACTTGTGATGAAGTGGAGGGATAAGCGTGACGTGTTTGCTATATCGACAAAACACAAATCTACTTTTAGTAAAGTCACCAATAAGAGAGGTGTTGAACTAGAGAAACCAGATGTAATACTAGACTACAACAAACATATGGCAGGCATAGATCGGAGTGACCAAATGGTTTCGTACTACACGACGCCCCGGAAAAGTGTTCGTTGGTACATGAAACTGTTTTTCCACTTACTGGATGTTTGCATTTGGAATAGCACATACTTATATAACAAAGTTCAGAAAACAAAAATACTTTATTTACATTTCAGAGAGTTGCTTATATTACAATATTTAAAAATAAACACAAACACACGTACACACGTCAAAAAACCGACAAATTTGCAAAAACCCCATTATCCTAAGAAGATAGAGATGAGGAGAAGATGTCGCGTTTGTTCTTCAAAAAAGAAGAGAACTCAATCGTATTTTGACTGTGAAGATTGTAAGGACAAATATGGAGAGTCAGTTGAACTTTGCGTTGACCCTTGTTTTCGTGAATACCATGAATCGATGATCTAATTTCCTTTCAACATTATATTTACTCCTTTTGTAACAGTAGAAACAAAAACTAAAAAAAAAGAGTCGAAATTATTATTTTTGCAGTGGCTCATAAATGAGACACTCGGTCTATGAAAGGAAAATTAATATTATAGACCACTGTCTCATATATGAGTCGGGTTCAAAAATCCTCTCAAATGCTCTTTTTCTATATCCAAATATCTACTACATTGATTTATAGCACGATGAATGTTAGTTTATCCCAAAATACAAATATTTTTTTTTGGTCAGTGGGTATCCAAAATTTTAGGGTCTCGGTAGCGAACGTGTTAACATCAAAAACTTCAAAACAAAAACTACCACTTCACCATCTTTGGCTCGCGTACATCGGAAGAGATTAACAAAAATCAACCTTTCCGGAACATCAGACATATATAAAATAAAAGCGTAACTCACTCTTGGAGCAGTCGATCCCTTGGAAACCGTCGATGCAATCGCACTTTCCCAGGTAGCAGGAACCGCGACCCGAGCAGTCGTTGAGGCAAGTAGTGCTGACGCCCTCCGCCTCGGAGATGATCAAGGCCACGCTGTTCGGCTGCAGTTCGTCGTTGTACACCTAGTAAAAGAAAATCTCGTCAAGAGCACTCTGTTGCTTACGTGTTCGTAGTATATAGCTTTCCGATGTTTTCGTGTTTTTCACGGTGACAATGACCGTTTTGTGGCGGGAGTGTTTGGAGAAAATGCTGTTTTGTGATGGGGTGGCGTATCATCTGGGGATGATAAATTTGTGCGAGACCTACTGAACGACTACTGAAATATTAGAGTATGATACGTTTTTTATTATTGCCGCAATGGTAGGCTACTTCACTGTTCATTATCAACAGAGTATTCATCATATTTATATTATATTGAAATTGAGAGTGTTTTCCGATTCAATTCTGAGAGCTCCAACATTCATCGAAAGCTGTTTCGTGATTTCTCACTCATCAGGACGACTTCATGGAACTCCCGAAATTAAAGCAAATCTACTCTGAAATTAGTACCTGACGGGTGTTTTATAATAAATGCGCAGGACTTCAGGATGTGACAGCTCGTTCAAAAATATGAAAAAAAGTTTCTATTAACTTCCCCTTTAAAATTTAACATTTTCGAGATACATGGTGTTGAAATTAAAAAAAAAATAAAATAGTTTATTGCGAATATCTCTGGAACCGTTTATCGCACAAAAATCAAATTTTGAATCATCTTCTAATCATAATAATCTATGCTTTGTGCAGATTTTTTATTTTTTAAAATTCATAATTGGATTTTGAATGGGTAGGTAGTGGGTGTGTTTTTCTCCAACTACTACGTCAGTGGAAAAAGTATGATTTTGAGCCTTCTACTTGAACCGCCAATGTTTTCTACACAAAAAAGGTACTCTGGGTCATAAGCTCTAAAGTTGACCGTTTTCAAGAAAAATCAACTTTCAAGTTGAAAAAGATGGTAAATTTTTTTAAATAATTTTTTTCCTAATTATACAAAATTTATTTAAACGTTAGAACAAGTAACAAAACCAAATGTTGACTTCTCAATTGCAAAGTAAGAAAAAAAAATAACAATCATACCCAGTTGAATTGTTGGAAATGTCCGCCGTTAGCTTCAATGCACGCAGCAATTTTTCGAGGAAAAAACATTATTTAAACAACATGAAAGTTGATTTTTCTTGAAAACGGTCAACTTTAGAGCTTATAACCAAGAATACCTTTTTTGTGTAGAAAACATTGGCGGTTCATATAGGAGGCTCAAAACTGTATTTTTTCCAGAGGCGTAGAAGTTGGAGGAAAAAACACCCACTGCTCCTTCAAAATTTTCACCAATTATGAATTTGAAAAAATAAAAAATCCGCACAAAACATAGCTTATTATGAGTAGAAAATGCCTACAAAATTTGTTATCTGTGCGATAAACGGTTCCAGAGATATTTGCAAAAAACGATTATTTTTTTAAAATTTCAACACACTGTATATCGAAAATGGTGCATTTTAGAGGGTAAGTTGATGGAAATCTCTTTTCATATTTTTGGACGAGCTATCACATCCTGAAGTCCTGCGCATATATTATGAAACACCCTGTATAACAAAAAGATTCTTATAACCTAGCCGTGCTTCTGATTGCTTCCACACTGAAAAAAAAGAAATGGTTTATAGTTAATGAATATTTGCTTGCGCGCCTTTTATTCACAATGAATAGAGAAAATGAAATTTTATTTTGTATTAGGTAATTTTATTTAATATTAATAAACGCGATAATATTATTCACTAATAAAAAATAAATAGTTTTTTTGAAGTCGATATGTTTATAATCAACAATATAACTTCATACCTAATGAAATCATTCGTTTGGTGATATTACTAAAAGTGTTTTAATCGTTAATTTTAAGTTTATTTGAAGTGAATGTGTCATAGTACCAGAAAATAAATATACATTGAAAATACAGCGTTGAATATCATTATAAAATGTCTGCGATAGGTGCCGTAGTGGGCTTGGTTATGGGCTACGTGTCACGTCGTACGTCGGGGTTTCGTCGTGTCGTGCGCTATTTGCGTTGTGTATGTTAAGTTGCATGATGTAAGTTATTTTTTTTTCTGTTTGAAGTGTAATTCAAAATCAAACAACCTATTCACAGTTATAGAAGACACAATTACACTTATTTCATTATTATTATATGCGTGGTTTCGTGGTTTGTGCATCTATTCTCCAATAGAAAATAAACATAGATTCTGTTGTAAAAGTTACAAGTACCGCAGTTCATCAAGGCTATCTCGCCCCATGATAGACCAGGATCAGGAGCTGGAAAAGTTCTTGAAAGACAACAGTTTTGTGGAATTAATAAATATACTTCAAGGTAATTTGTAAATTGTAAGGTAAATTTATTAATAATAAATAATATTTTTTATAGATAATAAAATATGTAATTTTAATAAATACTCTTTATTTATTAAAAATTATATTTCATTTACAGTTGATAAATCTATAGTTAGACTTATAGATAGATAGGGAGTTTATTAACCACGTTATGTGAAAAAATACATTTGTAGCAAGTCAAGACAAAGATGTTTGAGCTATACAAATAGATGAATAACAAACATTTCAAGTGAACAAAAATTTAAAAAATGTAAACAGTTCAAATAGAAGAGTAACATATGTATATAACAAACATTTTATTTACACGAACACAACTATCCACAGAGATGACACAAATGTATATGAAAGACGAAAATATGATGTAAATAACTGAAGAATTAAAAGTCCATAATAAGAGTGATTTAAATTCAAACATGGAAGTTGGCGAGGGGGAAGTAACTAGCCATTTTTTGTACACCTAATGAAAATAATGCAGTAATTAACTCTAATGAAAAATAATTACCATTAATGATGTTATACTATTCATCGGAAAATCACTGATTAAAATCCGCGTCTGCTCAGCGATCAGCGAGGCGATCACTTACCGATTGTCAGACGGCATAAATTTGCCAACTTGGAACCGAAAAAAATCATATCACGGATCCCCAGAAACATAGATTTCGATTTTAAGTTGAATATGAAATGATTAATGAAGTAATGAAAATGTTATGATGTACACCTAATGAAAGAGTTACTTCCCCCTCGGAAGTTGGTGTTGCCAGATACTCGTTGACACTATAAAAATAATGTGTTGTTAAGATATTTTTGGTTAACCTCTTGAAACTACATACAAGTAGATCTTTAACTGTGGGTGGCAATATATTATAAATATTAACATTGAGTGAATTGATCGAGGATTTGTGTAATTTTAGCCTGGGTGGTCTCAGAAGATTTGCATCTCTAGTGTTATGTTCATGAACTTGTGAATTGGTCAGATGTCTGTTTTTGTGGTCAAGAATTTCCAAAAGAGAATGAAAGGTAAAAATAGAAGGTACCGTCAGTATGTTTAGTTTTTTGAAAAGTGGCCGGCAGGTATCTCTGACACCGGCAATTGAAATTATTCTACTAGCTGGCTTTTGTAGTAAAAATATTTTCTCGGCACTGGAGCGTTTCCCCAAAGTAAAGTTCCGTAGCTAGCATGAGAATGGAATAAAGCATAGTATGCTGATAAAAGAGGGTCCAAGCAGACAAAATTCTTCAATTGCCTGAGTAAAAATAGGTATTTGGAAAGTTTCGAACCTAATTCTTCAATGTGATATGACCAATTCAGAGTATCGTCTAGGGTGATGCCTAGTAGTTTGACAGTTTCACCTTTAGCTATATTGTTTGTAGAGAATGTGATAGTTTGAATTTTATCTTTATTTAGTTTCAAAAGCTTAGCATTGAACCATTTTTCAGCCTGATTTACCACAGTTTTCATTGTGGCAAGCAGGTTCTCACAGTTTTGGTTAGACCATAGGAGAGTTGTATCATCGGCATATATCACGCATTTATATGATAATAAGTGAAACAAGAAGTCATTTATATAGATGATGAACAACAGAGGTCCCAGAACAGAGCGCTGTGGTACTCCAGACTCGATTGACAGAAGATTCGAAGATCTGTTTTCACCAAGATCAACGCATTATTTACGGTTGTATATTTATAAGAAATAAATTCCATTTAACTAATAATTAGGTATATTTAAATAATTTCAATGCATTATTTGTTTCCAATAAACAAACGTTTATTCCGCAATATTCGAATAAATAATTCATCAGGTGTTAATTAATTTAGTTAACTATGACTAAACTGTTTTTTCAGTGCACACATACACTGCCCATAAAAAACGCTCTTCTCTCCAAACACCCCCCAAAAAATATTGTAAAAATAGTTATCTCTAAGGAACACTTACCGACAAAAACCACCTCCCGGTATCCAGATAATGCAGCAGACTGACGTTCACCATCATAGGCTCCACATCCACTTCCCGTTTTTCTATCACGTGATCCATGTCCATCGAAATCCCGATATCGACGGTGGGATGGGGCAAATCGGTTCCGGAATCTCTTCGACGGTCGTCCTTGCCGAAATCAATCCTGATATTGCGCGGCAGGTAAAAAGGCCCCCTGGGTTCGGAGTCCGCGAGGATCTTTCTGGTTCCCTCGTACGAGTTCGAGATGGAATCCAGTACGTCGCTTCTGCGGGAGTTTCGGTCGTTGTAGGGGAATTTCGATTGGGAGAAGGATGGCGGGTTGTCCGCGTCTGTAACAAATTGAAGGAATGAAATCATCTGTTTTTATTTAGTGATATCGTCTATTCGATTTCAAATTTGAAGGAGGTAGTTCGTTTATGAAATATAAAGTGAAACATAGAATTCACCCCAACCTTGAGAGTCAGTTATAGTATGCGAAAAAGAAATGACTTTATGTTAGCATGTAGAATAAATGAAAAATTCACATGTTAAATTGGGATAACTTAGCGAAAGACATCATTTCCTCAACGAAAATGAGGTTTTGAAAAGGAACCCGCAAACTCCTTATGTAATTTGGGTCCCGGTGGATTTTTTTGAATTTTTGGTTCGATGTAGTCCATGTAATTCTCAACCACTCTTACCATTGCACCAACCAAAAAAAAATCAACAGTTTTGCTGCTAGGGACGTTGAAATCACCCCACCCCTTGCGCAGATTAGACATTTTATTTTTGTATCCGGTAACAATAATTTCACTTTTTTCATTGTTGCTAATGTTGCACAATTTTGTGCTGTTTTATAAAAAATTCTTACTCCACCCCCTTCTCCCCCCCAACTCATAGAACGAAACGCAAAAACAATTTTTCTCGGGTGCCTTCAAATGTATCGTAGAATGTTTAAATATTCCTGAGTGAGGGAAATAGCAGTTTCTTTATGAATATCCCCCCTTCCCCCAAATGGCACAAAACGGATAAATTTTGGTGGAGTTTTCTGAATTTTTATTATGATGCGTTCAAGTTATTTTGACTAGAAATTAACTGGGTGACAAACCCCAAAAATGAATTGTGTTGATGCTAGGGGGCGTTGAAATCATACCTTGCTCAGAATAGACTATTCATCATTATAGGCGGAAACAATATCTCTACGTATTTTAGTTTAGATTATGCTGAACAATTTTGTAATTTTTCATAAATTGAAAATCTAAATCCTCCCTCTAACCCCCAACCCCTTTCAAAACAAGAAAAAAATGTCTTCAGGCACCACTTCAAATTCAAATTGTGGATATCTAATTTTTATTTATTTTCGCCCAAATAATTGATATTAAAAAAGCATGGATACGCACTACTAAGAAGTCATCGAAATCCACCAATATTTTTTTTGAAGGGAGGAAAAGGTGAAGTTAAACAACTGTGCGATTTCCTTAATTTGAGCTGATTAAAACATTTATTTTTATAAAGCATTTACAAGTAGTCGAGAATACCTTTTTTTCGTGTTTTAAAATAGGGAGGAGGTATTAGATTTTCAATTTATGAAAAATTACACAATTTTTCAGCATAAACTAAACTGAAATATATAGAGATATTGTTTCCGCCTATAATAATCTATTCTGAGCAAGGTATGAATTCAACGCCCCCTAGCATCAAAACTATTAATTTTTGGGGTTTGTCACCAGATTAAATTCTATTCAAGATAACTTGAACTGCATCGTATTAAAAATTCAGAGATATCCACCGAAATTTTTCCATTTTATGCCATTTGGGGGGAGGGGGAATAATCATAAAAATCTGCTTTTTCCCTCATTCAGACATATTTTAACATTAGACGATTCATTTAAAGGCACTCGAGAAATATTTTCTTGCGTTTCGTAATAGGAGTTGGAGGGAAGAAGGAGGTGAAAGAATTTTTTTTATAAAACAACACAATATGTGCAACATTGGCAACAATGAAACAACTGAAAATATTGTTACCGAATTCAAAAATAAATAGTATAATCTGCGCAAGGGGTGATTTCAACGCAATTTGTGAACAACTGGATTCTAAAAAATCATTCTTTATTGAGTAAGAACTGAATATGACCATTTCACTCATCTTGAAGTTCTTATATAATCTAACCAGTCACAAACTAAAGACAACTTGCATTATCGGGGCACTACTAGGTGTGCCCGCAATACTATCGATAGTTATTCTGTCAGAAATCAACATTGATTCTGTAATCCAAATCGATGGGATGTTTTTGCCATGTTATATTAATAACGGAGCCATTCACTTATATTGGAGTTCAATTAGAATTGCACGCTTCACTCAAATATACCATTGACGTCTTTCTCAAACGCCACACAGTGTCTGACTGTGGAAAAAGTTTCAGATCTTCAGCAAAAAGAGACACTTAGTACTTAGTCATCAGTCACTGTTGGAATAATATTAATAAATAAGGAGAAGAGCAACGGACCCAAGTTAGAACCTAGAGACAGTCCAGAAGCAGCTTGAAACTTATCAGAAATATTTCCAATATGTTTTATCATGCTGTTGGCCTATGGCTCAGCGGTTCAATGTGTCAGACGTAGAAACTTCAGTGCTAGCATCTGATCCGGTTCGATTCCGGAATATGAGAGAATTTTTCTCAAGTGCATCGATATCGATAGGCGACCGCATTCCTTGTTTTACAGCAATTGCCATGTGAGTTGCCTGGATGCCAATCCCGACGTCTAGTGCTTGCTTAAAGTGTGCACCAACCACCCAGGGTGGTGCTGTAGGTTTTTCTGCAGCTGAAAATTGAATACGCCAACAAAAATCAGTTAATCGCCCCGGAGTGCCACGGCAAATAATAATAATAGCCTTCACCTACCAGCACTTGCTAAGCTTTTGGGTACTCTCTTTCAGTGTTTATGAGGAAGTATTATTATTATTATTACTTATATCGATCTCTTGAATAATGTATGAATATTTTCAACATATTTGTTGATAAGTTTTGTAATAGACAGTCGTAATTCACTTTATCGAATGTTTTGCTTATATCTGTAAATACTGGGTCTCTGCGAAAGATGGCTCGCCCCTATAACTTTTTTGTTTTTGAAGACTATGGAACAAAATTTGTGAGATCTGCATACGACAGGAAATATATGTCCTAAAATTTTGGTAAAAATGCTCTACTCTTTCTACTGTTTTTGGTCAAAATGAACCAATTATGAAAAATTAAAGTTTTAAATTGGCATTACCAAGTTTTTTCAATTGGCAACATGATGGCTCGTCGTGATAGGCAGAAAGGGCATTTTAATCTTCCTAAAATGAAGCATCTTTCAAAATTAAAATTAAATTTAAATATATTGAGTAACTTGTCACTAACACAACTGATAATACAAAATCATTAAGGTATATTGAAAAAAATATTTTTTCGACATCTCTCATTTCACCTCGCTTTTAATAATAGTAATAACAATAATAATAATAATTCGTATTATAAAATAAATACTTACATCCTTAATATATACATAAATAAATAAATATCAACATTTTTTTGAAATGTATGCAATACGAGGAACCGTAAAAAGATCCTGAAGACATGAAATATGATAATAATATAATATAATCATAAAATATTTATTCCTATGGACAGTAAAAAAAAATTAAATATAAATTGAAAGCTCAAGGTCTTCTAACCGAAGCGACAAATGTGTGGTTGGCTTCCTGTTGTTGACTTCCTTTGTTTCTGTTTTTATATCCAAGTGTTGTTCATCTCCTCGCTTGATTTTACCGTACTTATGAGAGCTTAAGCTCGAAACACGTGTCTACGGTTGCATAACAATTTGGGGGCTATACTCAATAACTTTTCTATTTATATTTTTATATATTGCCCCTTGATAAATCCATCCTGATAAATAATATAAACATATAGTGTAAAATATTAAAATGATCATATAAGACAAACAGCCTTGTGAAACTGTCACAATAATCACGACACATTGAATGTAACTATTTTCTACAAGAATTTTCCAGATATTTGCTTTTGAATAAAAAGTTCCTATCAAAAAATATTTTTTTACCTTCAGTTTGAACGAAGGAAGTTCTGATCTGATGGTAAACAATTGAAGAATACTCAACTATCATTTCAATTTCAAAAGGTATTTTTAAGGAAGATCTAACATAAACTTTTAAAGTTTTCTCAAGGAAGTTTGGTGGAAACCCAATAGTGTGCGGTATCAAATTATTCGCAATTAAATGTTCTTTTTCCTAACCAGACGAGCAGACGAGCTAAATGAAATTTTAGATGACAGATACACTTTGTCCGAAAACAGTAAAGTTGTATTATCCCAAAATTTTATGATCCAAATTAGTGATGCGAACGTGTGAACAGCCATCTAGAATGAAAAGAATGAATTACAAAAATGCTCACAAAAAGTGGCAAGAGGTACATGGTTGTTTTCAGAATGTCGTATGGAGACAAAATGATCGATAATAAAATATACTAGGTGCCCCATCAAAATCGAAAGTTTATGTCACATGGAAGTTGACTGAAGTCTACTTGTCGAAAAATGCAGTTTCATGTCGCAAAGATCCACAAAATTTCATTCAATCATCTTCAAAAATAAAATAGTTATAGGGGCTTGCCACTTTTCGCGGACACCACGTGTGGTGTCGAGTCGATGGTTTTTTACCAAAGAAAGTTTCATTCGCATTGTTGGTAAATATGAACGAGTTGGTGTTCATCGATTTTTTAGCCATAGAGTTGTTCGTAAATAATTTTTTTTACATGACTATACAATTTGCAGCAAACGTTTTGTACGAGGAGTTTAGAGATACACACATGATAGAAATACTTCATCAATGTATTCACAAATTGAACTACAATAGAAGTTTTACATAAAGTTGGAAAATCCGGATATATCAGAATCAAAGTGAATTAATGTAATAGGGGAGTTTCCAGCCAAACCCGAAGCTTTTTTTTTTCATAGCCCGTCAGCTTCTCGTAATTTATCGGTAGAGTGGTAGATGTATTTTTTTCTCACCACGTGAATTCACTTTTATAGTCTTCTATAGTAAATGTCGTCTTCAGGTTTAACAGCGATTCTTATCCCATCTTATTTCACACCTTCTTCAACATGAACTACCTGATATCAATGTCTGTAATAGGATCTAATAATAAATTCTGTATTGAGCGTCGAATTCTCCATCTAAACCTCATCCAGCGCATTCATAAATATACCTCAAACCGTTGAATTTCAATCTGCTCGCAATTTCCATATCGGTGCCACTCTACTGAATAGGCTATGGGGCTGAATGTAATAATTCAAGAGAAACTGAGGATGTAATAACCCAAATTCCAAATCTTATTCACGAGATTCGTTTGTATCTTCCCGAGAAAGTTTAAAGCACTTTTCCATTTGGCAAGTCATTCGAGACCGCTTTCATTCAACGCTCCAGGCCCGGCTATAAAACCCTCAACAAGCAAGGAAAAGGTGAAACTCAACCCGGCTCAATCTAGAATCAATACCTTCTCCAATAAAACGAAATGGAAACTCTCTCATCCTGAGAAAACACTCCTTCATTAATTTCTTTCTTAATGCAGGACAATATCTCAATTTAACGTTCCTCATGATTCCGAGTTATAGCGAATATGGGCCGTAATTGGTCGTAAATTATGGGACATTGTCGCCTCGCAGCGTCACAAGAGGATTACAATCGAGGGCAGATCAAGGAACAAGAATATATCCGGAAAGGTAAGGAAAGAGACAAATAGTAATCATCTCCGTAGTCGGCATTTTTCCGGGACCAACCCTCTGAGTGAAACCGACGACTTGGTGCGACGGAGAGAGATTGCTGATATCTGAGACGATTGAGAGGAAGCGAGCAGTTTTTTTGCTTCAATTATCCCAGTTTTAGAACCAGAACTGAATATAAAAACTCCTTTAAGGTGTCAGAAAAAGAGAGGGTGAGTTATGGCAGCATGCTGAGTGTTGTGAAGCTTCATTCGATGAAGATAAAATAGGTGTCAAAAAGAAAACGAAAACGACTACGATACAAAGTAAAGCTAATGAATTTTTGAAAGTACTTAAAGACACAAATCAAATTGATGATGTCACAAAAAAGAAACTCACATGCTATAATGCTATTTCTCCAAAATTCTATTCATTACCAAAAATACATAAACCTTCTTTATCGATGAGACCTATAGTTTCATGTATTGGTGCTCCAACAGAAGCCATTGCATATACAAGACTCTTTTGAAGTAAATAATAAATTTAATAACACAAAAATACCTAATGACTACGTTTTGGCAAGTCTTGATGTGGTTTCTCTTTTTAGTAATGTATATTTAGAAGTTTGTCAAAGATCAATTCACAAAAATTGGTATCGTGTTAGCAATTATTGTAACATTAATGAAGAAACATTCATGAAAATTTTAACTTTCTTGTTCAATAACACATATTTCTCTTTTAACAACAAAATTTATAAACAAAGTTTTGGAACTCCAATGGGAGCTTCAATCTCCCCTATATTAGCTTCATATGTGATGGATGATGTGTTGGACACAGTAATTCCAGTACTATCATTTAAACCTTTTTTCATCAAAAAATATGTTGATGATATCATTGTCGCTTTACCAAAAGATGGCATTACTGAGATTCTTAGTACTTTCAACAGCTTTGACCCATATATTCAGTTTACAATAGAAACTGAGGATGATGATTTTTCCGTACCTTTCTTAGATACAAGATTCATACGTGGTCTTAATAACAAAATTCTTATAGACTGGTACAGGAAACCATGCAGTTCTGGAAGATATATTAACTTCGAGTCTTATCACAAGCGGTCAATGAAAATAAACCTTGTGAAACAGATGAAAGCTAGAGTACTCAAAATCTCAGATAGATCCTTTCATAAAAAAAACTAGATATTCTTTTCAAACTCTTTTCTGACAATGCTTATCCACCAAAATTACTGAGAAGTATTCTGTTCAGCACACCATTAAATATTGAAACAGATATTATATCTAACAAACTGAACATATCCATTAATAGCAATGTTGCTAATACTAATCCTACAAATCCTACAATTCCTACATTCACTTCACTTCCATATATAAAAGATATTACACCAAGATTGTCCAGGCTCTTTCATTCAGTATGTAATGTCAAAATAGCAAATAAAACTATTTTACCAATAAGACCAAAAGTGAAGGATAAAATTTCATTAACTTCCACTTCAAATGTAGTATATAGCATTCCTTGTCAGGACTGTGATAAAAATTATATTGGCCAGACTTCTAGAAGCCTGAAAAGTAGAATCTCCTCAAAAGTGATTGTAGACTTCATCCTGAAAGATGTGCTCTTGCTGATCATGTAAACAAATTTGACCATCGAATAAATTATAACTCAACTGAAATATTAGTTAAAGAGACACATATGACTAAGAGAACTTTTTTGGAAATGGCCTTCATATATCAAGACAAAAAATGTATGAATAAAAGAACTGATATAAATCATTTGAGTGAGATTTATTCCTTCTTATTGTCGTTAGACCACACTCTCCATATGAATAATAATATCTCCATAACTACTCAATTGGAAATGTAATTTTTTCCTAACTTACAAAACAACAGTCGTATATTTCAACAGTTGGTACTACATTACAGTTGGTACAAGATTACAGTTGGTAACATTGACTTGAAAATTACAGATTTCTTTTCTATTGACAACTGATTTGTGTCCCTTGGATACAATCAACAAGTCTTTTGTTTTTCGACTGAAATTTCAAAATTTTCTGTTATTTATATTCGTAAAGTCTTTTTTCCTTATTATTTACAATTTTAAGCTGTAATGTCACTATCCAAAGAACTAAAAACATGTCAACTAACCTCACTATAGTTGTAAGTAAAATTTTAATAACATCAAAATGTATAATTGACATAATAATTCTTTGTAGTTCCCTGAAGATGTAAATAAAATTTACGAAAGCTTGGAATAATCTCTATAAAAGAGTACACTTTTGACTTTGCTGCAATCCCCAATATTAACTGGTTTTATTTTATATATATATATATATATATACATTACTAAGTTCATGGGTTGAACCGCGTTGAGAGTTTATAACTCGACGTTTCGGCTCCTGCTTTGGAGCCATTTTCAAGAGTGTGACTGCGAGGCCTCTATCTGCCTACTCCTCGAGTCGTGGTCTTGAGAGATATCAAGGTCTCAACCTGCCTACTCCTTGATCTCAAAAGACGATCCGATGTTGGTTGCACTGTAGTATTTATAGGTGGTTGGCTACCTGGAGGTGGGCGGGTCTTACGGGTTTTCTCGTTTGTCTTGTCTGCTGGTGCCTGCTGTGTAGTTGGAGTTAATGGGATAATAATTGATTGCGGATAAGTTTCACGTGGCCTGGTACTTACGGTTGGAAGAAGGGGCTTCCAAATGGGGTTCAATTTACGGCTATCATCTTTAATGTTCAGGCAATCAGGCCGTTTTTCGATTTCGATGGCTTCTCTGATAAAACGAGAAGTTCTTGAACGTACTTGGGCGATGGTTTTCGTTTTCTCGAAATCTATGGGGTGACCCGTTTGGATGAAATGAAGAGCTAATGCGGAGCTGGTGTCTCGATTTCTAACTGAAAGGGAGTGTTGATAGGATCGAAAATGGATCTGTTTCGAAGTTTCTCCTATATAAGAGTGGGGGCAGATAGAACAGGGAATTTCGTAAATACCATGGTCTTCGTTGGGAATTTTGTCTTTTGTTGGTCTGATGAGGTGTGATAGTTTTTGTTCTGTGGTAAAGATGGTTTTGATATTTGCTTTTCTGAAAAGTCGACTGATTTTGTCCGTCACCCCTTTGATGTAAGGGAAGAAGACTTTGGATGGACGGTCTTCAACTTGTGGTTCGTTTTTGGTTACTAATGGTTTCTGAAGCTGTTTTTTGATGTTTCTGTCTATGTGGTCTGGTCTGTATCCGTTTTGTAGGAGAGCTTGTTTTACGTTGTGAAGTTCGGATTGTCTGTTGTGGTCGTCGGTTAGTCGGATGGAGCGAAATATCAGAGTATTTACGACTGAGTTGAGTTGTGAGGGATGATGGTGGGACTTGGAGTTGAGATATCGGTTGGTGTGGGTGGGTTTTCTATAAACCGTGTACGAGAAACCATGGTATTTACGAAATTCCCTGTTCTATCTGCCCCCACTCTTATATAGGAGAAACTTCGAAACAGATCCATTTTCGATCCTATCAACACTCCCTTTCAGTTAGAAATCGAGACACCAGCTCCGCATTAGCTCTTCATTTCATCCAAACGGGTCACCCCATAGATTTCGAGAAAACGAAAACCATCGCCCAAGTACGTTCAAGAACTTCTCGTTTTATCAGAGAAGCCATCGAAATCGAAAAACGGCCTGATTGCCTGAACATTAAAGATGATAGCCGTAAATTGAACCCCATTTGGAAGCCCCTTCTTCCAACCGTAAGTACCAGGCCACGTGAAACTTATCCGCAATCAATTATTATCCCATTAACTCCAACTACACAGCAGGCACCAGCAGACAAGACAAACGAGAAAACCCGTAAGACCCGCCCACCTCCAGGTAGCCAACCACCTATAAATACTACAGTGCAACCAACATCGGATCGTCTTTTGAGATCAAGGAGTAGGCAGGTTGAGACCTTGATATCTCTCAAGACCACGACTCGAGGAGTAGGCAGATAGAGGCCTCGCAGTCACACTCTTGAAAATGGCTCCAAAGCAGGAGCCGAAACGTCGAGTTATAAACTCTCAACGCGGTTCAACCCATGAACTTAGTAATGTACATATTTCTGACCGCGGAAACCTTTCCGAACATATATATATATATATATATATATATATATATATATAAATAATTGAAAATAGAGTATATTTCGTTTTAATTCCGAGAGTTCCAACCTCTGACAGCTGTTTCGTGGTCACCCACTCATTAGAAAGGATTTATGGTGCTCTCGAAATCGAAACGAATCCACTCAAGAATCAGTTCTGTTATATAAATAATCACATAATTTTTTAAAAAATATTTATGTTAATAATATATAAATTATATTAATTTTAAAAAATTTACAAATTCAAAAATCTAAAATTTTAAAAATGAAAAATTTAAAAATTCAAAAAATATTGAAAAATCTTCAAAATACAAGAATCTAAAATTTTAAAAATAAAAGAAAAACAGAAAATTGTAAGATTTAAAAATATAACAGACAATGAAAGGGTAAATGGTATCACAGTATACACTTTTGGTTCATTTATCATTCTATAATATTCATATAATATGCATCCAAACTATAATAGACTCTATCGGAAAGAACTTTTTTAACTGCTTTTCTGAAGCTAACGTTGGACGATATATCTTTAATATCATTCAGAAGGGTTCATTTTGCAGACGTTATATATAATTGAATCTTATATCTTTTGTTTCAGAAAGACTCTGCTTGAGTTTTCAAATTTCATTTACTATCATGTGAGACTCGTATGATGGAAAATCAAATTATCTGAAAAACTGAAAAAGCAAGCAGAGTGTTTCTGAAACAAAAGATATACTGTATATGACTGCTAGTCTCTGGATCAAAACATGAATATAAAAACACAACGCTGGTACCGTTCCACAAAAAATATACTATTTATGAAAACCACCAATGTTAATATATGCGTCAAACCTCCAACTCCAGCATCCCGCAATGAAAACAATTGAATCCATTTCGGATTTTAATGTTACAAATAGCCCGAAGTGACGGCGAAAAGTTCTCCTTCACAAACAGCTCTCTATTTGTATCCCCCTTCTGCGTAACCCTCAGAACGTTTGCCCTTTGACTTTGATTCCACGAAGTTGCAGGGTTTCGGGGCATATGCTGATCCTATATTGTTTTCGGAGGCTGAGAAAACGGCGTTTTTCGCGATGGGTTTCGCACAATTGTGAGGATAATATGCCTCATGATTTTGAATATTAGTAACTGGCAATTGAGAATTGGTGGAAAACCGGTTGTTTTTTTTTAATGAAACAGTTACTTTGAACTTATTGTTTCAAATTGAAACGGAGAATTTCTGATTAAATTAAATAATTGTTTCAGTAAAACCGTCTTGTAAACGCAGTAACTTTTGAGTAGTAGTACCACGAGTAACTGAATTTTTCACAAAAATTTCACTCATGTGTTGAAATGTCCATAAAAAGTGTTGAATTATCAGGAGTAATACCACGAGTGCTCACAATACTATCGATAGTAATTCTGTCAGAAATCAACGATATCAAATTGCTTGGTAACACCACGAGTCCTTTAGGAAGGACGAGTGGTGTTATCTCGAAGCAATTTGATCGAGTTTAAGATTTCTGACAGAATTATCGATAGTATTGTGAGCACGAGTAGTTGTTATTGAGATAATTTCACGAACCAACAGAGTAAAAAAAGTTCCATTGTCTCGAATTCTTCAATTGTTATAGATAATGCCTGATAGACATCAAGTCTCTCAGACTAACATTCATATTAGCAGCAAGATGATATTATATTCTCCGTTGTTGTTTGGATACGTGGTTGCCATGACGGTGTCGTCTCATTTCAGTACCTCTCATTTGAGGACCAATGCAAAATTTACCTGTTTTTGTCTCATTTACGGACCTAGCCTACGATACAAGTTTGAACCGAACTACTTGCGGACCTTTCAATAATCTATTACCAGAGATAATCAACAACGTTTCAATAATATGACGGTTGCAGTAATTAAGGATTTTCAGACGAAAGTGTATATCTCGTTAAGTTCACCCTCGAAAAACTTTTCCTATGTTTCATAAGACTTTTCTACTGAATAAGCTACAATCGCGTAAAGTTTTCTATATATCTATAAGTTGCGAGCTAGGTTAGTTCGCTCAGGTTAGATCAGATTAACAAAATAATATACTCAAAATAAATTTTTCTTCAACTTCCAAGTTCCCAACTTGCGAGCTAGGTTAGTTCGTTCAGGTAAGATCAGACTAATAAAATACCTACCTAAATGTAAATTCTTTTATAACAAAATGTGTTCAAATACCGAATGAGAATGTTTTTGAATGTTTCTATTAATTACCGAATTTTATATATTGTACAAAAAAGTTGCAGGTGTATTATTAGCGTCTAGGCCTAGAGAGGTTCTCGTCTAGAGGTCCTAAAATGGTACTTCATGTTATGGAAAATTTTACGGTCCTCAAATGATACATACGGGACCGAGGTCCTCAAGTGATAGGTCCGCAAGTGAGACCGTCCCGCCATGACAAAGTACTAATATTGCAGGAAAGGAGGGTTTCATACGGCGAGTGAAATTATCGGAAGTAATTACACAAGTGCATCAAAATTATCGATAATTTTCCATGAAAGCATGTTTACATGAAAACTGCATGTGTTTATTTTCATATTTTGTCGAAAGAGCCCGACTCCGAAGGGGGAGGGACAAAATATGAAAATAACTGAATGCTGTTTTTTACTGGCAACATGCTCAAATGGAAAATTATCAGGTTTATTTTGATGCACGAGTGTGATTCGGTTGAAACTTTTATTTCAAATGGCGCCATTTATACAACAATAGTAAGTTTATGCTAAAAACCTTTGATGTTGCCGTTATGTTTATGATGATGCTTGTGCTAAAATTGACTAAATCCACCCTTGGAGAGATTGCAAAGTTAACATGATACTAAACAAAATAAAATTCGAGTTATGTGAGACAGAAGTGAAATATTTTGGAAAGTTGCTCACAGATAAAGGGGTGAAACCAGATCCCTCAAAAATTTTCTTCTATGAAATTGTAACCCGATGTTAGGTCCATATTTGGCCTGGCTAGCTTTTTTATCATTCGGAGGCAAGGGAGTAAGTAAGAAATATGGTGTTTCCAGGCCAATCTCTGTAAAAAGACCCTAACTATGCTGAAAAAAAGGTTCAACCCCAACTTCAAACAAAAGACACATTAAAATATAAATATTTAATAATTTCAATGGTTGCCTATTATAATGTTAATAGAATAATTTATTCTTGACATGTAACCAAAAGAATAGGTTCTCCAAGTCGTAATTCAAGAAATTATAATAGTTTTTGTCTTACCTAGTCCGAAAGCATTCAAACCTTACACAAGTAGACATTTACTAAAGAATCACGACTTTGGTTTCGTTGCTCCCTTTTGGTCTCCATAAATAAATGTTTCCACGGAAATCTCTAGCGTTGAGTTTGCCCCAATATGCTCTTCGGCTTTACAATACCATGACAGGCTTTACAATACCATGACAGGCCTTACAATACCATTACAGGTTTTTTCATACATCACAGGCTTCACAATACCATCACAGGCTTTACAAGACCATCACAGGCTTTACAAGACCATCACCGGCTTTACAATACCGTCACAGGCTTTACAATACCATCACAGGCTTTACAATACCATCACCGACTTCACAATACCATGTGAGCTTATATTACTTTGTTGAATTGGCCATCAATTTTTAATTGACCGATTAGTCCATATACTGTCTGTCTTATATTTTCTTAAATTATCTCTTAAAGTCTCTCGTATATTAATGGCATAGCTATGGCAAAAAGAAAAGGAAATTTTAAAACGTTCTTTTATAAAAAAAAATATTTATAAGTTTAATTCTCGTGAAGCGAGTTACCTTTAATAGATCTTTACATAACTAGAATATTCACCCCTCATTTGTGTCGTCCAGCAATATTAGGTAGGTTGTCGAAATTAAATAAACTCAAAATCAACCTTCAGCGAGCTTCAGCGGTGCCAGGTCAGAAATGGACTAATGGTGTTTCAAACACTTTCGTCCTCTCCATAACTGATTTTAATAAAAAAAAACATTTCCTTCTTTCTTTCATTGTTTCCACAACTATCATGCGCATGTCAGTGAACTATATCAAATAGACTAGCATTCTGCGATTTTAAAAACTACATAAAAACGATAACGAACATATTTTTCTCTCTCTCTTTTCCATAAAAGTAGAACTTTGTGTAAACAAATTCAATGCATTGAGCCTACTTTAACAAATTCGAATCTAATCTAATCTAATTACATGGATAATCAAATTTAAGTATACAAAATATATAAAAAATAATATTTGATGCACATACAGCATAATGGATCACTACTTAATTAATATCGTTCAGAATAAGTCTTAACAACATTCTACGAAATACGTTTTGTGAGGTAGTCCATTCTAAATCAGTAGCAGCATTAAAACATATGCTACAATTGGAGCTCTAGCAGATATATGTAACGTGGGAATATTAAACATAGTAAGAGTACGTGTTCTTCTTGGTGGAACATTGAATCTTATCAAAGCCAAAATCTCAGGGGAGTTGATTTTGTTATTAATGATCTTGAATAGAAATATCAAAACCGAAAGTTTCCGTCTGTTTTCCAGGGACAATATTTTAAACTCGTTTCTAATTTGTTTAAACATGATATTTCTTCAAGTACAGATATCTTAAAAATTTATTTTGTATTTTTTCAAGAAGGTGTAATGTCGACATATATTCTCCAAACCAAATATGAACGCCAAATTCCATTTTGGACCTTATTAGACTATAATATAAAACTTTAAGAGCATCTATGAAGTGAACTGTTTGTCTAATTATGTATCCCAGCAAGCGATTCGCCGATTTGAAAATATTTCTGATATGCTTAGTGAAAGATAACGAGCTGTCATAAGTAATGCCCAAATCTTTAACTTCTTTGCAACATTTTAAATTCTCCTGGGCAATTCTATATTAAAAAATTATTGGCTCTCTTACACGTGTTATCGTCATGGAGAAACATTTTTTTACGTTGAAGCACAGTTTGTTAGTCAAGCTCCATTCATAAATATTAATTAAATCTTTTTGTAGTAAAACACAGTCTCTAACAGTATGCACCCCCCTGTAAATTTTCAGATCATCAGCAAATAAAAGACATTCAGAATGCTTTATTACTGAAGGTAATTCATTGATAAAAAGTAGGAATAAGAGTAGTCCCAGATTGGATCCTTGAGGAACTCCAGAATTAGCTTCAAATTTACCAGATGAATTCCCATTATGTTTCACTAACGAAGACCTATTTTGTAGGTAACTACAGATCAGTTTGATAAATCCGTCGTTCAGCCCAAAACCATTCAATTTTGACAGCAGTACATCATGGTCTACCATGTCGAAGGCTTTACGAGAATCCGTATAAATAGTGTCCAGTTGATTTTTATTTTCCAAAGTTTCATAAGCGAAATTAGTAAAAATAAATAAGTTTGAGCTGATTGATTTATTTGTTACGAAACCGTGTTGTTGAGATACTAGACACCTACTTTCCGACATATTGATATAGATTGGAATATATTATTTGTTCGAAAAGCTTGGCCGTGCACACATTATTGATATAGGTCTGAAATTTTCAGTAAGCATTTTGTTACCCGATTTATAAATTGGCGTAATTACGGGTGTTTTCCAAAAGGATGGAAAGACATTGGTATAAATTATCAAATTAAAAATGTGAACTAATGGTTCCTTTAACCAATCACCACAATCTTTGATAATGTAAGGTGGAATTCCGTCCACCCCAGCAGCTTTTTTAGGTTTAAGTTTTTTTATCGCATTTACAAAATTCTCTACAGAAATAGAATTAATAGCAAAAAAATCATGTCCTGTATTGTTCGTTGAAAAATCTAAATTGTAAGACACTTTCAATGGTGAATATACTGATGAAAAGAAATTTGCAAATGCATCTGCAGTGCCTTGTTCATTAATCTCTACCCCTTTGTGAATAAAATTTCCATAATTTGTATTATTATTTCTCGTATTGTTAACATGATTCCAAAAATTACTTATATTTGTAGATAGATTTTGTTCAAGTTCTTTTATACTTGCGTTCTTCTAACTAATAGGAAGAAGAGCTGTCGTCTGAATGCAGTGACCATTCTTTAACAAATCGAATCGAAATAGGAAGAAGAAGCGCTGTCATCTAAAATAACATTAATCATATCATTGTAAACATTTCTTCTTGATAACCACAAAATTATGGATTTGATTAAATCACCAGAGATATCCGTGGGAACCAATTATATTTTATGTGAAATAGGATGGTATGTCTCTAGGAAATTTATTTCATGTGGTGATTGAATGACAAGTGTTTGAAAATTTCCCCTTGTGACCTGTTTATACGAGGAAAATAACTATGTACCGTAGACAACGTTACAAAATAAATAAAAAACCCCGAGAGTATCGATGATCTGAAGAGGCTATTAGGAAATTTTTCGAATATGGTGGAAAATTTAAAGAATTTAGCAAATATACATGAATTCGAGTGGAAAATATTACATGAAAATAAAGTTTAACCGATAAAAATGAAATGTGTTCAAAAACACATTCGAAATAGTTTAATCCACTGAAAAGTGTTACCTTTTAAACAAATTCATCATCTTTTGCCATTGGATGTAATCTGACGCAGGATAAACATCCAGTATCCTATGATTTCTGAGTTCAGAGGCCAGTAATTTACAATTAAAAAACATTGAGGAACTCCACAACATTTTTTATGGTAAAATTTGTTTCAACGAAACGTCCAGGTTTTCGGAAAAAAAAACCTCAAAAGCAGAGCTTGTGCGAGCAAGGGAGATCCGAGACCTACACAGCTCAAACAAAATTGATACTCATGAGCAAAAATAAGTTCAAAATGTGGAACACGTTCCCTAGCATACAATATTGCTCGTTCTACCTACACTTTTATATGTTCATTTTATGAGATACCTCCGATGGTTTACCGAACACTGTCTTTCAATTAAGCGTGGGTGCAAGAATAAAATAAATTTTTGATGTGACCCCAAACATAAAAAAAGGAGTTAGATCAGGTGTTCATATCCAGTTGTTACTGTTGAGAATAGAAGTTTCTATTCACATTTATGTGTAGTTGATCTATTCGGACCTACCTTCGTCTGCTTCTCTCTTCCTCCTCAACCGGTGATCGACCCTGCCACCTTTAACAAACTCCACGAAATCGTACTGCGTGACGCTAGGTGCGACGTTTCTGCGGCCGTAGACCGCGAAGTTGGCGCCCCACGGCAGCGTAAAATTGAACCGGATGAACGCCGGTTGCTTGTTCCGGAATTCGCTGTTCCAGAAATGGTACGGCGGGATCGTGGCCGAGTGCAGCGTGTCGAGCTCGCGCTGCTCCAGCAGCGGTAAAGGCGACCACTGCGTCTGTGGCTGGCTGCGCTGCTGTTGCTGCAAGGATGGTTGCTGCAGCGAGCTGTGCTGCGTGGTGGCGCTGGCCGAGTGCTCCGCCGTGCTGGTTGGGAGGGATTCTGTGGAAGAAATTCATTTTGAAAATGGTTTGAAGGCAAATAATCAGTCTGTGTATTATTGATATCGTTCAGCTGAATAATCTAGTGTGTATGCATTTCAGAATTTGCTTTTTGAGAAATCCGTTTTGACAGGCGCGAGCAAAAGAGTGTGGAACTATACTTTTGGAAGGACCTCGCACTTTTTAAAGGAAAATGGTTCTCGGTGAAATTGTCTGAATTTTTAGTATGTTGTAGTATTCGATGTACTGATTGAACGTGCTGAATCGCAAAGTTCGTTGATGGATAGATTTTAAAATCAAGTTCAATTTAAAAATAAGTAATTTTTATTTAATTATTGTCTCGGGATTTGAAAGTGCCAACTGAATGTTTTTCGCTCTTATTATCAACGTTTATATCATTATGTACAGAGTGAAAAATAAAAACATCTTAGTAATGTCTGAAAATTCGATGTAATGATGATATAATTTCGGCATGCGATATACTATTCTAATTCCATCATTAATCATAATTCATTCATTTCGTACAGGGTGAATTGAAAAATTGGTGAAATATATGGCTAGTTTTTTCGTACACATCCTGTATATTCAAGTGAATTATCATCGTCCGAAGATAGCTGATACCGTATTAACATGATTTTGTTGGGATATATGGGGTGATCATGAAAATTTTCTATGATAAAAATGACAAAATATGAACGTTTCAGAAATCACCCTGTAATTCACTATAAACTCGTTGAAATTCCTTCACTATCATTTAGTATATTCATCATTCTCTCCTCAATACTGTCAATACTATTAATTGAGAAACTCATTACCATTTGCATGACGAGTTGAAGGAACTTGTTCACGCGTACATTCTATTAGTGGCCAAGATTTTTCACAAATGGTGAAACAAGAGAATGTGGAGATCAAAATAAATATAACATTATATGCAAGGTAATAAACAATGACCAATTCCATCTACCATTTAGGAACTGACGAAATATACGAATATATGAATATATGGATGAACCGAAAAAATGCAGTTGGCACTTTCAAATCCCGAGACAATAATTAACTAAAAATTACTGATTTTAAACTTGATTTACTTGATTTCAAAATCTATCCATCAACGAACTTTGCGATTCTGCACGTTCAATCAGTACATCGATTACTACAATAAAAATTCGGACAAATTCACCGAGAAACATTTTACCTATAAGAAGTGCGGGGTCCTTTGCATTGTATTTAATGTTTTTTTTTACAGTATGTTAGTATAATTGACCTAATTCAGACTGAACGTAATGTCAATAGTGTCCACCATCACCTACATGAAAAACCAGTTATCTTACCATAACGAAAACAGACAGAATCTGGTTTTATGGTGGAAAATAGCCACGAACCCAGATAACACATAGACATCCAATGGATATCCACTCTACATTCACTATGGACATGCTGAATGTGCTATCGACGCCCTCTTTATATCCAAAGGATATACTTTGTGTGTTCAATAGATGTTCGGGGAGACCAACCTGTCCAAACTATCTATGAGAAATCCTTCATGGATAATCATAAGACACCCTCACGAGATGTTCATGAGATATTCTTCCTAGATATTGTAAAGATTTCCTTCAGAGATATCCGAGAGATATCTTTCGAAGATAGTAGTTGCGATCTGGAGGAAAATGAAAAAATGGCATTGAACGAAAAAATTATTAATAAACACTGCACAGGGATTCTCATGTTTCGATTGGATGTGTATCGACTATCTGTCACCTTTCGAAAGTCTTCTCGACATAGAGAGAGGGGTGATTCTCATCACATGTCAAAAGTTAGTCGAGAGCTAAGGTCTCAGCAGACGACGTCGCTCGTAATTTCTATAAAAAATATTTGACATTTCATTCTAACCTATCATTTGTGTCCGTTTCAGTTGTGCCCTGAAAATTATCAACAAAAATATTTCAATACAATTCAATTTATTTCTTCTAAGAAACATGCAGCATGAGCAAAAAAGTGCAGAATTAACCTTCGTAATGGGATTTTGAAGGACCCATAGTACCTTTACTTAAGTCATTATTTTGAATATAAGTACCCTGTGCTGCTGAAAAGTGTCTTTCGGTATGGGTGAGGAAACGAATTTCCTTGATGAGAGGATATTACGATATGTTTTCAATACTTGGGTTTTCAATAGACTTTTACCAAAGCGGTAAATATCAGTTGAGGTATCAGAATTGTCTCTAGACAGCTGTTGTATATCACTCAGGAAATTGAGTCATGTGCCAGAATATTAAAAATAATAAATTATGAATGTATATTTGAAAACTTTCATTGCAGTACGGACAGTCTTGCGAAAGAAGTTGATGTGTCACCTGCAGAACTCATTATTGATATTTTGTAGGTCAATTTCTACAAAATTTGAATTTTGACGTAGTGATTCTACTCCAAGATGTGACTAATGGCGTTAAGGAATACTCAGTTTCAATAATTTGCATAACCGGTCAGATTGAAATCGACACAGAATCCAACAACGGTTTGCATTAACTGGCATATCTGGTTATCGTATCAAAGGGTCCTTTGTTTACCTGCGATATCAGCCAGTGAAAATTGCTTACATATCTTAGAGCATGGCTGGACGAATTGATTTCCACGTATTCAGATGAATGGTTTGGTATTTGGATGATTCCTTCGAAAATTTTGAGGGCTTTTTGTGGACCACGAAGAAATTGTCAACGGACTTGATCCACGGCAATATTTTTATGAGACTGCCTTAGAAAAAAAAAAAAAAAAGAATAGCACACATTGTGTGTATAATCATCAATCAATAACTGACTCAATATTTCACAAAACTTGGAACAACTGTCAGGATCATTTTCATTCAACTCTTGTCCATTCTGCATTTTTAAAGGAAATAATTTTACTTTTTCCAGAATTCGATGAATGCTGCTTTCAGAAACTCCAGAAATAGTCTGAAGTTGTCTCAGAGATTGAAAGTTGTCCATTACTGCATGTTCTACAACTGCATCAGCGACCTCTTTATTTCTCATAAGCTTTTCTTGTTTACGATTTTTATTTTGCACTGATCCTGATTTATTAATTTTATCACGATATGTTTTTTCTGGATGAATTTTCCCTAGCTCACACAAGTCTCTCGAAGACTTCCGAGGGTTGCGCGTAGGGGTGCAACAGGTTGACAATTTTAACAACAATTTAACAATTTTTAACAATTTCATTGAAAATTTGAGATGAAGCTCTAGCACATTGTCTAATTTGAAAATACGTAGATACAATTAATAGTCTCTTATAATTGTAAAAACAATTTTCTTAAGTTTCCAAATGATTGAATGAAGTGAATCTAATATACCAATATACCAAACCTCTTAACCAAAGACATGCGTACAAAAACACATTTAAGAACGTTTGCATTACTTTGACGTACACACAGTGATTTGGGAACCAACAAATAAACTAGGAATTATTATTATTATTATTATTGATATTCAAAGTTAATATGAATTGTAACTAGATGCGTATGTCGTGCATTGATTCCACAAATGTTGAGAAATGGTTGAATCTTTCATGTGATGATATCATTTCAGGTGATGAAAAAAAAATCATCACGAGGATGAAAGTACCATGAAGACGATTTGGTGGAAAAGTTCCCCCTCGAAATGAAAATCGACAGGTCTGGCAATTTTAAATTTTTTTTACAAATAATAATTTTTTTTTTTCATTTATTAATGTCACTATCTGCCATTTACACTAATTTTAGTTAATAGTTATTTATGCAACAAGTGCAAAAAGTGAATGTTTATTGCACTCGACGTGAAATTGTCCGACGAGGCCGTTAGGCCGAGTTGGACAACACGTCGAGTGCAATAAACAATTTTTGCACGAGTTGCATACAACATTTTTCTACGTTCATGCAAAAAGCAAAAAATGATTTATTGAGGTGCTTGAATACTTTATTATTAATATCGATTTGCATTGAAATAGGAACTAATACGTTACGAACAATTTAACTCAAACTTTATTTTTACCCTCAATGTTGAAAGTGAATGAACAATTGGTGCAATTTTCAATATGAATATTTCGTAGTGAAGTACCTATTGCCAATCTCACAGAATATCTGCTAAATATGTAGTAGGTTTAAACGTTTATGTTTGTCATGATGACAGCACGTTGAAGTAGAATGACAGATGAGTGCAATAAAAACTTTATTGCACTAGTGCAATAAAGAACTTCTTTTTCCACTGAATATAGTTCAATAAAGTTTTGCATTTTACATGAATGTAGAAAAATTCTAATTAAAATTAAATCCACAATTATATCAAAATATGTTTGCACCACATGGTTTGATCTATAGTTATCACGCTGATTCAATTATTAGTTAATCCTCAATTAGTTAGGCCGAATTATAATTCAAATTGTTGCAAACGGCCGCTTGTCAAACAAAATCTAATAGAAATTAACATGAGTCAGGTCATAAAAATATACATTGTTGAATTGTTAAAATTGTAAAAAAAATTGCACCGACACTTTAAAATAAATTAAATTTAACATAAAAAATAATGTATGCAATAATAAATAAAATAATATAAATAAAGTTGTATAACACAGCACATTAAGTTCAAAAAAAAAAATGTAATAAATAGATAAATAAATATATAGATCCTGATACTGGTATCTTGGTCACAATATAGAGTAAATATAGATACATTAACTGGACTAAATTATAAATTGTCCCTGTTGGGTAAGGTTGGTGAAAAAATGACCTGAAAGAACTTTTGAATATTATTTATAGACAACCTGCTCAAGAAGAATGTTCGTCATAGATGATCTAAACCAGTTATGCTCTTTATTACTTCTTATATTCCATGGAATATGATTGTACATTTTTGCTGCGTTATATATCAATGAGTTTTTAATCATATTAACAGAAGAAATAGGAAGTACTACCTTCTTGGCGAGTGTCATTGACGTTATAGAAGAATTTATTTCTGGAAACCAAGCAAACTGTTTCAAGGATTAACAGAGATGGAATAGTTAATAAATGATTTTTTTTTGTACAGTGACTGTTAATACATGATATTGATGAAGCTATTTCAGCCTACTGTTTGATGAAATAGAGCTTCTGTTGTTGAAGCTAATCACATTTTATCATTTCAAAATGATTCATAAAGCTCATGGCAGCTGGAATCAGCCTGTGAAAGTTGCAAACCGTGGTTTATCAAACTGAGAATATGTACAGGTCCTTTGGCGATAATTTTCTGTCACCTGATTCATGGTAAACTAAAATTTAAATGCGTATAATCAAGTGTTTTGTGTTTTCTTCATGGTAATACGCGATTTACATAAGTTCTTTTTTTTTTAAGTATCAACAGATTGTTGGTTGTTTTGTTACTGATCCATCATGTTTCTGAAATCTTTAATCACACTCCTCAACTCATCCAAACTGTGGAAAAGGAAGAAAAATTCACTAGAGGTACGTTCTTTCTTTTTTATTTCCCCCTTTTTTGTTCTCAAAATGTTAAAATTATGAAGATGTTCAGGGTTGAGGTGAAAACGGAAGACGGTGTAACCTAAGTTTCCATTCAAGAATTTTACCAACGTTTGCTGAGGGTTTAGGTATGGAAGAAAGGACCCCGCACTTTTTATAGGTAAAATGGTTCTCGGTGGAATTGTCTGAATTTTTAGTATATTGTAGTTTATCCACTGTACTGATTGAACGTGTAGAATCGCAAAGTTCGTTGATGGATAGATTTTGAAATTCAAGTTAAAAATCAATAATTTTCATTTAATTATTTTCTCGGGATTTGAAAGTGACAACTACATTTTTTTTTTCGTTCTTATCATCAACGTACCTTCATATTACTAAATATCATTCAGATGGTGCACATTATATCATTATGTACAGAGTGAAAAATAAAAACATTTTAGTAATGTCTGAAAATTTGATGTAATACTGAAATATTGATGAAATTGATTAGGCATGCAATATACTATTCTCATTCCACCAATAATCACAATTTATACATATCGTACAGGGTGATTTGAAAAATTGGTGAAATATATGGCCGGTTCTTTCGTGCATATCCTGTATATTCAAGATAGCTGACACCGTATAAACATGATTTCGTTGGAATATATAGGGTGATCATAAAAATTTTCGATGATAAAAATGACAAAATATCAACGTTTCAGAAGTCACCCTGTAATTCACGATTGCCTCGATGAAATTCCTTTATTATGGTTTAATATATTCATCATTCCCTCCTCAACACTGTACCAAAAATTAGGTATCCTACTATGACTAGTTTCATAGTTGTTATAAATTTAGAAACTTATTACCAATTGCATTACGATTTGAAGGAACTTATTCACACGTACATTCTACTAGTGGCCAAGATTTTTCAAAAATAGTGAAAGGTGAGAATGTGTAGATCAAAATAAATGTAAAAGAGGGTGAAGATTACAGATTGCAATCACATCAGATATATGAATTAAATAATGTAAGGTACAAATAGTTAAGTGAATTTTGATTTTTTAAGCTTTGTCGAAATAAAAAACAAACTATATGGGAAAAGTGAAAATGATTGATAGAACGCTTTTATTTCTAATAGGAGAATTTTAAGCTGGGCAGTGACGGTTTTTCCCAATGCGAGTTCCACTCGGATAAAGGTTTCCATGATTTTTATATTTGCTGGCTATCAATAGAAACATATAGACATCTATTATATTTCATCAATATAGGTAATTCAATATGTAGGTAAAGGTAATAATAATCATCAGTGAAGGAACTAATTGATTTTTCTTTTTCATTCATTCACTTTCTGTCAACGACAGAATCAAAATGTACCTGATAGCCGCTATGGTTTTTTGTTGTATGAAAACCGTAGCGCTGCTTCGGGGGAGGTGGAGTCGGTTAAGGCTGTTCCTTGTCACCTTCAGTGATAAGTGATTTCCCGTACCAAGGCCTCATACACGATTGGACGAGTCCAAATATCCAAGCATTAAGAATTTTATCTGGGTCATGCCTGAGTTGTAAGTCGTAACTATGTGTCGTATATTCAGTCAGTTCCTAAATAGTGGATGGAATTGGATGGACCGTCATTGGTCAGCAACCTGCATATAATATTATATTTATTTTGATCTCCACATTCCCACGTTTCACCATTTTTGAAAAATCCTGGCTACTAGTAGAATGTACGTGTGAACAAGTTCCTTCAACTCGTCATGCAAATGGTAATAAGTTTCTCAATTGATAACTATGAAACTAGTAATAGTAGGAAACTGAATTTTTAGGACAGTGTTGAGGAGAGAATGATGAGTATATTGAATAATAATAAAATAATTTCACCGAGTAAATCGCGAATTACAGGGTGATTTCTGAAACGTTGATATTTTGTCATTTTTATCATCGAAAATTTTCATAATTACCCTATATATTCCAACAGAATTATGTTTATACGGTATTAGCTATCTTCGGAGGATGATAATTCACTTGAATATACAGGATATGTACCAAATAACCGGCCATATATTTCATCAATTTTTTAAATCACCCTACGAACTATATAAATTGTAATTAATAATGGAATAAGTAAAGTATATTGCATGCCAAAATAATTTTAACAATATTTCATTATTATATCGAATTTTCAGACATTACTAAAATATTTTATTTTTCACTCTGTACATAATGATATAATCTGCACCATCTGAATGATATTTAGTAACATGAAGGTACGAAAAAAATGCAGTTGTCACTCGAGAAAAGAATTAAATAAAAATTACTGATTTTTAACTTGCCCTGTATTTCAAAATCTATCCATCAACGAACTTTGCGATTCTACACGTTCAATCAGCACAGTGAATACTACAATATACTAAAAAGTCAGACAATTTCACCTAGAACCATTTTACCTATAAAAAGTGCGGGGTCCTTTGTTGTTTAGGTACTGCATTGAGAAAATCTTGATTGGCAGTTGGTCTGAATCTCTTTGGATTCACAAGTGCCTCTATCTCTCATGACCGATTTCACTTACTGATTCCTGAAATTAGGAAATACTTAAATCGAATTTAGGAATGCTCCAGTAAAATTTGCGTTTCACCAGGCGTTAAGAAATTACCTAACGTACTTAGATATTTTCTATCACTATTAAGCATAACTATCTCTACGTGTGGTGAAATGCAAATTTCACTTGGGTATTCCTAAATCCGATTGAGGTATTTCCTAATTCTAGTAATCAGTTGGTGAAATCGGCCATCAGTCAAGTTTTGTAACTTAAGACTTTCGAAATTGACATCTACAGAATTCTAAAAGCCCTGAAAGTCCACACCCATTTTATCTGGAAAGTTTCAACATAGTAATTAAATTGGTTTAGTAATATATCATGATTCTGAGTTGGTATGAATTCGGATTTGATAATTCAAAATTACGGTATTTTAAAATAAAAAATTTCACGCCGGTATCTGGAAATTTTTCAATATCGTCTTTGAAATTTTACCTCGACTAGAAATTTCAGCCTACTAATGAAATGTTGATTTACTACCCATTTCAGCATATTTACTTGAAATTTCGACTTCCGAGTTTAGAATTCTCTGAACACAGCATTTTCCTGTACATGTGGACTCGAAAAAAAAAAATCTACCCATTCCAGGAACAGAAAACCAAGCATTCTAATTTCAGGATATTGCAATTTCACCCAGACTGAGTGCAATTCCTGAAAAGTCAATCAAACAAGCAAAAACGCCTTTCAATCTTCCCAATTTCACACTTCGAACCGGAAGTTTTACCTGTTTAAATCACGAGAAGTTAGTTAATGTAAAGAGTTGCGTTAACTCGTTAACTACTGACAATGACATACAATAATTGCCCTCTCATCTCCATAAAGCCCGCCCCGAGTGCTTTAGTTTTCAAAGTTGGAGAAAGAAAAAAAAAAGCGGAAATTACATTTAGCTGCATAGATAAATTAGTTGGGGCGAACGCAGTCGACTCGCGTCGCAGCCAACTTTTCCTTTGAGATGTTTGAGGAGGTTCTTTAATGCAATTATGTTAGGTATTATTGACGGAGCCTCCAACGCCAACTTGAATTGCTTCTCGTCTCCTATTTGTTGATGTGTTCGCGGTGTTAGAAGATCTTATAGCTATCCAAACGAAGTGGCTTACACATTTACCATGTAATAACATAAATACGACATGATACGAAGATAAAAGTGTTAGAAAAAAAGTGCCTTCAGTTGTAGATGTCACTAAATATTTTCCTCACATATAATGGTAATACTGTACAAAAACAGAGACAAAATAATTCCGAACAAATTCAAAATAATGTTTCCGCCTACCTCGTATTAACATGTCTGTTTAATTGTCTTCAATGCTAATGGAATCGACCTTAATGAATCATATTAATGATCGATTTGTTATTAAGGTTCATATAAAGTCAAATATTTCGCGTTTCTGAACTGTAAGATGGCACTGACAAGATATGTTTTTCATACCATAGCGACAGCGATCTTTCATACTATTTCCAAATAAATTACAGTTTTCCGCTGGAATATCTTCCGAATATCCAACGGTCAAACCCTACTGCTAATGCATTGGTGCCAAATCTCAACATTGTTACAGGATTATTAATTATATATGATTTATGGAATTCGAAAAAGGAAAGGTATCTCTCATAAACTTCGCGAAGCAAAATGGTTGAACATGGAAAACAGGAGAGTTCTTCACAGTGCTTGTCTATATCATAAGATTTTAGTAACGAAGGTACCCTCTTATTTGAATCGCAAAATCACTCACAGAACCGATGTCCACAACTTGAACATAAGGTATAAGGGAACTCTCACGCCCCCCTCTTTCAAAACTCAAACATTTAGACGATCTTTCAGTAATCAAATTACATCATTGTACAATCTCATTCCCGCACATTTCAAGAAAGAAAGGTTAGAAAATTTCAGAAAAATGTTAAAAATTATTTATTTGAAACAAAACAATAGAAGAGACAAAGAGTTATTCTTTCTTCTTTTTTTTTCTCTCTTTTTAGTGTTAGAATTACAAAAATCAACATCAACAAATTTCCATTCTTTTTTTTTAACAGGAAATCTATACTTTTTTCATTATTATTTTTTATAGTATTATAAAAATATATGTGAAGAGACATGTATGGAGACATTTCATGGGTTAAGTGGAAGAACAATTCATTTAGCGAAGTTATTCTCTGGATGAATTGAACTTCGCCCTTTATTTTCACCAAATATGATTTATAGGATTTTTTTTGTAATATTCTTTTGAAAATAATAAAGACCTATATTATTATTATTATTATTATTATTATTATTATTATTATTATTATTATTATTATTATTATTATTATTATTATTATTATTATTATTATTATTATTATTATTATTATTATTATTATTATTATTATTATTATTATTATTATTATTATTATTATTATTATTATTATTATTATTATTTTTTTTTCCTTAGGAGTGTACCAGTCAGGCCCTGTCTCCGGTGCTCCGACCCATCCGGAGGGCGCGCTGGTGTCGTTAACCCCAATAACCACTCCCTACATCCGTAGGGTGAGTGATTATTGGGTCCGAGAATCGTGTGCCCTGAGTAGACGAAGCGAACCAAGTATAACGGCCTTCTGCATTCTTGATGCTAAGATTTCTGCCATATTACGGCAAGCAGGTATTATTTTCAAATTGGAGAGCAGTGTGTCCATCATTCCACCAAGGACTCCTATGATCAGAACCACCATTTTGACAGAATGGTCCGGATATAACCTGCGGAGTTCAAAGAGAAGATCTCGATATTTAGTCCGTTTTTCCTCCTCTTTTCGAACGATATTAATTTCGCCTGGAGCGGAAAACTCCATGACGAATATCGTTCTACTTTGGTGGTCGAGGAGGACAACATCAGGCTTATTGGCTTGTATTTGCCTGAGGGTGGGGAATGAGTAGTTCCAATAGATTCGGCATCTCTCATTCTCCACCACGGACTCAATATCCCCCGGAGCATAAGGCAACACCGGTGTCTCGTCTATACCGTACGAGTGTCGTAGGTGGTAGTACAACACTCGTAGCGCCGCGTTATGCCTGTGGATATAGGCTGAGACCGCATAAGATGGGCATGCTGATAGCAAATGCATTACGGTCTCAGGTGCCCCACGACATGCCCTGCATCGGGTGTCAGGGACGTCTATACCCATCACGCGACTACGGTAGACAAGGGTGTTGAAGACACCATCCTGGCAGGCCATTATGAATCCCTCGGTCTCCGACTTTAGCTCACTCGACCTGAGGAAGGCAAAGGTCAAGCTTTTGGATAAGCCAAGGTCTTCGATGTTATGAAAGAAGACACCATGCATTGGCTTATCCATATGTAGCTGTAGCAGGACCTCTGTCTCCGCAGCTTTTATCTGAGCTTTTTGCTGAACGGGTCCCAACTCGGTGACAGAGTTTGGGTTAGCCCGTTCAGTGTCGAAAACGAGACCGAGTTCATCGGCCGCACGGGTAGCTGCCTTAAAAAGGAATGCTCCAATCCCTGCTTTCTCATGGTCGCGGACCATGCAGAGAAGGGGATCTGAACTCCTGATGACTTTACAGGCCCCATCCAGAACCATTCTGTTATGCAGACACTCCAAACTCAAAAGTCCACGGCCTCCCCGTTGTCTGGAAAAGTATAACCGTGGAACGGACGATTTAGGATGCAAGCTCCTATTGAGATGCATCATTTTGCGAGTCTTAACGTCAAGTTGTCGCAGCTCTTCCTTAGTCCACTTCATCACTCCGAAAGAGTAAAGAAGGATCGGAACGGCAAGCATATTAGTTGCAGCAACTTTGTTCTTCCCCGACAGTTCTGATGACCAGATCTGTCGGAGTTTATGCTGATACTTGCCGCGGAGAGAGTTTTTAACTGCAAATACCTCTTGGGAGCGGCGTTGTTCCACCCCAAGGTAGGTATAAGTCTCTCCGGCATCCAGATGATGTAGGATGCTTCCGTCTACGAGCTGGACATCCTCTCCGTATTCCTCGCATCGTCCTCTTTTGAGATGAACCGTGGCACATTTGTCGATCCCAAATTCCATACCGATAGCATGCGTATATTCTTCCACCACCCTAAGGGACTGATGTAGGTCCCTTTCTCCAGAGGCATACAATTTGAGGTCATCCATGTAAAATAGATGGGTGACATTATGCCTCCGGTTGCTGGGGGTGCCGCAGTTGTACCCACGGGTATTCCTGAGCGCAACGGACAATGGCAATAGTGAGATGCAGAAGAGAAGAGGGCTAAGGGAGTCTCCCTGAAACACACCTCTTCTAATGATGACCTGCTCTGTTTGGACTATGTCTCTACCAGATCTTATGGTGAAGCGAGTCCTCCAGAGCGGCATCAGTTGTCCAATGCATCCCACTATTTGACCGGGTACCTCAAGGCATCTGAGCAAATGCATGATTAACTCATGTGATGTTGTATCAAATGCCTTGCGGTAATCGATCCAGGCCATCGAAAGGTTACGCTTATACTGCACGGAGTCCTGCGTGATACATCTATCGATGAGCAGGTTCTCCTTGCACCCGGCGACCCCTTTCTTTGACCCTCTTTGCTCATTTATCCGTTCATACACCGGATCAACTGCGGAGAGAATGCGCGTGTATAAGATGCGCGTAAACACCTTATAACACGCATTCAAGCATGCTATCGGCCTGTAATTCTTTGGATCAGACAAATCTCCGTTTTTGGGGATGAGCACGGTTCGCCCCTCGACAAACCACTCTGGAATCTGCTGCTCCCCATCTAGCCATGAGTTGAAAACTCTGGCCAGATGGCGGTGGGTTGTTGGAAACTTTTTCCACCAATAGTTATTCAACCCATCAGGGCCTGGAGCAGCGAAATTCTTAGAGCCTTTTAGGGCCCCTCGTACTTCTTCCGTGGTTATCGGAATGCGCAGATCATTGAGCTCAGGCTGCCGAAGCCTCCTGCAAAATGCTTCGAACTGCGCTAGGGCTGGAGTATCTACATTGAGTGGTTGCGGATACTCATAGATATTCTTCCAGAATGTTTCCACCCGATCTGCAGCCGGCGGGTTATCGACAACACGTGGAGGCTCTTGGAATAAGCGAGAAGGTTTATCGCGGAACTTTATGTTTTCCGCGATACCTCTCGCCCGCCTCACTAGTGACTTCTTTGCAGCCACTAGCATTCGTATCCTATCAAGGCAGTGCTGTTTGATGGTGAACAGCACACCTTGATTTAATGTGTGGTGAGCTCGTCTCAGTTTTGCGGCAATTCGCCGCACTGCGGGCGTGAAAGGCCTATTGGCCGCCACGAAGTCCACCACACACTGGATACGAGACGCGTGTTGTCTCGCCGACTTGATCTTGGCTTCCATCTTGTGTACACGTCGTTCATGCCTCCCTAACAGAGCGGTGGTGTCCCTCCTCTCCGTTTGGGATAGAGCATGAGCGGCGTCGTACACGACAGAATTGATCTGCCAGATGTCAGCCTCTTCTGGAAGAACATCGCCAATCTCCGCATCCACCCGTGCCAGTTCTTGCGGCTTCAGGGGCTTCATATTGTGAAGCGCCCTGCGGGTTCTGATATCCTCCATCAGTGGAACAATGCGATTCTCCTCCACAGCCAAACCGACACGTGGCATATCTGCCACTTCGATAACTGGCTGAGGAGGAGCTCTAACGTAGCCTCGAGCCCGAAGATGGGATACATAATCCCTGAGATTTTGTGCGGAAAACGCTGCATGCTCTGGGTGTCTCTCACACCACAGAGCATGCATTCTCGCCATGTATCCTCTCCGGGCGGGCTCACTGCTCTCGTAGCAATGCAGAAGTCCGTCCCTTAATTCGTCCGTCCACTCAAAGCGTCCGTTGTTATCGCGGTCGTCATCGTTTGGCAAATCGTCGTTGGCCCCACCACCTTGCCTATGACCCCTAATCCGAGGGGGTCGGTTGTGGGGGCCTCTTCCTCGATCGTTTGGAACCGAGTAGTAGAGTTTACTGGGGGGTTAACCCAGTAAACCCACGGCCGACACCGGAGGGAAAGATGCTTTTTCCCTCCCGGATGCGCATGAGCTGCCGGTCCGATTTTGCATCCTTTGCTCGGGTAGGTGGTGTCGCTACTCACCAGGGCCTTAGGTGTTGGTTGACCCCCCTGCCTATTTATTATTATTATTATTATTATTATTATTATTATTATTATTATTATTATTATTATTATTATTATTATTATTATTATTATTATTATTATTATTATTATTATTATTATTATTATTATTATTATTATTATTATACTTGTGGTAATGTGGTCCAATGCATTATAAAATTGTTGTTGTTGTTATATAGCTATATTACGGATAGCCTGATTACTAATAAAAATTATTATTATTACATTTCTTGTTCGTTGTGGAGATGATTTTGTGATTTCTTTCTCTTTAATAATGAATTATTTATTCACTGTATACAATAGAGATATATAATATACAGTGCGGCTTTTAATAGTCTCCCCCTGTTAACTTTTGAACGATTCGACGTAGAAACATGAAAAAAAAACGTTTCGAGGGTTTCACCAATACTACTTTTTGAAATAAAAAAATAGTGATTGCACGATAGGGGGCGCAGGGGGGCCCATCAACTCAAAATTTTTAAAAGGCATGTGGGGTCAAGTGTCACATCGTTGAAAAGAGAATTCAATCCTCTTTACAATAATCTAAATATTTTTGAATTTTGTTAATAATTTTTTTCCCAATTTCGATTTTTATACCTTTCGAAATATTTAAATTAATGTACCCCCAGCACCATCTGTCGAGTAATTGCAATGTTCCTTCTCTCAAAAAGTAGTATCGGTAAAACCCTTCAAAAAATTTTTGGTTTCATTGTTCCACATCCAACCGTTCAAATATATCGAGGTATGAGTAGTATTCAGATCCGCATTTATATTTGATATTTCGATTTTGAATTACAAAAAAATATTACCGAAATTCAAAAATATTTAGATGGTTGTAAAGAGAATTGAATTCTCTTTTCAACGATGTGACACTTGACCCCACATGCCACTTAAAAATTTTGAGTTGATGGCCCCCCCTGCGCCCCCTATCGTGCAATCACTATTTTTTTTATTTCAAAAAGTAGTATTGGTGAAACCCTCGAAACGATTTTTTTTTCATGTTTCTACGTCGAACCGTTCGAAAGTTAACAGGGGGGGGACTATTAAAAGCCGCACTGTATATAATATGTATAAGGCGAAGTGTAGTCTTGACTGACTAGTTAAGGAAAAATGCGGATGGATCTTGAGGATGCAGTCAAAATACTGGGCTGTTTGAAAGAATACTCTTTGTTATTCGAGGTTATCATTTTATAGTAAAAAATCATAGATGAAACACATACAAAGTCTTGATTCGTGATGGTGGAAAACATCCAATATCTTTTTTTAATAATTAATATAATAATTTCGGTTCAAACTTTCCTATTATATATTTTGAAACTTGCACACAACTCAGTACGGGGTGTTGGAGTTTGAATGATGAGGTCTCCATCCAAGACAAATCTGAGGGCGCGCGCAACAAATTTTCTGAAATTTTTTAACAGAACACGGCAAGGGACATTGAAACCGAATAATGAGGCCCCCGAGGTCTCCATCTAACCAAAACCGGAAGCACTGCACCTCTCAAGAAAATTCACGGCCAATACTCTTCAGAGGCCATTGAATTCATTTTCAATGTCATTTCTGTCTTTTCTTCTCTTTTCCAGCTCTTCGTATAGGCTTATTGTTAGGTGGTCTTCAAAATATTTCAGTTTTGCAGTATCTCCGTTTTTTTTGTGAATGTAGACTTCGCGGGCTTCAATACGGTTGATTAGCGACCTCTACAGAGCCTTGTCAATGAATGTAGTGAAACTACCAGGGCCTCTAGTTTTTTGTTGGGTGGAAACCTCGGGGCAATGATTTTTTGAGATCAGTTGAGTCCAGTCTGTGAATTTGATGGAATTCACAATACCTTCATAATTTTCTTGGGTGTAGACCTCGGGGACCTCGTTTTTCGAATACTGTGAGCCACTGCTGAGTCCCCACTACGAATTTGGTTGAATTCGTAGTGTCTTCGCCCTTTTTTTGGCTAGAGACCTCGATGATCTCGTTATCCGAATACAGTGGCCTCTGCTGAGTCCGCGAATTTGGTGAGAGTTGCAGTGCCTCTGGATTTCATTGGGTGGAGACCTCGGAGACTTCATTATTCGCATTCAGTGTTCCTTGCTGTGTCCTGCCTGAAAATTTCAGGAAATTTGCAGTGCTCTCAGATTTTTATTAGGGGGAGACCTCGTTTTTCGAACCTACCCCCGTGCCGGATCATGTTTCGGAAAATTTGCGTAGTCTTCAGTTTTGTAATGGATGTACACCACATTTTTCAGAAACAGTGTTTCCAAAGGTGGGGACCATATTCTTCAAAGTTGGTTCATTCTTTTTCTTAGATTTTGGTTCATTGATGATGCCTGTGCCGTTTGTTTTTCTGTGGAAGGAGATCTTGGAAATCTTTGGTATTGCCCTTTTTTCCAATTCACCTGTATATTATTTATTGTATTCATTTCGTTTGTTTTTCTGATATTCGTGGTTGCAGTGCCCATGGGTTTGTTTTAGATATAGTCCTGCGTAGATTAGATTATCTTTAAGCACAAACAACAATATTGTTGGTAAAATTCAAAAAGAGCAGCTATAATTTATTTTTATCAATATTTTTCAACACTGTAAGCTGAACTCCGACTATTATGCCGTTATTTTTTATTTATATAATATATATAATATATAGTTCATAGGCAGAATACAGTACTTACGAAAAATAAATGTTTGGTGCGGACTATTCCGCATCATACTAAAATAATTGGCCCCTTTTTTGAAAGCAATTTGAATGGTTTTATTTTTTTGAATTTTTGAAGGAAGTTTAAGATATTACCCCAATACAATTATGGAATGTTATGGTTAACATTAGAAAACGATACTGTGAATGTATTGAATTAAATGGAGATTTGGTTGAACACTCCGAACTTCAAAGTGTAAGTAAGCACTGTCATGTCAATACATTCTTTTGTAGTAAGTAGTTTATTTATGTTATTAATAACGGTAATTGTATTATAGGATGTGAAAATGTGCATTTCTATTCTTTGACAACAAACTGGAGTATTCTAATAGACCTAACTATATCCTACATAGAGTTGTTAAGTTCTGAAGGAACATTTTAAACAATTCCTTTCACAAAATTTTCAATAAAATAAAAACTGTTATTATCATCACTGATATGAAATGAATATTTTCCTTATGTTATAAAAATGCGAAATTTTGGTCACACCCATTTGAAAGCATCAAAAATCAATAGGTGTCGTCAAATTTTATTGAGAGAACTCGCTTATATATTTTTTGGATGTCTGACATTGAAAACATTCCAAGTAGGCATTGACATTTTTATTTAGAGTTTGCGACGCTAAACTGTTGGAAAAAAGACTTCTGCATCGGAAATTAAATAACAGTTTGTGTTACTCTATATGTAAAATTTCTTATAAGAGGCAAGCAATTATCCAAAAATTACAGAGGAATATCATTTTACATTGAAGCTTGTTATCTTATGTTCTTGTACTCGTTTATTTTCATATTTTCGCCAAAATATGGAAGTAAACTCTTGCAATTATCGGTTATTTTGATGCACTTATGTAATTATAACCAAATATTTCCCTCGTGTATAAAATTTCTCATAAGAAGAATACAATTATCGAAGAATTACAGAGGCAAAAAATGTCAGATATACTTCAAAAAGTTAAAAAAATCAATATATTTTATTTATTTGTGAAATGTTGCAATGAATTACAATAGTGAATGAAAATTACCAAATAATTTTTCATTCCAGCGTTTCATCTTATAAAAATTGCAGTCGATAATTTAATTTTTTTTTAAATATTGAAATAAGCTCATGCAATTTTTAGATAACACGCTTTCTTGAAAAACCATAGCTAATTTCTATGCACCTTTGCGATTATAACTAAAAATGTGCTGAAAATGTCGCATACTATTTATTTCGGGCCATGTTTGAAGTACCATTAGCTAGCATCTGGGGAGAAATGACAAATTCGAAGAGAACTTGAAATTGTAATAGATGTCTAGTTCACCTGAAACCTTAAGAAATCCAGGAACCATCCAAGACACCCCAGTGATAACATCAAGACTGCAACATTTGGAACTTCATTTTTAATTATAGACTCACATGAAATTAATTGATATTGGTTTTCACTTCAAATCAGACCAAAAATAACATGAACATTCGTTAATGTCAGAACTGACATATTTTTAATTTTGAAATGTCATTTTTGACCAAATTTTCCAAAAATCAGTTTAAAAAGCTGCTTCTTCGCCAATTCCTTGACTAAACACTAAATATCATCAATCTAGAACAAAACTCATGATTGTTTTTTGCTATTTTCCGAAATTTGTTGAAAAAGATAAAAAATTCATACAGTCAATCTAGTTGTTTCTAGAGTTTAATTAATATCCGTAGTTACATATAATAAACATCAAACATTTTGCCTGTTATTTTGACGTCTATATCTACAGTGTGTCACACTTTGAGCAGCCACACCCTCATATTTCGTTGAGCATGAAATAATTCGAAATTTTCTTTAGTACTCGGAAATACCTACCTTTATGTTTACGGAACCTTTGTAGATCCATTTTCCACGGTTAACTACGACCAAATGAAAAGGGAAAAATTGGGAAAAACATACTAGGCATTTTTTTATCGCAAAAATAACACCAGATTCTGTTTCAGAACACCTTAAAACCCCCAAATCTCAATGCTTGAATCATTTGAATATACAGGGTATCATCTGTAGCTGGTAGCATTATCAACTCTAATCCATAAATAATGCTTGGAAAATTTCCAAAATGTCTTCTCTTGTCACACAATTCCCAAAAATATTTAATTAATACTTTGAAAAATAGCCAAATATCACTTTTCCAAGGCTAACTCTGATCAGAATGAATGATACCCTGTATATTCAAATGATTCAAGCATTGAGATATGGGGGTTTTAAGATGTTCTGAAACAGAATCTGGTGTTATTTCTGCGATAAAAAAATGCCTAGTATGTTTTTCCCAATTTTTCACTTTTCATTTGGTCGTAGTTAGCCGTGGAAAATGGATATATAAAGGTTACGTAAACATAAAGGTAGGTATTTCCGAGTACTATAACTTGAGTCAAAGAAAATATCGAATTAATTCATGCTCAACGAAATATGAGGGTGTGGCTGCTCAAAGTGGGACTTCTAATACAGGACGATATAGATAGGTATAAAGTACGCCGAGTTGATAGAATTTTTTAAGAAATTAGGGGGTGGGTATAAGGCCCAGAAAGCTGAAGTTTTTTCTAGAGAGGAGATCAATAAGTTCATTGTCGTTGTACAGGATGTCTATGGTACTTACTTATGAAGGTATATTTTGGCATTTAAAGAACATGGTGGTTGGCGCTCGACATGTCAAATTGCAAATGAAATTGTAAATATTTCAAAAATTGCAACAACTACAACAACAGAAGCAACTGCTTCATCGACCACAGGTGGGAATTTCACAATAAGTTTCAAGTGAAGTGATGAGATATTTATTTTCTTCGTATTATTAGCTGTCTTTTTGATCTTATTCAATCAACAGGTACTTATGGATGTTAATTTGCGTCCCATGTATACCAATCTCCTAGCAACGAATGTTTTATATTTAGGTAAATTGTTTGAATGACTAACAAATATGTTGGTAATTTATTAAATTATTTAAATTTTTTTGGCACTAGGCATTGTTGATACTTTAGAATTTCCATTTTTTATTTTTTTGGGAAAGTTTCGAAATTTATTTTATAACAATATTGAAAATCATTACAATATATTAATATATTCGAGGTCCACATAAAAAATTCCGAGTTTGAATCACTCTGTATGTCAATCTTTACCAACCCAATGTCCAAGCTGCCTTCTTTCTTTTAGCTCTGAAAAATATTGAAGGAGATTCAACGAGGCGCGGTATACATAAACTGTGTGCGGTGCCCTTTTCTAAATGGAATCATCAGACGTCTTGAAAATATTCTAACCCGATATGACGTTGTATTTCAAGGGAAAAATGAACCGGTAACCGAACATGAATACTAATTTCAGAAAAAGGTTTCAAATTCAACCATTTAGTATTCATCTCCTGATCCGAGCTTGGAGAGTTTCTCCATTTACGATATCCTCCATTTGAGCTGAGTGACGGGATCATCTTGAATTTTTATGAGGTTTTTTGTGTCATTGGGAAATGCGTCGAAGAACGTCGAAATGTATTAGGTTAGTGGAATTTATTTGCTGGCATACGTTCATGAAAGAACGTAGCTTGATGATCTCAGCACCTTTTAAAATAATACGGATTTGTTTCTGTGAACTATTGAAATGTTCATGACTTCTCTAATATACGGAGGTTTACCAAAATACCTCATAGAATGCCAAACGTCTCTACATTCAAATTCTAGATTATTTCGGGAGTTTGTAAACTCGAAGAGGAAGAGAAGCAACATACCCAATGAAATTTGGTCAGGAAATTGTGAATCAAATTGTTGAATGTTTTGCATTAGATTATTTTATAGCCACTTGTGCCAAATTTTATTTATCACTGATGTTTGAAATCTTCAAATACTGGATTAAAATATCCCAAATATATGGAAACTCAGTTATATGACACATTCTCACAATACCGGTATCTTGTCCGATATAAAAATTACAGTCTTATTTCTAGACCTTTACAATAACGACAAATAAATTTCAAAACTCGTTTAAATCGATAGTTTCTAGTCTGAATCATTTAACAAAGAGTTCCTCTATACTTTTTTCCATTGGAAAAAAATATCACATTTGAAAGTGTGCCACTGATGTCTCGTTCTTCGGAAACACCCCCCATCATAATCCACGTTCCGAAATAGGCAATACTGTTCTTTTTAAAAATATAGCTTCTAGCTTCATATAACACATTGAGAATTAATCAAAACTATGTCACTTGATCAACTCCGAGAAAAAATCCACAAATTATAACCTATTTTAATTTTATTTATAGCTTTCAAATTTTCTAATCAGACGTTCCTTTTGATGAAAAACGAGCAATATGGCAATACCGCAATTCGTAATAACGTTCTATTATTCATCAAATCAGACAAAGCAATATCTAGAATTTCATCATGGCTTTCATCTCTTTGAATTTGGTTCTTTAATTATATTTTTCTGAATTTTTGCTAGTATCTGTAATTTTCTGATAGTTCAAGGTCTTTTTTTGCAATGACTAAAATTTCAACTTTCTTTGAACTCTACTTTGAATACAATTATAACATAACGTACTCTCTTTGAAATGTTCTTCACAATAACATATATGTATTTCCGATTTTCACACAGGGTTTATTCACTGCTTCGAAACACATTTTACGACGCGTTTCATCTTCAGGTGCATGAAAAAATTATTTATTAGAATTTTCACTGGTACAAAGCACTTTTTCGATAATTTCACTGTTATTGCAGGGATACAGAAACAGGAATTTAAAAAAATGTCGAATACAAACAACAAAAACTTTCAAAAGTTTGAAAACCGCATTAGCCTCAAATAATAAATCACAAACTTTTACAACGTTGCCAAGTCTAGTTTTGATGAATGTGACGTCACGAATCAGTTTTCTTCTGATTATAGTGAAACTAGCGGTCAGATAAAAAAATTAAAAAATTCCTAGTAATATTAGCGTATATACTTTCTAATTACAGTGTTTTCTCATATCTCGTGGAAAGTTCTTACTCAGATATAATGTTGATGGATTGTTATTCCGTGTTTTATATATTTAATGGAAGGTTTCCAAAATTTTCATTGTTTTTGCTATCATAGGATTTTCTTACCGAGTTCAGAATGATGTTCAATACAATTTGGAGTTTCCAGGCCATTACAGATTTTATATACAAAAACCATGCACATACAAATGAACAGTGTTCATCTTTGGTACTAAAGATGGATCTGATTATTTTGTTGATCATAATAGAGGATGTTTTTTGTAGGAGAAACTGTCAAAACGAATGAAAAAGAGCTACGGAGAACACCACATATAACTATGCCAAGTATTGGAAGCATAAATGATAATAGAAAGTGAGTTTTGAAAATATGAGAAAGTGGAAGAGTAAATTGCAAAAAACACCTTTGTGCAAATTAGGTGTCACTGAAAGAGAATGCAAATTTCATTGAGGAAGAGAATGTAGATGAATGCCTGAATGGATTGAAACAGCACTTAGCTTCAATTTGCACATGTCCTCAATTAACAACAAACCTCTAAAACTTATGCGAAAGAACAACCATTTGGCCATAGCCACTCGAGTCCATATGGCTCTCATGCCTATTGCCTGGCAACAAGTTTTTGAACAAACTCTCACTCTTTTGTGATAGCACAACTGAAAAACGTATACTAAGTATTCATACTGTGATTTTTATCCCAATATTCCTCATTGGATACAAACCAAGAATAGGTTTCAAACTTTATTTACTTATTGAAAGTGTTACTCACCTTCCGTTGGCTGTTGTGTGGAAGAGCCCATTGTCATTTGATCGTTTGTGACGTCCTTCACATCCTGAACCAATATACAGTTTGCCGAGTCTATATTTGGCTTCATTGAACTGACTGCTGAAAGGAAGAAGAATACTTTTATTCATTCGGCAAAATTAGAATGCGATCTCGCCAGATATTCTAACAAAGTGCGCATTCACCATAATATACAAACATATTCATTAAACACGCGAAATGAATGTTACAAAACGAACTAAAAAAAATTGGAAAAGTGACAATAAACGCTAACAAGAGTAGTTTGAGATTTCCTATAATTTGAAAACTGGAAAAGTTGGATCCTGATATACTAAAAAATCAAGATGTTTGAGGGTATGGAAATTAAATGAATAAAATAGTGAAAAAACGCCAGATAGACGCAGGAGGGTTTGGACTCCCCTCTTTTCCGAAAAATTTTGAAAATATTCTCGAAGTAAAATCGGAAAAATCGTTTAAAATTGTGAATGATGTAATTTAAAAAATTTCACCCACTTGCGTACAGATTCGGAACAAATTTTCGAAATCAAAGCATTCCCGAAAATAATGCAAAAAAAATTGTTGGTAGGGGGCTTAAATCCCCCTTTCTTCTTGAATTGAAAATCACACGACACGAAGATTTGAATCAGTCTTAAAAATTGTGAAAAACATCGGACAGTGCAAAAAACTTTAAAAAAATGTAGTAATTTTTCTGTTCACTAATTCTGGTAATATCTTGAGTGTATTTTTCCATAATCGTTGAATCGATGAAAAAATTGAAAGGTTCAATAGTAGGATAAATTATATTCAAATATCGAAATTCTCATGTGTGAAATAACCTAAATAGAGACACAACATAAAGGAAGTACAAAATATATCAAAATCTCCAAGCACTTCCAGCATGTACATTCGAAAATATTTCTGAAAATATATTGAATAATTGAAATTTTTTTTTATCATTTTCGGAGAATTGTAGTTCTGAAAATGAGTTGAAAAATGACGATTTGTCAAGTACCGTCGTACCGTGAAGATAATGAATAAATGGTTGCTATTTTGATACCATCGCAAGACCTTTGGGCTTATAATCTATAATTACATATTGAATAAAGTTACCTATCTCGCAATTATCACCTGAAACACAGAAGTATATTTCCTTCTACGATTATGAAGAAAAATGTGATTTTTGAATGAGTCTCCAACTAAGAAACTTACAATATTGTTATAGAGTTTTTCGTTTCGTACAGTCTAGCAGTATCGAAATCTCAATTTTCTAAGAAATTACAATGCTATCAGGTCACACAACTGTCTGATCATAATTATTTTGACACTTTGCAGATTTCATTAAATTCATTTCAAACCATAAAGTAATGAAGACTTTATCAAAACTAGTAGTGATGTAATTTTTTTTACGTTAGCTGATGTTACTAACATGGAGTTTGAGTGCCTCTGACAGCTTTGGTTCATTGCACACAAAAAACCTTGATTTACCTTTATATCCAGCATCTTAGTGAGTCAAAGAGTGGCTGGTTGTAATAATGCAGAATTGCCAAACGGAAGATTCCGGTTCCAATCTTAATGGGGTTGTTTTTGTTTTGGGAAATCGTAGAAAAACTATAGTGTACAATAAACATGAAATGACCCCTGTCCCATGAATGTAGCGAGTAACACAATGTTTCATTCACCCACTTGTTAGTCAATTCAGGATCATTGTACAATATAAAATTATTATGAAATATTGTGGATACCGAAGTTGATGCAATGGTTTGAATAAAGTAAAAGGTCTGCCTCGTGCACTGTGATATAATAGTGCAATCTTTTGTGAAAGACGTGGTTTCGAGGAATAGTGATACATCATTGAATTTACGTAAAGATTTACTTCAAAAACTGTATTCATTAAAATCGGTCAAAATGTCATGAGCTCTCAAAAGTTGTTGGTACAGCCCACTCTTGCACAGTTGCAATGAACTTGGCTCAAAAGAATGTACTTTTTGCTAAAGTTTTCATTGACAACTGTAGACCTGTAGCTGACAAACAGTTGAAACCTTCCATCATCAATTTTCTTGGATTTTTTGGCATTATAATAATAAGCAGTTTATTTCCAACAGGTACTCAAACCCACTTGTAGGAAAATACAAAGAATACAATGTATTCAATAATCTATAGCAGAATAATTTTAACATTTTAAGATTATCAATATTTATATGAAGATGAACTATAGAATATAAAGACAAATAAAACAAAAACAAAAATATGCGATAAAATATGTTACATAAAAAAAACAGACAGGTGGAAGGTAGGGCATACACCGACAAATCAATGAGCAGTGCGGTATATAAAGGGACCAAAAACTTGTTCCAGCCACCACCCCAGAATATCCACCACACAAGTTCCATCAGACACGACCGTGAATACCCAAACTTTGACCTCACAGAACTTAAGCTAGAAATACAAAAGTCAGTGATCAGACAATTCATTCAATAATTATTTGGTTATGGATTTTAATGAGTCGAAATTAATATCGCATATTCCTGAAATAGATCAGCTTGGGCATAAATCTGTTCAAGCAGTAGTTGAGATTTTGTTGTTTGCTGATATGTGTACGCAGTTACAACGTCTGTCGTGATAAAAATAGGCTTCTAAGACTTCAATGAACAGAGTATATTATTAGCAGAACGGTGAAATTTCATATATTTGGTACATTCAAAAACGTCTGCCATGAAGTTAGACGCGCGATAATGGTCTGCCATTGTTAGTTTTCAATGATAATACTGAAATATTTTGAAACTTCCAAATGACAGACGAGGACGAATTAATTTATAATAGGTACAATTTTTAAAACTGTCGCACCTAAAGATCAGCCACGCTAGCGGCGCTGGGCTTAGCGAGTACCCACTCCATGTACAGTAGGTATATGAGAATCACTGTGCAAAAATTCAGGTCTGGATAGGTAACCGGCCACTGACTCTTAGACTAAATCATTTCATACTCATTCAACTATTGTTATCGAATGCTCACCTGCGAAGTAGGCCAACATTGCACATAGTCCGACAGCCAGCAGGATGAGTCCGATGCTGAGACACTTCCAGGAGCACCGGTGCTGGCATCTCTTGTCGATGTTGAATCTGGACGGCGAGTAAGGAGAGTAATGTGATGATGATGCTTGGGGCACCGGTCGAACCAAAGGGAACACCGGCATCACCAGATTGGCAGTTTGTCCCGGGCCGACGGATTGAAGCGTGCCCGTAGGTGGCGCTGACGGCATCGTTTGGGACAGTTGCGTTTGCTGTAGCCCGGGTGCCATCCTGAAACAAAAATGTCTGTGAGCTGATGTTCTCAAGTGGACATAATGAAAATATATTGTGATATTGTGATGAAAATATGTTTAATGGCTTTATCTAATTTATTTCCACATATAAAATATAACTACTGATTCATATCAACATAAATCATTATATATATACAGGGTGTTCCAAATTAAGTCGGCACCATTGCCAACTCCGTTATAATTGATGCTACGAATTCGGTTAATTTGGCAAACTAGTAGCATTTTTAATAGCTTTCTCGATGCCGAAAACAAAAAAAATTGAAAGTCGCGTTTTCAGAATATTCCATAAAATGATCTTTTTTCAATGGAACACTATATTTTTTCACACATTTCGAAATCGACATTTTAGCGGCATCTGTAAGCTTGTAGCATGAAGTATCAACATACCAAACCTCACAGGGGACAAATAATGAGATGTCATAAGAAACTGCGGTCGAAAGTGGCAGCACAGTGGAAAAACGTTGAGACTACCACATTAGATTTCGCTTTTCTCAACTTTTTAAAAAGTGGAACCCCATCGTTTTTCCACTGGACCCTTCTGATTTTCTCTCCAGGAGCCACTCGTAAATTTTTCCCCATTTTACTCAACATCGATGTAGTTTTCAACCCTATTCGAGGCTTGTATGCAAAAATGAGGCACCAAAATCTGTCACTATCCTGATGGTCTAATAGCTTCACTAACAAAACCAATAAAGAATCCTTCAGGAAGAAAATAAAATAATAATAATTCGAAATAATACTGAAAACTAGATTAGAGATGTACTTTGAAAGTAAATTACTTCTGAACAAGTATCGATATGGTTTTCGGAGATCATGCTCTACCATTCAAGCCATAACTGAAGTTGTGAAAGAGGCAGTCGAAGGCTTTGAAAAAGGGCAACTGACAGCAGACACTCTTTGTAACATGAGCAAAGCCTTCGACTGTGTCTCTCACTGTATTCTCTTGAGTAAACTAGCTGACCAAGGTATTACACTTCCTCCATTCCACTCAAACCTCCACAATCGAAAACGATGTGTAGTCCTTAATAATAACGAACAATCAGCAATTGGAATGATGAAAATAGGATTACCCCAGGGTTCTGTTCTAGGAACTCTCATTTTCATCAGTTGTTGAAAAGTCAGGCAGAAAACTGGTTCACTGAAAATTATTTTAAGTTGAGTAAAGAAAAAATCTGACTTTCAGAAGCTTTTGATCAACTTGCTCTATGTGATTGTGTCTATGTGTGTGTTAGATAGGTACAAATCTTTCAAGCTGAATTTGAACTACTTCCACTTATCCTATGCAATTGAAATTTCACATGTTGTTTCAGTTCTACTAATAATAAATTGAATTCAAACAAATTGTCCCCCCTGACCCCCGAAAGCTAGATAGAGAATGCGTATGGTTTCAGAACTTTTCTTGACAAATTTGGACGTCGAAAATCAAAGCGAAGAAAAAAATTATGCAGAGGGGCTCGCCCCACCCCTTTTCTCGAAAAAATGTGGAAAACGCGCGAAATCAAAAACGGAAAGTTCCGTAAAAATAGTGAAAGATATCTGACTGTCGAATATTATGGTTAAGAAGAAGCAATTGTTCCCCTCTGCCCTCCGAAAGCGGGATAGAGAACGCATAGGGTTTCGGAAGTTTTTTCAACGTCAATTTCACAGCGAAAACAAAATTAGGTTTGGGGGGTTCGCCCCCCCTTTTCTCGAATTTTTTGTAAAACTCGCGAAATTAGAATCGGAAAAATCCTTTAAAATAGTAAAAAATATCTGACCCTTGATAATTATGGTTTAGAATAAAATTCAACCCCCTATCCCCCCCTCAAATGCTAGATAGAGCACGCAAAGGAATTGGAAAAATGTTTCAACAGTTTCGGACATGGAAAATAATGATAAAAAAATCGATCGGGAAGCTTGCCCCTCTTTCCTGTCACGAGAAAAATGAGGAAAACTCGCAAAATACAAATCGAAAAAATCCGTGAAAATACTGAAAATAATTCGAACATCGAATAGGGCGGTTTAAAAAAAATTACCTCCCTCGGAAGCTAGATTGAGAACGCGTAACATTTCAGAAAAATTTTCAACAATACGAGGGTGTTCTCAGAAGTACCTGGCCCAACAAATAATACACAAAAATTTTGGAATAATATAATAATATATTTATTCTTCAACGTAATATCCTTTTAGCTCCACACACTTTTTCCAGTGATGTTCAATAAGTTCGATACCCTTTTTATAATATGAATCGTCAACATAGCAATTATCTGCTGACGTAACCTCTTCATTGTTGAAAAATCTTTGACCACCAAGACATTTTTTTCAAGTTTGCGAACAGAAAATAATCCGAGGGCGCTAAATCTGGCGAATAGGGTGCATGAGGTAGCAATTCAAACTTTAATTCATTAATTTTGGCCATTGCAATAACGGATGTGTGAGCTGGTGCATTGTCTTGATGAAACAACACTTTCTTCTTAGCAAAATGCGGCCGTTTTTGCTTGATTTCTTCGCTCAAACGTTGCAATAAGTTCCCATAATACTCGCCGTTGATCCTTTCCTTTTGCAACATAGACTATGAAAATTATCCCACGCGCATACCAAAATAACGACGCCATGAACTTGCCTGCAGATGGAACGGTCTTTGCCTTCTCTGGAGCCGGTTCTCCCTTTTCAGTCCATTGTTTTGATTGTTCTTCTGTTTCGGGTGTGAAGTGATGGACCCATGTTTCATCCATGGTTATGAAACGGCGCAAAAATTCGGCTTTATTTCTGTGAAACCTCGGCAAACACTCGATGGAAACATCTTCACGACGCTGTTTTTGTTCCATTGTGAGCAAACGCGGCACCCATCTTGCGCACAGCTTTGTCATGTCCAAATTTTCAGTTAATATGCGATTTACCGCACTTTTTGAAATGCCTACGATGTCTGCAAGCTTGCGCACTTTCAGTCGACGATCATCCAGTGCCACTTTGTGAATTTTCTTCAACATTTCTGGAGTCGTCACCTCATTTGGTCGACCACTGCGATGGTCGTCTTCGCAGGTCGTACGGCCTCGTTTAAACTCTGCTACCCAATATTTTACTGTTGATAACGAAGGAGCAGTCTCACTTTGAAATAAATTTTCTTCTTTTTATTGCATTTAAATAACAGCTTTTCAGTAAAAACTTTTTTTCAGTTTATTTATTTCAAGATAGCTTAGTTCATATGCATTTATTATAGCATTTTGAATTTCACTCAGGACTGTGTCGAGTTCCTTGATTTATTCGATGGGTTTTTGTTAGTCCTCCATTTGACTGCCAGGAACTTCCTTTTAAACCTCCCAGCCAGTCAATTTTGATACCCTGTATTCCTCGAAGCGTGTCTCTGATGTTTCCAAGTCAAACCTGATGTGGTGATGTTAAGACATTGAAGAGTCATCAGAGAAAGTCGAACCTGTTTTTTGATCGCATTTATGAAGATGGATTTATTTCCTCTATTGATAGGTGACCGTCAAATATTCTAGAATGTCCTAACCCCGTGCATTTACGTTATAGTACTTTGAATCGAAACACAATGCTTGAAACTTAATTGAAATCAACTTGTTCCTATTGAATTAGAGTTGATTGATATGATTGTGCGTTTGCAATTAGGTATTCTCAAGACTACTGTTATACATGGGCCATTTTCTCTGCCTAGTGAATGGAAGCCAATTAAATTCCTTTCGACTATAATATTGAGAAACAAGAAAAATCCTGCCTGAGAGCATGCATTCTTGAGAAAATATGTAGTAGATGAAAAGTAATAACCCACTAATTTACTTCTCGCATGGAAATAAAATTCACTGAAGCAAAAATGTCCCCTAAAGTATTCCACACTGCGTTGATATTATATCGGGGTTAGACGAAAAATATTCCATGAATTTTATTAATTTGATGATGCGTTAATATATCGCCAGAATGCCGTTTTTTGTCGGAATCTTGTCTCTGCCGAACACAAAGGACAAATTCTTGGATTCCCTAGCGAATATCGGATTTTTATAGCGGAAAGTTCCTTCGAGAGACTGAATATCGAGTATTCGCAAGGAATGCGTATACACGAGAAGTTTCGTATTCTTCGACGTTCTATTGCATAACTTCTATTGGCTTTCCTTCTCGCTCTATGCGGAGGCCAAGATTGAGCGGAGCGTGATGCAATGCGGAAACCTTCAATCTTAAGTTTCATTCATCGAATTTCCAAACAAGAATATCTTGAATTCTGAAATATCAAAATTTTCATTCTCGAGATGATCTAGTAGTAGTAGAAGAGCTGGTCGACAAAGATGTAACCATTTCAGGAAAAGACTGGGAGATGGTGACAGATTTCAGATGGAAATTTTCTCGTTTATGCCTCTGAGATCAGTGAAAAATACGAAAATGCTGACAGAAATTATGAAAAATTTGAGCGGGCGCCGCGTGGCTTTCACATAAAAAATTCTATTTTCATTTGCACAAAAAATGTGTGTTTTGGCACGTTAAGGAAGAGACTAGCAGCGAAAAATGATAGGCATAAGGGTTGCACGTGGCCAAAGGGTTCCAATGATAACGTGAACTTGTTAAAAGAAATTAAAATTTCAGGTGATTTTCTCGTTGCTACCACTTGAAAGAATGGAAGTTTTCACCATGAATGTTTCATAAAAAAAATCACAAGAGGTTTCCAAAAGTCGAAGTGAGGTTAAGTGCTGGAAGTTTTTGTGAAAATTTCAATGGATTTTTTGATGACATCATCTCTTATGCCTTTGAAACTATAATATGAAGCTTATGATAAATTGTTTATCTAGTAAAATTGGCATGGTGGTTGGAAGTGTCCAAAGTGAAGGCGTAAACTACAAAGTTGCAGATAATTGTATGAAAATTTTCACCATTTTGTTTTGCATGCCATTTTGCAGGTGCCCGGAAAAAGTGATTTTAGGACCCTAAAAGAAAAAGCAAAAGTATCGATAATGCCGAACATGTAGAAAAAATAAAAAATTGTAGCAAACATTGAACAAGACTGCATGTTTCCAAATAATTTTCGGGAATTTAATTTTGGTGCTTTTCTGCTTGCGACATGAAAAATTGTTCTCCTGCTCCTATAACAAATGGTAGAACGATCGATAATGCAAAACTATGAGAATGGCCACTAGTCAGAAAAAAATTGTGTAAATTTTCAAATTCTTGTTTAAAAAATTTTTCACTGAATTGAAAACCTGCCCTTTTTTCATTATTTTTGTTGAGTAAAATACTTTATTTTCAAAACAGTTATATGGAAGTATAATAATATGCAATAACACATGGAACTAAAAAAATTGTGTGATAAAATTATTGAGTACCAATAACACTGTCGTCGAGAGCGTCAATGTCGTCAATGTCATCAATGTCGTGCTCGCCACTTTCTTCAGCGTCAACGTCAAAATCATCAGCTTCTCTCGAACGACAGATACTAAATCGAACGGGCCTTTTCATAACATGAACGGAATTGATAATAAACGATAATGAAGTAATGTTAACGACGAACATTTGTCGAGACAAACCAGTGGAAGCAATGAACCGACTGAGGACTGGGTCTTGATTCGTGAAAATGATGAACAGAATGATCCAATTTCGGAAACACCCTGTATTTATAGATTGACGAGTAACATATTGCGATGGAAATTTCTTGAACCACTTCAAATATTTCTTAATCATACAAACAGTTTTCAATATAAAGATTGCTATTATCGTGTGTATTTTATACTCAAGAAGTAATTAGAAGGAATAATGAGAATAATATTAGAAATCAATCAAATCTCATTTCTCACTATTTTAATAAATTTTTTTTTAATAATTCCACCGCCAGGGGCTGCCATTCTCTGATTTCACTGATTAACAGACATATGAGATTCAGTACCGTAACATAAAATTACATCTAGAACTACGTTGCTAACTCTTGGTGTTGAATGATGTTTGCGATAATTTTTTATGTTTTTTCATATTTTCGGCAACATCGATACTCATGCCTTTTGTTATAGGGACTTGATATAACTATTTCGAAGCACAAGAAAAATGGCATGAACAACAAAATAGTATGAATTTTCTCATGTTTTCTACGTTAATGATTTTTAATATGAAGGACATGCCCGACACTCATGACATTTTGAAATCGCACTACAAATCATCGACGACAAAATCATCGAAAAACTCTTTGAAATTTCCACAAAATTTTCTGGCACCTAACCTCACTTCGACATCCGCAAACCTTATGCCAATTGTGCAAAAATTACTCATCGGATAGAAAACATCTTGCACCCAGTTATACCATATACTATTATCTATCAGTTTCCGCTATATTGTTTTTCCATCTTCAGATTTATAAAAATCATAGATTTTTGAAAAACTGTCTCTTTCGAGGTTTTTCCGGATTCTCTCAGTGAAAAATGCACTGATCCGGTCGTATAGAAATCCATTTTGTTGGTTTTTTGAATCTCTACAAAAGTTCCATCATCTGTAAAACGATTCCTCAGATAATGTTTGAGATATTTCCAAAACATCAAAGAATTTTTTTCACGGCGCTTGTTAGAAAAATTCCACAAAGCAATTCTGCTGGGGCGGAAACGGGGGTTTTCATCAATGAACTATGTTTTAAAAATTAGTATTGGCCATTTGCATCTTTTATTTTGTGGAGGAAAAACCTCTATGACTTGGTCTAATCAAGTATCTGATACTCTGAGAAGTGCTTCCTGACTGGAATTACTATTTGAAAGTGATTAGTAATCGCGAGCATATTGTAAATAGAAGTGCTAAGTGTTTATGACTCGAAGCACTATTTCTCAGTTCTTGTCACAGCTCTGATTACCCCCCATCAAATTTTTTTGGTTACCCTGGATCTTCCCACGTGAGGTTGATTAGTAATTTTTTTCCGTAACAGAACAAATTTAGGAAATCAACACCTTTTATCATAATCATTTAGACATTTATTTACCGCAATTGTATAGTCAAATATTCAACCGATCGGTGGAGCAAGAAATATTAATTATCTGTTCTGGACAGAAAGGGCTTTTTCCTCTCAATCATCATCGACTGAAAAGGTATACAGCAGTCCATTCGACCCTTTATTTTTGATCGGTCTCACAACCGGTAGTAATACGAGATGAATATAAAAGCGATATTCACTATTGATGAATTCTATTCTCGTGCAGCGAAACGTCACATACGGTTTCATCTGAAACGCTCTCATCCGTGAAATTGTATTTCGGAATTCCTCCTATATAATTCATCATTTTTCAGGAATCACCCGAAGCGGAATTTGAGCGTTCATTTGGATTAACTGTAGAAAGAGAATGGCTGTTTTTCGCCTAATGCGCTGAAAATTATTCAGAGCCGGAGGCACGGAAATTCAGTTACCATCACGGGATAGATGGATTTGGCGCAACATCAGAAAACGTACACTTTACATAGAAAAACAAGTTGTAAATTACAACACTAGAATGAACTTATAATGTCTACAATGAGCCGATTTCAAATAAAAAAGTATGGTTATACTAGCAAAATATGAAGGAAATTCCTAAGCTTGTATTCATATTGTAACAATTGTCATTGTAAGTCGGTAATAATTTTTTTCCAGAATCCTATTTTGATAAAAAAAATATATTCTCCAGCTGTCGCTTGAAATACAATCGTTATATCTCATCCCACTGAGCAGACCAACGAGTTCGTTTGCTGCAATGTATCAAATCTGAGGACAGAAAGGCATATAGTACTTTATTATGTAAAGTAACAATAACAAAGTATCAGAAAAAAATATAATAAAAAAATTATTGGCGCTCCGGGGCGGCTTAAATTAATTCGGTGGCGCATTGGCTTTTACCGGAAAAACCTACAACACCACATCATCAGAAGAGTTGGAGTTGGTTAAATGATAACTCCTAAAGAAGTCTGTCGAATTTTGAATCTGTGCCTTTCGGCAAAACAGGATGTATGGGGTCTCCAGAGGTCCAAAAGATCCAATTCGAAAGAAAACATTTTATTCACGCAACTATCATCAAATTTATACCAGTCCGTTCTGTCCTTGGCGAGAGTATAGTAGAGGCCAGAATCAAATCCAGAGCCACAGTGGACGATGACTGCGTGAAGATCATAACGGCAGTCGGCTAGATAGGGGTGTTCCTCCAGCTTGACACGTTGAAATAATTTAATACATCTGCGACATGCTGAATCGTAACTAAAGAGCTTCAAAGTCAGGATCAAATTTGCAGGTGTTTCAACAATACTTGTTATCATCTCTATCAGTTGTTTCAGCGCAGAATTGGCAATCATCTGTTAGGTGTTCGGTACTCAAGTGATGATTGATTAGGTTCTACACGGACTGGATTTCCAAAAGATTTGAGAACGCGAGTTCTAATTCAAAGAAGTTACTGGAGTTTCTGCTCTTCATTCCGCATCCGCTGCAACTCAAAACTGTAAGAATTTTCCCTCCAAAAGTAGTAGTAGTAGTAATAGTAGTTTATATTTTGGTGCTAATACAAAAGTTTACACAAGTCAAATACAAGTTAAATAGGACATAAGTAATTTAGATAAAACTAAACATGCAGTCATGTATAAATAAAATTTTGACAAATAATTTCCTCAAAACACAGTACGGGTCATAGGAGTCATTAGTAACACTATACAGGTTCGGTGATGCTACATGTCTTGGTAATTGTTATTAAAATATTCTTCTATACAATAAAATGCGTTTTTTATAAGATACTCCTTAATTTTATTTTTAAACATATTCAATGGAAGATCTTTCATATTTTGAGCAAGTAGATTAAACATTATTTGAGCATAGTAATTTACGCCAGTTCTGGTTCTGTTGACTCTTTGGCCGTCGAGATATAGATTTGCTTTATTGCGAGTACTATGACTTTTAATTTTTTTATGGGAAGTGTATTCCTCAAAATGATTTTTCACATGCAGCAAGCACTGTAATGTGTATAATGATGGTAGAGTAAGTATTCTATCATTTATGAAGCTGCTTCAACAGTACTGTCTATAGGATAGATTATCAATAATTCTAACTGCCCTCCTTTGGATGCGAAACACATTTGAAGCACTGGGTTCATGGCCCCATACCAATATTGAATAGGATATTTATGATTGTATTATTCCATGAAACGCGGTTTTCAATACATGTTTAGAGACGGATTTTTGGAAGTTTCTCAATGGATGTATTTTTAGAAACTTTCGATGAAAGTTTGTTAGTTTGTACGTTTCAATTCAATTTGGGGTCAATGTGAACACCCAGGAACTTTACGTATTCTGGATTATTTATGTGGGACATTTCACGTAGGGAAAATTTAACCATTTGGCTTTTGTTTTCATTGAGCTTAAGATTATGTGTGGCAAACCAGTTACTAATTTTTACCTGTATGTTCTCAAATTTTGTATGCAAAATATCAACATCATTGCCGGTGCTAGATATGGTGTGTCATCTGCAAATAATATGAAGTCAGCACTAGGGTCGTCAAGTCCTATGTCATCAATATAAGTTAAGAAAAGGGTTGGCCCCAGTACTGACCCCTGGGGAACTCCAAACTCAATTGAAAGAAGAAAAGATATTTGTACTAAAGAAGCGATAGTAAATGATTCAACAACATCAGAGCTTTCTCGGAAATTGATTAAACTATTCTCCTGCTCAAGAAGTGTACTCAACAGGAATCAGAAAAATTCGAAATTGTCTTGTCCTGACGAAAAACTAGTTGGCCAAAAAGACCTCATAAAATCAACCGGAGAAATAGAAGAATAACTAGGAAATATCATTATTATTGGTTAATATTTGGTCCCTAAAAGACTCCGTCATAAATATCGCTTGTAAAACGCTATTCACAGCAAGTACTTTCCAAATTGTTCAATCCAACTTTACTCCTTTGATTTTTAAGGTTACCTGTAGTACTATCTGAAGACTTGACTAGCAGAACAGCAATATCTTCAACCCAACTTGGCACGCAGCAATCAATCCTTCCTACTGAAATAGAATCTTCTAGAGGGATCAACTCATCCGCTTGTGAACGATTGGACTTTTTTGAAGAGGAAATAGGATCAACAATCTGAGTTTGGAGTCTTTAAATGCACTGTTTCCTGCTTTATCTAGAGAGATTTGGGTTTCTTATCAGAATGGAGGTAATACATCATTTCATCCAAACAATGAGAAGGGGAAATAGTTCCAAAAACCGAAGCCGCATTACCACGCTGGTTAGAAAAACTCATTCTCTCTATCTATCAAGAAAGTAGATGAACGACAATCATTCGTTGCTTGACCTGATCTCCTTTCGAGTTCATGAATAATAGCCAGAGATTCCTCAAAGTTTTAACAACTATAGGATAGAACAAATAGGTACCATCAAGATTCTGGTACTTTTTAAGCTATAACTTTTCGCCGGAAATAGCTGCAGACCGAGCGGAATTTGCGCTCTCAGACAAGTGGGAAGCTGCTACTGTATCAACACACGTAAAATCCCAAACAGCAGATTTACCGTGTTTCCAAGGTATGAGAGACATGATGAACGAAAAAAATAGCGTAGACTGAACAATCCGTATATTAGGACTTTTTCTAGATTTATGCGGGATAAAAGAAGAATCTGGGCACTTTTCGTCGAGTCAATAATTTCGTGGTGGGAACCAAATATGTTAGGAATCTGCCAGCTCCATTGAGGGCGGAGTGAGTACTATGAATTTGACGGGAGAACCGATAACTGATTGAATTGACGAATGAACTGAAAATTTTCTTGAGAGGGTAGGTCTGAGATCGGACCTGAGGAAATTGTTTTTCCTTTGGGTATGAGATGAATGACGAAAAAACCAATTCTCGGGAGTTAGGTTTTTGAGGTCGAAGAGTACGGCGGTTTTTTAGAGTCTCGCGTTGAGGTTGGAGGTCAGTTGTCCGACTCAGTTTTTTTTTATTTTCGTTTTCGGAGTAACATCAAGATTTAGAACTGGTATCAAAAATCAGTGATAGTGTTTGAATCTAGAAATTGGAGTTGATAATTGCCGAACGAGTGGAAAATCGGTACACATAGTGATTCCCATACGATATAAAGGATTAGCTGCTGGGTTTAACCCTCTTCCAGACAGTAAGAAATATATTGATTGTTGTAGCCAATCTATACGTAACCTATCATTTGAAAACCATTAGTTATATTGAATTTTTATTATACTTATACATTCCCAGAACAAGGCACCAAGAGGGTATTATACAGAAATTGGCTCTAGTAGAATTATAAGTTAGTGAAAAACCTAAACGGGATCAGGGGTTCATAAGGAGGTACCCTCAAGACAAACATTTTTGTTGTAGTTGAATAACGTAATTTTCCGCTTGGGTATTTTCAGACAAAGTGTTTGTTTTTTATTGTTTCAGTAAGTGGTCAAATTATCGATTTTGTAATTGTTTTAATTTTTATTTGCAAAATTTTCTTATCTCTTCTTTGTTGTTTTATTCTAAATTTCATAACTTTTTATTCATTAGGTATAATATTTATCCAACGTCTATGTTTGATATGGGCATTCCACTAACACCAAAAATTTCATCAGTTGAGTCAATTTTACTTAAGTCGTCCCCTTTACTTTAATGAAACGAAAGAAACACAATTTTTGTTTTATTTCCACTAGTTTTTTATATTTACGACCGGTTTCGGGCTTTATCTCATTATCAAGTATAAAAACGAACTTGATAATGGGATAAAGCCCGAAACCGGTCGTAAATATAAAAAACTAGTGGAAATAAGACAAAAATTGTGTTTCTTTCGTTTCATTAAAGTCATCATGAATTTCCACAAAAAAAAAACAAGTCAACAATTACACAAATTCGTCCCCTTTACGCGGGTAGCACGAGCCTAACATCCCTTTCGAAGACGAGCTGTATCTGAGTAGAGCCACAAAAGGGTTCTCTGCTGGCTGGCAAATATTTAACACCTTACCCCTGACCACAATGGTTTTCTCATGATATGGGACATGGCGTTGGCGTAGTAGTTTTAGTTTTAATCATAATCATGAGAATTTGACCTTCAAAGTTGTCAGTTTTCAATTTCTATGCTTGTTGTTGTTTTATGATTAGGACGACATATGCGCGCCGATACCTATTTGACAAATGACATAAATAATTATATGTTTTGACTTGTTATCCTCGTTATTTGTTATCGTTCATAGAAAAAAAACGAGCCAGGAAGAGGATACTCTTATTGATATGATTTGAAAAAAAATCCATCCTTAGGGATCAAAAGACACTAATGACAGTGTTGTCATCTGTCAATTCCGAAATAATAACTGTGATGCACAAATATCGAAATTTCTGATGACAACGACAAAGACTGACTTTTCGAAACTGAATAGATACGGACCCTTCTCAAATAGACTTATTTTACATAGTGGAATGCGTAAATTCAATGAAAACTCCATAATTTCATTCATTCATTGATAATAATGAATAAAGTCCTGTATATAAACGTTTCATAATTTTTCACTTTGTTCTATTACACAAAATATTGCAGTGTGTGATGTTAACGAGACTTGATGGCTGAATACTTGGCAAATATCTGGTGTTGGTAGATGATAGGAATCAGTTAATAATTATGTGATGAGTAGTGACAGGTGATACAGAGGAACAGAATCAAAAACTTTGAGTACCTCGTGACAATTTGGAGAGCTCTGATTGGTCTGGTATGGAGAGTTTCTCAGAATTGTGTGGTTAATTTTATGATGCTCTGGAGATATCAAAATGAGCATAATGAACCTTAAACAAATTTAACCCTCCGCAGACTATTTCCTTACATCATTTGAGGCAGATACTCTAAAAGGGATATACGCTTTGATTGGCGAACACTAGGAGTAGGGATATCAGAGAAAGTTGGCAAGGTGCCTGCCCAGTTTGCTATGTTAAGGCCATCACAGACACACTGATCAATATTGGCGGTTAAATCATTTTACATTCGTAATTGGACGAAACTTTTACGAGATATCGCCTCAATCAAAATTCAATAACGCCAAAACGAGCCCATAAATAAAATTACCTTTGCGAACGAAACAACAATTCCATTAATTTTATCTCATCTATCGTGCATGTTCGCCATTTCTTAAATTTGAAAGGTCAATGCTTCACGTCTGCAATAACGATAAAGCATCGCAAAGTGTACAGTGTTGTATTTTACTGGGTGTACGTGTATATCCGAGGATAAATCTAGAGGTTTTAAGTGTTATAGATGTTGTAAAGAATTCACATTTAATTTTATGTTTACTCGTTTCAGCAGAAAACCTAGTAAAAGCTGCCGGCAATAAAGCAGCTTGAATTTGGAGATATTATCTCGATTCGGGTGGGTTGCTTTCAATTTATATTTGCAAAGCGTCCACAGTGAAAGCACACGTTTTGCTCAAACAAATATAATGATAATAATACTTTTATTCACCTATTCGACGAACAAATAGCGGTAGCAATAATATATGGAAATGTACAAGGTATATGTTTGAGTTACCACGACCTAGGTAGCACCCCATATTGATTGGATGAATCTTGATTTCAAATAGGGCCCACAGATATATAAACGAGGATATATTGAAAAATTCTTAGCCTATTCTAGAACCAAACAAAATTTTAATGTCAAAATATTTTATTACTCAACATATTCTCCTCTTAATTGAATACATTTATTACAGCGAACCTGCAACGTCTCTAGACCTTTCAAAAAAAATGTTTCTTCTTGCTCTGCAAACCAGACCTTCACAGCTTTTATTACCTCCTCGTTGGAAGAAAATTTACGACCTTTTAAACTTTTTTCAGTTGAGAAAAGAGATGATAGTCGGACGGAGCCAATCTGGTGAAAAGGGGGGTATTCTAGTAATTCAAACCCTAAATCACGAATTTTTTGCATGGCAACATGAGATTTGTGTGCAGGGGCGTTGTCCTGCAAAAATAAAACACCTTTGGATAGCTTTCCGGTTTCTCTTAAATTTTTTCCCGTAGAGTGGTCAGTAATATCGAATAGTAATCTACAGTTATTATTCTACCCTTGTCTAAAAAATCAATCATGATTACTCCATGGCAAACCCAAAAAAACGGAAGCAATAACTTTTCCAGCAGATTTTTGGACACGAAACTTCTTAGGTCTTAGAGAACCGGAGTGTCGCCATTCCATCGATTGTTGCTTTGTTTCTGGATCGTAGAAATGTACCCAAGTCTCATCCATAGTAACAATTCGGTTTAAGAAGTCTACATCGTTTTCAAATCGAGCACAGATCGAACGCGATGCTAATACCCTTGCACGCTTTTGGTCAACATTCAAACATTTGGGGATCCATTTTGCAGCAATTTTTTTCATGTCCGAATTGACGTGAACTATATGATGAACGCATTCGTATGAAATATTCAATGCTTCAGATATCCGTTTTAGCCCAATTCGACGGTCTGTTAAAATCATGTCATGAACTGCATCGATATTTTCGGGGACTGACACAGAAACTGGCCTTCTCGATCGGTCATCATCTTCAATGGAAAATTTACCTCTTTTGAAGCTTGCAGTCCAATTTGTCAGGGTCGCATACGAAGGACTTTGATCACCAAGGGTATCAAGCATATCTTCGTGAATCTGCTTACCTCTTAACCCTTTTAAATACAGGTACTTGATGATGGCTCGGTACGCCAATTTTTCGGTTTTCGGTTTTCGTAACTCTGGTTTACTTTTTTGACGTCAAACTTTACACTAACACTTCTAATAAGTTATTGTTCGTTGTTATGGTAACGCAATATTTTGTTTATGTAGGAAACTGGTTTAGGCTAACTAGATATCAATACATCCTCGTATTGTGAAAGTAAAAATAATAGAGATTCTATTTGGATGAATATATTATATATTTGCAGGTTAGAAATCGACCGAAATCACCTATTGAGTTTCAGCGCGACTCGATGCTCTGATTGGCCAAGTGACATACTGCATTTTGAACCAAGCGTTTCGTTGGACATAACGCGTTTTGATGTGGTGGTTCGATTTCGCAATTGAATTATGATGGGACATAATGCAATCTGCTAGGTTTCAGATATGTGCATTCAAGCAATGATCATAGAGACTCCAAAACCACATCGAACTCGATTTTGTAACCGAAGTGGACAAAATGCGTTTTGATAAGTTGCTCCTCATATGAAAAACAATATCATATTAATAATGTTGGTGTAATATTGGCTCAATCTATCCTAAATGTAGATTGTTATATTATGCTAAGTACGTTCAAAAAGTTAGTTTTTTGCACGGAATTTGGTAATCAGGTTTTTTTTGAGATGGGAAATTGTAATTTCGTGATAATTTTTGTGTAGAGTCTAGAGAACACTGCGTACGCTGTCATTATTCATTTAAAATTGCCCTAACTTTTTTGACAGTGAACTTTTGACACTTTTCATGACAACACCTTATTTACACACCTTCTTTAAATAGGAAAGGTACACTACCTCATCACCGCTGGAGCTGATCGTTTTCGAGATTTTTACAATTTTCCATATCGATGCAAGTTACGCTCCTAGGGAGCTCCTAGTGAAGTTGCTGGGAACATTACAAAAACTAAGGATGAGGTAGATCCCGTCAAAATAAATAACTATTAAATGTTTATCGAGAAATTATTCGTTTTCCAGATACAGATTGTTGAAATTTTCCTAAACATGGTTGATTCTCGTCATAAGTTTTTTGTAACTGCAGTTATTTTCATCAAATTTTATACGCAGTATAACCGGACAGACTTCTTCTCAATTGGCCATTATCAACGGTAATGGTAATGGGTGGGGGGCGTAAGTGTCAGCGACTAGGCCCCAGTGGACCCTTTTCGCAATCCCCGACATCTTCACTCATCCCATGTCGGATACCTGCTCGAACCTCTTCGACCTTCTTATGAAAGTCGAAATGTCCTTCCATTGCAATGAGTGCAATTCTTCCTCCTTAATAGTGGCAGCTCCGAAGACGTTTTGTCTGAGCCTGCCATTAATACCACATTCGCACAGGAAGTGGAAGGAGTCTTCTTCTTCCCTACATTTCGTGCATAGTGGGTCTGCCTCAACTCTGATGAGAGCCAGGTGCCTCCTGAGGCCGCAGTGGCCGGTAAGAACTTCCACCAACAATCGGAATTCCTTGCGGCTTAGCTTCAGTATCTTGGCCGTCCTTGCCATGTCGGGCCCCGATATCATCTGCTTTGACTGCCTGCATCCGTCTATCCTTCTCCACTCTTTTCCTAATGTATCAACGGCCCACTCATTCAGTGCCGTTGATACTTGTCTCCTTGTTATGCCGAGTGCGGGTTCGGGCCCGTAGTAGGGTTGTCCGGCTCCTTGCTTGGCTAGCTGGTCCGCCTGCTCGTTGCCTTCAATCCCTGCATGGCCCGGGACCCACATCAGCGTTATTTCCTTTTCAGTCGCAATACTCTCCAGGGCATCTCTGCACTCCTGAACCAGTACTGATCTGGTTCTGGTTGCATTCAGAGCTCTGATGGCGGCTTGACTGTCCGAGCAGACATATACATGTCTCTCTGGGCCGGACCTCACCTCTTCCATTCTGGTTGCCTCCAGGATGGCATACACCTCTGCTTGGAAAACTGTTGTCAGAGAACCTAGCGCATAGGCTCTTTTCTCTCCGTTTTCCAAGTAAACTCCAGCTCCGGCTTGTCCTTCGTCCACTTTGGACCCGTCTGTAAAACAGACCAGGCTTTCTGGGGGAAATATCATCCTTTCCTCTTCCCACTCTCTCCTGTCTGGAATCGCTAGCGAGATCGTCCTTTTCCGCCTAATTTTATTCTCTGCCTGTATCACTTTTATAGCGGATAGTGGGATTTCTTACTCCTCTACCACAGCGATTTCGGTATGCCCTGTGTACCCCTCTCCTCGCTAGCTCCCTGAGTCACGCATTCTCAGATAGGATGCCATCTTCTTTATACTAGTTGGAAGCGACGGCAGACCCAGCAGGGCGTCTAGGGCTGCCGAGGGGATCGTCCTTATCGCGCCGGTTATTCTCCTACGAGCTAGTCTTTGAATTTTTCCCAGCTTGTTGGTTATGGTTATCTGGTCCACTCTCGGCCACCAGACCACTGCTCCATATAGGATTCTGGGTCTGATTACCGCCGTGTAGATCCAGTAAAGGATGTGAGGTTTGAGTCCCCACTGCCCGGCGCAGACTCCATATAGCGACTGCTCGTTCGAAATGTGGCAACCAAGTTAGTTTCGAGTCCAGTATCACCCCAAAGTATTTTACTTCTATGGCCATTATCAAACTTCTAGATCAATCTGAATTAAAAAAATGTCACGTTCCACTATTCAATTGGATAGTGCAACAGTTCGGAGTTTGTGAAAAAATCAATAAGGACAAGTACTATATTATTCATTGGTCACTTAAGAATATGAAAATTGAACGAAACAACTATTACAAGTTTGTTTGATTCATGTATAATATTTTCCCACATCAAAAAGAGCGCGATTCAAAATACTGATCGACCTGTCCAAGCATATGGTTAACAAAAAAACTCTTTTTGATTAACTGAGTTTATTCTAAGTTAGAGACTCGCACTGCATTTAGTTGGTCAGTTGTTATTGAGATACGTTCTCAAGAAGTTGTCACTGTCTTCAAATGGAAGTGAAGTTTCTCCTCTTCCTCATTTCCTCATTCAATTCTTATTAAATTTAATTGTTTCTGATTCTTTTTCACAAAGCATTGTAAATAAAAATTTCTTGTGAAAAACAATTATAGTTTCATTGATTTATTGATATACTGATAGACTCTTGATAGAGATTTGGTTCAATGAATCCCCCATTTTAGTTCAATGGATGTAATTTTGTCAAGCCCCTGCATTCAGTGTCAGATAACTCAATGACGTAAATCTGAAGTAAAGCTTCAATTTCCATTCATAGCAGAAAAACGAGACTTTAGCTGCACTCCGACACAACGCTTGTTTTGCAATTTAAATAGCGCAACTTCAATTCCGTAGAAAAACGCCCGTATTTCTAGTTGGATTTCCATCTGAGTTCGCTTCACCAATAGTGCGTTAATAGACTCGCATTTCGGGGTGAATTTAATTAGATTTACCCTCGGAATACGGCAAACTATTCCTGTGTTCGATTTATTACTATCTGGAATGACGGAAATATTCCGTTGACCGTATACGATATTATAGCCCAGGAACCAGGGGTTTTAACCTGACACTGAAACCAACAAAAATGATTTTTTGCACAAGAGCAGTTTTTGGGAAGTACGTAGAGAGAAAAAAAATCCTGCACGCGAGCACCTATGGAAAGTGGGGAAAGTTTCCGGGAAAACTCGGAAAATCGTTATTCCATCTATAACTTGGAAGGGGTTGAAATTTTCCATATAATGTTTAGAAACAAACGTAGAACGTGAAAATTTTCACAAAAAACGGACCTTATCTGTTTTCGAAATTTGCTTCATATGAGAGATAATGAGCAATAATTGATAATTTTAGATTTTCGCGCGAACAACTCGGGACATCATAAGATTTACTCTGACGCTCGACTAAAATCGCTGTATCTCCCTTTTTTTGGCCAAAAACAGATAAACTAAACAATGTTTCAGAAGAAAATCCATCAACAATTATCATATACTGGGTGTAATGAGATCATGGTACACCGCCCGTATCTCCGTTAATTTCGAATGTTATTGATTGAAATTTGGGATATCTCATAAACATAATGAGTGGCACTTTTTGATCTACAAATGATTTTTTGCCGGAAGTGATACCAACTTTCGATTTTTGAATGGAATACCCTGTACATTATTACTGAAATCTCCATAATTTTTTGATTCCAATGATAATAAGAACATACGAGACATTTCAAAAGTCGAAGTTGTGCGATAAATACAATCAAAATTGCAGTCGAAAGAAAATAAGAAAATACAATTATTTTGTTTCCCAAAAGAAAATATTCTGTGACACTACTTGGCAGAAGCCTATTAGTTTTAATAAGATCAAGATGTTCATCGATGGCTTTGGGTGAGCTGCCCTGCGCTGATGATTGGCAAAACCATGAAACCGGTCCGTAGGTGTTCCCTCATGTGAGTTGAGACCTGTTTTGACGTTGAGATTGGGAGAACATTGCAAAGTAGTCCTTGTAGAATACTTAGACAAGAATCAAACAGATATAATTCGATAGACGTAGGAGACAGTAGCTGTTTTCTGTTAGAGACTTGCCGACGATTTCACCTATTGTATAGGTTAAGGCAGACATCTGGATTGCTTAATCTATTTTTTTATTAATTACTTTGTTCGGATTTAATGCTAAAGTGGCTTTGAAAACAATGAAATTATTCCTTCAGATTCTTAAATCAATATTTGTTGCTTTATAGTTGTTGTTATTGTGTATTGGAAAAATCGTTTCCTTAGTAAAATCTTAGCATTGAGTTAGAACAAAATAATTGTATTTTCTTTTAGCCGCAATTTTGATTGTATTTATCGCACATTTTAATACCAGGTATGAATAAATTCCTTATTAATAGTACTAATACCTAGTACCACAGTAAAAATATGGTTCCATTTGAAAAAATTGAGTCTTACCCCAAAATCGATAACGATGAACTTTATTTCCTCATAAAAAAATCAAACTAAAAGTTGAATTATCAAAAATTTTGAAGTTCGAAATGTCATTTATGTGGTATCATTGGATTCAAGAAATTATGCAGATTTCATATATGTAATAATGTACAGGGTGTTCCAATTGAAAATCTAAAGTTGGTATCACTTCCGGCAAAACCGGAAAAAAATATTTGAAGGTCTAAAAGTGACTCTTATTATGTATATGAGATATCCCAAATTTCAATCAATGACCTTCAAAACTAACGGAGATCCTGTTACACCCGGTATAGCTGGCGGGTGTCGGCAGAAGTGATTATATTTGATAAATAACCAATGTAATTTTATCAATTTTTTAAATTTTTCTATCGAATTAGCTCGACAAGCTAAGCTTGCTCAAAAACTCGTTAAGTCAAATTTGAAGAAATCAGACATAACATTCATTCCAATCTATCTTGTGCCAAACTGAATCAAGTTTTCTGTACCAGTTGTTTTTTATTTCACTTATTTTTCAGTGCTGATTTCTTCACAATCGATGAAAAAATATCAAAGTAGAGATTTCTGAAAAAGCGTACTTGTCATAATATTGCCAAGACCCTGTACTTTCAGAATATGTTTCTAAAAACCTCTGATATTTTCCGGAAATTTCCCAAAATGCATTAAAATTCTTCTGATGAGTCTCGCGAGTTTATCTTATCCACTATAGCTCTATGAATTTAGTTGAAAATCTGATATTTATTGCGTTGATTTTTATTTTTTTGTTGAAAATCTCTGGCTGGTTTTATTTTGATATTCCAAGCGGGGAAATTGTCTAAAGTACGGAATCACATGGTAAGATCCCATTAGTTCATTACCGAGAAACCACAATTCTGGGCCACGCTTCTCAAAATTTTTTTCGAAAAAACATAAGAAAACATTTTTTGTGGAGATTTTTGCGCCCTACAAGTTTATTCCTTTACATCATGACGAAATTTTCAACCCCTTTCAAGTTATTGATGGAATACTGATTTTCCGTGTTTTCCCGGGAATTTTCTCCACATTCCATAAGTGCTCGCGTGCAGGACTATATTTTTTTACTGTTCAAAAGCTGTCCGTGATCCAGAAATAGTTTTCATTTAATTTATTGTCAGGTTTCAGTAACATTTTGGCCACATCGCCTGAACTATTATTATTATCTGGAATGTCGGAAATCTTCCATGGACCGTATATATTATTGGATCCCTTACGAATGGAGAGAAGCAGATTGTCTTTTCAATTGTTGTCGAGATAAATCAAATCAGTCGGAAAGTTAGGCAGCATGTGTATAACGGAAAAGCGGATGGTGTGTTTTTGTTCGGGACGAACTTTAGGGATCCGGAGACGACTATAAAACTGGGAACGGAATCGGTATAGATTAAATCTGTCTGGAGGAAGGATAGTACTGCTCCGATAGCATGTTATGAACCAAATTTATGTTTCTCCATGTTGCTGATCAGTATAAACTAAGAACGGAAATTCTGATTTTTATGAAGAATCATATACGAGGATGTATTGATATCTAGTTAGCATACACCAGCTCCCTGCATAAACAAAATATTGCGTTACCATAGCAACGAACAATAACTTATTAGAAGTTTCGTGTCCAAAAATCTGCTGGAAAAGTTCTTGCTTCAGTTTTCTGGGATTGCCATGGAGTAATCATGATTGATTTTTTGGATAAAGGTGGAACAATAACTGGAGATTACTATTCGACATTACTGACCACTCTACGGGAAAAACTTAAAGAGAAGAGACGCGGAAAGCTATCCAAAGGTGTTTTGTTTCTGAAAGACAACAACAACAACAACAACAATTTTTCAATATATCCTCGTATTTCATATTTTCATAACTTTCTTGAACAATAGAGTATATTTGATTGACTGATACTAGTATCATGTATTTTCATCTATTGAAATTTGTGGGGTCCATATTTAGTTTAAGATGGAATAGCTAATACAGTGTGTCAATTGGGAAACGAACCACTCTGAATATTTCAGCACCTATGAAAAATCTGAGAATATGCAAAAATGCTATATTCTAGAGAGTGTCTTTTGTTTTGAATTCTACCAAGGATGGATCCCTAAAATATTGAGTAAAAACCGAGAGTAGAATGAGGAGATATTGGGACCCAGGCCAAGGGTGTTTGGGATGGATAACTCAGGTCTTTGAACATTAAGCATACAATATCGGCAGAGGAACGTTACTACTGAGTGATATTGAGGTCGTGGCAACTCGAAGTATAATTTGGCAGATTCTGTTGAAGGGTTCAAAACTATCAGAAAATTAACATTATACACTTGTGATCAACTCTTAGCTGAACGATGAGAAATATTTTTTTTCAAGGTTACGAAATTGTAATTTACCTAAGTACGGAAAGTGGTACTTTTCCGAACGGAAATAGATCATTTCGGTGTATGTTAGGACCAAAATTTTTCGTTATGAGTTTTTATGAGAAAAAATTAGATCAAACATAATTTTTAATTATTTTCAATTTAAACTAATTATGGATATTATTGAAATTAAATGAACAATTATGCAAATTTTACGCCGATCGGCTCTTTCCAGATGTGTCAAGAAAGAAAGTTTGTTGAATTTTTGTTGAATTATCGATAGGTGAGAATGCTGATTCGAAAAATCTGATGTTGATAGAGAGCTGGAGTTTGTTATTGAAATGTTTGAAAGTTGTTTTTGTTATATGATGGGTTATCTTATTTTGATGCGAATCAGTTGTAATATCACAAAAAAAGTGAAAATGAAGTCAAAATAATTTGACATTTTTTTTCGAAAACCTGTTTGCCAGGCAATAGACACGAGATTCCGAAAGGCTCAAGTGACTATTGCCAAATGGCAACAAGTTTGAGAAAAAAATCTGGAAAATTATTTTCTACTTTATCGAACTCTCGTATGGTATTCGATAGATAATTTTTTAATGCACCAATCATAGACAAATTCTATATGTAACATTTTTATTCCAACAAATTATGTCTACATGCATTGTTGTTGATTTCATCGAATGACCATGTATTAAAATACTTTCGATTAATTTTACACTTTTTATGCAAACTGATAACAGACGTCAAATCAAAAGTATGAAAAGAAAATATCGCAAAAAAATCCTGAAGCAATTTTTTAGACAGAAAATTTCCACTATAATAAATTTGTGATTGGCCAGAACGTACATTTAAATTGTTGGTTTATATTGGATGCAAGAAATGAAGCTAATTTTTGTATAACTTGTCCTGAATAGGTGTAAGTTCTATAATTACCTCTTCGTGCTAATAGTGGGGTGAACTTTTTAGAAAGGTTTCATATAGAGTTCTTCAGTTAAAATATTTTTTATGACATCAACATGATATCCATTGTTGACTGCATTTTTACATTAACACAATTGAGGAGTAGCCTATAGAACAAACAACACATTGGGAAGGTTTATCAAAGATAAGACACAAACATCAGAAAAATCAGGAATTTATAAAAAGAATTGTGGATTTTTTCTCAAAATATTGTATGTCAGACAAGTATACCATTCAAGAGCGGAAAACAGGAACATCGTATGAGTTATGTGAAAAATAAAGTAAATTCAACATATGCCAATCATATTCCAGAAGAAGATCATAATTTTGATGAAATATTCGAAATCCTTCATGTCAAAAATGATGGTCTCAAGCTTAATTACTCAGAATTCCTATAAATGAACAATTAGAAAAATTCAAATTGTTTACTCAACGACCAACTTGATCTCAATAATTCGCCTATATTCAATTTATTATCATAAAGCGTAGTTACTGAAGGTATTTCTAGGCACATTTTATTGCTATCAATAAGTTTTGTGAGTTCTGGGAGAATCATTAAAAAAGTGTATTTTTCCACATACTCGTACGAAATTAAAACTGATAGTCCCCAATGACGATGCGCGAATTTTGCGGGTACATATGACAGATATAAATCCATCCCCAGTCACCCTATACGTCTCACATCAGACAATTATAATTCCCTCTCATACGTGGTAAACCAGCATGAAATCATTTCGACTTCCGATTATATTCATTATTGTCTTTTGAATGGGTTTATCCGACCGAGCAAAATCGATTCCAAGTGATGCGTGCAACATCATTACCGATATGCTAAATATCCAGTCTATAATGAGGAACTGCTGTGTGGTTGTGATTTGGTTTGTCAAAAAAATCACTCATTGTTCGGGAATAGTTCCCCACTTTACCTCAACTCTGTTGACAGAATCAGAGATTTTATTTAATGATAGTCACAGAGATAACTGTTCATTTGCACTTTGTACAAATGAAATGTCCTAATAAATAAAATTTATGATAAAGGACCCCGCACAATAGCATAGGAAATTGGCCCACAGTGGGATTTGCCTAAAATTTACACATGTTATTGAGTTTCTGATTAAATGTTCCCATGGGCCCAATCTTCTAAGACCAATGCTCTCAGGGCCGTATTTATAATAGTATAGGTGGTAGATAAACAATGACACTTTTTTCTCAAGTCCATAATTTCTTATTTCCTATTAAATTTTAATAAAATAAGAAATATTACAAAATCTCAGTTTTTGTCTTTTAGCACAAGTCCTCTATGAAACATGTTTTGCCCTAAAGGACCGTATTTAGTAAAACTGTATTTTCCAAGTGATCCACAAAAAACGGAATCAAATTGATTTTGTTATAACTTTCTTATTTTTTGATCTATGTCAGTGGTTGATGGCTCGTTTGATAAATGAATGTAACTTTCTTTTTGAACATAAAAACAGTGGTCGCCATCTTAATATCCAAGATGGCTGGCTTACTATAAACTGTATGTAGGACTCATCTTGTAGGTATTTAAGAAAGAAAGTAACAGAAAAAAATAAGAACTACAACGTTTTGCGAATGATGGTTTTTCGGGTTTTTAGGCCGACGTTTATTTAGAGAAAATCTCGACGTGTCTCAACGTTTTGATTGTTTAAATTGGTTATTTACTCTTTGAATTATCTAACTCTATAATATAAATACTATATGATCTTAGAGTAATAATTTCATAAGGTTCAATACATCAAAAAAAGTGAATGAACCTGGATTTGTTAGACATAGAGTGTATTCACGATTCAGAAGGAGAGAAAAATATCAAGTATGTATTCAATAAACTATGCATGAAAACCATCCTGACGAGAATAATAAAGAAGATGTTTTCATAATAGGGTACTACTGCAGTGTAATCAGGGGCAAGGACACCAGTAACATGTGCTCATATTTGTAGCAAATTGTCGTATTTGAGATTTGCACGCCATAATCAAAAGGCGAATTATCCATCGACTTCTGTGTTACAGCATTTTAAAGATGCCACAAATGGACCAGTGCAAGATGCAATACTCCTGCATCTGTAAGTGTTCAAGTATTATTTTGTTGATTTTGAATTTTTTGTTCTCTTCCACCACTCTGGAAATATCGGTTTCAACATTGTTTGTTATGAATTAGATATACTTTTAATAAGATAGTAGAGTTATATGTATATTAAAGAATTAGATAATTCAAAAAGTAAATGACTGACTTCAACAATCAAAATGTTGTAGTTCTTATTTTTTCCTGTTATCATCTTTCTCAAAATACTACAAGATAAGTCCTAGATGATTTATAGGTTTGGCCGATCATCTTGGATATTAAGATGGCAACCACTTTTGTTATGTACACAAAAAATGCTACATTCATCTATCAAACGGACCATCAACCACTGACATAGATCAATAAATGAGAAAGTTATAACAAAACCATTTTAATTCAATTTTCTGCGGATCACTTGGCACATACAGTTTTACTTAATACGGTCCTGTACGGCAAAACATATTTCACAGAGGACTGGTGCTAAGAGACAAATTCTGAGATTTTGCAATATCTCTTATTCGATTAAATTCTAATCGGAAATACGAAAATCATGGACTTGAGAAAAGAGTCATTGTTTATTTGGCACCTAGGTATACTAAGTACGGCCCTTGGTCTGAGAGGATTGGGCCCATGAGAACATTTGATCAGAAACTCAATACCAACAACATATGTGAATTTCAGGCAAATCCCACTGTGGGCCATTTCCCTTTGCTTTCGTGCGGGGTCCTTTGTTATCTGTTCCTAATTGGATGTTGGGAAAACAGAGAATATTGTAATTTTCCATGATATTAATTTTCAAAGTGGTGAATTATTAATTTCCAACATATTTCAATGAGTTCATCACATTCAACAAATTCATAATGATGAGATAAGGAGTAAGTTTGATTTTCATGTTAATCGCACTAAAATGAAAATAATTCTGAATTCATTATTTCACCAGGGCCTGCTTGGTTGAGTACAATAAACTTTCCAAGGAAATCAAGATGAGTCCAAATATTCAAATCCAGAATGAATGAAATTATTTCTTATCAGTCATTTATATCAACACTTTCATCACGTTATGTTTATTGTAGTTGTGTTAAGAGCAAACACTACTTTGGTAAAACGGCATATACCTACAACAAATTATTACTAAAATATTTCATTTTGACATCAATCGTGCAGGTTAAATTAGAAGTTCACCGATACAAGAAGAATTATGTATAAATATTACAAGTAAAAACTGTATATACCTAGAATATACAACTGCTACGTCATTTTATGAATTTCACATATCAGTATATCACGATTCCTGCAGGTTTATTTTGTTTGTTGTATTTGTAAATTTTGAAAATGAACATTGTCATTTATTATTATTTCACACTGTAACGGCTTTTTTTATTTCGAAAAAGAAAGTTCAATCACGGTAGAGCACTACACATTAGTTCTGGAAGTAGCTTTGTCAGTGATCAAAGCGCTACAATTCATCGGTTGTGGAAGGCAGTTATTCCCTTCTTTTGGTGACTTATACAGTGTGGTCATTTAAGTGTGCAACATATGGGAATCTTTTTAATGAATTGCACAACCAAAATACAAATAGTGCCAAAAGTTGGTGCATGCTCGGTAATCATTTTAGGTGCACTTGGAATGGCTGCAAGTCAAATAGCATACAGGTTAGGTCAAAAAATATAAAAATTGCTCAAGAGTAAAGTACCCTTATTTCAGAAAATTCAGCAAAATGTTATTGAGAAAAGTTGTTTACAATTGAAAGTTATGCCCAAATACAAAAACATGGCCTCCTAAGACATTTTTTGGTTTTTCAATTTTTTTCGTTAATAATTTCCCAGTTTGTAATTTGTTTTATAATCACCCTAAACACTTTCATAAGTTAATCATAACAAAATCAGTTGAGCATAACTTTGTTCAAATTGGAGCATATTTGTTCAATTAACTTGGATTTTAATTTTTTTAGGGAAGCACAAACTTCATGTTTGTTGCAACGATATTCAACACAACTTCATAATTTCGCAAACCATATTTTTAACAAGGTAAAACATTAGTAATGATAATATGTATATTCGAAAACTCTCATTTGAACTGAACATTTTGTATTTGAAATGTTTATGAAAAAGCTATACAAATTAATCGCCAAACATGAAATCCTTTTTCATAAACATTTCAAACACAAAATGTTCAGTTCAAATGAAAGTTTTTGAATATGCACATTATCATTAATGATGTTTTACCTTGTTAAAAATATGGTTTGCGAAATTTTAAACTTAAGCTGAATATCGTTGTAACAAACATGAAGTTTGTGAATCTCTAAAAAATTAAAAATCCAAGTTAATTTCACGAATATTCTTGAATTTGAACAAAGCTATGCTCAACCAATTTGGTTGTTGTTACTTTATGGAAGTGCTAAGGGTGATTATAAAAAAAATTACAAATTTGGAAATTATTAACGAAAAAAATAAAAAAATTTAAAAATCACTTGGGAGGCCATGTTTTGGTATTTGGGCATAACTTTCAATTGTAAACAACTTTTCTCAATAACATTTTGCTGAATTTTCTGAAATAAGGGTACTTTACTCTTGAGCAATTTTTATATTTTTTGACCTACCCTGTATGCTATTTGACTTGCAGCCATTCTAAGTGCACCTAAAATGATTACCGAGCATGCACCAACTTTTGGCACTATTTGTATTTTGGTTGTGCAATTCATTAAAAAGATTCCCATATGTTCCACACTTAAATGACCACACTGTATAAGAAAATTCACCAAAATGATCAATTTGACATCATTCCTCGAAGAAAAGAGTAGAAGGAAATTTAATATTTCAGTAATCTTTTTTGGACTGATATTTAATGCCTGTTGACAAGCATAAATTGAAAAACAAAAATAAAATGAAATTATATTTAATTACTTTCCTCTTTCAGTCTACGTGAAAGACAAAACTTCCAGAATGAGACCACTTCCACGATCTCCTTTCAGTAGTCTCAAACAAAATTGAAACCTGAAACCAAAACCATAAAAATAATAATTTCGATGAAAACACACAAGTTTTAGCAATCAACGCTCGAGACTTTTCTTTACTCGCTTATACTTTCGGCCTAGTCTTTCATGCCGATACATTGCGGAAATGAAAACCCTAAGAAGTTCGAAAGTTCTTTGTGGAATGTTTACCTTTGTTTCATTGGTTGGAATGATTCTGTGCCTTATAAAGCATGGAGGCCCACTAAGGGGATGTGAAATGGCTCTTGGCATGAAATGAAAAATATATTTTTCCTCCTACCCCTATAGAAAGTACAGACTTTCTTCCCTCAAACCAGGGAGGAACCTCATACTTTTCCTCCCTAGGGAGGAAAGTACTTTTGCTCCCTAGGGAGCACAGTACTTTTCTTCCCCCTCATTTCAAGTAAGTTGTAAACGATGAAACTTGCGAATCTATTATAATCAAATTGTTTCCGTGATTTCTAGAACATCTTATATATCCTATATTCTGGTAAAAATCGAACATGAATGTTACTTCTACTCTAGTTCTTTAATAGCTATTTGTGTATTTAGAGCGCAAAGTGATTGATTGTTGCTCGACAAAGAGATTAATCTTTGGAGAACGACAATGACACTTTGTGCTCGGAATACACACATTATTTTTACTACAAGCGCAGCTCTTAGAAAAAAGTGATCGACACTTCATTCAAATAGGCACATAACATTACTTATGAGAAAATCACTCAATAGCAATCCGAAATGTATAAGCTATCTAAATGTCCAATAATTCAAATCACTAACAAGAAAAACGTAAAATAACGTTCTTGAAAAAAAAAAAAAAGTTGTAATTGCCAGGAGATGAACCCGGGACCTTCGGATTACAAGCCCAAGACGCTAGCCATTGCATCACCGCAGCTCAGATACACATGACTGTATTGTCTATACTTTCCATCTATTTATTGTTAAATATGTAAAAAAATACTGTTGCATGGACATTCTCGAGCGCGTCAGATATTGATAGCATCAATGCCCTACGTATTTTTAATAATGTACGTATGTTAATCTGATCGTTTGTATGATGCGGGTGGTTGTACGTAAGGGTTGAAAATGAAAAAACAAAAATTTAATCGAGCGCGTCAGATTTTCTAAAGGAGTGTTAAGTGCACCAAAAAAAAGCTCTCATTCACTAATCTGACGATTTCGATGAGACGCAAACTCGCGGCCATTATTATAATATGCAAAAAAAAATTCGCCATTTTGAAATACTCAAGCGCGTCAGATTAAGATATATATGGTTCATCTTTATGTTCTAAACATGCTGTCTCATAATCTGACGAGTATCTAGAGGGATTCACATTTACTTGACTTCCAACTATACCATTGCCGGAAATTGGAATATTAGCAACTTGTTAAATTAGGAACTGAATAATAATAAATAATCACATCAGTTAAAGATCAGTTATAAATTGTGATGAAAAAACATAAATGACATCACTATAAAAACAATGTAGTTCAGGACTCAAACAAACAAGAGTTACCGTAGATTAAGAAGTCTTCAGATAAAGAAACATTTTGTCCCAGCGAATACATGAATAACAAATTATCGATACTGGGCACCTACAAATCGTCACTGATGATAGAAGCCAAATTTCCGAGTTTTTGTACTGCTGAAAGGAGAATATGCCATTAAAATTAAGTCCAGGAGCGCTATTTTTTCAAATTAAAATGATATCCCTAACATTGACTATGCCTTAGGTCCCATTCATGTGAGGGTGTACGCAGGAGATTGTTATGATTTCATTGAAAATATGAACAGGATGTTCATAAAGTCAGTTGTGGAATCATCTGCGACTGAAAGTTGGAATTTTGTCGTTATTTTCTATCGTACGATGGAAAATAGCGACTAAATTCCAACTTTCAGTCGCAGATGATTTTACAACTGACTTTATGAACACCCTGTTCATATTTTCGATTAAATAAAGATGCCATACCCATGACAGGTTTTGTCAGAAAAATATTTTCAAAGTTTCACCGCACAAGAAATAGTCCAACAATTTCTCATTACAGTGTGAAATTGCTTCTGAAGAGCATGATTTCCAATTCCTCCGACCTCCCTGATGATCTAAGAAGAGTGAAATAGATTTTTGTCGACCAAAATGTATTGGAGGCCTAGTGAAAGAGATGCAATTCACGCGTCAATGGAATGAGCGATTTTCTGTGAGTGATACTTCTGAATAACATTCTCCCTTATCTCATTCATAGATAAGATTCTCCAATGGAAACTGGACATTTAATAAATAATCAACTATCTGAATGAAAATGCAAATTTTCACTTTCAGATTTTTTCTCTCAAGTTATATAGGGTCTTTCTCAATATCTATCAGATGTAGTTCAATGTCCAGCGTGGCTTTAGCCGGGGATGTAGCTGTTTTCTGTTAGATATTACAAAAAAATTAACTTCAATTTTATCGTAGGGTTTTTCCATTTCCAGAGGAGTCATGTATTGATTAAATTTTCAATTGGGAATGTTTCTCTTTAAAACGAGATTGTTATGTTATGCAATCAAAACACAGCACCGTCCTTTTACAAATGAAAATTCCTGAATAATATTTGACTCAAAAATGTTTTCCATTTCAAATAAGTTCAACAAAATACATTTTTCTGGTGTTCATTACGTGTGATCAATCCTTGAAATAAATTCTACGACTCAAAAATGATGGTCACTGACTGGAGGAAATGGTTTGAAATTGCTGAAACTTCCTAATTATATGTAAAATTAATTTTATCTCAGTTAATGGTTTGTTGAATCGAATGAGTTCTTCGTTGAAGGTGAAAAGTGATGCCACTGCAAAATTTTCCAAGTTAAGATCCGTTCCTTTTCTGTTTAGACCGAAAAATCAATTGGAGTTAGATCAGTTATTTTACAACTTAGATTGAGCGGCTGTTTAATTTCGATTTCGATACCGAACGGTAACTTGAGAAATTGTAGGGATTCCAAGGTGACCGTCGAACCACAAAAAGAAGCACAGCACTTTCCGTTACACAGAATTGAATATTTATTCACAAAATTGCAGGGTTACAGGTGATACTGTCATAAGAATTTCAAAAATTAGTTCCTATTATCACGCATAGGGGGCTGTTCTCCTACATAAGGTTGTCCTATGGGACTATAAGCGTACCAAGTATTTTTCAAAATATCATCATCCTGATACCAGACGTTGTTTGCTTTTTAAGTGATATTTTGGTAACAGGTCAAAACGACCTGGAACATAGAGGGCGCCTGGAAAAAACTTTCCATTGATTGACTGAATGTTATTTAGAAATAGAAAAACAAAAGTCTTTAATTTTTCAGAAATCTGTTCAGTACCTTGGACACGTCATAGATAAAGGCGGCTCTCATATTTCTTCATACAGAGAGTGGAGGCAATTATTAATCAATTAATGTTCAATTATTAAAGTCGATAACCAAGTCAAAATCGTTTCTCGGTGTGTTGAAATTTTAATTTATATTTCCACCAAAATGTTCGAATTCTGGATTCCTTTGTCTACTTTACTGAAAAGAGTTACTCAAGGGTTTGGTCTCCAGACTATGCAAAAAGGTTTAAAAATGCAAAACAATTGTCAATATCCACCGCAGTTTTAGATCTCTTTGACCCAAAACAAAAAATTAAATTAGTAGTGGATGCGTCCCAGTTTGCATTGGGACCTTTATTCAATCATACTTTTGGAAATAATACCGAATTAATAATCGATAGCATTTGCATCAAGACTTCCAAATGCGGCTGATATAAAGTAGTCACAAATAGAGATAATATTTGGAAAAAAAAGTTATTCCAATATTTGTATGGGCTGAAGTTTCTTCTATATGGGTTCAAGTATCTTCCACAATTTTTTCCAATGTCTTCTAAAGGTTCATGGGCATGTGTTCCGACTACTCTAAATGATTCAATAGCTACTGGATCAAATGAATACAACTCTTCAATAATGAATCATCCACGTATTTCCAATTACTCAGCAGAAACGGTGGCAGCACCATTTGAATAACATATTGCTTTAAGGTTAGATGCTGCTGCCATGTCCAGGCAATTGGAATTCTGAACAGAAGGCTTTCCAAACTTCCACGGTATAAAGGTCTGAACATTTTCCCCAGCTAGTTCTAATGCAGGAATTTCTGCAGTTGCAAGAGCCCGCTTTGTTAGGTCATTTAAAGTATGATGTCTCAGAAAATGACATTACAACTCAAGCCAAGTATTCCATTTTCTTTGAAAATGCATCTACATCTACATTTAGGGCACACACAAATCGATGTACCCAAGCGCAGACCAACTGCAATCCTCAACGGTTGATCATCCAGCCAAGTACCCATGAAAGCTACTAAAAGGCCTTGAGACGAGCCTTTTTGAAATTAGATTTTGTAGCCTCATCAAGAAGTTCTTTGTAAAATGAAACGATAACAGAAAAATCCCGGATTTTTGAGATTTAGAATTCATTGGAAGAATTTCCTCTTTCGTTTAAGAGATCCAGTTCTGTTCGCCTTCCAAATTGTTGGCATCAGATATTTCAGGAAAACCTTGTTAGTAAAACTAAGGTTTCCAAAGGACAAAGACTATTGTGAGAGCCAAAAAAAGTTGGCAGTAATAGGAAAGAATCCAGTCGGATGCCTAAACCGCCAAAGTTTATGGCAAGAAACTGAGTACTCATTTATAAGAGTTTGGGTAATGTCTGGTCGTTTTTCAGAAAGCAATGAGCAAAATGGGAAATATATTATTAGCGAGAGAGGTCATCAGAATACGATTTTAGATCATCCGATTTAGGCAGCCTAATAAAAATTCTCCAAAAACAGGTGCACCTATCTCCTAGTTATATCAACAGAATGGTTATAATTTAAATTTCCGGAATAATACTGATCCCCATTTACTTCCGTCTGGTATTTACGATGTTTTCTGAAAATTGTACTCTGCATTGAATGAAAATTTAAAAAAAATACGCAAAGGAATAAGTGGGTTATGTTAACGTGAAAAAATCCTAGTTATAATATTGTCAATGCAAAACATTCAAAGTTTCAATAATCGCATCAAATAACTTATCGAAATAATTGGAAAGTTCATCAAAATGAAAGCTAAAACTGATAAACTGATTCAATCTTCTGTTTATTGGATGAAACTAGTTTCATACCTTTTTCACGAAGTTCACATTATACCAATAGGAGTGAAATAAAAATATGGTATGTAAGAAAACTATCAGAATCTCACCGTTAATCACAATTAGGAAAGCTGACGCAGTGATAACTTTCCACTTATTTGTGACGAGAATTCCAGCCTAACTTATCTTCCGTAAATTGGTACGGTGTGTTCAAATGAAAATTGAATTAAAGATTTGCTATTTTTCAGTTTCGTTTATGAAAATAAAGCATCTTCGGAAATTGAATAGAAACCACCCTACTTTGCTCACCCGATAGATTGAGAACAAATTATTACCAGAGGAATACCTGCGCCATTTATTTCCTCTGCGGCAAACAGTGAATACAAGTTTATTATGGCGTCTAATAATTTACACGAAGAGAACACATAAACTTCTCGTTATAAGATTGGGGTTGCAGTAGTGTGTATGCAAATTACGCGAGGAGTTGTTTATTATTTCCTGTCATTGTATCTTCCTGACATCGGAAGTAGGGAATCTATTTCTGGAACGACGAAGAACAGCAACTCCAGAAAGTGTGTTAATCACGGATGCGGCATGGTGTCTCGATCGGGTTACGGTGCATCGCTTAGTTTCAACCTGTCGGTCAATTTTTTTTACATTAAAAAACTTCCTGCTTCAACCATTGCGGATATTATACAGAGTGTTTGGTAAAATCTGTAGACGAAAATTTTGAGGAGTTATTCTCTGGACCATTCCAAGAATATTTTGTTTTTTGAAGATATTTGAAAACCAGCTTTCTTTCGAAAATGCAGGGCGAATGAAATGTTCGACAAAAACTAAATTTAGTTACTGAAAATAAAAATTCAAAGGTTCATGGTGCTATAGATATAACTGATATAAAATCTATCAGTTTTATTTCAGGCTAATCAGATTTCCCATATCTTATGGAAATAATTGCTGACATCAGGAGCTTGTGTTGAATTAGTTTGAATATTCAGTCAACAGAAGTAAGAACATTGATCCCTCTGACGATTTGGTCAAAGGATATTTGCCACTGAAACCAAGGAATAGCTTGCCTTATCCAGAAGATCTGAAAAACCACCAAATTGATCCCGCCCAATTTGTGAGTGAACCCATACTCACAAATGATCTGTCCTGGCTTTTTCAATTTCATTACCATATATAATCAATGATGTGTTTATTTAGATTGTAGTTCTGGAGTTGTTCTGGAATTACTTGATGGTTCATCCAAATTTGAAAATATCTTCGAATAATGTCAAAATATTCTTTCTCAATACTACATACTGTCAAAAATATTCATAAAAATAATTTTCCCGCTGCCGACACTGTAAATAGTCCATACATGCTCAGCAACAAAACAGGTAAATGGCCTATATCATTCGTTTACTAATTCATCTTGACAACGGAATGTAAATAGTGTCATTTACATGCCTAGGGTAATAATGACTTTGCCTTTGACAAGTAATACCTTCAGCTTCATTCAAATCAATTTTTAGGTTATGAGACCTTTTGAATATTATTGTTGTCTGCTTATTCGGTAACTTAGTTACACGCACAAGCAACTTAGAATGAAATAGCGAACGAATAATCATGAAGGAAGGGTAAGAAAACAAACTTCAATTCAGGCAAATTTTGAGAAATGTCAACAAGCAGCGGGAAAAACGTAATAAATAACACGGAATGTATCGACTGTTATCATCCTCGGCAAGCGACAAGCCTCGGCTTTGCCTCGGCTCGTACTCGCTCACCTCGAATGTTAACACGTCTTTACATTCCTTGTTACTTAAATAACTATTTGATTCTTGTAAATAATTTACAAAAACCATTTGATTTGTGGAGAGAAAAATACAGTGTGTCCAAGTTAAGAATGAACAGCATGGGGATATCGGAAACGGTAAGAGATACGGAGTCGATTAAATTAGAGAAAAGTAACGCATTTATGTGCTCAACAATATGCCATCTAGAAAGTTTTAATATTCCGAGATATCCTAGAAAAACCGAAATTTGAGAATTTCGTTTTTATTTTCTCCTAGGTTTATTTTCAAAGGAAATGTAAAACAAATAGCACTTTGACATGGCCACTTTTTAAGGACCACCTGATAACGTAAGCAGAATTTTTCTGCGACGTTTCGTCTTTTAGAAAACATCATCAGCTTCTTATTTTTATATGGTCCGAATAAAAATAAAAAGTTGATGATATTTTCTAAAAGACGAAACATCGCAGAAAAATTCAGCTTACGTTATCGTGTAGTCCTTGAAAAGTAAGTGGCCATGGCAAAGTGCTATTTGTTTCACATTTCCTTTGAAAATAATGCTAGGAGAAAATAAAAACGAAATTCCCAAATTTCGGTTTTTCTCGGATATCTACGAAACTACTCGGAATATTAAAAACTTTTTAAATGGCATATTGTTGAGCACATAAATGCGCTACTTTTCTCTGATTTAGTCGACCTCGTATCTCTTACCGATTCCGATATTCCCATGCTGTTCATTCTTATCTTGGACACACTGTATATACAACATATTCCTTGAATCATCATCTGAACAAATAAAAAACTTATTGATATATTATTATTTTGAAGAATGTAATTTTTTTTATGAAGATTATAATCTCTGCACAAATCATATTTTTATGTCAATGTTACATATCTCAAATGAGCAGAAAATAATAATCAAGTTAGAAATTATAGGGATGACTCTAAAAATGACAAAGTTATTGAGATACCTGTGCCACAAAAATCATACCGTTTCAAAGTTTCATTTCAGTTTGGTTGTATTGTGCGATATTCTTGTACAAAGCGGTACTTGTTGAAGGTTTAGATTGAGAAAATTGAGTCAGTAGTTGTTTCCAATAGATAATTTTTTTTTATTTGAAGTTTATTCTGAATTCAGAAAGTGGAACATACAAGTCATAAATCCAAAAAATTAGAACACTCCTGAGAAAATTGATGCTTATGCTGTGATGTTCCCTCCTTCCTGAATTTACTATTATGTATGGTGCAAGTTAGTTTTTGAATAACCTCAAGTGATTGATATCGATGTTTACAATGAGAATCTTTTTACAAAAAATTAGAATTAACTAGATAAATGAAAAAAGAAAGAGTATCAGAAATAGAAGAAAAAAAAAGTTGAAACAATATAGAGTTGAAAATTAGCTCAAGAGAGAAAAGGGGTTGTGTATCAATTGAAAATACATTTCAATTCATTGTTTTCAAGACTAAAACTTTTAATGTTGAGTTTATAGTTCACACTTTGTGTTATTTTCTTTATTTTCAGAGGAAGCATGTAATTCAATTTTGGGTCCATAATAAAATATATACCTTTGTGTGTGACTTTTTTGAAATGAGGTATTCTGATTGATAGATTTTCAATAGATCTGGTTTGTTTCTCTGTGTAACCTTTTTCATGATCATGTTTATTCTTCCATAGCAGACATTGATAGGAATATAAACCTCTGATTTTCAAAATCCCAAGTTCTTTGTACAGTTGATCTGTTGAAAATAACAAAGTTTTTTTCATTAAAATTTTCAGGATGAAGATTCTGCATTGTTTGTAGTCGACAAAGTATATTATTGTACATGCGTAATGGAGAATGAACTGACCCTGAGTAGGAGATTTGAGCCGGTTCTGGGCCTCCCCCCTCCACTATGACGTCATCGTTGACCTTGTGGTGACCTTCAGGGATGACCTTGGTGCATAGGTACCTTTGTGTAGGTCTATGACCTTGGCATGCCCTAGAGATGCCTTTGAAATTTTGTGTTTGACCTTGATTTATATTGTTGGGAGAGGTGTTCAGGGTTTGTGTTTGACCTTGAGATGACTTGGAATTTTTTTCATACACGGACAAGTACTTTTTGTAAGTACACTTTTTTTTTACCTCCATGTCTTGCATGACCTTCATGTCTACCTACTCAGGGACTGTGTATGATCCTTGTAGAGTGCACATGAAAATCTATACCGAAGTATGGAGACGGTACACGTCCGTACACCACGGAGATCCAGCCCGATATGTGAGCTCTGATTTCTCTCCCGTGATGTATACCTTGCGACGGTGGTGGGGGGAGAGGTCGCGTGACGTCAGCGCTATGCACACGACGATCCACTGATGTGTGTCAGGCCCTCGCTCCCGACACGGTGGGTCCGCTGACGTCACACACCCATACGCTGTGGCGATGTAGCGACTACTATTTACTCTCCGTCCTCTATCGATGCGATGCAAACTCGCGCATGGTGGGGTCTTTGCAACACACACGCGGTGCATGAGTCTGTGGTGGGGGTGCTTCACTATCTATTATAAAAGAAGTGGGTATGGTGATATGAAATCAGAAGTTGTATACCTAGCAGTTGAGTAGTCAGCAAGAGTAGTGAAGTTATTCAGTGCCTACACACAGAGAGAGAGAGAGATCAGTGAGTGTGTTTTTCTATTGAAAATTATTTATATTTTCCTTATATATTTTCATCATGTCAGTTCCAAAGGTGGATTTACAAAAGCTCAATTCTATAATTAAAGAAGAGATGGAAGTGTTAGAGCAAAGAGTAATATCATCTTTGCCACTGAATGAAGCTTTCCCAATTAAGACTATATCATTTTGTTCTACTCGGTTTGGTAAATCAATCCTATTAACATTGGTGGATGTGAGTAATGATACAGTGTTCAAAACATGGCTACCAAAACGTGTTTCAGCACAATTAACGGATGCTGATGTTACTTATATCAATTCTTCTGGTGGTAAATATACGATAGCATATTTGGGTCAAAGTCAACAGACTATTGTTGGCATGAAAACGAGATCATTGGTCAAATTTGATCTCACTGAATAATAGTAATATATAATTTCCACTTGTCATAGGCTAATTCTGATTCTTTATATTATAGGTGATAATTGTAAGGAAAATATAAAACTTTTCATACATTGTTAAACACACTCTTCGGTAGAGACATAATCAAAAGTCTAATGTGAGTAATACTAATTATTTTTGTAGCATAGTTATTTCAATAATTTCTCTTGATTATAGCTTCATTCTTGAAAGATGTGGATGCAATATGCCAGCCAATACTGGACCAAAGCCACAGATATCTCTTCAGCCGTTGAAAGGTTGTCATCAGAACTGGATGCTTTAGGTGAGGACGCTCACCATGCCACCAATTACGACTTGGGCGTGTGCTATGATGAAGAGCAAATTGAATACTGCTTGCGAGACTACGAGAACTACAAGAGGGGTGCGAATCTTTGCGAACAATATTCAGATGGTGCTTTGGATTTAGATCAACTCTGCAATAGTATGATTGCGTGCGAGTTGAGAAGATTTATTTATCGCCTCTTACCATATCTACCTGAAGGGATCATCCAAAAGTACCAATTGGATGATCATAGCGATGAAGAAATCGAAGACGGCCAAGAAGATAGTGATGAAGAAGGAGACATAATTTTAGATTGTTTGCATATACCTAAAACTAATTGAATTGTAAGCTAGCGATATTTGAATAAAAAACGTAATATTATTTAGTCATGTTTTATTTACCTATTCCTCTTTTACATAAATAAATGAAAAAGAAATTAATACAAATGAGAAAAATTAAAAATACATAATATGTGTGTGTGTTTCTTCAATATCTGCTGAGAACTGAACCATCCAATGCATTGTATTTCAAAAACGTATCATGCAGAATGAGTGCATATACTTTGGTGTTGGCCGGGAAGTTGGCTTTCCTGGTTTCAAACTCGAGCTTAATATCAATCGTTGATGATTTTGTGGCAGTCGGCTGATGTGAACAATCGATGATGAATAGTGGATTTTGTCGAAATTGCCCAATGTCCATGAGAGGTTCACTCATATCTTTATCATAATAACTTCTTTGAAAATTATCATAGGCATAATAAGCTGAAGTATCGAGTTTTTTATCGAAATCGAAATTCCAACGTTCATATGGGTATACTTCAGAGTTCAAGTACACTCGAATGTTATTGATATCAGCAGTTGTAAATTTAGTGATATCCTTTGTCCTATCTTCCCAAGTGGTGTTACTTTGGAACCCAATGATGATATAACGAGGTGTTTCAAGTGCATTGGTTGTCTTGATAGCCCATATATCTGAAGATGTGCCACGTAGTGATGGAAGTTCATAGAGATCCCACATGCGATAAGCCAACTTGATTTTAGCATTCAGACCATTTTTGTTGATTCTATTCAAAAGTTTCAGCTTGTGTTTATCTTCTGGCACTATATGTCTTATTTTCCACTCAATTTTATTGATTTCCAAATCAGCATCAACCGCACCAATATATGAGTTCTTGAAGGATCGAGCGATTATTAAAATTATTTCTTGTTTGGCATTCAAGATACTTTTGTTATAATCTTCAGCGAAACCCATCACATATTTCAGTGGTAATTTACCACTAAATACATGACTGGTTGTGTCCAAGATATCCTGTTTCGTTTCCGAAAGTCCCCATCCAGTTGTTAATAATGTGTTGGCATGTGATTGTCCAAATGAAATCATATTCTTCATAGTAGATGTTATCCCCGGCTTCCTGACGACAGCAACATGTTCACCACCCATTTCGTAGCGAATTTCATCAAAAAGGAAAGCGATTGCATTGTTCGAGAGATAACATGATTGCGTTTCATCCCTAGGTGTGAATTTACCCTCTATATAAATGAAACTCTCAGTAATGTCGAGTATAACGTCTTGATTATTGATTGCGATTCGGATTTCATCTGAATTCCTAAACAATGGTGATCCATATGGTTTGTATGTGTGCTCATGTAAACTCGTGAGGGAATGATCGATCATCGGCTCATCGAATATATTCAATTTTTCACTATTTGTTTCGAGCACCATTTTTCCTTACTTTCAGTCCAATAGATTTCAAAAATTTGAAATCTCTCACTGACAGAGCGTGGTGTGCTAACTGTTTAGCGTACACTTTTGGAATGAGCCTTTTTCTAGTCGAACCTTCCTTTTTAGCAGTTTGTGGAATGATTTGAAATCCTCCACGATTCTGTCTATTATAACAAAAACCCATAATAGTTATTAGATTTTCGTCAATTCCAAAATAATAACAATCTCTTCTGTACTTCCAAAATCAATAATATTGTTTTTGTGATCCAAAATACGCACTGTGATGTTGTGAATCAACTGACGACCTTCTGGACTGACTGGCATATATATAATCTTGTGTGGTTCTTTCGTGAGATTGAATCCAGGCTCCACATCGATATCGAATGAAAAAAGAATATGTGATTCTTCATTATTTATGTATGAACCAGATATAATGTTGCAATCTAAGCGGATGAGTCTCACAGTTGTTACGTTTATCGGTAGTGAGGATTCATGTATCTGATTCGGTTGAAATCTATCAAAATTGAAACCCATCATCTTTGCTATGGAATTCGGATGGGTAAGATCAATTTCAAATTTTGATCGCATCTCACATTTGAAAGTATTATTATTGGCATGTAGGTAGAATATATCATCTGCATTGGTATCGTTTTGATTATTACCAGAAAATAATCTAAACATGATATGTTTCTGAATAACTGCATTGATCTCATCTATTTCATATGCACCACATGGAATTTCAATTGTGTATTTCTGAAGTATTGGTGAACTGTCAGCACTGATTCTAAAACTGATTACATTGTTTTTTTCAGTTATATTATTGATTGTGTTGCATCCATAGAATCCTGAAAGTCCCAATCCATAACGACTGTTTCTATCCAATTCAATGGGTGGGAAAAAGTCTGCACTCAAGACACTCGTCCCGACAGCTTGTAGTTCGAACTTCCGTGACATGACTGATACATTTTATGAATATCACTTCAATTTATTGTTGTCTACAACACACTTGAGACAACCTACGCTTTTTCGGAGATGGTTCATCAATATCCAGTTCATTTTTATTAGCACCAATATTCATATCGTTTATATTGCAATAACAGCAGAATATTTTTCGAGGTGTAGGACCATCATTCACATCAGAATCTGGAATGCTGTCACCGTCAAGATTGTGGTGTTCATTGCAATATCTATATTTCATTATGTCGACATCATCTTGTAGACTTTTGGGTAACTTTTCCCAAACATGAGCAATCTCATGTGCAGCACATGCAAGCATCACTTCCTTCGGCATAGTTGCAAGCATCACTCGATCCATTTTTGTCAAAGTGCGATATTTTGAATTCATCTTGAGTGAAAATCCCATTCCCTTAATAGCCTCTCGCGTCATTGCTGGAGTTGTATCCATTTTATAATGATTCAGAGAGAAACTTCAGGCACAAATGACCGCAGAAAACTGTGTTGAACTTCTGCTGGCGATCATAGTTATATATAATTTTCACTTTCGGACATTTCTGAAAGTATTGAATCAACTCTATTGGTGGGGGTAGATCTCCAAAACTATCAAAGTATGCAATGTCTTTTCCACATTTGCCGTATGCCACCCAATGTGTTCCCGATCCTCTTATTCCATCTAAATTGACAATAGCGGTCTCGTAGTTTCGTGGACCTCTAGTGGGTAATGTATCACGCATGAAAATACCGCGAAAGTATGGAATTTTCATTTTCTTGGCATAATAATTGAGATCGATGTCGGTGAGAGGTCTTCGAGGTAGGGAATCAATTAGTTTTTTGGATTGTATGGTTTCAAGTATAGTCCGAGTCCTTTACGGTATGGTTTAAGGTATATACCACTACCACTTTTACCCAATGCCACACTTTCCATCTTCTTATTATGACGATTCGCTTCGATCAGGGCTGTTCTGCTTGCTTTTGCTGCATTCACAGCTCTGGTGATGCCTGCAACAGCACCCGCTAAACTTCCTAGCGCGGACAATCCTGCAAAAATTGGTATCAAAGGTAGAATCCCCCCAACCTTAGGAATTGGAATTATGCGGGGTGTGCGGATTGTTTTCTTCCCACCGGCAGCTTTGAGGTATTTACGTGCCGCATGCAATGCCACTACGGTAGCTTTTTTCCTATTATTCGTAACAAATTGCTCACCCCCAGCTGTTTTCAATACATTCCGCACTTTATGAACCACCCCAGAACCGAAGGCGATTTTTCTGAGTTTATTTTTCTTTTTCTTCGGTTGCTTCCTCTTCTTTCCCTTCATAGTAGTACTACAACCCATACCAAAACGTCTCTTTGCTTTCATAATGTTGGTAACGAGTAGGGCAGCTGCTCTTTCCTTAATACCAGCGTCTTTCGATTTAACCCTATTCCAAGCTGCGTATTCGAGTTCTTTGTCTGCCGTATGTCTCGCTGTGAGATCAGTAAGATGATTCAAATATTGAATATCGTGTTGTTTGCATGCAATATCCAATTTATTGATTCCAGGATCTTTGCGGGCTAAACGTTTTTCCAATTTTGTACCAGGTCCACAGTACTGATATCCTCCAGGTAAATGTAATTCGAACGGAAGTTTGTTTATCAAATTATTAACGAATCCACGACCGTTTTTTCTGCATCTACCACGAACACATCCGTTTCGTTTGATGGTACTCATTTAAATGAAACGTTCACAACATATCATCGCTTACATAGTCTCCAACCACGGTACGATGCGCATTGTGAAGCAGAAAGAAAAGTTTGCTGTAGATAATTTAGATGAAAAATTCGGTTGTGGATTGAATGGACAGAAAGTGTTGCGGCATGGTCCGCTACTTCCATCATCTGTTCGAGGACTCATTATCGGACCGTCGAATTGTGGAAAGACGAATGCCATGATCTCTCTCTTAACACATCCACAAGGACTGCGATTCACAAACGTTTATCTCTATTCGAAATCACTCAATCAACCCAAATATCAATTCCTACGGAATGTATTGGAACCTATAAAGGGGTTGGGTTTTTTTACGTTCAGTAATAATGCAGAAATAGTGGAACCGTCCGATGCCAAACCAAATTCTGTTTTCATTTTCGATGATGTAATATGTGAAAAACAGGACATTATAAGATCATATTTCTGTATGGGACGCCATAAAGATGTTGACTGTTTTTATCTTGCTCAAACATATTCACGAGTGCCCAAACAGTTAGTGCGAGATAATACCAACTTTATCGTAATGTTCAAACAAGATGAAACGAATCTACACCATATTTATTCCGATCACGTGTCACCCGACGTAACATTCAAACAATTTCAACTGATGTGTGTTAAATGTTGGGAGGATCAATGTGGATTTATGGTCATTGATAAAGATAGAAAAATGCACGAAGGTAGATATCGCATGGGATTTGATAGTTTTATATATCCATGACACTGCAATCCACATTCAATCGATCGTTGTATTGCACACAGGTTACTTCAGTGGTGTAATCTCTCTTGTAGAACAAAATGAAGAACGATTCAGTTGTTGATGATAAAAACAATGCATTGAATTTGAAACGTCAACTAGTTGAGACAACAGAAGCTGTACGCCAGAAATTTAACTCTATCAAGAGTGGACTTATTGAAAATCGAATAGCACTTGAAAAATTCTACGATCCCCTAATGAAGCCATTGAACGTTCTATCTTCAGCTGCTGCAACGAAACAACTACCACCACCACTACGACAATCAATGACGAAGCAAGTGAACTCACACTCTACTCTAGTTAGGAGTACTCCTATGGGAAAGAATCAATTTGGTAGTGACACCTCGTCTGCTGACAGTGACACCATCAAAGAATTCGGTGAAACGTCTATATTCGAAACACCATCATCATCTCGAATAAGTAACTCGGACTATTCCTCCCTTTCTGAAGGCAATATTGAAGATATTTTGAAGATGCATTTGGAAAATGTCAAAACAAACAATGGTGACTATGACACAATATTTGGTATCCGTTCAGATCCTGCTACGGGAAAACTCAAAATGGGAAGTCTCAATTTAAATTTCAGTGGTGGAAATATTTTATTTTGGAATGCCAATAAAACAAAAAAACATGAATTCCCAAGTAGTCCGGAGTTATATAATATGATTTTTTTAAAAAACCCACCTGAAGTCAGTGATGATGGAATTCTTCATACATATGCTAAAATATTGAGAGTCACGAATGCACCATACAAACAACATCAACTGAGGAATGGTTTCAAACATACGAAATCAAAAAAATTCCGTGAAGTTATTAAACCAGTACTAAACTTATCACATTATCTAACAACGAGAAGTAGAACAAAAAAAGGTGCAGGGATTAATCGGATACAAAAAAGGTATGATCCCAAACCTGCGAATTATGTATACTGGAATTCACCAAAAGAGTTAGTCGCTCGTTTACGACTATTGATATCCTCGAAATCAGCTGGACATACTGGACACGACAATGAAATAATTTCAATAATTGAAGAATTACGTGAGGAAAGTATAATATATTGAAACATTCAAGAAAATGATCATTTTGTACACGGAAACAAAGTGAAGCAGTCATTGTGAGAGGATGGACAATGGAATAAGTGATCTCAAACGACAAGTTGTCAATGAATTACATACACCGGCAAGACGTAATTTCACCAGAAGAACCACCACCCTCAAAGGTTTTGCAGATCTATGGCAAATTGATCTTGCCGAATTACAACCCTATGCTAAACATAATAAAGGATATAGATATGTCCTTGTAGTAATTGATTGCTACTCAAAATATCTATGGACAAAACCGATCAAAAATAAAACAGGTAGTGCTGTAACTGATGCAATGGAAGATGTGCTGAAAGAAGCCGACTATTCTCCGAAACATCTACAAAGCGATCAGGGACTAGAGTTTTTCAACAGTACTTTCTCATCTCTAATGGGTAAATATAAAATCAATCATTATTCAACATTCAGCACAATGAAGGCGGCCATAGCAGAAAGAGTAATTCGAACAATAAAGACGTGGCTTTATAGGGAATTTTCAGCGATGGGACACAACAAGTGGTTAGACATTCTTCCTATTATAACAAGAAAATATAACCATAAAGTGCATCGTACAACTGGTATAGAACCAATCAATGTTACACCAACAACAAAACTGAAATTTAAAGTTGCCAAAGTCATTCGAGGAAAACAAAAACTGCCCAAATTCCGAATGAATGACATTGTTCGTATAAGCAAGTACAAAAATATTTTCGAAAAAGGATATACTGCAAATTTCACAACTGAATTATTCAAAATCATTAAAATCAATAGGACATATCCCACAACGTATATAATTGAAGATATGGATGGCCAACCGATTAGAGGATGTTTTTATGAAGAAGAGTTATTGAAAACGGAAAATCCTGACATTTATCTCGTCGAGAAGGTGCTGAAGAGTAAAAAAGATAAACTATATGTGAAGTGGTTAGGTCTTCCCATTGAACACAATTCATGGATTGATAAACGTGACATGGTTTAAATATGTATTAACTTTAATAAAGTGGTGAAATTGATTTTGAGTTTTCATTTCAAGTAGACTGAATTGAAAAAATATTGTAGCGGTAAACGTTGCCCCAGCCAATCGCAACGTTCTGTGTATGCCAAACCAATTTAAATGCATACCCCATTCCCGCTTATATATTTTCAACTCACAACATTGATGACATTCCATTATCCTCAGAGCTAATCAGTATCATATTGAAAAGCGTGATCAAACTCTTTTCTCCACTTATCACGTACAGATGCTGCCGTATCGAAAAGTTTAGTGGACTCCTGAAGCTCCATCTCAGCTTGCACTTTCGAACAATGGGTGAACTCATTATTCTGTGTGATTTTGTTACGGAGTTTATCTGCATCTTCACACATTTTGATCAGTTCAACCTTTGTTGATGCAATCTTTGCATCGAGCTCCTGAAGAGCCACCTCGTCTATGCTGCTACTTTGAATATCGTCATCGCATTTGACGATGGTGGCCTTCGCTTTTACGATGCGGCATTTGGCTTTCTTCAACATGTCCCCACAGCACTGCAGTGGACCGAAAGAATGAAGCGATACATTTCCCAAATCACCCATCACTTTCTTTAAGGTGTCATCTACCTTCTTCTTACGGGGTTTCCGTACACCCTTAGTTATTTTCTTGGGTTTAGAAACAGTAGATGTACCCTTCCTCTTAGATTGTTTCGGTTTATGATCCACACTAAGAGGAGAGAGGAGTGGAGGGCATTCGGGTAGTGACAGCTGTGAAAGGGTTGGATCAGCACATTCTGAAGATTCCGGTTTATCTGTCATCTTTAGATAAGCTTCGAAGTTGAAGTCATCGGTGGAATCTTGGGATGACAAGTGATATACCGGAATATTTTCAAAACCAAACTCACCATTTGTTGCACCTTCTTCAACAGATAAATTTGGTAGTGAGTTCATGATTATTTAGCTCGGAGGAATGTGTGATATCAATGGGATGTGGATAGAAATGGTGCTGATGTTGATGCGACTTCACGTTTTATACAATCAAGTCGCATGGTACATGCGCACATGAACATGACAACAAACCACCGTAAAAGGAGAGGGGGTGAATATCCCATGAGTTAACTCTACAAATTTCATAGTAATGCAAAGTGTTGAGAACACACAGTATTCTTCCAACCGATGTCTTCTCCAGATGTGTATATAGTTCTATGTCACCTACATAAGCTTTGCCCAATTAACTATAAATATGGAAATCATTTCGTAACATAATGCGAAAGTGTGATTTAGAACAAAATGATCAAAGTGAGTCATAGTTCTGATTTACACCTACGTATTGCATATAATTATAGTGACGAATATGATTCCCAATAGAAAGTGTGAGTTCTTTTTTGTAGCCTTAAAAAAGGCTGTTTTGCTCCAAAGAGCCAAGGGGAATTGGGTGAAGACTGATTAGCTTGAGTCTTCACCGACATTGCCAACATTCCTAGCATAGAATGCCCTAGCCCGCTCCTTCGTCTCCGCCCACACACGGTTAAACTCTGTAGCATCTCCGATATCATTGTCATCATCGGACCCATGCTCTTCTGCTGAGTGCCGCGGTGGCGCTGTGGTAGTTGGGATCTCCTGTGCTGTTGCTGAAGACATGTTGAATTGTTGAATGATACTTTGAGTAGGTTGTTACCGTATTTATAGTGATCGGAGTGGGGATATGTGATGGAAATGGTGGTACACATCTACTGTGTTAGAATCCGCCGAGTACTACTACTAAGATTTCAAAAAGTGATTGAAAATTTTTTTTCAATCATTTTTCCAGTAGAATTCAACATTTCAAATCTTTTATGTAGTATGAAATTTTCTGATAGAACTCACCATTTCGGTTATATGAAATATTTCAGAAATTCCAATAATTATTTTCAAAAACACTCTAAAAATTATTTTCAAATATTTTTTCCTATAGAATTTAACATTTCCAATCATTTATCTAGTATGCAATTTTTTGATAAAACTCTTCCTAACGCGAATATAAAACATTCAAAAAAATTTAAATAAATATTCAGTGACGCCTATGGATTTCACGTTATCGGATGTTACTACTACCTGCTATTGAGTGCTTTGTGAAGGATAATTTCATATACAAGATGCACTCGGTCAGAATCAGGTAGGCAGGCGATACTCCTTAGACAATTCTTTCAGGTTTTAGTTGTAATTTGAACTTTGCTACGGTTTGTTTATTGAGAATAATGGCTAGTTTAAACTTATCACAAATGGAAATGGATTCCAATGTTGAGTCTATTCTTGTGGAAAAATCAGTACCGGATGTTTTGTCACCCTTCAAATCTCCCATATCGTCGAAAATTAAACGTAAGCAGCCATCAAAATTGAATAAATTTAAACGCGTGATAGAAAAAAATAGCCCATACTCTCAAAACGCATGGAAAAAACCATCGTATCAATTGGATTGGAATGTTCCGGGCTCTGGTACGTCTAAAGGTAGTGGAAATGCCACAAACTGCGAAGAAGAAGAAATAGTTGAGTTGATTGATCAGACTAAGAGAATGTTTTTGTATTCGAGGGAGTCAAAACAAAGAGTGACACAAATGAAAGAAAAATTGGAAGCGCTGAACATCGAAAGAGAAATTGTGAGAAAGAGAGAGCAGGAAACTAGAAAAAAATATGCAAACTTTTTTTCAGGAGAATAATTGATTACGGAAAGTCCTATTGGAGTACATAATATTAATTGGACGTTGTACACAGTGACTAGCGATGTAGAGGGGCTATTCACGGACTTTCCTTGATTAATTGAATTGAATTGTTTACAAAATCGAAAAAATTTAAACTTCCATTTTTTTTCTCTAAAAACACCAATAACTCGAAAAGGTCAAAGGTCATCAAATTAAAAAAAACACTGAATAGACTTCCTATTATTCACCTCCCAACCATTATAATAGGAAGTCGATTCCGTGGGCCTCCACACAAACTAACACATCGGTCTATTATGGTTGCCAATAAAAGTCCAAAATATCTTCTAGCCTTTATATCATTCGCCAAGATGTATACAACTAGCATTACGTTAGACATCCAATATTTTAATATTGAAAACTGAAGACTATTACCATCTGGTGCCAAATACCGCAACACTGATACGAGTGTTCATTTTAACGTTTGAAAACTGAAGACCAGTTCCATCTGGTGGCAAATACTCCAACACAGCTGTGAGAGTATGGACAGTCACATCCATTTTGTTAGAGCATTGGCGTAGCGGTGGGTGGAATTTCTGAATTGTTTCATATTAACGAAATAGTTAGTTTTATTAGAAAATTTCATACCAGATAAAAGGTTTGAAATATTCAATTATACTGGAAAAATGATTGGAAAAATTTTTTCAAACACTTTTTGAAATCTAAGTAGTAGTACTCAGCGGATTCTAGCACAGTAGGTGTGTACCGCCGGTTCCGTTTCCCCCACCACGACCTTGTACATTTCTACCATTAAGTGGTGAAAATGTGTGTGTGTGTTCTTTTTGTGGCCCTGAAAAGGGCCGTTGGGGTGCTCCGGAGAGCTGGGTGTCATCCCGCATATTTATGCGCGACGACCACGGAATGGGCTTAGATGACATCGTCATCGTCTGATGACACCACGATGATGGTGTCACCGTCAGAGTCATCGTCCACCAACATGTGGACCTCCTCTTCAGAGTCTTCGTCCACCAGGACGTGCAGGTCCTCGATGCCGACATGCACGACCTCCTCCTCAGGGTCTTCGTCCACCAGCAGGTGCAAGTCCTCGATGCCGTAATGCACGACCTCCTCCTGGTGGTCGACCACCGCTTCATCCTCCGATGAATCGGATGAAAACAGGTCCTCCCAGTAAAGCGGTTGAACGTCCATCTCATCCTCTGATGATGGCGATGACGGCGATGGATAATCCCAAATATCCGTGGAGTCGCTCACCTCATTTACTTGGATAGGGCCTCTGGAAGGTCTATACCAGTGACCCCTTTCCCCCTCGTACACGACATTCTCCTGGAGAGGAAGAAAATCCAGAACTTCATCATCTTCAAATGCCCAGATGCGTCTCGGAGATGAGGTGGAGTCTGGGAAAGACATCTTGGAAGACTGATACTATAATATGAGCTGGCATTGAATTTATAGTAGTTCAGAGGAAGAGAAAGGTGGGAGAGAAGGGTGGGAAAGAAGGGTGGGAGAGAAGGGTGGGAGAGAAGGGTGGGGCTTTGAAGAGTGTGTGATAGGAGAAATACACAATATGATATTTTATCAAAGGGTTAAAATAATAAATAGAGTCAAAGATTATTTACATACTCATTGATTAACATAAGTATGAAAGACAATAATTAGAATAAAGTGATGAACAATGCCCCAACCACGCATTGCACAATGTGTACCTACCAACAAATTGAATGTACACTCCTTTTTTTTCACTTATTCTTTTTTTATTACTAACACCTAATTTAATATATACAACTTGAATTAAAATACAATTGAGATAAAGTGATAGGCAATGCCCCAACATCGCATTGCCCAATGTGTACCACCCAACAAATTTAATGTACACTCCTTTGTCACTTGATCTTTTTTTTATTAACAATAACTAATTCTACACATGCAACTTATATTTAAATTAATTTTTACAACACTTACAAATAACTTAACCTATAAAAAATATCTTACATCTAACTATTTCTAAGTCGTTGGAGGGTTGCCATCATCCTCTCCGTCAATGCCGTCACCTGAGCTCTGGCCGTCTCCAACCTGGTGAAGCGTTCGGCCTCCAGGATGGCTTCCTGACGGTCACGCTCAGTCAGCTCAGCCAGCTGACGGGCAATTTCCGCCCGCGCTACTTGGCTCAGCTGGAAGTCGCGCTGAGCCTCGGCTATCACACCCATCAGCTGGTCCACATCCGTTTCCAACGTGGGAGCGATGGCCTCCAAGGCGACGTCGGCGACGGGATCGATGATGGCAACTACCTCCACGATAGGGGCTGGTGGAGGTACAGCGGGCGCTGGTGGTACGACATCAACGCTGATGATTTGCACAACAGCACGTGGTGGTACAACTTCTGCGACTCGCGGTAAGTCGACGACTGTCGGCTCCACGGTTACAACTATAGGTGCAACCTCTTGAATACGTTCAATAGGTGCCACTACAGTTGCAACAGGAGTCACAACAGGGACCGCAGCTCTTGAGGATGATGGCCATCCTGCTTGATACGGGTTGGTTTGATCGCATCTCTTCCGATATGCGGAAATAGCACCAACCCTACTGCTTTTGCCCGATTGCTTCCGCGATGACGATTTCACGCCGCTACCACTTGGTCGTGGTGGTGTCGGCTCGAACTCATCCTCGCTATCCACAATCTCAATCGGCTTACATATCATTGACGATTTTGCCCTCATTTTACGTTTCTGTTTGGGAGCAACATCGTCAACGGAATCGCTTTGTCGCTTACGTTCACTCCCACCTTGCTCCTGTGAAACCATCGGCGTCAACGGCTCAGGGATCTCCATGTCCTCCTTAAGGCTCTCCAGGGCGTTGGTGAAGTCCGCTTCGTTGATGTCCGAGTGATATGGTCCTGGTGAAGGCGGCGGAGATGGTCCTTGAGGCCTATTTTCGTCGACCAGGACATTGGTCAATGCTGCGAACATCAACAGGTTGGTCGCCGGTGGAGCTGGAGCCATCGCTGTACATTGAAAAAAAAAATTAAACAAAATAATGAATATAAGATAGAGTACTCACCAATTAGAATTGAAGATATGGAAATTGGACGAGAAACTGCTGCTGGTGCTGGTGGTGTTGGCTTGGAGAACTCGAAGTCAACTGAAGAATATTCAGAGGAACTCTCCTTTTAAGCCATCGGCCCACCTCCCACTCTACCCCCTCCCTCTCGAAACGCTACTTCGACCATTGCGCACATCCCTCCCCTGGTACCATCTGAATCAAACCCATCATAACCCCACCCGCATTTCAACAACGCTAAGTATTACAAAAAATACATGTACTTAGTGGAGTGAGTTGAAATAAGGGAGTTTGGCATGCATGACAATGGTGAGTTGGAGTATCAGCATACTCAACAGTTGTATGTGAATGGTGATTAGCATACAACCCACCATTGTCATTCATACCACAGTACCGTAAATAGCACATGTGGCAGACGAAGAATTGGCCTTCATCACCGGTATCAATTGCAACGAAGGCTAATGTGCAACAATACAAATTAGTTGCAAAATTGTTCAACGTCTCCGACATGTTGATAGGTATGGTACGACTTATGATGGAGTCGAAGTTGCTGGCAGAATCCACCTCAACCCCTTCATCGACGTCATCATCTTCGCTGTCCTCGTCGACGGCATCCATCTCAGGGTCCTCCGGCTCCACCAGTTCCACCAAGTCCACGAACACCAGCTGGTCCACCATTTCCTCCAGCTCATGGACCGCTGGTACTTCCACCTCTAGGTCGTCTTCCCACTCCTCCTCGAAGTTGTTGACGTCCATGTGGGACAGGCTCGTCAGGACTTCCATATAATTCTCCATCGCTCACACAGGTATCAATAAATTATAATAAATATGAAATATACAACACAATATTCGAATTATGAGATTCGAATGAAGTATTCAGTGACCTGCCCGTCTTTTATATCTTCCATTCAGAGTAGGGGGGATACCACCACCATAACTCTTCTGCATAAGAGTATAGAGCTCTCGTGTCTCCCAAACAGTGTTAGCGAGAAGATCAGTGTATGTGAATGTGTTAGTAACATTATGGTATTGAAATACAAATAACTTTAGTATGACAAAATTTATTCTATATATTTTTATGATAATACAAATTCATTTTTCAAACAGCTGGGTCTGGATCACTGCCTGGAGACCAATTTACAGCTGGATCTGGATCACTGCCTGGAGCCCAAAGTTTTGGTCTATGTGTGAGCCAAATATCAGGATGTTTCCTCTCCAAATCGACTAACCTCTGATGTTTCTTCTCTAATACAGCTAACCTCTTTTCCAAATCATCATATTTTTGCATCATTGCAGATGTAACTTCAAAATCCTCTTTCATCAGATTGCATTTATGATCGAGGTCACTAGTCAACTCTGTTATTTTTCGTGTAATTGTAGCTGTGGTATCCCATACTTTGATATCCACATCACTTTTTAGATTACTATATTTGCGATCTAGATCATCAGTGACCTCCTCTATTTTTTCATTGAATGCTAGACGGGCATCAGGTACAATCTTAGCCGTTGTGGCAAGTATGGCAGCCTGCAAGGCTTTGAGGACACGTGCCTTCGTCTCCTTGATTTGTTCATTGAGATATAATTGGGTTACACAATCACTCTCATCTATCGGTTCACCAACATTTTTCAGTCTTTTACCTTGCACATCATATTGGTCATCAGGTGAAAGCTTGAATCCTATACCTTGGGGACCTTGAGAACCTTGAAGAACTCGAACTTTAACAGCACCCCATTTTCGTGTACGACCGAATTTATCGATAGCCTTAGACATCTTTCTCCCACCTTGATATCTTTCATACTGATGATTTTAAAACAATCATTTGTATATATCTCTGTGTAGGTATGTTGATATCTCAAATGAATCAAAAGGAATTCAGAAAAACATGTTTATTCAAAAAAATATATTTGGTAACAAGACATAAACTAACATTGACTAGTATAATTTGACTTTTATACAATAAGAGTACTATATAATATATTCGGTACAGGACAAGACATCAGCTAAAATTGACTAGTACAATTTTATTTTTATATAATAAGCGTAATCACATATGAAATACAAATAAATAAGTATAGTGGTGGTGAATTTTCCATTTTGAATGATATTTCATTTATTCAATTCAGCTGTTAATAAATGAAGTAATTGATCTAAAGGACTCTCTTGGGAAAAAGATTGAATAATATTGGAAACCCAACGAATATTCTCTTCTGGGTCATTCTGGTAGAATTCTATATCGCTATGACCCCAAGGAAGAGTTTGTGTCGTATTGGGAATGATGAACCGTTTATCATCATGGTACGACAATGCAACTTTGTTTTTCAATTCAGTATACATGTCGTGCAATATGCTTCTAAACGAGTTCATCTTCCTAAATATTAAACCACCCTGTTCGACAATTTTCTTATAATCTTCACATGTCAATTCATTCTTTATGACGGATCTTTTGACACCTTTTGCTTTCTTGAATTCACTACCTACAGACTGAACATAATATGCTTTAGCACCGGTACCATAAAAGCTAATTATGGGATCATTCGGAAATTCATCTTTGAAATTACCCAGAATTGACTTTGTAATGGGAATATTGAATTGGTTTCCTAATTTGTAATTGGAAGTATCAAACTCACCTATATTGCTGGTAATGAATTCATAAAAATTATCAGTTTTTACTTTCAAAATTAAAGAATCCGTGTCAGTGTAGAGTAAGGTAGCATTTTCTGCATAATGACGTTTAATACATCCGTAGAAGAAGTTGTACATAACTGTTTTGGATAATTCTAGAATACAGAATCCCAAATATACATTAACTTTGCCCAATTGAATAGCAACGAAATTTTCGGAAAAAATTGAACAGCTTTTGAAATTAGGACGTGATATTAGGGTGCTAGCACCCATTTTCCTCTTGATGCTTTCCCAATGCGTCACCAATCTAACATCTATTCTGTTATCAACGTTTTCCATCGTTTTCCCATAAACTGCATTATTCATGAGTTTATAGAAATCTTTTTCAGCTTTGTTGTTAGAGCGATTGCGCATTTCAGTGTTCAAATCAATATAAGGTTTCATCCAACATGACTGCTTGAATTTCAGCACTCTATGTGTATTCATGACAATAAGACCATTGGCCACAGCCTGCTGTAAGTTTTTATAATGTACAATATATGTTCTCTTGTCATTTAAATTTGGAATTAATTTAGGAATTTTCGATTTGGAATGTGGAGGTATTAAACTTTCAACGAGAAAAGGGAGATCAGCATGTTTGTCATGTAATTCTTGGGGATAATGAATATCCACTTCGAGAACATAACCGTATGGACTATCAGATGCCACAGCCATTACGTCCAAATTGAAAATGTCATTGGGTGTTAGCCAAGCAAAATCATTGGTGGGTAATGGTTGTGACATACTGTGACCATATAAGTTGGTGGCATCTAAATATGATATGAATGATGAAGGTTCATTGGGGTTATAATCGGGTAAAAATTTATTATTAGCAATATGCTTCCTTCCACTACACTGACTTATTCCACCACGTATTCCTTTCTTGAAAAAATGTATCATGTCAATGTCTGTCAATAATTCCAATTCAATATTTGTATACTTTAGCATTGCATCCCATGATAATCCGGGTGCTGTATAATACTGTGCCGGATCTAATTTATATTTCTCTAAACATATGTCTCTAAAATTCTCAAATATGTCACATAATAGAAGCACATCAGACTTCAAATATAAATCCGAGTATTCTCCCAAACTCTTACACTCGAATAAATGCCAAACACGTTTCGCTCTCATATAATCCTTATCTGATATATGCTCTCCGTTAAGATTGTCATAAAACTGATTTTTTGTGGGGAGAGTTGGATGATTCAACTTGTCAATATGATCAACAAAGTTATATGGAAAAACACCTTTCTGTCTCATCAAATTGAATTTGTCAATTTGTGGAAAATGTTTATGCATCTCAATACACTGATCGGATGTTAAGTTAGCACCTAAGTTCTGCAAAGAATTCGACATGAATTTAAAACTGTCTATGAATCTCATTTTCAAATAATTCTTTTTCTCTTTTCCATCTTTGTCAGTGTATGAGTGAGTAAATAAATGCTTGGTGAAAGATATGTATTTTTCCTTAGTTTGTGGGATAACATCCACTTTGTCTTTGTTTCTATACAGTTCTTTTATGAACAAATGACAATCATATCCACTCAGGTTATGGAAAATTATCGGAACAAAATTAGGTAGTTTGAAATTCAAGTTACATACAGAATGTGCTGCAGGTGATCTTTTTTTTCCAGTGAGATGACAATGGTCTCTCACTTTCACATCACCACCCGAGAATGGTTTATCACATATACCACAAAATTGAGTAGAAGAAAACTCTTTTTCTTCCGAGGGGGTTTGTGCAGCCATAGGAATTGGATACCTCAAATGATTGTGATAAATATTCCTTAAATCATCTTCAAGTTTTGTAACAAATTTCTCGGCTGCATCCTCACCCCTATATGTCACAAATTTAGTTAATTTATCATTGTATGAACATTTTATCGAATAAGCAAATGAATAAGGTTCATGTTTGTATGTTTTGTTCGAGTATGAGTGTTTAGGGTTGGGTTGACTAGTTTGAATGGGTTTGAGAACTGATTCAAAGTCGGCATAAACTAAAAATGGCACCTTCAGCTGTTTCTCAAAATTTTCAAACATAAGTGTATTCCCCGGTAACATTTTACCATATTTGTTGATTCTGAACTTGACTGATGGTGTTGTAGTGCTCAAGTGATTACAGTCATGCAACTGATGACGTAACAATAATCGCTCATGAGAGAAATACAATAAACATCCATCACAAAAATATTTTTTATGCTCATGCGCAGATAGTTGACTTGAAACTAATCTAGAAAGGTCTTTAATCCAACAATAATGACTATTGCAAGAATCATCTGTTATAAGTAACAAATTGACATGTCTTCTGAGTCTTCTCTGTGAGTAACGCAACGGACCAACCACTTCATATTTCATTTTACCCTTATCAAGTTTCGACTCTAACCCATAAACATTTATTGAAATATCATTTATGTCTTCAAACTTTTTTATAGCTTGAAGTTTAACTGGAAAATCCATACCTGTTACATTCAAGACATTGGAATAGTGGGGGTATGAGGAAACTTCTGACACTCTACCATTCGCAGGAAACAATGCAGATGTGATGGCCCATGCAAAACAATGTTGATCTTCATTGCGAATATTCACAACACCTTTTCTTGTCTCAATGAATTCGGGCAGCTTCACATACGAACATCCGCTGAGTGGACTATACTTGTTGATGTTCACTTCGAGGAACATAACTTTTTCACAACTCCATCCTGAAACATAAACATAATTTAATATTCATGTAATTAGAAGGAAACCTTAAACATACCTGAATCACGTTCTTCAAATTCCGTAGTCTGAGCAATGATGACATCACGGAATCCATCGAATAATGCACCCAAATCCGTAGACTGATCCACAATTTTATTTTGTGAGTTGAATGACTTGGTATCACTCAAATCCCGTGTTTGGACAATGTAGCTGCCAAATACTTCCATATTCACTTTAAAGATCTTGTGAACCTTTATTGCCTCTTCAAGTAATCCAATAACTTTTTCTCTGATCTCACTGAAGAATGGCATATATTCAGTGTAAACATTTGGACTTTCCACGCGATAGCTCACAATTCTACACTTGAAAGCATTCCTTATAATTTGTATGCCATCACTCACTTGAACACATGCATTGTTCTTGTGCTGGAGAGTTCTTTTGTGAGAACTAACTTGGGAAGCAGGAATTGACACATTACAACAATTGCATGTGTACATTGGTGTCGATGCTGCCGCATCTAACTTAATCCTTTTCACAGAAGGGCCACCTTGGCAACTTTGGAGTTGATGCCGACGGAGATTATCACTACGAGTGAACGATTTACCACATCCACAGGAATACATTTTCTCGATGTCTCTTCAGCACAAAACTCAATGAAATACTGATTTCACAATCATTCTCACCACCTTTAAATATTATTTCGATGAGTGGAAGAGAGGGTAAACAAATTCTCTCTGCATCGACTACTCATGCAACGTCACAGAGCCCTCCCCACCAGTTAACGCATCCAACAGCATATCAATACAGAGAGGACGGAGAGTTAATAGTAGTCGCTACATCGCCTCAGCGTATGGGTGTGTGACGTCAGCGGATCCACCGTGTCGGGAGCGAGGGTCTGACACACATCAGTGGATCGTCGTGCGCTTAGCGCTGACGTCACGCGACCTCTCCCCCCACCACCATCGCAAGGTATACATCACGGGAGAGGAATCAGAGCTCACATATCGGGCTGGATCTCCGTGGTGTGCGGACGTGTACCGTCTCCATACTTCGGTATAGCTTTTCATGTGCACTCTACAAGGATCATACACAGTACCTGAGTAGGTAGACATGAAGGTCATGCAAGACATGGAGGAAAAAAAAATATGTGTACTTACAAAAAGTACTTGTCCGTGTATGAAAAAAATTCCAAGTCATCTCAAGGTCAAACACAAACCCTGAACACCTCTCCCAACAATATAAATCAAGGTCAAACACAAAATTTCAAAGGCATCTCTAGGGCATGCCAAGGTCATAGACCTACACAAAGGTACCTATGCACCAAGGTCATCCCTGAAGGTCACCACAAGGTCAACGATGACGTCATAGTGGAGGGGGGAGGCCCAGAACCGGCTCAAATCTCCTACTACCCTGCATCGTTTTTGGACCGGTCAAAAATAGAATTTCAGAATTTCTGAATTAAAAATTATGGACATACACAAATGTAAGTGCATTTTGATGATTTGGTTCTTCAACCTCTGAGAGTCGGTTGCATAAAGCCTTCTGTGGATTTTCACTGCTAAGTTGTAAGCTCGGGCATACACTGTCATAGTAATAAACAAAATTAAATAGGAAGTCTTCTGTTGAATTCTTCATGCAACAGGCCCTGTCTTGTAAAGGAGGTGTGTATAACTAATAATTTTCTTTTGTATCTACCTTCCTCCGTTGAAATGAAATATACAGGGTGTTAATTTCAGGACTTCCCACCCTAATCTTCTCGAAATGTGTTTACTTCTTTTTAAATCCCGAGACACGTCAACAAATGTTTCGAAGGGGATAAGTTTCATCAGAAAATTAACGCGTCCCCTTTCATCCCCTACAAGTGGAAGCTAGCAACTTCGAAATCTTGAACGCGAATGAGTTTCGAGTAATCCTCATTTTGAAGGTTTTTTAATTTCTAGACGTCGGAGTTTCTTCTTTCGAAATTGATCGATCCGTTGTCGAGATATTTAGTAAAATCTGTTTGCTGCTTGTTCCCATTGAAATAAAAAGTGTAACTGTTCATTCTCATTCTTTTTACAGCACTGTCACTTTAATAATTGCTCAAAATGTTGTCCATCATTGCCCAAACACACATTTTCAAACACTTCTGTTCGGAGTGCTTGACATTCTGCAGCAATTAATCCCATGTTGAAGCGGCGAAGGTGTGTAAACAACTGATTTCGAATGTTCCCATAAAAAGAAATCACATGGTGCCAAATCCGGGGACCTGACTGGCCACTCTATAGGTCCTCTTCGCCCTATCCATTCACCGGTAAATACGTTGTGTTATTGACGGACCGGAATCACATAATGGGGGTAGATCCATCTTGTTGAAAATGTAACTCATTTTCGTCAAGGAACGTGTTTCTATCTCTATCCAGTTGATTTTCAAGTGCTTCAGTAATTAGAGGATTGATCGTATTTTCTAGCATATTCAAGTACACCTCTCCAGTTAGATTCCCATTGATGAACAATAGACGAAATACTTGATTTCCTAGTATACCGGCCAATACATTTAGTTTTTGGGGATACTGAGTTTGCCCTTCGACAAACACATGGTCATTTTCATTGTTCCAATATCTGCAATTATGTTTATTGACGAATCCATTCAAAGAGAAGCAGATATTTAAAAAAAATCGATATTGTTATTAATAATTGTTGTCATTTGCTTACAAAACTCGATTCATCTGTCAAAATCGTCTTCACTCAACTCTAGACATAAATTCATTTCATAGGGATGGAATTTATTAATTTTTGTAATTACGAGGAAACTCTAGCTGCAGCAGAAATGGTACGTAACCGAGTATTAGGATTCACACCAAAATAACCCAACACTTCAATTTGAGGGGCTTCAGTCAAAACTCTTGGAAGATCACCATAGTTACTTCAGCAATAAATCCATCAATTTATCTATTCTGCCGCCACCATATTTCATCAGAGCTTTCATGATTGAGAGTATTGAAAGATTCCATCGACAGAAAAAAATCACCGTTCGTTGTACCATATTTCGTCAAAACGTTCAAAATTGAGAATAATGAAAGATTCCATCTACTATAAAGAATTACCAAGCGTTGGGGGAGAGTTGGGCTCAGCAATTTTATTATCAGAGGTCCTGACACCACAATTTTTTGGCAGAGCGTTCATGATGGGAACTAATGGACAGAAAAAAATTACCGAGCATTGGAGGAGAGTTGAGCTCAGCAATTTTTTTGATAGAGGTCCTGCCACCATAATATTTCGTAAAATCGTTTATAATTCAGAATAATAAAAGATTTCATCGATGGAAAAAAAATAACTGAGCGTTGAACAGGAGTTGGGCTCAGCAATTTTTTTTATTGAAGGTCTTGCTTCCGCCATATTCTGTCAGAGCGTTCACAATTGAGAATAATATACAGAAAAGAATTACCGAGTGTCGGGGGAGAGTTGGGCTCTGCAGTTTTTCTATTAGAGTTCCTGCCACCACCACTCTTAAGCAGAGCGTTCATGTTGTGAAACTATAGAAGAAAACATCTAAAGAAAAAAAACTACCTGGCGTTGGGCTCAGCAATTTTTTTATAAGTGGTTTTACCACCACCATATATTGTAAAAGCGTTCACGATTAGGAATTATGGAAGATTCCATCGACATAAAAAAATTACCGATCGTTGAGGGAGAGTTGGTAACCACATTTTTTTCAAAAGAGGTCCTGCCACCACTGAGCTTTCATGATGAAAAATTATAGAAGAAAATATTGACAAAAAGAAGTTACGACCTTTGGGGGAGAGAATTTTTTATTAGACTACAACCACCATATTTCGTCAAAGCGTTCATGATTGAGAATAACAGAATAACACTCGGTAATTTTTTTCTGTCCATGAAACCTTTCATTATTCCCAATCACGTACGCTCTTACAGAATCTGTTGGAAGCAGGACCTCTAATAGAAGAGTTTCTGAGCCCAACTCCCGGTAATTTTTTTCTGTCGAAGGAATCTTTAATTACTCTCAATCATGAACGATCTGACAGAATATGGTAGTGGCAGGACATCTAATAAAAAAATTGCTGGATTATCTGCTAAAGTAACTAGGGTTGGCAGATCATGTTTTAAATTTGCAACAGATATGTGCAATAATTTAGAATTATTAGAGAAATCCCTGTATCAAGGGGTTATTATTCAGAAAGGATGTTGGTGTGGTGATTTTGAGAACAACTGATATAAATAATAAACTAGAACACTAAAAATTTATTTACGAAGTCACCAGACATTTCACTCGCTTTATCCCGCACACTGGCGTTGAATTCATACTTAGGATGATACCGTTAAGTATGAGGCCGAAACCCAACCGAAAACCGTTAAATTGAAATTTACGCATGCCGCAATTTCGCCCTATTAATTATTATATACGATTATTACCTTGGTTCGTGCGAAAAAGGCTCTGCATAAATATTTCTAACCCTCCGCGGTAACGGTGGCGGACGGGGGTTGTAGCTCTCCATGATTTATATAGTTTTTAAGCTACTTTTCACAACACGTATGCACTAAAGAGGAGTTCATTGTTACGAAAGGTCTTTTTGGTAGTCCGTTTGGAGATGTTTCAATCCTGGAAAAAAATTAAATGCAATTGAAAAGGTTGTACGTTGTACGAGAAAAGTGTACCAGTTTGTGGGTATCAATTTGAAGTGTTACGGAAAACGGATCCAATATCATTAAATTGCTTTAATTTAAGTTTTTCCACATTAAATGAGATATTTTTCTTATTAGGTAGATGAATGACTATAATCCTACAAATGAATTCACGACCATATCTTGCTGTACCTATATGAAGATTCATATTTCAACAATTTCAGATTTAGAAATTCAAAATCAAATGAAATATTATATTTTAGCTGATTTTATTTTTTTTTGGGATTTGAGGTCATAAATTGAAGGATACTCTATTTCTTCAAGGTCATCGTTTCGTAAATTTATTTTGACAATTTCAGGGCACCGTAAGATACAAAAAAGGGATTCCTTTTTTATAAAATAGTGGAAAAAATAATAAACTTATCAATTTGGTACTATTACTTCTCCAGAAATTATCACTGACCTATGTGTAGGTAACAGATGAAACTTCAGAGTAAATCAGTAATTTCATTTACAAAACGATGAGTATTTCTTGTAATATTATTATTAGGTCTGAATCAGACTGTATCAGACGGAATGGTTCGATGTACAAACAGAACTTGGTTTTGAGTCAAAAACAAACATATAATACAAGGCTCGTTAAAATTCGAGTAAAATAATGGTACATTTGGTGCATGATAAATTTGCAAAATGTACAATTGAAAAAGCAACATGGAAATAGAAAAAATAAAAACAAAAGACAATGTATATTATTTATATATTAAGAAAGTATCAGTGTTTGGTTTGTTTTTCTTGCTCGGAGGTTTGTTTTCTCGCTATCAGTTTGAAATAGTTACTGTTCTCCAGCTCTTTTCTGAAGTTGACTGTGTTGTATTTCATTATGTCAATCGTTTCTGAGAAATTTCTTTTGAACAGAAAATATTCATAACCCAATATTTTTGTGCTGTTCAGATCGAAGTGAAGATTAAATTTGTATCATAAACCAACCTTTTCAGAAAGATAAATAAAATTCAATTCCCATCATCCAATGAGAAAGATAATAAATATTGTACATAATTTGATGAATAGACTGATGAGAATCTTGTTTTTATCAAGGATAATTTCGAACGATTAAAACATCATTCAATAAATAATAATTATCCAAACAGAATAACTAACAAAATTCAAAATAGATTTACTCTCTGGCAATAGAGAAGAACTATTGGAAAATAAAAAATATTTCAAAATTCCTCATAGAGTTGGTCTTTCAGAAAAAATGGAGTACAATTCCACTTCAAATATATTGCTTTCAAAAATGAAAATGCAATAAAGAAAAATTTGCTTAGCAAAACAAGAGGAAAAACCCTTTAGAATGCAGATCAAATATCATTTATGGAATTCTTTGTCATGACTGCGAAAAGCGTTACGTAGGTCAAGTTGAAAGATTTTTGAAAACACGCCTCAAAGAACATGGAATTACCAATGAAAAACTCTACTTCATTGGTTGAGCATTGCATAAAAACTGACCATAACTTTGAACTGAACAAAATAAAAATGTTGGGTTATGAATATTCTCTTTTCAAAAGAAATTTCTTCGAAATGATTAATATGATCAAATACAGTATTTCAGTAAAGACCTAGAGAACTTGAACAGTGCCAATTTTAATCTAATAGAGAGAAAAAACCAAACACTGATACTTTTTCATATATAAATAATATGCATTGTGATATGTGATTTGTTTTTATTTTCTTCTATTTCTCTGCTGCTTTTTCAATTGTACATTCTGCTAATTTATTAGTACCATTTTGGCATGCACTCAAAGAAATCAAAATTTCATTCGAATTTCCACGTGTATGGTTTGTTTTTAACCCAAAATCAAGTTCTGTTTTTACATCGAACCATTCCGTCTGACTCGATTCAGACCTAATAATAATATGTTCTTAGGACATACATATATGAAGGGTCCAGTGGAAAAACGATGAGGATCCATTTTTTCCGAAATCGACATTTCAGCGGCATCTGTCAGCTTGTAGCATGGAGTATCAACATACCAAACCTTACAGGGGACAAACAATGAGATTCCATAAAAAAAACTGCGGTCGAAAGTGGGCAGCACAGTGGAAAAACGATGAGACTCCCACATTAGATTTCGCTTTTCTCAACTTTTTGAAAATTGGAACTTCATTATTTTTCCACTGGACCCTTCATATACGTATTATGAAAAACTCATCTCTTTTTAGTGAAAATACTAATATATTCTATAATTTGATCTGTTACCTAAACATAGTTCAGCGATTGTTTCTGGAGAAGTAATAGTAGCAAATTGATTAGTTTTTTATTTGTTTTTTATAATGTTTTATAAGTTTACAAAAAAAAATCCCCTTTTTGTATCTAACAGGTATCAGAATAAATTGACGAGATGTTGCCCTTAAAGAAATAGAGTTTTTTTTTATTCAAGACCCCAATTCCCAACAAAAGAAAACAAAATCTGTCATCATAACAGAGGTCATAAAACTTACATATTATATTTTAGACCATAGAAAATTGAACCATTTGGTGTTCTTTTTAATTATTTCATTTGAAATATTTGTTCTGACTATATTGAAATGGAGATCATTGAAAACGAACTCAATTGGAACTTGATTGGATTAGATTTGATCAATCAAGGGGCTTTCAAAAAATTATAGAATAAAAATTTTGGAGTATCTTCCATTGACGAATTTTCACTTGTATGAAAAAATATGTAGAAAAAAGTTGTATTGCAGGTAGTTTCCTTCAATGAAATGGAGTCGTAGGTATACTTCAATTCACCTTGTCAATATTTGATGATTATTCGATATACATAAGTTGTTCAAGTCCTTGTAATGGAATTGACCCTGTGAATAAAAGATGGAAGAAATAAGGAAGTGCATGTTGCAAACAGATCTAAGACCTATAATTTTTTATTGAAACATGGTATATTTTCATAAATTGCTATATTGTTAATAAAATGAGACATTCTTCTAGAAGATATTTGATAACCTTCATGAAAAAAACAAATTGCCCCAAATTGATACTATTCAGAAATTGCTACAATAACATAATGAAGAATTTGAAATTCATAGGTTTTGCTCTAGATATTCTTGACTATCATTATAAATATGAATGTCTGTTGTTCGTTTGGAAAAGGAATAATAATTCTTCTGGCTGGGTGCATAGATATGCAATGGATTACATTGAAGTGACTTTAGCAACTCCAATTTGTATGCCAGATAAGAACAATTGAAATATATATTTTCTCAAATGTCGTTCCTTGTTTAATAAAGAATATCATAATTAATTTTTATTCAGAACTTCCACAGTTTTGAAAATAATTCAATTGAATTGAAAGAACTGTTGTTTTTTCAATAAGTGCTTTATTTCAAGAAAAAAATAACTTTCTCAGGTCTCTTCTTTTTCCTATTTTTGACGCCATTTTTCGAATTCCTCATCACGCATCATTCTTCCGCTTTTCTATAGTTAACACCTCTCTTTTTTAAATATCTGGTATAAACTTACCTATATGAAATGAGCCATCTCGAACAAACAAGTTGCCTTATTTCAACAAAATTCAATATTATTTATTCATTGAAGCAACGACACTGGAGAAGGCCAATCTTCAAACTGATACCCACTTACTGAACTTATACTTACAAAAAATTTCATGCAATATGTACGTGGTGTTTGTCCAACAATTTCCTGAAGTGTTCAGTTCTATTGAAACCATTTTTCAATTATGTCGTGAAATATTGACAATATTCGTCGACCAAAGAACGTTTCAATCAGAGAATTGTGTTGGCGCTCAACTCTGACAATCAGTCATAGATATTGATCTTTGATTCAGTCTCGCAAGCTAATTAGGTCTGTGGCGGCAATTTGACAAAGACGACTTTGATAGTCATCGTATAGATGTGTACATTGTCCGTTTGCGATAACTTAGGTAAACATCATCAATATAGGTAGAGCAATCAATAGCGAATTGAATCTCCCACAGCAATGACAATTTACTTACAGTCTCACTTTAGTACGGATCACTGGTCAAAACTGATTCGATGACCCTATTTTGATTGCTATTAGCACAGCATTGTTATTATTCACCATACCAAACATAATATCATTCAAGCAAATCAATATTGATTTAAAAATAAAAAAAATTTCACATGATGCAATACTTTCCGTACTGCATGAACTGTACTCCGATAAGAATGATGGATATTTTACTCGGAATTGAATTCTGGAGTGCCGCAAGGGTCAGTTATAGGTCCAATTCTGTTTATTAAACGTCAATGATCTACCGAATTTGGAATTTTTTGGTAAACTTACTTTATTTTCCGACGAAAGTACAATCTTGTCGAGGAGTGAGACCGTTGATAACCATGACGAAAAAATATCTTGCGATATAAAAATGGTCAAGTATTGGTTTGATTCAAACCTCTTGTCCTTTAATATCACAAAAACTTGTATCCTTTAAACGTACCCTTAACAATATATACTTGGAAAATTATATCACTGAGAGTGTAAAGATCGTGCCAGAAACCTGGGTTTGTTGACCAAAAATTGAGGATGACTAGACACACAAAACAATTGAAGTGAAAAATATCGGCTGGATGTTATGCAGTCAGAGTAATTGCAAGAGAACTGCTAAAACTACATATATTATGCGCAGTTGAGGCGCATTTGAGGTATGGAATACCTCTTTGGGGAGTGGGTAGCTCAGGCTTGCTGAAATCAGTCCTCAGAATACAGAAAAGAGTTATGAGAAATATTTGTAAAGTTGGACCATGTGACTTGTGCAGACTAGAGTTCCTGTATGCAATTTGACATTAGATCGTATATTAGAGTTGGGACACTCTTTGACAGGACATCGAAAAAATGTGTTTTAGGTTATGTCTACATTGTGAGGACGAATGAGCACAAGGGCATATCGTCAGGGAGGGAGTATGTAAAAATATGTTTTGAGGTACACGTCAACTGAAAGCTTCCGAAACGAAATACATAATATATTAATACCACAATGTGTTCGTTAAAGAATTGTAAGAGCAATTCCAATTATTTATATCATTTTCCTGGGGAAAGCCGCGTGGAATATAACATCAATAGCATGAATTTGTCAGGTGAATTAAAATGATGAGTCAAGAGTAATATAAGTATATTGAATTGGTGAAACTTTTGGGTAGAAGAGTTTCCTACGATCGAGAAAAACTCGACTGAATGTATACAAGGTTATTCAGAGTTTAAATAATATTTTTCATAAACAAACACTTCAATGAAGAAAATTTTGAGTGGTATGTCGCAAAGAAGTTGAAAACGGATGCTATTTCTGTTTCAAGAACGATTGAAAAGACTGAATTACTTGGTACTAGATCATTTCAAAATTTTCTCTGCATGGAGGAAGATGTATTTTCTAATGTTTTGAAAGAAAACGACGAGTTGACGTTGAAATTGGTCCAGTATAAGTTTTCATACAAGAAAAAAATCTTTTAGATATTTTTTTAGAAAAAAGGGTAGAACGAGTTCAAATCAGAAATGAAAATTTGCAAACAAAGTTGAATGTTTACGGAAAATTTGGCTTCAACTTCGATCAACTTACAAATAAAAATAGAATCCGTAATGGAAAAAGTTGGCGACCTGAGACTGTGGAGAAAGCATTAGTTATTAGATTCGCCTGTGGTACTTCTGGAAATGAAACCTTATTAAAACTAAATTATGCGTTACCCAGTATAAAAACGTTGAATCGTAAAATAAGTCACATTCAATTTTCTTCAGGCATATTACATGGAATAATTATTTGAAGATCAAAATTGAAAAGTTTTCAGAATGCATATTTTTAGATGAAACAGTTATATAAAACCTGGAGAACAGTACTGTGTAGCTACTTGCACTAATATGGGAAGGGAAACGTTAGAAAACGGGACAGAAATAGCTGGTCATGTTTGGCTGTCATGTTAGGTGGAGTTTCAAGTGGATGGAAACAACTCATTTCATATCATTTAACATGGGAGAAAATGGAGGCGGAATCTTATTAGAATTATAAACAAATGTCCATATATTGGATTCAATATCGTTAATGGCACCACAGATATGGGCCTTTCAATCAAGCTACGTGTAAATATTTCTGTCTGCAGTCAAAAGAAACGAATATTTTTAATTTTCCAGCCTTCAGCTACTCAATTTTTATAGCTTTCAGCTACTCAATTTTTATGGTATTCAGCTACTCAATTTTATAGCCTTCAGCTAATCTTTTTCGGCCTTTAGCCTATTGTTATTTTTTTGAAAAGGAAATAAAATTGTTATTTGTTATCATTTCTGCACATTTATTCTGCCTTTTGCAGCCTGGCACACTCCCATCTAAACTAGGCAAGTCAACTATAGTCCTATTTGGTTAAATAGTCACTTAATTTGAAGTGTCATTTGTTGAACATTACTCACACCCTAAACGAATCAGCAAAAAGTGATAACTACAAGTAATTTTGAATAAAAACTCAGAATTTGGAGGGTTAACGACGAGTAGTTATTAAAGAAAATTTCAAATACATTTGATTCGTTTTTGCATACAATGATAATGGTCGTCAGTTTGATATGGCAAATCAGACAAAATGCAGGTAGGAGTGCCTTATTTATTTTCTACGAAAGCTCTCGATAAAATTTAAAAATTATGCGCAATGAAAAAATAAAGCCTATTGGAAATGAACTTGGCTAAGTTTGCCAGCAATACATCCGTTTACAAATGATGTCTTCCCAAAACCGTGGGGTAGGTTAAATAAATGATACTACCATCGTCGTTGGAATATCTCTATCATTACTAGTTTGAAAGTGGAAAATTATTGATTGTGATGTTCTACGATCGAAATCACCTAAAGTAGAACTCTTCAAATCTCATGAACTGATGGCTCTGTTGAAAAATCACCCTTTGCAGATATTCTATTTGCGTGTTTTGAACAATAAGATTTTTCTCACGCTTTTTACGAAACGCCACTGTTGAGAGAGAGGGATATATATTTTGTACTGTCAATGCTATCGTTCGACCGTTGTCACATCAACGGTATAGATATATTTTCTGTTCTTGTTTGACTGATAGAATTCGCCATTTAAAAAATATTTGGTATTACCATAATTCCTGAGATATAACCTAAAACGTGTTTTTTCGATGTCCTGTCAAAGAGTGTACCGACTCTAATATATGAGCAAATGTCAAAATGCATACAGAGGGACTCTAGTGCAGACAGCTTTCCATAGATATTGACTTATTTTCTTAGTGAATTTTTTACAATTTTTCTTGCCATTGTGATAGTTCGTGATGAAATTGAACTCTGTGTAATGTGAATGGTATTATTTTTATCTATACATGTATTTCAAGCTTCGTCAACAAGATTTCATTTTCGGACAATGAAGTGTATTTATTATTATTATTATCATTTGATTATATAACTTGAATAAAAACATGCATAGATATGAAACTCCTCAAACATTCAAGATTGATGTCTTTAATAAGAATAAATTCGAATTTTCAAGATTGAGAAAGACTATCCACTCATCAAACTATCAAATAAATGCATATTTTGGAACCTTTGGTGTTAATACAATTCGAAAAAATGCTTACTGTAAGCTTCTAGCGCCTGAAGATGCTTTGTTGGCGAAATGCCCGTTGTGTGTGATTGTGACGTATATAGGTTTGGTGCTTGATTAGTTCCTTTTTTTTGAATTGAGATAATTGTCGTTAAACCAGTTTTTCCTAAAATATTAACGCAGTGTATGGCAACAAAATCGAAATGAAAGGGATTTTTTAATTGTCAATTTGAAAAAGCAACCTTGGTCTTGCCAATCTCTTGTCAATCAGGAAAGAAACTTTTTGTATCAAGTGTCAACAGTAGTGTGATGCGAAGAGTACTAATATCATTTATCGATATTCTTTTTTAGATTATAGCCATCTTACTCTGCCTGATGCCTTATACTTTCAAGCATTTGGATCAACTTTCAGTGATATTTTCAATACACTTCCTATCTCTCAAGGGAAACTCCAGAAAATACAAATTGTAGATTTTATCTTCACTTCCAGATGAATTTTGATACGACAATTTCTCTTAAAACGGACCATTTTTCAAGCACTTCACTAGTTTGTAACGCGATTGTGAAAAAACTACACATCGGAAAAAGACCATCTTGGTCAAAGTTGACTGTGCAGTTTTAAGTTTATGAAAATAACGAATTTCTGAAAAATGGTCTATTTTTAAAAGTTGTTCCAGAATTTCTCAGTGGAAAATGCAACAATCCAGTTGCAGAGAAGATCATTTTGTAGGATTTTCAATTTTCTACAGAAGTTTCAATGTTGGTGAACGATTCCTTCAATACTTTTTAAGATATTTGTGAGAAACCAAAAATTTGGTTTTTTTTCAAAATATTCATTGTTAAATGAAATCAAATTAACGATTTTGCTGTGGCCGATACCAGGGTATTCATCTACGAACTATTTTTTTGATGGTAGTATAGATTATTTGCGTCTTCATTTGAGTGGTAAAAAAAACACTATTGGTTGTACTAGGGTAATGAGAAGGGTAAAATAATTTACCGGCATTTTTTCCAGATTAAAGCCAGCTGAAATATGTATGTCCTTTTTTTCAATATGTTAAATTCAATTGAACAAGTGTAGTTTTGGACTGGTAACTAGTTTACAGCCGATTTTATTTTATTCCGAAGGCATTGTTCCAAATCATTAGTTCAAGAAGGGTGCAAGATTAAAAGATGTTTTTCATTGCGGTACCACCATCTTCCACTGATCACTTATAAGGTCAGTCACTGCTATTAATTTATTTACTCTTGAGTATAGCCCCAGGGATCTACGATTAAGACTCATTCGCTTCAATTGAATTGACCTATCAAATTGAATCATGATGTGAAATGAATTGCTAGATGATTATTTCCGGTGTAATCCGAATCGTAGAATAGACAACTTCTGAGACGATCACTAAGAAGAGAGCAGTGATAGTTTGATATGATCAAAAGTTCTTTCTAGCAGGATCAATGCAAAGGATGTCCTTGAATGTATTTTCAATAACGTGAAGGAACGTTTTCAGTTGATCGCAACATATCGCAATTGACGATTATTCTTGAGCTACTGAGTGTAGGTACTTTCGTTCCAAGTTCCAAGTTTTCTCATATTATACAAGGTGTCCCAAAATAAAAGGGACAAACTCCGTTGGTGAAATCCTCAGTTGCGACTCTCAACACCCTGTAATTCAGTTATTAATCATTTGTTTGAAGGAACATTAGGAAACAAATTTAAAGATGATGATAGCCGAACTCCTACGATGGAAAAGTTTCTCTCTGAATTGTTGTTTTTATAGATATTATTAGCACACAGCCTACCGCTGGGACGTAAAATTAAATTGATCAAAGAATGTGAGAGCCGTTGAGAAACTACTAGAGACTTTCCTGAGCTTAAATCAGAATGTTTGTCAAACTCTGAAATTCCATCTTCAACGTTGTTGAAACCACTGACTCGATACTTCTAAGATCTTTTGAACCTGTTTTGGATTCTTACTTGTTTCATAGGTTTTAATGTGGATTCTAGATATCAGTATCCTTACCTATTAGTGGAATCTAGTAATATGCTGCATATATGAGAGGTATGGAACAAATGTAAAATGAAAATATTATTAGTGTAAAAATTAGTAGGCAGTGAATTCCGAATCTGGTTAGCAGCCTTACTTTCGTGATCATTGTTAACTTCAAGACAGTGCTAAATGAAGCAATTCAAAAAGTTAACAATACTTGGTAGAATTATTACTATTTGGCCAAGTCGAATTAATAATTCAAATATGAATCTCCAATAGGAATCATTGGTTATCACCAATTAGAATAATAAGAGAAGAACTGTTAAGGCTGAACTTTTTGTTTGACAGCAAACTTAATTAGTTGGACCACACAATTTACACCCATAGAAAGATATTAAAAACATTTCTTTTTGAAATCTCTTCGAATGTGTTGATGAATCTTTTCTGAAAACAGCCCATTACATGAGCTTAAATACATACAGTGGAACCTGGTGAGCCACAAGGCTCGGTGCTGGGACCCGGTCTTTTCTTAATATATGTAAATAGCCTTGATTTATTTCTGAGAAATTAGTTTTTGAAAGGTATGCACAGATGACACATCTTTAATTATCTCAGATTCAGCAACAAACATTAGTATCGAAATTACAGATTTATCAGGAAATATATGCGAGTGCTTTGATGAACATCAATTATTCTTCAATCCCAGAAAAACTCATCAAATAGCAACATTTCATAACCAAAAAAGAGAGAGGACTCACGATTGAATCAACTCTTAGCTGAAAGCCACACTATGAAACATTGATTTCAAATCTAAATTCAAAACATTACTTTTTCAAAAATTGTAAAACCACTAGAGGACATATGATGAGTTTATATCATGCACAAGTAGACTCCTGCATCAGATTTGATGTTTGTCTTTGGAATAACCGGCAACCTAGCAGTATATGTGTTGATATAATCACATGTATTGCTGGTGTAAAATATACACATTCTTGCAGGAACATTTTAGTATTAGTAGACTTTAGGATATTGATGCTCACTTCATTATATATTTCGAAAAAACTGAAACAGCTTCAAATTGTACAAATATATTCATTCGATGAATACCAGGAATAAAAATAACTTTAGTGTGCCATTTGCAAAAATGTGTATACCCAATATCTAACACAAATATATAGGGTTGCGTAATTTCAACAAGTTGCCAGAAATGATTGAAAATATTGAGAAAACTCTTCAGGAATTTTAGTTATAACTTCTTTCTATAAGTCCATGTCTCACAGATTATCCACTCTCCACTTATCATTATTGTTTTATGTGTGGTTGTTTGTTCATTCACAATCCTGACGATTGCTATATTACAACAATGTTATCTTTGGTAAAATGAATGATATCTATCTTGTGTTTTAATACACTTCTTTCTTGATAAAAACTTTCATGCTCGAGAACACCTACGCCCGTATGCACCGTGTTCTATAGCATTCTGATCTACTGTTAAGTCTCTGTCTCTCCCATGAAATCAACATTAATGTCATCTCACTTATTTGGTGAATAGTTAATTAATCCAGATTAAATACATATGGTGCATTCGGGGGTTAGTGAAAGGTACATATTTGAAAGTAAGGAATAATGATATATTTCCAGTTTGTTCATATTTTGGAGTCTTTTTTGGATCATATATGGTCAATGCCTAAAGTTAGTCCTAGCTCGACAATTAATAAAACTCAATTTACATTGTTTTATCTGATGACTGAACTGGAATACACTGCACTTCAGATGTACGATCGAACGTATAGTATCAGTCTCTATTTCCAACTTTGTGATACAAATTTTCTGACAACACGGAATACTGAAAAAGTTATGTGGGAAATAACTTTTAGACCATAAATTAGTGTTGCCAGTTCATGCGAAGAGTCGCGATTTGATGATATTTTGCAATCCAGTTCTAAAACATCTTCATTTGACAAGCTCATTATTCATAAATGTGACTTCCATGTTCTCCTTTCATCTGTCATTCACTATTCCCTATCAGCACATTCCTACATGCCCTACTAATCCGCGGAACCATCGATCAAGAGTTTCGCTACCAAACACACCTCGCATTAACCGGAAGCACCCACAGAGCAGCTCTGATTGATTTCTACTCGAAACCGAACGCTTGAGAGAATGGCGTAAAATCAGACTTGAAAAAAATTCCACATGGTGTGCCACAGGGTTCAGTCCTGGGACCAATCCTGCTCATACTGTACATAAATGCTATATATCCACTCTTTTTTCCGATGATACGACGTTTATTGACTGAAATAGATTAACATGAACTGACACCCCGACTATCCATACTTCTAAGTTATATGATAGTTGATTTTCTTCAAACATACTCATACTCAACGCTGAGAAAACGCAAAATCTTATTATTTCGTTAAATGCTACAATTACTGATAGAAAATGTGTCAAATTACTTGTGTATATTGATGTCAAACTCAACTGGTCGTGCCACAACAATAAACTCGGTAGTAAATTGTCCATGGAAAATTAGACAGTAATATCTACATGTGAGTTTTTTTGTTATACCTATATATATATTTCATTTTTAGAAAGTAACTAGTGATAACTACAGTCATCAGTTGAAAATTAATTTTATTTATATATTCTGTTGTACTGACTTGCTATAAATCATTTTCTGTATTACATAGTCAATATATCTATCTATCTATTTACTTCCGAATTGAATAAATCCTGAGGTTGCTGTCCCATTAAAAGTCCCATTAAAAGTGTCGTTTTCTATTTCGAGAACATTTACATTATCGAAACTCATTATATGACCAAATTGATTAACATGTTGAGCACTGGATATTTCCTCTACAATCACTTTCAAGTAAGATTATTCTATCTTCCAAGAGTCTTGATGTCTGTCCATAGTATACTCTATTACAATCTTTACAAGAAATTTTATAATATGATTTTGGGCTGTTTCGAGAGGAGTTTTTAATTTTGAAAAAATTTTAATAGTCCTTATATTTTTTTGTACAATGTTGATATTTTTTCTTTTATTACATTGATGAATTTAGGTGTCAATGTTCTGATATGTGAAAAAGATCGATATTTTATAATTGAGTGATTGAGTGGGAAGGCATTTTAAGAATTATACTGAGCGTTCAATTTCGGTGTTTGATTTCCAATTATTTTGAAATCAAGTAAGCTGCTGAAGAATACTTTCACATAAGAAAAAAAAGGCAGATTATTAAACATTATTTCCAGTCTTTGGTGAATCTGAAGACCATGATTCTTCTACAGGAATATTAAGAACAATCAAGACCATGTCGTTCTACAAACAATGATAGTTTCTTCAATGGACTAAGTAGTATGTTATTGGTAATTCATACTATGTATCACATTGTGACGTTCATTGAAGTATATGTAGAGTAAGAAATTTGTTACTGATAATGTGTCTGATCCATGGATGCAATGTTACTTTTGGAAACACTGAACAAATGTCAGACATGTGAAGGACATATCCAAGAAGGCGGAAATTTGACTTTACATGCAAGATACATTGAATGTACAATTTACATGTCTGCAACATCGGATATGAACAAGAAAATGTATTTTTTGTCATGTGTCAGATATGTATTTGTGATTGCTGGGTATCTATTCAGCATTATTCAGAATGTGATTGCCATGTTCTGTTTTCATCTGTCATTCACCGTTTTCTGTCAGCATATCCCGACATGCCCTACTAATCCGCTGAACCATCGATCAGAAAGAGTTTCGCCACCAAACACACCTCGCATTAGCCGGAAGCACCCACAGAGCAGCTCTGATTGATTTCTACTGAAAACCGAACGCTTCAGGGGTCGGACAACCACTCACCTACTCCGTCACGTCCACCTCCGTTGACACTTACCTCGCAAACGTCCACGGCCGCCGCGATTTCACTCAACACCGCCAGATGCCAATCTCACGAAATCCGCCGCGAATTACCCGAACGATAATCGAACAACAAACACCGTGTTAACACGACTTGGCGACGACGATACGAATCGAAGAGTCGGGCGAGCCGCTCAGAGTAGTTCACTGTCACGCGCGTCGTTCGCGACGTGGCGCCCGCTCAACAGTTTGCGTTGAAGTGGGGTTGGTATTGAGGTGGACGGCGATGCGGAATAGCGAGTGGGGGCGCGGACGGCGGAGGGACGTTGCGCAAACGCAACGGCACGTCGAACTCACCCCGTGTAACTGACGGCGGGTCGGACGTTGCCAGACGGCGGGAATTTTCGGAGAGTTGGAGATGAAAGGTGTCTATCCGGCTCGAAGGACCATCAATAAAAGGCAGAGTCAGTGTCAAAATATACTTCAATGTCAGAGGTTTTTTAACTAATCCACAAAGGTTGGAATGGAATTGTGAATTATAAACTGAAATGGTGATAGCCTCCTCCATCCAGATGAAGGAGCAATGTAAAGAACTGAAAAAAAATTCTAAAACTACAAGAAAATAAATAAAGTCAAACCCGAAGCTCTCAAGGAAAATGATCTGAATCATCATTTCATTAACATATCAACTGATGACAATGCAATGAATAATTTTTTTATTGAACACTACTTTTCAAATGTAAAAATGGCATAAATATTACTTTTGCTTTCGATAGAATATCTGAAGCGGAAACTACGAGAATCATAAAAAATATATAACAGAATTATATGGCACTAGGGAATTTGCGGAATGGATCTTTACGAAATGCTTATAGATAAATTATACGGTATAGAAACGGTCACGTTTGTTAGTACTTGCGCATGGATCTTTTTCGTTCACCTCAAAAGTAGATAACCTCAAAACTTTATTTACCACAAAATGAAAATAATGACTTGCTGGACTTGTAATAATATAAGTTGAAAAATTGTTAAAATTGTTATTTCCTTCAACCGATAGCACCCCTTCGCGCAATTCTCGAAAGTCTTCGAGTGTGAGCTATGGAAGACGCAGCCCATACATTTCAATGTGTGATGCCATGCACGAGACCGATGACCATGCTGTGATTTGAACCCTCGACCCTTCGCTCCAAAAGCGAACCAACACGGCCACCACGGTCCATACATTGCTAGCTGATTATGTCCAACAAAGTCGATGAAGTAATTGAAAATTATCTTCTCTACAGATTATTGAATCAAGAATAATTGAAAAAAAAATCATTTTCCTTTTGTAGAGGTAATATACCAGAAAATAATTTCAAATTCCTTTATGTTTTGGTAGAGACAAACTTTGCAACGCTCTGCGCACCTTTCATCTCTCATGTCATTTATTTCTCAAGAGTGTGTTTTTGATTGGTTCCGCTATTTTCAGAATTAGTGTAAGGAATGCAGTTTTTTCTTATACGCTTATAATTATTACGAGATATCTGTAAGACTGATGTCAAAATCATAGGGATATTAGGTTCTATAAGCGAAAAACCCTCCATGCTCAAACTGCCTACTGATGATTTAAATATAACCATTTCAAAAATGTGCTGCCCTCTATTAAAACTTTTTATAACTTGCAGAAGTTTAGCAAGTAGTTATTTTTCTTCAGCGTGGAAATCTGCTTGAGTCATGCCGTTACAAAATGAAATAAGCCAGAAAATTTCAATGATCTCAGATCCATAAGCATTATTCTTACACTTTCTAAAGTAAATGAAAAAATCATGGAAGTTCAACTTAGTCAGCATCTCAGTGATAATGCCATTCTAGCACTAAAACAATCTGGGTTAAGAAATAGATATAGCTGTGTTACTGCAGTTGCTGATACTGTAAACGATATCCTCAAGGCTAAAGATATTAGAGAAATATGTATTCTGATTGTATTAGATTATTCAAAAACGTTTGAAATGATAAATCATAAAACTTTGTTAGCCTTTTTACACTTTCTAAGTTTTGGCGACACAATGCGTACTATGTATTTAAAAAATAATATAATTCAAACTGTTGAAATCGATAACCAGTCTACTCCGCTAGAAGTGAAATCTGGAGTACCCCCGAGAAGTATTTTAGGATTATTAGTGTATACCTACATTGTACACCTCTAATTTCTCTAGTTCTCTACAGTGCTGCAAATATCATTTCTACGCAGATATGATACCCAGTTATACATTTTCTTCAATTACCAAAATCCTAATGAATCAATTGCATACATCAATTCAGATTTGAGTACACTATTAAACAATTCTCAAGATAATTCTCTGAAACTCAACCTCAGAAAATCTGCCGCTTTACTGTTTTGCAAAGGGAACGTGAGAGATTATTTTCTGAAAAATAATTTTGAAAATGGCTGATGAATAAATTCCGTTCAAGTCGGAATTCAAAAATTGGGGTTTGTTCATTGACTCGAATTAAGGATTTGAACAACACGTTACAAACAGATGATGGGTCCTTGAAGCTATTAGTCACGCAAAAACACTACTTTGATTGAGCTACGAAAAAAATGTTATGTGGCTGTTCTCTCACACTTCAATCGCTGTGATGTTGTTTATGACCCTTTATCGATGATGCAGATACCCGACGCCTACAAAAAGTAAAAACTGCTGTATTTGACTTATATGCGGGATGAGGATACGTCAAAATTTCAGAGGTAAACTCAAAGAAATCAAGTTGAGCATGCATTATCGTCGCCTACATCACATAGCCTGTATGTTTCATAGAATATTACTCCTCAAAACCCCCCTTATCTATTTGGTAAGCTGTGCTTCAGAACTGATGTACATAATCTGAACATTCGTCGTAAATCTCTCCTTACCGTACCACAATATTACAAATTAATCTTCAAATGCTCTTTCAGTTATTGCAGTGCATCCATTGTCAACGACCTCATTATTATACTACTCAATCCACTCCAGATATCGCCACCATATTTCAAGATACAAGTTTTATCTCCGTGATAACCATCAAAACTAAAACTAACAAATAATTTACCTCGTTATCTTTCATCTACTTCACTCTCTTTTCCTATTCTTCTTTCCGTTTCTGTCTTTCTTTTTTACTCTCTTTTTTCGTTCATCCTCTATTATGCTACAGAATATATGGTATATGTGTGTATATAACATATACTTTATGTTCCTTTTTCTTTTTTCAGATCCATGATGATATTTTCACTTTATATTCAATATGCGAGCTCAGATGGAAGAACGGAGGAAGACAACGTCGATTGCTGAACAAGTATACATTTACGTTGGTAAATAATAAATGATTAATTATTATTATACGCGCTTCGGGGGGACTTAACAACTGCAGGAAAAACACGGAAAAAACTACATTACCACCAGAGGAGTCACTGAGGTGAGAATAAGCACCTGCAACTACTCGAGATTATACACATACAAACACTGACGGTTATCATCACACCAGTGATCTCACATTTTCTGTAATTTCCTTTCCATCCAACCGCAGCACTTGGTGAAAATGAGAGCATGCATACAAAATCATAGAAAAAAACCTCAAAAAGAGATTCAGGTGGTGGCCGGTTGCGATGCATGAACGTACGAGGATATATTGATATCTAGTTAGCCTAGACCAGTTCCCTGCATAAACAAAATATTGCGTTACCATAGCAACGAACAATAACTTATTAGAAGTGTCAGTGAAAAGTTAGACGTCAGAAAGGTAAACCAGAGTTACGCAATAAATTAAAAGAAAAAATATGTCCACCGATATTGTGAAAATCGAAAAATCGGAGTATCGAGCCATCATCAAGTACCTGTATTTAAAAGGGTTAAGAGGTAAGCAGATTTACGAAGATATGCTAATACCCTTGGTGATCAATTTCCTTCGTATGCGACCGTGAAAAATTGGACTGCAAGCTTCAAAAGAGGTAAATTTTCCATTGAAGATGATGACCGATCGGGAAGGCCAGTTTCTGTGTCAGTCTCCGAAAATATCGATGCAGTTCATGACATGATTTTAAAACACCGCCGAATTGGGCTAAAACGGATATCTGAAGCACTGAATATTTCATACGAACGCGTTCATCATATAGTTCACGTCAATGTGGACATGAGAAAAATTGCTGCAAAATGGATCCCCAAATGTTTTAATGTTGACCAAAAGCGTGCAAGGGTAGTGCATCGCGTTTAATCTGTGCTCGATTTGAAAATGATGTAGACTTCTAAAACCGAATTGTTACTATGGATGAGACTTGGGTACATTTCTACGATCCAGAAACAAACCAACAATCGATGTAATGGCGACACTCCGGTTCTCCAAGACCTAAGAAGTTTCGTGTCCAAAAATCTGCTGGAAAATTTCTTGCTTCAGTTTTTTGGGATTGCCATTGAGTAATCATGATTGATATTTTGGATAAGGGTAGAACAATAACTGGAGATTACTATTCGACATTACTGACCACTCTACGGGAAAAAATTAAAGAGGAATGACGCGGAAAGCTATCCAAAGGTGTTTTGTTTTTGCATAGACGACCGCATTCCTTGTGATGGACAGCAGGGTGGAAGTATTTTTCGAAAATTCTGCATTTTGTCGGGATATTATCACTGAGTAGTACCACATTTATTGAAAATCTCAGTAATATTAGCACAATAGTCAATTCACAAAAATGAGAAATTCATTGACAAAATTCACTTTTGTAAATAATGAAAGATGTTCATAAACATTCACCGAATGTAATGTTTTTGAACTGCGAATTAGCAATTTCCCAAAACAATATCTTGAAATATACTGACCTTCGATGTCAATTATTGGAATTATTTGTTTATTGCAAAGTTTAACCTTTCATTGCAATTAGATTACAACATGGACATATAAACCGAAATAATACTATAGGGTGGGGAAAATGTTTTCATCTGAGTTCAGTTTTCTTCAGTTTTTGAAGGTGCATTAACACACCAACCACCTGCAAGCTTAGCTCACCTAGATTTCTAAGCAGTTGCAATATTATATACAGGGTAATTAATAGCGTGTCAGATATTTCGAAGTTGATTTGTAAAACAGAATACGATTTCAGAATACGATATGTTACTGTCAAAATTGAATAAATTTATTCAAGACGTAATAACTTATCTGGGCAAATTGATTGATTTGCATGAATTAACATTTTTTCATTTTCAAACAGTGGATGGTTAAATTTCCCAAAATAGCATATGAAAAAACGAATTTCTTCTACAAAACCAAACTTCCACTCATTACAAAGGACCCCGCAAACTCCTTATGGAATTTGGGTCCAGGTTGATTTTTTTGAATTTTTGGTATGATGTAGTCCATGTAATTCTTAACCAATGTTACCATTGCGCCAACCCAAAAAAATGAGCAGTTTTGCAGCTAGGGGGCGTTGAAATCACCCCTTGCGCAGATTAGACTATTTATTTTTGAGCCCGGTAACAATATTTTCACTTGTTTCATTATTGCTAATGTTGCACAATATTGTGCTGTTTTATAAAAAAAATTCTTACCCCCTCCCCTTTTTCCCCCAACTCCTATTACGGAACGAAAAAAAAATATTTCTCGAGTTCCTTCAAGTGTATCGTCGAATGTTTAAATATGCCTAAATAAGGAATATAGCAGTTTTTTATGATTATCCCCCCACCCCCCCAAATGACACAAAACGAAAAAAGTTCGGTGGATTTTTCTGAATTTTTGATATGATGCAGTTCAAGTTATTTTGAATGGAAATAAATCGGGTGACAAACCCCAAAAATGAACAGTTTTGATGCTACGGGGCGTTGAAATCATACCTTGCTCAGAATAGATTATTCATTATTATAGACGGAAACAATATCTCTACGTATTTTTGTTTTATTTTATGCCGAACAATTGTGTAATTTTTCATAAATTGAAAATCTAAAACCTCCCCCTTACCCCCAACCCCTATTTCAAAACACGAAAAAAAATAATTCAGGCACCACCTCAAATTCAAATTATGGATGTCTAATTTTTATTTATTTTCAAGATATTCGCCCAATTGATTGATATTCAAAAATCATGAACTACACCCTACTAAGAAGTCAGCAAACTCCACCAATATTTTTCTGAAGGGAGTGAAAGGTGATATTAAACAACTGTACGATTTCCTCAATTTGAGCTGATTAAAACATTTATTTTGATAAAGCATTTACAAGTAGTCGGGAATAAATTTTTTCGTGTTTTAAATTAAGGGTAGGGGGTAAGGGGGAGGTTTTAGATTTTCATTTCACGAAAAATTACAGAATTGATCAGCATAATCTAAACTAAAATACGTAGAGCAATTATTTCCGCCTATAATAATGAATAGTCCATTCTGAGCAAGGTATGATTTCAACGCCCCCTAGCATCAAAACTATTAATTTTTGAAGTTTGTCTCCCAATTTATTTCTATTCAAAATAACTTGAACTGCATCATATCAAAAATTCAGAAAAATCCACCAAAATTTTTTCGTTTTGTGTCATTTGGGGGGTGAGGGGATAATCATAAAAAACTGCTATTTCCCTTATTTAGGCATATTTAAACATTCGACGATACATTTGAAGGCACTGGAGAAATATTTTTTTTGCGTTCCGTAATTGGAGTTGGGGGGAAATTGGGAGGGGGTAAGAATTTTTTTTATAAAACAGTACAATATTGTGCAACATTAGCAACAATGAAAAAAGTGAAAATATTGTTACCGGGTTCAAAAATAAATAGTCTAATTTGCGCAAGGGGTGATTTCAACGCCCCCTAGCAGCAAAACTGTTCATGTTTTTGGGTTGGCGCAATGGTAACATTGGTTGAGAATTACATGGACTATATCATACCAAAAATTCAAAAAAATCCACCGGGACCCAAATTCCATAAGGAGTTTGCGGGGTCCTTTAATGATAACCTTGCACAGACTGAAAACAAAAAAAAGTTTAATCTAAGAAATCCATACAGATACAAATAAGTTGGGCAAATTCAGAATACGATGAGTTGCTGACAAAATTAAATAATGTTTTCATCACGACAGTATTGAATTGTAGAAACTTATCCGAGCAAACTGATTCGCTTGCACTTCTTCATTTGTACAGATGTTCTTGGTTTATATGTTTTCATTTTCAGACTGGAGAACGTTGAAATCCAAATAAAAACATGTCAAGAGGCGAATTTCCTCAACAAAATCGAACTGTCAATCAACACTCTGAAGAAATATATCTCATCTGTTTTCTCATAAACTCATTGCTAGTATGATATTTTGAGAGTTGCGGTTATTTAAAATGAGAAATACATGCCATTGTCTAAATTGATGTGGCATATTGGTGGTTGGGTATTCGTCAATGAAATTCCAGACACGTCGATCAATGAGATAATTAGGTACAGGAATTAGCAATAATGAGATGACACGGAACGCCCATTTGGAAAAAAGAAATGAAAAGTGTGTCTGTATCTGAAGAACACTGTCGTTGTATCGATGGACACCTAAGCGGCTATCCTCAAGCAAATATTCGGGTCTATTGTTGAAAACTTCTGCAGCCTTACAATTTTTAATACAGAATTATGAACCACACCTTAGATATTTTCAATTTTTGATTACCTACTACATAAATTCTTTTATGTATGGAATTTCATATTTAAGATGTTTGTTCTGTAAGTTATATATTTTTTATCTTTTATATTGAAAAATTCTTAGCCTACTGTAGAACCAAACAAAATTTCAATGTCAAAATATTTTATTACTCATCATATTCTCCTCTTAATTGGATACATTTATTACAGCAAACCTACAACGTCTCTAGACCTTTCAAAAATAATGTTTCTTCTTGCTCTGCAACCAGACCTCCACAGCTTTTGTTACCTCCTCGTTGAAAGAAAATTAACGACCTTTTAAATTTTTTTTCAGTTGAGGAAAGAAATGATAGTCGGACGGAGCCAAATCTGGTGAATAAAGGGGGTTTTCTAGTAATTCAAACCCTAAATCACGAATTTTCTGCATGGCAACATGACATTTGTGTGCAGGGGCGTTGTGCTGCAAAAACAAAACACCTTTTTTCTTTTCTCTTTGATTTTTTACCGTAGGGTGGTCAGTAATGTCGAATGGTTATCTCCAGTCATTGTTCTACCCTTATCCAAAAAATCAATTATGATTACTCCATGGCAATCCCAAAAAACTGAAGCAAGAACTTTTCCAGCAGATTTTTGGACACGAAACTTCTTAGGTCTTGGAGAACCGGAGTGTCGCCATTCCATCGATTGTTGGTTTGTTTCTGGATCGTAGGAAGTCTCATCCATAGTAACAATTCGGTTTAAGAAGTCTACATCGTTTTCAAATCGAGCACAGATCGAACGCGATGCTACTACCCTTGCACGCTTTTGGTCAACATTCAAACATTTGGGGATCCATTTTGCAGCAATTTGTCTCACGTCCAAATTGACGTGAACCATATGATGAACGCGTTCGTATGAAATATTCAGTGCTTCAGATATCCGTTTTAGCCCAATTCGACGGTCTGTTAAAATCATGTCATGAACTGCATCGATATTTTCGGGGACTGACACAGAAACTGGCCTTCCCGATTGGTCATCATCTTCAATGGAAACTTTACCTCTTTTGAAGCTTGCAGTCCAATTTTTCACGGTCGCATACGAAGGACATTGATCACCAAGGGTATTAAGCATATCTTCGTAAATCTGCTTACCTCTTAACCCTTTTACTTTTTTGACGACAAACTTTACACTGACACTTATAATAAGTTATTGTTCGTTGCTATGTTAACGTAATATTTTGTTTATGCAGGGAACTGGTCTAGGCTAACTAGATATCAATTCATCCTCGTACTTATACACTTTTACCCTTGTATCAACTAAGCTTTGTCTATGGGAATGATATTCTTCGACAATAAAGTATCTTGATTGATTGATGGATTGATAAGCAACGGCCACTAAACCACTGCATGGTACAGAAATAAGCAGGACATTATCGGGGGCAGCACAAAACCTTTTTGTTTGCAATACCTTCGGAGGTCACAATGAAATTATTGATGGATAGACCGTAAATAACGATTAACCCAAATATAAAACAACAAACAATAAAAAAAACATGGCTCATTCTAGTCCTAGAATTATTACTTTTTATTACATATAATACAATATAGTATAATTCAAATTTACATTAGAATTGAAATTTATAATAAAAGCAAAAATATCATGCAGTAAAAAATATGGTTGTTTATGATAAAATGTCGCAAATAAATGAAGGATAATCTCATAAAAGGCTGGGCTTTGAGCAGTCTCTAGTCAAGATGTTTTATTAAGCACTGTACCAAGTGGTATTGTAATTTAGTAATTTTTCAAGACGGCCCTGAACAAACTAGAGTACAAGAAAATTACGATTATTATAACCGAACGGTCACCATCATACGCTGGCTGTACACGGCAGTCGTAAGACCAAAGATCCATTATGGGTCAGCCGTGTAGTGGCCAGGCGCACAATAGGCCGAAAACATAGCAAGGTTCAGAGGTTGGCCTGTTTGGTAATAACGGGCGCAATGAGAACGACTCCAACTGCAGTGTTGGAGGTACTGCTGAGGCTGCCACCGCTTCCAGTCTGGATCGAGAAGGAGGCAATGGCAGCCCATTCGAGGATGCGGGACTCGGGAGTCTGAGTAAACGAAGGAGCGATGATAGGTCATGCGGAAATCGCGAAGTGGGCGGAGCAGAAGATCCCGATCTCTGCCCTCAGAGTGAGAAGCGCACAAGACAGACTGCGATGATATAGAGAGAACAATGGGAAGGAAACACGGTGGTGGAGTTACGCACAGGAAGCCTAATATGTTATACGGGCCTTTCGCGTCTGACTGACAAACAGGCTTCGGGTGCCGGAATCTACCTGGAGGGAAGAGAAGTATGAGAGAGCTACGATTTGGGATGATATACAACAGTTTGTGAAGCTGAAGTGTTCACCATCCTATTCGTAGCTACGAGGCAAGAGGTGGAAGAAGGGTCCGAACAGATAATTTATATTTGTTCGGATAGTTAGGCAGCGCTCAGAGCCATCTGCCATCCTAAACCAGCTCGAGAAGCTAGCTGAAACGGAGGAAGTTCAGCTGGTATGGGTCCCGGGTCACAGAGGGGTGCGCGGAAACGAGGTGGCAGACGGACTTGCCACATCCGGATCCGCAACGCCGTTCTGTGGGCCGGAGCCTGTAATGTTTCTCCAATATCAATTGCAGATCATAAAAACTCGTTTCAAAGCCTTACCGACAATTTCGTTTGATATGCCGATACCTCATTAACATGATGATTTATGACTCTGCAGCCAAATGTTTTGCATTCTGCCGCACGTCAATTAAGATCACGTGGACCGCGGCATTTCCTTTGAACCTAAACGAGTTGTTGCAATTGATATTGGAAAGACTATACTAGGCATCGCAAGAATCCAAACCTCTTCAGCCCTCGACGAGTGGGCAGAAGAAGAGCTGAATAACCTTTGGAGGGATGAGACCGGCTGCAGGCAGTCGAAAAACTTCGTGGCCGGCTCCAGTGAGTCGAGAACGACATAGCTCTTATGCAGAAACTGCCAAGCACTACGCCTTCCTACAGGAATACTAACAGGACATAACAAGTTAGGCAGACACCTATCACTTATAGTTATAGAAGACAGCCCCACTTGCCGCAAATGCGAAGAAGACGAAGAAACTTCTTCTCACTTCCTCGGCAAGTGTGAGGCATACGGAAGGCTAAGATTTGGAACCTTCGGAGTTAAGAAACTCTAACAAGACGAACTAATCGACTTGGAGTGAACGAACATACTGACCTTCATTAGGAGGTCACAAAGTTCGAAAAGAAAAACTAGGAGGAATAATGTAGATAAGTGGAGAACAGGGTATGGCAAAAAGGGCTCATGAGGGCCTACTTGCCTGGCTGCCATTGCGGCCTTCCCAAATAACTACTACTACCAAACGTTCTCACGACTTTCCAACGGAAATATTTTCACTGTTCAAACTATGGCAAAAACAATTTAATCATTTCGAATCTTGGAATGAATATTCTTACGCCATTCATAAGAAATTTATCAGAACAATTTTATAACACCTCAAAATCGGATATTTTGGTGATTTCAAGTAATAGCAATGTATCATTCTAGCGTATCTTTCAGTATTATACTGATAAAACTGCTCTCCCTCTATAAAATCACTTGTTCAGGTTGAACTGACAAAATTACCTAATTAGTTTTACCTGCGTAGATATATTTATCGAACCCAGCTATGAACATTTTTAACGTTTTAGAACGTCACATTTTTCATACCTGTGTGTTTTATTACATCACTAGTAATAAATTGATTTTTTCAAGTGACTGTGAATGTATTTCATCAGAATTTACCAAGAAAAGGTCTGGAAATACGGGTCTATCACAGCGATGATAAAAACCAAGAGAATTTATCAAAATTATCAGTGAACAGCCAAGATTCGCAATACGATATGCTCGGAGCAAAATGATTCGTTTGTTGATTTTATTGAAAATATGAACTAGTTATTTACCTAACAAGTGCGGAAAGTAGTACCTACTTTTCCGCACGCGACGGCAGTTGCGGAAAGGCGGAAAAGACGTTTTCCGCAAAAGTTAGGTACAATGTTTTTCCTACGAGTGTTTTTGTCCATCTTATTTATGAAAAAAAAGGTTTTTATTAAAAAAGATTTTATAATAATGCTACAAAATGACACATAAGACAGAATAGTTACCTAGATCATTTAGTTAGTCCTAAATATCCTCATTTTCAACAATATAAAAATCGTGCGGAAAAGTAACTTTTCAGCACTAGTGCGGAAAAGTAACTTTTCGGCATGATTTTATCTTTTCACGAGATTTATAATATGAGATCGAATCTAGTCTATTACCGACTTTTTGATAATAACTTTCCGATATTCCGTAATTTTCATAAAATTTATTTCAAAATATAAAGTAATTAAGACATTATCAAAATAAATAGTGATATTTAAAATTTGACAGGATTTGATATCAAACATTTAATTAGTGAAACTTTCATATTATAATTCTGCAAATACGAGCAATACGTGTAATTTTTAAATTCAGGTCGACGATTCACGCAAATCTCTTATGGAGCACAAAGCAAATGGAATTCTCAACTTTACGAGCAAAACACAAATTGTTATCGTACACGCCATCAGGTAAGTTTGAAAGCGACGAATGACACCCTAAACTTGAGTCGAACGTTTTTGCGAGATTTAAGTATTTTCTACATTTCATAACTTTCCCAGGGATAAAGTATGAAGAATCAGAAGCGTTCATTGAATGAACACATTCTGGAAAGTTTGTCCCTAATGTCACTTAAAAATATGATAATGATAAACTTGATAATGAGCGTTTTTTTATTAAAGTAACATGAAAATATAAATGAATGCTACCAACGACATAATGGAAAGTTAGAGAAGGAGTTCCATTTTTGTATCGAGTTTTATCCACGAAGGGAGTTTTTTCGCTTAACTTTCAATATATCTGCCATTTTTTATGTAATAGAGTGAAGATAAAAAAGAGTGGAAAGTGAAAAACTACAAGAGAACAAAAACTAACAAAAGATGGAGTATGATACAAGAGGGCATGAATAAAAATTTCATTGAAGGAGTTTTGGAAATTCTCACATATTTTGGGGTACATTCAGCTTGAAATTGTTTACCCCAACCAACTAAAAATTCCTTGACGTAAATGACAATTTATGGTCGCATAGCACAAATTCAACAACACTTCTTTACCAGAGTGCGTTGACATAAATCACAATACATTACAAATTGTACGCATTTTATTGCAAAGGGCCAGTCCATGTGAGTTTGTGATCAAATGTAAAACACAGCATTTTTGTTGTAGATCAAGATTCCACCTGCAAGTCGTCATTCTCGTAGATTTAGAATTTTTTTGATCATAATGCAGAGACAATTTCATCAACGCTGTTTTGGATGCTGTTTGTCCATAATATCACTTGATCTTAGACAGTTTGTGACAGTTCTGTGAGAGCTGCCACATTCTGCTTCTTCACGGAAAAGTTGACATCATCTGCAAAGATGATTGAAACAATTTATCAGATCATTAGCATATACAAGGGACGCCCTAAGGGACGCCCTGTTCAATGGTTGCTGGTTGGCTTATGGAATTCTGAATAACTACTCTTTGGATGCAACCTTTCAATAGGAGGAGTTTATGTCAACACAGTCGAATGGTCTAGATAAATCAATGGAGAGTATACATATGTGAAGTTTTTCATCGAAAGCATTTGTCACGTGCTCTTTGAGATCATAGAGTACTGAATCAGTGCATTTGTATTGACTGAACCCATATTGACTTGGCGACAGAAGCTTATTGTCAAAAAAAGTCACCAATTGTGGTTCTTAATTTTGGAAATACTAGAGAGGAGAATGATTCCTCTGTAGTTATCTTGAGCATTTGCGTCACCTTCTTTGAAAATTGGTAAGACAAGAGCAGTTTTCAATCTATCAGCAAAAATGCCTTGTTCCGAAGACAAATCAACATAGTTAATAAGAACATTTTTTCAATACATTATTTGAATTTTCATCAGTTGCATTGCAATTATTTCACATAATCAATAATGTCATGATCAGTAATAGAATGCAAGAAAAGAAATCAAGGACATGTTTTGACATGTTCTCAGTTACAATTCAGATCTATAGCTTTAACAGTGGTGAAGTGACCATTAAAATTATCGGTCCGTCGATTTTTTCAGAATCTCAATGTCACCTTCTTAAATTGTATTAATATCGGAATTTTTATGAATTTGATTCACGATTGTCGACATAAATAAGGAGTACAAGGTATGTCTATCGATGGTACACAGATTGTAAGTGAAGAGTTTGCAGGAGTGGATATCTCTTCAGATGATCTCAAAATTTTTCCATACATCCTACTCAGTCAATATTTGACTGAGCTCAGCATATTCCAAACTCACCTCAAAGAAAGAGTAATAATGATAATAAATCGTCTTTATTGCATGATGTCCAAAATAGCCGTAATTTAGCCGAAGGCTACTCTTCCCAAAGACATACCTCCGTTAGACATATTACCGACAGAGTCACATTCTAAGTACAATTTTTAATGCCGCCTGTTACAATTGAAAAAACAAATAAAGTGAAAAGTGGAACGAAATTGAAAGACATAGAAGTTGGATGACGTTTCATGTAACAATTTTCTTATAGACCGTTGGATAGTGACAGATTTAGATGCCACATTTTCGCATACAAGCTTCGAGTAGGGTTGAATAGTACATCGATGTTGAGTAAAATGGAGGGAAATTTACGAGTGGCTCCTGGGGAGAACATTTGGAGAAATCAAAAAGAATTTTTATTAAATTTTCCGACAACAAAATCTACTCATCCATTCGCGCCCCTCAAGCCATTATGTTTTTCGGTCTAGTGACGATGTAGGTTTTCATATAGTTTCGTGAAGTGATGAAGGAATTTTGGTTTTCGAAACTTTGTTTAAAGATTTGCATAAAACATAGTTAGTATGGTTATTTATTTTTCATTGACTTTGCTAGCAATATTATCGAATTTTCTTAGAGAACTGATACATCTATAACAGAAGTTCTGCACTATCTGTCTACGATTCTGATTAATTATACTCAGGAGATTACTGTACACGAGATCACCAACGACTCCCTGCAAGCAAGAAGCATTGTCATTTAAATAAATCAGTTTGAGGGTATTTAACATTTTTTTAAGTAGATCATTCGAATGCAGACTTGTATGAAGGTCTGAATAAAAAATACTACCAAGGTTCTGAACGGAATCCACAACAGGCAGAATAGTGTCATAAATTTTCATTTGAGAGATTTCGTGAGATGAAACCCCATACCTTTTATTACCAAAAAGCATCAAGTGACGTATATTTTCATTCAGTTTTGAGTTATAATGATCAGCTGATTCAGTGATTGCTTGCAAATCGAGATTGATGAGCTTTTGAATGGCTCCATAGTTGTGGATATTCAGGCTGGTATATGATTTTGTGTCATCTGCATATGCATGAATGTCAGAGTATTGTATGGAGATCAAAATATCACTGGTATGAATTATGAAGAAGAGTGGACCTAAAATTGACCCTTGAGGTACACCAGAAGTAACATTTCGTGTTGACGACATTTCGTTATTATAACATGCTGTTTAACAGCGAATCATAAGAAACAAAATAAAAGAAAGAAAAACTGCTTCGTCCGAAAATTCATAACATCTGCACTGTCCTCTTTTCACCAGCGCCGAGCAATTTGGCAACACCGCTCTTGCCGTATCTGTCCTGTAGGGTTGTCTCACCTGCATCACACAGAACGATACTTCAATCCGAAATCCAATTCAAAGAGAGGTTTTATCGAAACGGTGCTTTAACATGCGATGATGATAAACTAACTAAATGGTTTCGTTTAATTTTAGCTGCTCCAGAGCAACGTGAATGCATGGAGAGCAGTTAGCGTTAATGTTGTTTGTTCACATATTCGTTACTAGTGGCAACTTCCCGCAACGCAAACAGAATTGGACTGGACGTTGATTATTTCGAGCGTCGCTACTTTCGACTCTCTCAGATTGCTGTCTCATGGGAAGATGCAGCCAATATCCATTTCCATTGGAAAATTATCGGATTTATGAAGGCAATAATTATTACATGATGTGTTTTTCTATATCTTCCTTTGTCTCCTTGCTTCTTCTGTTCGAAATGCTAAAATCAGTCAGAGAAAGAGGGTATTTTTGATTTAAAACGAAGTCTACAGACGCTTTGAGTTAGTATTTACGAATATTCAATTTTATAACTCCTACACCGGGAGAAATATCCAATACCTGTTATATAAAAAAATTTCTGAATTGAATAGGTGCCAGCAAGTTACCTTTACATCATTCTGAAGAGTTTTATTTTTCAAAAAAATTAAATAACTTGAATAACACTCGAATAAAAATATTATAAAATCGAAATTATTTTCTTCCAATGAATTGAATTGAATCTTTATTGTTTATAGAAACATTCAGTTTCATAACAAGGAGTACAGTACATGATATAGGTAATTAAAGTAAACAAACAAAAAAGAAATAAAGGGAAATACAGTTACCACCAGTAGTAGCGGTGAAAAAATATATAGAAATAACCTAAAGTACCAAAAAAGAAATATACTTACTAATAAAAAAAACACCATAGGTATAATCATACATGCACACACATACACAATATATCTATATGCAAATATACATATGTATCCTAGCTGTTTTTCACAGAAGTTTGATTCGTTTAATATAAAGGATCTCAATTTCAAAATATTCCAAATGTGAGTGCACAGTTTTTTTTCTGAAGAGGGCGTAATATCCTTGAAGAAGCTCACCAACCCATTCAAATCGGAGAGATTTGGAAGATTTGGAGGCTTCATCGTGACATAGATTGGGCAATCGAATAAGATATGGTTAATTGTTTTATACTGATTTTGGTTGCAGATAGTACATATTCTAACCACGGGTTCTCTTGCGGCATCGCAGTCGCAAGTTTCGCATAGCCAGTTGACGATTGTGCTCTCCTCCATATCGCTAGGTTGGTGGCGCGCACTTACAATGAGTGGCGTTTCAATATCATATGAAATTAATTATTATAAAAATCAAAAGATGCATACATATATCAAGCTCACTTGTTCTCAATACATATAATGATTAAATTATTGACAAGTCAATATTAAATGATGACTGTACAAGGGTAGTCTTTGCTGACTAGTTAGGATACGAACAGGGAAATTTTGGGTATTGCAGCAAGTAAAACGTGTACTCTTTCAACACTTCGTTTCCGATATTCCAACAGTGAATACTGTCATCTTCAGGGAAGCTACAAGTAACAACCAAAATTGTACGATTAAATGGAATGAAAGCTTGATGAATTGAAGAACTTACTGTGTTGATGAGAATGATTGTTATAGATGTAATAACTGATTTAAGTAACAACATATTTTGTGAGGTACATGTGAAAATGAGGAACAATACACATTAAAAACGTCAAAATGTAGAAAATACTGAATCATTACTTTAAAAAAATCATTTGAATTCTTCTCCGCATTTGAGAAGATTCCAGTAAAATTTGAGCAAGTTTGATTAGGAATCAGACGGTTGACATAATTGACATTAGCCGCTACTTATGGGTGAAAATAGCCAATTGTTCCAACTCAGATGAAAAGTCATGTTCCCTAAGGCAGAATTATTAAAGTTATGTGCGACATTTTTGCCGATGAGGAGTAAATAAGAATAAATTTCACTTATATGGTTGAGGTCTGTTCTTTTATTTAAGCATAGATCTGATCAAGAAATGCTTTCCTCAGTCAATATTTTTGTGTTACTATAATCCATATTATGACCAGTGATATTAACATGTTCACTTAATGCACATCTTTCAGGATGGCATCTACGGTCACTTCAATGTGATGTGATTCTGTCTTTTAATGTCTTCGAAGTTTGACCTATGTAAGTTTTATCGAAATCAGAGCAAGGAATGCAATACACCAACTGTGATTGAGAAGTTGGAGGTGTTTCATCACAGTACAATACAGTCAGACTTGGTGCATTGCATTCCTTGCTCTGATTGCGATAAATCTTACATAGGTCAAACTTCGAGGACATTGAAATATAGAATTACCTCACATAAAAGTGACTGTGGATGCCAAAATCTGTGGCAACCCCACCTTACAAGAAATCGACAGATATTCAAAATGTTGATTCCATTCAATTCGCAAATTTTGATACTATTGGTTATACAAGGTATTTTCTACGAATGCTACGGATGGAAAACCAAACTTAGTTTCCTATATGACGGAATCATCTCAGAATGATCGTCATCTCTTGAGAAAAAAATATTTCATTGAAAAAATCTACCTCAAAACTACTTCTTTGTGTTCGCAGAATTAACTGTATCCATCTTGAACGATAAAATATCTAATGTTACTTTTTTCGTTTGAACTGGAATTAGGTACTACTGAACGCGTTCTGTGCCTAACAAATCACATTTTCAATAAATTTCAGTCCTCACCGTCAACATTTTTGGGTCGAATTAATTTTATCTGAAATAAAGGTGCGCACCACCTCTCAAGCTCACCCAGTACTCATTTGTTTAATTTCAACTACCCACAAGTGATAACAATGGATAAAATCTTTGTAAATCACGGTTTGCCACACTCTGTATGAAAGAAATAGCAAAATACCCAACAATACTAAAGGTAGGTGGGTACTTAGCGATATTTATGTTATCCAGGAACAAACCATACACAAAGCCTATTCATTTCAACCTCTACTCCTGCACTTGCACAACACAGCCGAAATTTAGACGTGGAATGAATTGAAATGATGCAGGTAATTTTCAAATTTGCAATTACCCGATGGTTAAACAGCGATTTAGGGGTGAGTGAAATGAATCATCATAGGAAACACGTGTGTGACGAAGACGGAGCCTGATAAGAGGTGATGGAGAACCGTTATAGTTCCAGAACTAAACAACACCTGTATCGGGTTACGTTTAACAAAAAATATGCAGTGGTTACCAACAGATGACTTTTTTGAGTACAATACTGATATTTATAATAAAAATAAAATCAGCTATTACTCCAAGTTACTTGAGGAATATTGTTAATTACAATGTTAGGGGCGAAATTTAGGAAAGGAGAGCAGTGAATGTGCAATGATGTGTCACGCCTCTAACATACCCAGCAGCTCAGTAGGCGTGGATTCGACAATAAAAATTGATTTCGATAAGATTGAAATATGGGGTTAATTTTCCGGAGCGCCACGGATTTATCGCTAGTGAAAAATCCGAAACCACCCTGATGGAATGGGACAACCCACTGCACTAATATTACTAAAATATTAAACAATGGATACCTGTGAATGGTATAATAAGAATATATAACTATGTAGAGGTTTTATCTTCCCTTACGCTTAGATAACCAGAATAAAAGAAATAGTCATGTCCCTTACTAATAAAATATATTGATCGTTACACACCCTGTATGTGCACAGTTCAGCTCAAAATACAAAAGAAAATGAAATTAATGTAAAATCAACCACCAAGATGAATTATCCAAGTGAATGCTGTGATTGAGAGTATGGTATTGTTTGAATATATAATATGAAACCTCCAGTGAGGGCTATGCCTGTGACGTCACGATGATAGCTTACAATAATCGATACTTACGCCTTAGGGGCAGTCTTATTCCAAACTTATCTGATACTATGTAGATATTCTCAAGCATGCAAGTTCACCAATTATTGTGGTTGTAGTTCATCAGTGCCTTGGTGTATACAGGTGCACAGTGGGTACGACACAATCAATCAAAGTACATGTACAGCAGGGACGAATAGCGAAGGAATGCTGAACAACAGATATACAGCGGGACAACCACAGTCGAGCAGGAACAATCACAGCAGTGGAACAGTGGAAAGACAATCGTGTAGCAACGAAACAGTGGAACAATCACATGAGTGGAACTCCAATAAACGGTAGCAGAATAGGAGCAATAAACCGTAGTGGAGCACTACCAGCTGCGAAGAGGTAACAGTAGCAAAGTAGTACCAAGCAGAGTAGTAGCAGAGTGGTAACAAGCACTATCCACAGCGGAGCAAAGTAGTAGCAGAGTGGTAGCCGCAGCAGAGAACCCTAGAATATACAATACCAGTCTGACTTCTGATTACACTTGTATGGGGCCATAAGTAGAGCCCAAATGCAAATACTAACCTCTATTAAGTGGGAGGGTTCTGATAACAGCTTTGATGGTCTGTTTGCTGTCTGATAGCGAGTTTCTCGTTCCAGTGGTTTCACACAATGATGAAGTGACTTCTAACCTCAAAAATCCGCAAAGCGAACGGAGATTTCTCAAAAATATAAAGCGTCAAAAATCTCAAACAATATGAGAAACTCTCCTGATATGAATTTTCCAAAGATCCATCAACGATGATCAAACTTTAATTGGAAACCTTCAAAGTAGGTCAGTCACTCATCAAGATCAAATGAGGAAGAAGAATCTCTCAGACGTCAAAGTCAAAACTGTCAATATCTGACAAGGCGCTTTCTTGTTCGTTAGTGTTCGGTGGGAACAGTCCAGGAACTAACTCGAGCTAATAGGAGCTATGAAAAGAACACCTTAAGATTCAGTGTTGCCAACTGAAACAACACGAAAACGCCAGCCTCTCAATCTCAGTACCAAACAAACAAAAGGTCAAGTATTCGAATGTGAAATAGGTACCTCAATGACACAAGATAGAGATAGAGTAGGAATGTTACGGTTTTGTGTTATAAGTACAAAACAATAGACTAACCAAAAGTATGTTTACAAAATAACGCTGTCATACCGCAAAATAGAACAACTGATAACTGTCATTAGCTTAAGGCCGGTATATGTCCGCTCGAACTAGTACAGCAAAGGTAAGTACTAACATTCGGAACAAGCTATACATGACAACGATCAAGTTGTCATTTTGAGAAATCTGAAGAAGAAGAAGAATACAGTGGCGTACAGAGTGGAAAGTGTATATCAATGACAGAGAATTTCTGATGTTATTGTATTAAAACAGAAAAGGTTTTCTAGTGCAAAATAAACCCGTAACAACAATTCTGATGTACATGCCCACAATACAAGGTCACGAAATAATTTCCACATCGCACTGGTTGCAAAGAGATAGACATGAACATCCATATTTTTTGTAGGCTTGAACAGATTCAACCAGCTACCCCTAGAAAACAAATCCACAGATTCCTTGGTCAAATTTAAATATAATTCAAAACTTCTTCATTCATCTAGGAATGTAGTTTGTGGCAAAAATTAAATTTTATTGTCTTATTATTCTGCACAGGCTGTTTTCTTCTCAAATTATTCTGTGTTGTTTTTATCTGTGTTTTATCAGTATCTATTGATATGAATCTGTTTATAGGACCAAATTTCAATCTGTATGTTTAAAAATAATGATTTACAATTATTTGTTTTCAAGACTGAATTTTTAATGTGTACTTTTAAGATGTATTAGTATATACAACTAAATAAAGGAGTTATATTTATGTAAATTTCAATTTCATCTCTTAACCGCAATCGTGTCCTTTATTAAATCTGAAAGCTAATATTTCTAAAACGAAATGAGTGTTTTAAAAAAAATGACCTGTTAGACGTTAAAAAACTTTACTCTTTACATTGATCAAATAACATTACGTGTCTGAAATAAGTATTTCTCTGATGTGAGATTTTTTTGAAAGAAAAAAAAATTTTATAACTAGATTTCTCTCTGTGTATGTATCCAGCGCCCTCTGGAGGTTCCAGAAAGTACTCCGATTATTATAGCATCAACTTTTTAGATAAAATATTGTTGATACTAGGCGGAAAAACCATTAATCTAATGATGAAAAACGGATTCAATGATATAGGCCAAGCTATAGATAAAAATAAGACGCTCTTTTCATACAGAATAAAATACTCAAACGGCCTCTATACTACTTTTCATAAGATAGTTCGTGAACAAAAACCCTGGTTTAAGCCTCAGCAAAATCGCTTTGTGGAATTTTTTAAACAAGAAATAGTGAAAAAATTTACAACTTTTTTGTTTTTTTGCGAGTATCTCAAAAATATTGAAGGAATCGTTTTATCTCAATTGACCTTTGACCATTGTTCAAAAATTCATAATTTTCATAAATCTGATGCTGGACAATCAATATTGCTGAAACTGATGGATAGTAACATGTGATTTAACTTTGCGCTAGATGGTTTTGTCCGATGAGGAGTTTTTGCACAATCTCGTTTTGAACAATTTAAGGGCAAATCTTTTTAAATGCGCCGATTTAAGAGAAATCATCCTAATCAAATTCTGTAATCGGTATTTGGAAATAGAAATCAATATCTACAATTTGTATAATCGGGATTTTCAGATGAGAGGTGGGAAATGTGTTGAAAACGTCACTGGAAGTTACTGTAAATGCTTCAAAGTGCACCCGAAGTCGCCCGAACTCAACTCGAGTTAACTTCAGTGTGACTTTGGGTGACTTTGACGCACTTTGATAAACTTTCAGTGACATTTTCGAAATATTTCCCACTTCTCAGGTGAAAATCCAAAATATACAAATTGTAGATATTGATCTCTACCTCCAGATTCCGTATACAGAATTTGAATACAACGATATCACTTAAATCTCATCGTTGGAAAGAGATAATTCTCTTAATTCTCTTAACAACCATCTAAATATATTTGAATTTTGTTAAGAAATTTTTCCCAATTTCGATTTATATGCCTTTCGAAATTTTCAAGTTGATGTGCCCCCAGCGCCATCTGTCGAGTAATTGAAATGATTCTTGTCTCAAAAAGTAGTATAATTCCCTTTCAAATATTTCTGGTTTCATTATTCCACATCAAACCGTTCAAATTTATCGAAGTAATGAGTAGCATTAATTCAGATTCGCATTCAAATTTGATATTTCGAATTTTAATTGCAAAAAAAATATCAACGAAACTCAAAAAAAAAATGGATAGCTGTGAAGAGAATGGAATTCTTTTTTCAACGATGTGACACTTGAACCCCCATGCCATTTAAAATTTTTGAGTTTGTGTGCCACCCGCGCCCCCTGTCGAGCAATCACCAATTTTTTATTTCAAAAAGTATTATCAGTGAAACCATGCAAACGATTTTTCTTTCATGTTTGTACGTCTATCAGTTTCCGCAATATTGTTTGTCCAGCTTCAGATTTATGAAAATTATAAATTTTTGAAACATAGATTTTCTCGGTGGATTTTCTCATTCGGTTGTATGAAAATCCATTTCGTAGGTTTTACAAAAGTTCCAATGAGTGTAAAACAATTCCTAGGATACTTTTTGAAATTTTCCCAAAAAACCAAAAACGTTGTAATTAATTTCACTATTGCCTGTTTGAAAAATTCCACAAAGCAATTTTGCTGGGGAGGAAACTGGGGTTTTCATTAAAGAACTTTGTTATAAAAATAAGTATAGGCCAGTTCCGTCTTTTATTTTGTGGGGGAAAACCTCTATAGCTTGGTCTAATAATCCTGTTTACCGCTTAAACCTACACACCAGTCACTATTTAAGTTTGCTTTGAAGTAGAAAACTTTTTTAGTTCTTTTCTAGTTCATGGTATCATTATCTAAGATTGTTAATTGGAATTATCGATTGGTTCCACAAAATAATCACCGGATAAAAATACCTAGTAAAACCGTGGAAAACAAACACAATTTCTCTAATTATCTTCGAGCGACTAAATAATAAAAATTACAGTGGTTGAACATGATTGAAATACTTTTCATGTAATTAGATCGCACTTTAATTGATTGGATTTTTATTGTCCCCGTAGCGGGTTTTATTGAATCGCTCGGAATTGGAATTGGTAGCCGCATTTACATTTTGGGGTAGAAACTGGGTTAATGGTAGCTAAATTGTCCTCCACCTAGTCTATTCCGTATAAACATTCATTTCGGTTTGAATTCGTTGCTAGACCTGGTTCAGTACACACTGCAATCATTATCGTTTCCTTGACAGTATGAATTATGTTTGTTAATGATCTACTAGTTTTTAACGCAATTTCAATACATTCATTTATTGACATTTTCATGTTTGAGTTATGACTGAGCAATTACCTCTGATCGGTTGGTTATTAATGGCAATACTCATTGTTATTTGACGTATTGATTGTGTGTTTGAAACATGCCTTCTTGTCTGTACTTTTGAATGATGAGTTTAATAAATTTATATACAGGGTGTCCGGTAAACCTAGTACAATATTGAAACTGGTGATAGACCAGGTCATGACTGTTCAGAATATCGGAATTTCACCTCAGTAAAAATATCACCGTTTTCGAGATAATGGTCATTACCTTAGAGTTTTGAGTGCCTTGTATACAAATTGAGACAAATTTAAATATCTGTGCTGCTGAAGATTACTGATGAGTGATGCTTTTAGACGTACAGAAAAGTTTTTCAGAAAGTGAAAAAAAAAAAATTCAAGAAATGAGGGTAAAATGACAGATTTGAGTTTCATCCATTTCTTTAAAAAAGTTTGACATTATTGTCTGAAAGAAACCAATTGGTAGTGGACATGCATTTCAAAAGAATGCTCATTTTGTCCAATTTCTGCCATGGAATTAAACAAACTATAATTATTTTTAGAGGAAGTAATTTCCATTGAATTAGGCGTGGTTTTATTCTAGGCTTCCTTCAATTTTTATACTTACGCCCAAAAATTATTTTATTTCGATTTTATCTAGATAAAATGTGGAAATGAGTATTAATAATAAAGAATGGACTGCTTGGTAGCATTAACTAGTATGATAATAAAATTAACTTTTCATGTAATTAAGCCTAATAAAATTATCGAAATGAAATGTCGATTATCCGACATGGCACCGATTAAAACGAATTCTTGTGAAAAATGTCGCAATTGTCCAACATTCAGATTCCAACGAAGTTTCAAACACCGACAGATATACAGGGTGTAACCAAATAAGTGCAAAATTTTTTAGGAGGTGAATCCTTGTCGAAAATTAAAAACTTTTCTAACTCCTGTGTTGTGCCCACAAAAGCAATAGTTTACTGATGAAAAAATAAAATACAGCATTGTGCATGAAAGAATCTTCTGTAAAATAATTGAAAAAATCTAGTAGGTGGCTGTCACATTTTGTTTGAACAACTTGTGACTTTTTTTTATTATTCCGCTTGTTTCATTCAGTGGTATTTATTGCTTTCTCATGCCGTTCACACGTTATACTCCCCGAGAATATGCGCATATGCACTTCATTTATGATGAATGTGAAGGTAGTGCTACTGCCGCAGCAGCGCTTTAAGGTTTCCTCAAACTAACGCGGGAACGCGGGAGCGGGAGCGGGAACGAAATGAATGCGGGACTAAATTATGGAGTGGGACATACAGATGTGATTATTCGTATTCCGAAATGCATACAACCAAAGAAAAGTATGTGGTTTGCTACGAGTACAGTTTTTCTAGCAAGTTGCACGGTTCTAAAGTACCGTTCCCGCTCCCACTCCCGCTACCGCATTCCCACTTTGGTTTGACGGAACCTTTATGCAGAACGATATCCGATTGCACAATGCCGCTCAGAGAATCGCTGATTATCAGGCTATAACCTATAACGCATTTGAAAAGGTTCTTCTTGAAAAGATGTCTCTGCGTACGAGTGGATGGAAAATAACATTTTTGTAATATTATTCACTGCGATGTTAGCAAAAATTTATAGCCTGTTCAGTGAATAACACAAAAATAAACAGTGTAATATAGTGTAAAAAACATGTTAACTGATATTGATGAGGACAGTGATGATTCCATCAAAGATCCTGACTTTGTCCCTGATAAACAAAACCAAAAATAACAAAAGGTATGTTATAACTGTAATAGTAGGGTTATATTTTGTATTTACCTAATGAAAATATTATAGGTTCAGGGGATTGTTTGACGAGCCCATTCAAGAACAAATAGATGAGAGAGTTGAATTACAGAGTTGTACCGAAAACACCAATAATAATGACCAAATAAACAATGATGTGACTACGGCTACAGGTGGTACTAGAGGTAGGTTGCCCAAATTGATATTTTTCGTCAGATCTCTAAATCATTTTATTTTTTTTTATAAAAAGGAAGAAAGAGAAAAGGAAAAACTCGTGATAAACGACAGAGGGAGAGAAATACAGAAAACTGGGAATCCAACAAAAAAAAGAATCTTCATGTTAAAGGTCTTGAGTACATTTTTTTCAGAAAAAAAGTAGTTCCTGTCAAGACAACCAAAACTACAAAAGATTGTTTGGATAAGTGTTTGTGAAAATGTGCCAAGAAAAATTACACAGGACGAAAGACAAGAAATATTCAATGAATTCTATAAATTATCGAGGGCTCTCTTTATACTGTCAAATACTCAGAAATTTGAACGCCGCAGGAAGGGAAAAACCATGGAAAATTCTCAAAGAACTGCGACATACAATTATTTTTTAATTGTCAACTCAGCTAAAATTCAGGTTTGCAAAAAATATTACACGGAAACGCTTGCCATAAGTCAGAAGCCAATTCATAATGCCCATAATAACAAAAATGATTCTGCAAACACATCTAGTAGAAGTACAATGGGTAAACATAAAAAAAATATATTTCAGAAGAATCCATTAGTCTCGTTAAAGAACACATAAATATGTTTCCACGCGTTGAGTCGCACTACTGCCGAAAGGACTCAAAACGGGAATATTTAGAGTCTTCCCTCAGCATTCGCAAAATGTATGAACTTTATACGACCTGGATCTAAGAAAAAAATCAAAGTCCAATAAAGGAATCCACATATAGGGCCATATTTTGTAAAAATTTCAATTTGTATTTTCACATTCCTAAAAAAGAAGGTGTGACCTTTGCGAAGAAGTTCGTTTATCAATAACGATAAAAACATAATAATGATAATAACGTAATAACATCATTATTTAATCATTTCATCGTGATACGATAAAAATAAAAGACATTACTGACAAAGTCTACTGGACTTGATTTTAGCTCAGAAAAACATCACACTCTAATATAATCGAAATTCTACTCCTACCAAAAATAATTATCGTATGTTTTATACCATGGTAGAGTCTGGACAAAATGGGAATTCTTTTGTAATGAATATTCACTTTCACTTAATTATGTTTTTTTCAAACAATAATGTCAAACTGTCATTAAAAAAATTGGTGAAACTCAAATCTGACATTTTACCCTCATTTCTTGAAAAATTGTATAGTTTTCTGAAAAATTGTTTTGTACATCTGAAAGCATCACTCATCAGTAATCTTCAGCAGCAAAAATATTCGAATTGGTCTCAATTTGTAGACATGGCACTCAAAAATCCAAGGTGAGGTAGTGATTTTCCAGAAAGGACCCCGCACAAAAGCATAGGAAAATGGCCCACAGTGGGATTTGCCTGAAATTCACATGTTATTGGTATTGAGTTTCTGATCAAATGTTCTCATGGGCCCAATCCTCTAAGACCAATGATTTAGCTCTCAGGGCCGTATTTAGTATAGGTGCCAAATAAACACTACTTTTCTCAAGTCAATGATTTTTCTATTTCCTATTAGAGTTTAATTGAATAAGAAATATTACAAAATCTCAGAATTTGTCTTTTAGCACCAGTCCTCGGTGAAACATGTTTTGCACTACAGGACCGTATTAAGTAAAACTGCATGTGCCAAGTGGTCCACAGAAAACTGAATTAAAATGGTTTTGTTTAAACTTTCTTATTTCTTGATCTATGTCAGTGATTGATGGCTCTTTGATAGATGAATGTAGCTTTTTTTGTATACAGAACAAAAGTGGTTGCCATCTTAGTATCCAAGATGGTCGGCCAAACCTATAAATCATCTAGGACTTATCTTGTAGCATTTTGAGAAAGATAATAACAGGAAAAAATAAGAACTACAACGTTTTGATTGTTGAAATCAGTCATTTACTTTTTGAATTATCTAATTCTCTAATATGAACATAACTTATCAAAACTATATCTAATTCATAACAAACAACGTTGAAACCGATATTTCCAGAGTGGTGGAAGAGAACAAAAAATCAAAATCAACAAAATAACACTTGAACACTTACAGATGCGGGAGTATTGCATCTTGCACTGGACCATTTGCGGCATCTTTAAAATTCTGTAACTTAGGAATCGATGGATAATTCGCATTTTGATTATTGCGTGCAAATTTCAAATACGACAATATGCTACAAATATGTTACTGGTGTCCTTGCCCCTGATTGCACTGCAGTAGTATCCTATTATCAAGACATTTTCTTCATTATTCTCGTCAGGCTGGTTTTCATGCATAGTTTATTGAATACACACTTGATATTTTTCTCTCCTTCTGAATCGTGAATACAATCTATGCCTAACAAATCCAGGTTAATTCATTTTTTTTTAAATGTATTGAACCTTACGAAATTATTACTCTAAGATCAGATAGTAGAGTTATATTTATATTATATTGTTAGACAATTCAAAGAGTAAATGACCAATTAAAACAATCAAAACGTTGTAATTCTTATTTTTTCCTGTTACTTTCTTTCTTAAAAAGCTACAAGATAAGTCCTACATAAACTTTATAAGCCGGCCATCTTGGATATTAAGATGGCGACCACATTTGTTAAGTACACAAAGAAAGCTACATTCATCTATCAAACGAGCTATCAACCACTAACATAGATCAAGAAATAAGAAAGTTATAACAAAATCAATTGATTCAGTTTTTTGTGGATCAATTGGAATATACAGTTTTACTAAATACGGTCCTGTAGGGCAAAACATGTTTCACAGAGTACTTGTGCTAAAAAACAAATGCTGAGATTTTGAAATATTTCTTATTTTATTAGAATTTAATATGAAATAAAAAATAATGGACTTGGGAAAAAAGTGTCATTGTTTATCTACCACCTATACTAAATACAGCCCTGAGAGCTAAATCATTGATCTTCGAAGATTGGGCTCATGAGAACATTTGATCAGAAACTCAATACCAATAACATATGTGAATTTCAGGCAAATCCCACTGTGGGCCAATTTTCTATACTATTGTGCGGGGTCCTTTAAAAATGCTCATTATCTCGAAAACGGTGAGATTCTGAACAGTCATGACCTGGTCTATCACCAGTTTCAATATTGTACAAGGTTTACCGGACACCCTGCATAAAGGATACCGCTTTAATAGGATTGAATTACCTGAATTTTTAATATGTTATAGTCCAAATCATTCCAAACAAAAAATCCAATTGACATAACTTTTTCTATATGCTAGTTTTGACGCTAGAGGCCGTTGAAAACTTCCATTTTTTCTCCACTGTTAAACAACTCAAAACGTTATCCTGGATAATTTTCACTACTGAGTAATCAATTATACGAGATACTATTGAAAGTATTGTTCATTGGTGTCATTACAGGTGGACTGTTATACAGTATGTTCCAGCTAGTTTGGTCAAATTAATACTTCAATTAGATGATGCGATAGAAGGAAGATATAACAAAAAATAATCCATTTCATTTCGATAGGGTTAAAATTGTTATTTCCGTCAACCGATTGCACCCCTACGCGCAACCCTCGGAAGTCTTCGAAAGACTTGTGTGATCTAGGGAAGACACAGCCCTTACCTTTTAACGTGTGATGCCATGCACGAGACCGGTGAATCGGTGGATCGAACCTACGCTTGCGAGGCGAACGCTTTACCTGTCGACCACCACGGCGTATGATTATGTAACTATATCTGATTATTTCATTGGCGCTCAGGAAGTGTGGCGGAGAAACTCCACCTGACGGGTCAATCAAGCCTCCATTCGCACATTTAGTATAAGTATAATATGGAGAAAATAATGGGCCATATCAATATATTGAATGTTACATTTATCGTACCTATTGAACCTGGTACCGTTGACCCTAATGAAAACCCTCGAAACTTTGACATCGTTTCCAAAGCCAAAAATGTTTTTTTCTACATTGAAGGGATGCAATGTTTTCAGTTCGTACTCTACAATTTCGAAAGTACTCAAACAAGTTTTAAAAGAAATCTGGGCTATAATATTTTTATTCAGGGTGGGGCAATAGTGCGTCAAAGTTCGATTTCTCAAGTACTTTTGTGATATCGATTCAAAAACGAAAGTTACTAGACAACAGGATCTAGAGCAAGAATTTATTGTCACACACACAGGACGACAACAAAAAATGGGTTAGAATGTGGAGTGCATTATTTTAAAATGAAATATTAATAATAATAATAATATATATTAGTAAATTCAAATATCTGCGAAACCTTCTCTCACCCCTACACTGTTATTGATTGTCGCTAAATCGCTGAATTTGCAGATGCACACCGTGAAAATCCATGACGTTACAATGATAGACTTGGAAAAAAAAAGTTTGTAAAGCCAGTTCATAGACAGATTTGTAATATTTCTTATACTTTCTCATGCCTTGAAATTATACAGGATGGTCGAAAAATATTTTTCATATGGAACTTCACGAATATAAATTTAGCTTTCTATTAGAAGGAACACTCCATATATTTTTCGACTATGTGACGTAGAATATGGTGTAGAATAGGACTCATAAATATTTTTTTTTATTGTAGATCCCTAAGGCGATTTGTAACCATTTTAGAATTATTGAACTCTGGAACACACTGTATAAATGACCAAATATAACAAAGCACTTTCAATACGCTTTGTGTTGTTTGACAATGAAGAACAAATGAGGGTTTTCAGGGTCCTCTAGCTCCAAAACAAGCCTATAGAAAAAGTTGTGCCTATCGAACTTTTGGTTTGAAATGACTTGGACTATACATATAAAAAATTCAGCCAATTTGACAGGGGGCCAATTTCCTTTTTAAAGTATGCGGTACTCTTTGGACGAATCAAATGAATATAAATGAAATGTTATTCTTTACTACACACAGGAAGATGCAAAATTACTGAATGTGTCTTCATTTACTGAAAAACCAAAATTCCGGTATGAAAAACAATGAGTGAAGAGGTAATTTTGGCTTATTTTTTGAAACTGTTTAACTTTCAACCTCCCACATTATAGCCAAAGTATTCCATTCTCCGTTCTACAATTTTCATAAAGGGAGATATAGATATAAAATACTCAAGATGACAAGATTGTTAGAGAAATTAGTGGCTGGGAATAAGGCGAAAAAAGCTGTTGTTTTTTCCAGAAAGGAGATTATTAAGTTAATTGTCGAAGAATCGGATGACCAGTACTCAATGATGAACGTATATTTTAGTCATTGATAAGTTTTTCGTCACTAATTGGTTAATTTTTGTAGGTTGCTTATATAATAGTGATCTGTGGTGCAAGCCGATGTGTCGAATTATGTAATGTGACCCTTGAAGATACAGATAGGTCATATAATTTTAATAATACTACCGACACCAAAACGAAAATACAAAGGGAATTCATTGTTACAAATATTACCATTGGCAATGTCAATATCCTTGACATCATCAAAAAGTTCTAAAAGTATATGCAGCTCTGAGACCAGCAAAAACGGATCATCGTCGTTTCATATTATGTTATATAAAATCAAAATGCTCTGATGAATATTTTTCAAATTTCGTGTTCTTGCCTATTATTTTTCCGCTCTGCATAATCTCTAAAATTTTCTTCATTTTACCAAAAATGTAATATTCTGATAAGCAGTATTCTATATTTTTGATGACCAAATGCAATAATAATTATGATAAAGGTTACATTACATTACAAACAAAAGCTGGACATTAGCAATGGAATAGATACTTTTCTTCAGTTTTTATCTGCTGATCAACTTTCCGCGTAATCACACAAATAGATAAGTATATTATGTGAAACAGCTGCAACTTCTACCGGAGTAGATAATATACAGAAATACAGCAGACAAGTGATATCTGACAGATGAACATCAGCACTGTCAACTCGGTATCATTACAGAATTTTTTATTCTAATCTCTTTTCTTCGAACTAAAAGCATTCACTCATCACATATTCATTCGCTTTCAGGATATTTATAATGTCAAGATTCTATCGACTGCTGATTGGTTATACTAATCGCTGTAGTAAAAACGATGGTATTTTAGTGCATACAGCGAGTCGAGGAACGGAAATACTGGTCAAATGTTTGTTATAAATTGTGTTTTCATAGGGATGAATGCGACGATGAATGTTCCCAATAGCTTTTATTTGACCCATTTGGAATGTGGTTCGTAGAAATCGCTGATTTCTGTAATGTTGCGTTTGAAATAAAAAAAGTATCTTGCTGGCAAATGTAGCGATTTTACTTTATGTGATTTTCTAATAGTTTTCTCATAATTTGATTCCCTAAAAAGCGTTATAGCATTACATAATTGGGATTTGAAAAGCTGTGCTAATATATCTGCTGAGTTTTGATCCATTTTAGAGTTCTCAATATACAATTGTACAAGTAAACCCAAATATAGGGAATTTCATACTGGCTTCATATTCGGAAAATTCATTGCGGGTTCATTTTGCACTGTGAAAACGCTTTTTGTTTAAAATTCTGTATCGATAGAGACAAAGTCTCCACTATACCGGGTGACCCAGAACCAATTTACCCCCCTGTATCTTCGTTATTATTTTATATGGATGTTTCAAATTCGGTACTTCGATTTGGTGTTATGAATGTACAATTTAGCAAGTATCAATCCAAATATGACACTTCCGGTTTGACCGAAAGCGCATCCAATTTTTATATTTCAAATGGGAAGTATATATATTTTTTGAAAATTACAATTCGGTATAGAATTACCTTTACTATGGTATATCACAATCATACTTTCAATTCACAATCTGTTGATATAAGTGACATTTTATAAAAAAATTACTTTTTGTGTTCCCCTCGTAACGGAACATTTTCATGAAAGTATGCTGTGGAACATTGAACAATATCATATAGGTAACAATAATTCATGGCCAAACTTTTTACAATAAGTTTTATGCAGACAAAAATGCATTGACGTTAACGGGCGACAATTTGAACAATTAGATTAATTGAGTCTGTCATAGGTGTTGAATTTCATTTGTATTGAGTTATAAAACTTTACATGTTCAAAATGTCTACTATTTTGTAGAAAAATTATCGAAGTAAATGTTTTGTGCCCACGATTGTGCAGTTTCAAAAATAACTCCAGTCCTATAGAATAAATTTAATTCCATAGCCAACTCACATGATGTTGAAATGTTCAATACAAGGTATAGCATGGAAATTATCTTCATAAAAATAATTAGGAAACAAAAATGTAGAGGGTTTTTTTCCATTTTTTGTATTTCAATATGTATTTGAGTTTCTAACCAACTTTAAAAATTCCTATGTATTGATGTTGAAAAATTAAGTAAAACTAAAATTATAAAAATAATTAGTCTGCATAAAACTTATTATGTAAAAAGTTTGGCCATGTATTATTGTTACTTATATGATATTGTTCAATCTTCCACAGCATACTTTCATGAAAATATTCCGTTACGAGGGGAACACAAAAAGTAATTTTTTTATAAAATGTCACTTATATCAGCAGATTGTGAATTGAAAGTATGATTGTGATATATCATTGTAAAGGTAATTCTATACCGAATTGTAATTTTCAAAAAAAAAATATACTTCCCATTTGAAATATAAAAATTGGATGCGCTTCCGGTCAAACCAGAAGAGTCATATTTGGATTGATACTTGCTAAATTGTATATTCATAACATCAAATCGAAGTACCGAATTTCAAACATCCATACAAAATAACAACGATGAAACCGTGGGGGGGGGTAAATTGGTTCCGGGTCACCCAGTATACTCCATCGTTTCAGTACTTATATGTATATCATGTACATCTTCTTTTGAATTCAATTTCGAGTACTGTTCAGTTCACAGTTTCTGTCATATTTTTTTCCTGCACTATATGACAATTTGTGACACTTTGGAGTAACTTGCTTAGATACAACAAAATATTTCCAAAATTATTTCAACAGCTGGCTTTCCATTGCGAAAATAGTTATCAAATAAATCTTAAATTTTGAGAAAGCTGGAAATTTTATAAAATACTTGACTAATGTGCTTATCTCTGAAATCGAGAACTTTAAAAATTCCTTCACTTTGATTATCATTCTTTTCAACCCTGTTACTTGTAATGAAATACAAATCTTTAAAAAAACTAAGTTTGTCCTGATATAGATGGATTGAATAGTAAAATCATAAGAGAAACCCACGATATAATTCTTTCCCCATTAACAAATTTGATAAATATTATCTTTCAAACACTCAAATTTCCAGTCATCTTCAAATATGCAAAAGTGATACCCTCACACAAAAAAAGAGACAAAGCCTTAATCGATAATTACAGATCGAGAAGCGTAAGGATGCCTCCGAGATGCGCAAACGATAGAAAGCGTGAGAGGATGTGCGACAAAGATCGACTACTGTTTAATAAGGCAGGGCGATTGAGCTCCTGCCCCACTACAGGGTTTTGTCTACTGCGCAACCAATTCTCAGAGCCATCCTTACGCTTGTCGATCAGTACATACCAATTTCTATCATAAGAATTTTTTTAAAAATTATCAAGTCTTAGAAATCAAGTCTCACTTTGAAAACATCAACTTTTTTTGCAGTTATTAGTATAGTTTTCGCAAGAATTGCCCTACCACCGATGCTACCATGAATGTTGTCGGAATCACAGTTGAAGGTATTGAGACCGGAAAAGTTTTGGGAGTCACACTATTGGACTTGTGAAAGGTCTTTGGCTGTGTTTCCCACAACATTCTACTTCAAAAACTTTAATACCATGGTGTTTGATACACTGATTTGAATCTGATTGAAAATTACTGGAACAATCGTTTACAGGAAGTTTTTTACAAAATAAATTTTTGGAACAAGGACCGATTAACCTAGGGCAACACAATGATAATGATTTTTACAACTCCATGACACCTTGTCACAGTGTTATATTTGTGTGTTCTGTTAGGGTTTAGTAACAGAAGTAACAGTTTGAGAAGTGCTTAGTGCTTTCTGAATAGAATTACTTTTTGAAAGTGCTTAGTAATCGCGAGCATTTGAAAAAAAGTGCTTACTACTCGATTTTTCGAAGCACTTTTTGTCAGTGCTTGGCACAGCTCTGGTACACACACAGAATTAGTGAAACGCTTCAAGGAAATTCACTCGTCCAGTCTACCTCAACATATTCCAGCCTTATTGAAATCTGATCAACATCGAATTCGGAAGAACATTCAGAATAATTCATCATTTAATTCCCCGTGGTACGTGAAGCTATTTCCTTCTCTTTATACCGAGTGTCACGGAATTTGCATAGTCATTTTAATATCGTGATATAAAGTTTCCTATTTTCGTTTCTTACAGGATGATGAGTCCCTTCGTCCGCTCCAACCTGAAGTGACACGAACGCGGAAACATTAGGGGAAATTCACAATTTATTGTTCCGTCATGCAATAGAGACCACCGGCGTAATGAAATATTCCGTTTCGAGAAAGACCAGGAAGCAAACTAGATTTTCGAGGCATCACTCGCACTGAATGTGACTGTACATTTGATTTCAAAGTTGTTCAAATTCAGCTGACTTTCCAACCAATCAAAACGTCCAATTTACTTGGGTCATCATATATTTATTAGGATAACATTGAGGAAATTCAGAGTTGCCAACTGAACGTGATGTCCATAATCTGAGTGAAGTACTTTTTAGGACTCTATCATTGTTTAATATCCGAAACAAAAAAAAATACAATACCAAGGCTAAGGAACAATATGCCTACAGGACTGGCTGTTCAACGATGACAGCACTTCACCAAGTAGTAACGAGGGAAAAATAAAGAGGTAATGTTAGCGGCCTTTCTAGATATAGAAGGGTCTTTCGACAATACTTTGATAAACTCAATCACCAGAGCTCTTAGACACAGAGACGTCGAGGAAACATGTATTGCCTGAATAGACTCAATGCTAAGGAATCGGATGATACACATTACAGTATTGAAGGATACATATATATATATATATATATATATATATATATATATATATATATATATATATATATATACTTATGAACCCTACGCTGTTACCTCCAAAATACATATATAGTGAACATACTTCCCTCATATATAGCGGACTCACCTCCGATTTCGGAGGTAACTACGAACCAACGTAATATTTCACTACGGGGTATTACTATGTCAGATCGGTCCAAATACGAAAAAACGCATGGGGGTAACTTTGAGTGATATGTAACCTCGAATTCGGTCACTAAGTTCAGCGATTTGCCACCAGCGCTAGTATCGCTTTTTCCGAGTTGCTTGCTGCACGTAGTTCCCTCCAACCATATATCACTTTCATGATATGTTACTTGCTGCATGTAGTTCCCTTCAGCTGTATATATGGAGTAATTGTTACACGTACTTCCCTCCGTCTCCAGCTATATATATGGAGTAATTGCGACACCTACTTCCCTCCGTCGAGATATACCAAATTACTGCGGCACGCAGTTCTGAAAAATGATATGAGAGATAAGGGTTCTTTTATTTTGGATAGGGATTACTCTTTTCGCAGGAATTGAGTTAAATTTTGTTTTGTTTTCGTGAAAGGTCAAAAGTAATAGTGTATTGAAGGTATTATAGGTATTACAGGTACTCAAATAATAAAAAATGGATAACATAATCAACACTTCCGCTTCAACCTATACAATAGGTGTATTCGTCGACAAGTCTCTAACAGGAAACAACTACTACCCCCAACGACCGTTGAATTATATCTGTTGGATCATTGGCAAAGTTATATTTTGATTCAATTGGAGGAACACGTCCGTACCGGTTTCTTAATTCTTAATATATATATATATATATATATATATATATATATATATATATATATATATATATATAGATATATATAGCCAGGGCGACCAGAGGAAGCCCGCAGGTGGAGTACTATCCCCGCTTCTGTGGAATCTGACCGCGGACTCGCTGTTGAAAACACTAAACAACGAAGGACATAGAGCCTTTGGATATGCTCACCACATTGTAGGTTCAGCATGAGGAAAATCCAACACAAGAGATCGCATACAAGAAGCTCTCAACCTGGTCACGAGATGGATAGACTTGGAGAGGCTGAACGTCAACCCTTACAAGGCAACCATAATAGCATTCACTCGAAGACGAAAAACAGAGGGCCTAAGACCTATACGACTTTGAGAGGAGGATATTCAGATGAAGGGGAAAGTCAAATTTCTTGAAGTAATTCTTGACTCCAAGCTACCTGGAACCAACATCTAGAAAAAAACAATAAAAAATGCGGTGACCTTTGTAGTGACGGTCAGACGATCATTTGGAAAAAATTTAGGGCTGACACCACATATGCTGCACTGGTTGTATAGCAGTGTGGTAATGCCTTCCATCACATACGCCTCTTTGGTGTGGTGGCCCAAGACACAACAAAGAGGAGCCATAACAAAACTTCGCAAGGTGCAAAGACTGGCCTGTCTTGGAATCACAGGATCAATTGAATAAACACCAACTGCAGCCATAGTGGACTTGGTGTTTGCAGACTGCAGAACACACCCAACTTGAACGTTGGAACGGGACACATGGGCATCGTTGGAATTGTGATCGGGTACGTGCTGGGAACGAGTACGGACCACACTCCGAAACGGTACTACTACCATAACCAATTCAGAGTGCTGATACCAGACGTAACTGAGTGAGACGGCTCTAGGGACACTCTAGGGAGGAAAATCTGGTACACAGATGGATCCAACACTGGGAATGGGGTGGGCTCAGGAGTTTTCTCCAGGAATCCGAGTACTGGCATCAGCTACTCACTGGGCAAACACACCTCTGTCTTTCAAGCAGGAAATTCATGATGAAGCCACAAATGTGTGGTTGGCTTCCTGTTGTTGATTTTCTTTGTTACTATTTTTACATCCAAGTGTTGTACATCTTCGCACTTGATTTTAACGTACCGACGAGAACTTAAGATCGAAACACGTGTACACGGTTGCACAACAATTTGAGGGTTATACCCAATAACTTTTCTCTTTATATTTTTTTAAATACTTAATGTGTAAAAAACTTTAGGAATATTGCTGTTATATTCCTAGATCATACCATCCAATCCTAAAATAAATAGTTTCTTGAGAATGTTTCCTGATTATTCCCAACTAATATTTCGGGGATGATCTTGGAATAATCTATAGATATCCATAGACTATCTCTTTCTTGGGTATATTCTATATGATCATCTGAGGTATTCCATTCGCATATTCAGGGAATATTTCTGCAGTATTCCAGAATATCCTGGCATATTCCTAGAATATAACAATATTCCAAAAGAAACATTCTAGAATTATTCCTGGAATATCTGATGCTCTCTGGGAAATTTTTTCAAAACGCCGAAACGTCGAGTTTTGAACTCTCAATACGGTTCAGCTCATGAATGTGGTGAATTTCTGACTTCAATTCTGAAACTATTCTGGAATATTTGAAATGGTAAAAATCAAGTATTCAACTCCTCCAGATAACTTCAATTGTTGCATCCTCCGATGTTTCACTTACCGAAATTATTCTTTTATGTCTTCGAGATCTAATCCATCAGTTCGATGACGCGATCAAAATATGATAAAGCACGCTGCGTAATAGACCTTCGACAGCGATGTATTAGTTTCAGAAGAATTCGTAACTATAATCTCGCTGATCCCTCAAGCAACGTGCAAAGATTCTTTTGAAGCCTGTTATCAACAGTGATTGATTAACATAATGTTTTTCAGGAAATTTCAGGTCGTAGCCGAAATATCATCATTCTGGATGATGGTTCATTATAGGAAGAATGTCCGGAAGCTATAAAAGGTGTTTTAGAATGATACGGAGGCTACTATGTGGACAGGATACGAAAACTAATAATGGACAATAGCCCTTGGTTGATTGGGCTGACTTGATGTAGTATAAAACCATCAAAATAGATTTGCATAACTAGTGTCACCGCCAGAGAGCCCCAAATGAAAATAAATGTGCTATTGAAGTTTGAGGATTTTCAGTTGATGATCTTTCTTGATTACTTACATTCCGGACTTCCATCGTCTTAATGGTTGAAAGATTTCAATTTCTTTAAATTTTTCATGATCATACTTGAATTCATTTCATTTCTATGCACAGATGAAAAGAATGTTTTCGAACTAAAAACTCTTTTTCTTGAATGGAATATTCTGCTGAAAAGAAAAAATAATTTCTCATTTGATGAATATACTCCCATTTCAAACTAATTGAGATGTTTAAATTCTTTCTCCAGAAAATAAGCTTCTGAAAACTCGATGATCTGAGAGAAAAGATTCAAAAAATACAGAAGGCTTAAAAAAGAACTTTGTGGTGCGGCGAACCCACTTGAAGAAAGAATTGGAACCTTTGAAACAATTATAGACAAAATTAGAAAGGAAATGAACATGGGAGTGGATAAAATCAAAGATGGAACCGAGGCGGAAATTAACACAATAAAGGAAAGAATACATCCAATAAATTTACTCGTATAGGAGAGACAAGAAAAATACGTTTGGTGAAAATCAGAGAAGTGTTCGTATTGTGGAGAGCAAGATGAAGAGGACCACATGATGTTCATTTGGTGAGAGAAAATCCAGTTAAGATACCATAGAGAAACTAGAACACCGTTCGAAGCAAGAAGTAAGATGGCATCACTGGTCTCAGAGGAGGAGGGATGGAAAAGAGCATATAAGACGATAAGACACATCATTGAGACAAAAGAAAAGGAAGATAGAGACAGAGTACAAGCATTGACATAATAGAATACAAACATGACTAAGGAGACAGCATACCAGCACTTCCTCTGAAGTAATGCGATAGCGGTTTCAGTGGAAGGATCGATACGAGCAGAAGAGGTTTTACTCGTTAGGAATTAAGCAGACACTCCCGGCATAATCAAGGTCTTATGAAAGATTTCCTATCAGACAAAAAAGATAGATATATTATGGATATATTCAATAATCATTATAGATCATGGGCATGACATAGGAAAGTTCAATAATATGAATAATACTTTTGGGACATCAAGATAACACGATATCTAAGATAAAAAAACATGAAAACAGTCTAAATTACAAATGAATATATATCAAAATTACAATAAGGTTTATACAAAAAGTAATAGTAAAAATAAAAATGCAAAAACAATAGAGTTAAGAATGATTTAGCGAAGTGATTGAATAGACTTAGTAAATTCACCAAGCAAATGAAACGGATTTTAGGGAAATGCTTTTTTTATCACTTTTTAAGTCTCTTTCACATGAGATATTTTTCATTTGCGGCGGTAGCATGTTGAAGAAGGAAGGCTGGAGACTTTTTGAAGTGCATTTAATAGGATTTTGTGAAAATGCGTATCATTTATTTTTCTTGTTGGGTATTTATGAACACCTTTGTTTTTTTGTTTTTGTTAAGGTTATGGAGAGTGTGCGGCATTAATTTGTATAGATAAAAACAAGTACATGGTCATCGTTTCGTTACGAAGAAAAGTGTCTCTGCTTGACTCATTGTAACCGAGATCAAATATCAAGCGAATGGATCGTTTATGTATTACTGACACTCTAAAATAGTCAGTGGCAAGTTTCAATACATCTGAACTTGTTAACTTGTCTGCGTAGAAAATGTTCTCCGTGAAAGGATGAAAGTTTTCTTTGGGGGTTTATAATCTCTAACAACCTATAACTAGAAAAATATTTTAATTTTGTAATTGCGGCTGCTTAGCCAAGAGATAAACTATGCCAAGAATTTTTGCTTTGATTTGATATAAAACCACATTAAAAAATCCTTACATTCCACAAAACTCATTCTACAAACAACAACAACCATTAGAACCAGCAAAAGCGGACATAAGTCTCAATATTTTGGTCCTTCGAGCCGGATTTGAACCTGTGACCTGTGGATGCACAACATAGTTTTACCAGTTTTTTGCAGATTGCAAATCATAGATCAAAATCTGAATTATAGTCCACTACAGTTTCTAGGAACCTGGTAGAATATACTGCCTCTGACTTGTTTCTGTTGATTTCAAATGTTTGAGAATTCGCAGTTTTGCTATAAATCTGTGAACACCTCGTATAAAGGGTAATTCAAATTCGACCCCCACCATTGGGATCTCCTAAACTACATAAGATACGTCAAAGCTCAAATTAGGGAAAAGCTACGTATTTTAGTGCTTATGAAAATACTGTTTTGAAACTCTGAGGAAATATCCGGAAAAAACTGAAAATCGGAATTTTCGTTTTCATTTGACAACATAGTCCAAAACCAGAAACACATTTTTTTGATACTATTTTTCAGCTACCCGTCTTTATATTCAGATTTACTATCCGACGTTTCGTCTTCTATTAATCGTCATAAACTTTTTTTTCTATTACAGGCGCCATATTATTTTTTTACCCAAAAAATAGTCTTTTCCATTTTGATTTCATTGATTCATATAATTTATCATGAGTTGCTCTTCTGAATCAACAAATATTAAAAAAAAAACAACTTCATCTGAAATAGTCATGACTCCATCGAATTATTTTGTTTAATAAACACTAGTCAGAACTAATCAAACATCATGAATTCCCTCCAAACGCTCGTCTGTGGCACATCCATTTCTGCCGAGACTTGATACTTTGAATTTAAAGGATCTGCATTCATCTAAAAAGTACCAAAACTAATTATACTTTTTCGAATATGGAAAGAACAATTATTTTAGCTCGGCTGATAAGTTTTTTTTCTAGTATTTTGTTCCATACTTCATTCTTGGTTTTTGAAACGCACCGGATATGATTCAAAATAAATTTGTGCTGTTTTCGTACAATTCCTATCAAATTTATGATAAAGATTCTGTATAGAAAAGCAATATGGCGCCCATAATAGACAAAAAAAAATCGATGGTGATTTCCAGAAGGCGATAGTAAATCTGAACATAACAACGGGTAGCTAAAAAAAAGTATCAATGGAAATGTGTTCTTGGTTTTGGCTATGTTGTCAAATAACGGTGGAAAAAAATTAAAACGAAAACTCCGATTTTCAGTTTTTTCCGAATATTTCCGGAAATACTCGGAATTTTTCAAATTTCGAAACATTATTTTGTGAAGCACCAAAATACGCAAATTAGTCGTCGTTTGAGCTTCGACGTGAGATTCGACTTTCGGTAATGGTGGAGGACAGAAGACGTCCTCAGCTAGAAGCCAAGTAAATGTGTGTGAATGTTAAACTATGTTGAAAATTAGCAGTATTGTCTATGAGTGTTATGTGAAATTGTGTAACTATCTGGCTATCTACGCCGGTATCCAGGCCAGATGACAACGGATTTGTCGGAGACAGGGGCCATACTGCGATTTCAAAACTCTTGAAAAATATAGTTATATACCCGATCTGGAGAAATTGACTTCGTATAAAGTCAGAAATCCAAGAAACCAAATGGAAGAAGAAGCTTCGACGTATCTTCTGTAGTTTGGGAGATCCCAATGGTGGGGGTCGAATTTGAGTTACCCTGTATGATAAGAATGTTTCAATTTCCGTGTTCCTGCTAGTTCATTCCTGCTCGAGGGCAACTCGGTATCTGTTGGCGGCAGAGGTAGTTGGGGCTAATGAAACACGGCTATAAGTGAGATATATTATAATAGAGGAAGTCGGTCATTACTCAAAGCTTCAGCGCTCTCTTCTTAAGTCGAGCATCACTCGTGTAAAAGCCCGTCTGACTGACTGGTCTTTTTTGGGTCACGATAAAACAGGGTCGTTTCTCATCTCTCCCCCACCTAACGGCCGGATAATTGTTATTTATTAGTATGGGGGTTCGTTCGCAAACTTTCTGCGGATTTCTATTGTACCTCATCAAATTCTAATGATTTGACAAAGTTGGTTTTGCATAACTAAACACTCAGTTTATCTTGGCGTCATGAATAATGAGAAATTAGTTGGGACAAAACAAGAAACAGGTGGGGATACCTTTCGCGGGTATCGAAAAAAAGTCCAGGAATTATTAAACATAAGAAAAGAGATCAATACTGATAATTTCGCATATCCTAAAAAGGACTGTATGAGAACACAAAACTCAAAGTACTAGACAGTCAATATAAGCAGCATGTATTACTGAAATGCGAAACCACATGCTTGTATAAAACACCACTTAACATGCGCAAATCATCAACAACATTGCCAGTTCACGTACTTATATGAGAATCTATTATAAATGGTCTATGGCGAATACATACAGTCCCATAATAACATCCAAAAACCATCATTTTGATTCTCAGTTTCATAAAGTTCTCTTGTCGAATATAGTCCAAAGAACTATAGAGAATAAGTGGAGTATATGACAAACTGATGCACTTGTGGTACGAACTCCTATTTCTGATCTCTTTACAAAAATCAAAGTATTTTTTTTTCTGAATGGCTTGACTGTAGTGGAATATTTGTTTGTAAAAAACTTACAGTCGAACTCCACCAAATAAAATCATTATTACCAATGTGGGTGTAGTCACAAAAACACATCAGCACATTACGAGATGTTGTCGGAATACTTACATCAGCAGGAGGACATGTTTCGAAGGATCTATCTTTCATCTTCAGCGAAAAAATTAACAAAGTTAAGATTTACAGAAAAGAGAAATATTACTGAGAACAACAGTAATGAAATTTGAATGTACCAAATATGGTGGAAAAAGGCAACTATGAAAAATGTAGAAATATTAAAACAATTGTTGTCAACATGACAGTATCCGTAACATGAGCGGGTCCCTAACAGTTCATTTTCAAAAATAAATTGTTAAACTGTGACCATGCACGTGTTCCTTACGCAAAACGAAAGGGTTATGTTATGGAAGAGTGAAAGTGAAATTTGTAGTTGACATTTGTCATCCGTCGAGTGAGACGTCACGACTCAAAGTGACAGAATGACTGTTCTGTGGACCTGTGGACCCATGGTAAAGAGCAGTCATCAATTATCAGTAATATTGGAAATTTATATTAAACTAGAAAAATAGAAAGATTGTAATGTGGAACATTGGTTGTTGAACAAGTGTGGAAATTAGTTCGTTCGTTTACGTATAAACGAACAAACTAATTTTGACAGCTTAAAACTTTTCAATTTCTTACTATTTTGATCGATCGAATTGTCAATATTTATTTTCTTTATCAATTTTCTTCGCACCTCTACAAGTCACACACAGTTGTTTAACTGACCTCCAGTCTATTTCACGCGAAAAAGGTCAAAGATTGTCCACTTCGCACTATTAATTGAACAAATCCCACTTCTGACACCACTGTGATGAGAATAGTCCAAACGCTTTCAATCCACACTTACAATTTCTTTAGCCCTGTTTGGGTCCAAATTAGACTGTCTATGTGGAACTCTAACTGTACCTGCCTTCTCTAATATCTGCTGTCTATTTATATTGGTAGCTTCCTGACCGACTAGATGGCTCTGGGCTGGCATTCCGACATCGTTGTTTACGAGTGAACGCCGGCGAGGTGTATCATGCAAATGAGGCGACAGGTCCGACTTTAGTTTGTTACAATATTTACAGTGTCCTCCAAACTGTTGGAACCATGGAAAACTTTTTTATTAATAGTTTTTCAGAAAATGTCATTCTTCATAAAAGTTGGTGCATTCAAGTATGCGCATATCGGTTATTGCCAGTGGCGTGCGGTTAAGCAGGAAACGGCCGATATTCTATCCTGGCTGTATTTCATTATTTTTTCATTACTGTTTTTAACTCATATTCAAGATTTTGTCAGGTCAGGTAATTGCTTCGACAGATAATTTGTGCTGATTCAGTAACTTACTACTCAAAAATTATTGTGGATAATTCCCATTAGAAAATTGTGGCCAACTCTTCAAGTTGTTATCACAATTAGTAATTGGTAGACTGAACTGAATAACTATCATTGAATTTCAAACAACAATTTTCATTATTTTGCTCATTATAGTGAATTTGGAATATCGGCCATTTATTGCTTAGCAGCATGCCACTAGCAATAACCGATATGCGCGTACTTGATCTAATTGAATGCACTAACTTTTTTAAAGTATGAAATTTTCTGAGAAATTATCAATAAAAAAGTTTCCCATATGGTTCCAACATTTTGGCGGACACTGTATAACTGAATGATACTTATTTATTAGTTGTTTTGTACTTATGCTAAACAATTTTCTGAATGGTACTGTAGTATTGTGTTGCTTTGTGAAGACTATTGTTGAGGCATTCTAGGTGGTTTTTAGCAAGCGGAGAAATGAGATGCTGTGTCCTTCCATTTTTACTTCCAGATTATAGAAAGTATCATAAGTTGCTACAAAAATACTGTAATTTAAAATCAAAGCTAGATATGATCTAACAGCGTATTTCAGTGAAACAAAATGGCAGGTGCTTCTTCACGGGGCAATAACCTTCTGTTAGCCAACAAAGAACTGTTATGAATACAATTATTCTTTATTCCCTCTACCTGAAGCGGAAAGGGGATCAATATCGATAAGGCTCTAAATTTTCTCCCTAATGATCGGAAGTCAGGAACACAAACGCAACCATCCCCAGGACTTTATGGAATACGCCAGAAAAGGAATAACGAATAAAAGAAGTTCAATGTTGCCTTTCCGCGATGCAATGAAAAGATAACTTTATAACTTTGAAGATGAAATTTGTCGGAGGTATTTCTTTATAATTGGGACTGTTTCGGTTTTAATTTTTGTACGCCATTTTTGTACATAATAGGTTTAAAATTTAATGATTTTCCATATTCAAGCTTCCGAATAATTTGGAAATAGCAGAGGTTCCGTAAAAAACATGAAATCTTTAATAAAGTAGTAATTGATATTAAATTTGAAAAGCTTTCTTGAAAAATATAGCATTTAATGAAAAAATATAGAAAGAATAATCATAAAACAATATTTGAAGAAAAAAATTACCGTTCAACGCCAAATGAAAAAATGTTCAACTCTGAAAAGGTAATTGAGCAATTCTGCGAATTCCAATAGATTCAGAATGGTCTGAATTATGGATTCTGAAGAATTTAAGTTGATCAAAGAAGCAATAGCGAATATGCATAATTTTTTTTTATTTGTTTAATCAATTTTTACTTCGCTACAACATAGTAAAATATATAAATATTGTTGAAAGTCTTGGAATTGATTTTTAAAAGAATATATAAGATACCGATTGAATTTGGCCTATTCCATTTTTCGCGCGCTGTGGATGACGTCACATGGCACGATCATTGTTGTTCTTCTTCAGTGCCGTTCGTTGAGACGTACTCTGATTGCTCTACTTGCTTGAGTTGATATTTTCAAAATAGTAAGACAAATGCAGTACAAGTGTTGGAGAGAGATGAACATATGTGAAAGTGATCTCGATCAACCAAAGCAGTCTTCAATGAACAAGCCTATCTATAGTTATGGCCGTTGACACTATTGACAGTTATTAATTAGGTTAGGGATTTGCAGTTTTAATCGCTATTACGATAATGGAAAATGCTAAAAAACATTTTATAGGTATTGTTTAATACCAGAATGCCAAAACACAATTATAAGTACCTCAAATAAAGTATTTTTTTTGCTCCAAGAGATGCGAAAATACGTAAACAATGGTGTAAGGTTATGAGAAGAGACGAAGTATCTCCAATATCACATTTACATTGTTGTGAAGATCACTTCAATGTGAGTATATTGTATTTCGATAGTTAACATGAAGTGAATTGATCAGAAGTAAGTTTTGTATGCATAAATGTTTTGTATATCAAGCGGGAGATAACTCTGTTTATACCTGCCTCACCTAAATTACAAAAGGAAAACTATCATTTGATAAACTATTACTACCTACTTATCAGTTCAGGTATTGCTGGATTGTGCTTTGACAAAACCACTTCACCACAGTCAGTGCTCTTGATATTTACAATTGTCACTAGACTAAAATCGCACTATGTAATGGAAAACACTACAAATATATAAATAAAAACAAATTTTCTATGAAAGACGACTAGCACAGTATGAATATCAACACAGATAAATTTCATAACGTGCCGTGTGACGTCATTCTTCATTTCGACCAATGGTGATGCGTTTCGCAAATTTGAATTCCGCGCGCCTATTATGCACTTTTTGATTAAAGTTTTAAGGAGTTAAATACAATCTAAATTATAAACTATTGGTTTAGGTGTAATGTCAATACATGAAAGTATCGGAGGTAAAAAAGTCAAGTAAATTTAAATCACTTGCATATTCCCTATTATTTCACTAGAAAAATGTTGAAAGGGGTTGAACCCTAAAAATCATTAACAATACAAACAAATATGAGTTTGATATAAAATAGTGAAAAGGAATATAAAAAAAATCAAAAACTGTTTTTGAAGAGGAAAACCACAATTCAACTCCAAATGAAATGTTCAACTCTGGAACGGTAATAGAACCATTTTAATAACGACAATCGATTTAGAATGATCAAATTGGTATATTCTGTGAAATTCAAGTCGATTAAAGAAGCAAGTATTTTACCCTAAAAAGCATTAAAAATATTCAATCATCTAATCCACTTGAAATTAACACATTATATGCAGAATTTCATACTTATTCCGGAAATATATTATTTTTATATCCTCACATGAGATTTTGCCAAAATTTGAGAAGAAGTTTGAAATTTGGAATTTGCAGAGGTTTCCTAAAAAAACATGAAATTTTTATTAGAGTAGAAATCTACTAGAAATTTTACATGTTCATTTAAAAAATATTGAAATACAAGAAAATGGATTGAAAAAAATCAAAAACTACATTTGGAGGGAACAACCTTCTGTCAACTCCAAATAAAATGTGGAACTCTAGAAAGGTAATGGTCAGATCATTACAGTCTGACATTTCGATGTTTATCAAAGAAGCAATAATAATTTTACTAAAAAAAAGTTGAAAGGAGTTGGCCCATAAAAACAATTAAAAATAGAAATTTGTAGAATCCACTTTGAAATTAATTCATACCATAATCGCAGAATTTCATGCTGAAAATAGAGATTTTGCGTGAAAAGTAAACCTGAATGTCGAAAATTGGAAATTACAGAGGATTCCTAAAAAAACTATGAAATCTTTAATAGAGTGGAAACAGGTTTCAAACTTGAAAAATATTGAATTTTAGGAAGAGAGGTAGGAAAAAATTAAAAACTATATTTGAAGGGAAAAACAACTCTTCAACTCCAAATGAAATGTTCAACTATGGAACGGTAATAGAGTAATTCTACGAACACCAATTGATTCATGGTGAAATTAGAATATTTTGAAGAATTTTAAAGTTGATCAAAGAAGCAATTATTTTACTTGAGAAGGGGTTGAAATGGGTTGACACCTAAAAATCATTGAAAATACAAAATCGTCCATTCCACTTGAAATTCACACTAAATACGTAGAATTTCATGCTGATTCCAATTTTTATATCCTCAGATATGAGATTAAGCTGGAAAAGTAAACTGAATGTCGAAAATTGGAAATTGCAGAGGATCCGTAAAAAACATCAAATCTTTAATAAAGTAGTGATCGATTTCAAATTCCACATGCTGACTTGAAAAATATTCAATTTTTGGAAGACAAATTTCAAAAATTAAATTCGAAGGAAAAAACAATCCTTCAACTCCAAATGAAATATTCAACTCTGGAACGGTCATAGATAGAGCAATTCTGTGAACGTCAATCGTTTCAAAATGGTCACATTAGTATATTCTGAAATTTCCAAGTCGATCGAATGAGCAATTATTTTACTCGAACTAGATAGTTGTTGACCACTAAAAATTATTTAAAATACAACCTACGTCCAATTTCATGTGAACCAATTAATAGAATCAATTCCCATATAATGTGTCACTTTATAGAGGGTGTTTCACAACTTATCAAAACTTTTTTAACCACATATTGCAAGGACCTATAAAGTATAGTACCTAGCTGTTTACATCCTGGTCTGAAGTCGTGAATGGTCACAAACTGTAGTCGTGATATTGAGTTAGGCGTTGTCACATCTCTTAGGTCTTAATCATAGACAAAATTGCGTCACTATACATATACGTATTCCATTCGATAACAATCGAAGAATGAAGGATGGTGATGGTGACAATATCATGCAACTTAAACCTGTATTACTTAAAAGTTTCAAAATCCAAACTATCAAAAAGAAATCAGCACTTGCGTTTTAAAATGGTTGTGTAGAGTTTGTCAACGCTGTTTAATATCAATGTTTATGTTTCCCACAAAGTTAACTTCTGACACTTGTGTCATATTCTGTTATTGCTTTCTTGTGAGATTATTGTTGAAATAGTGTCTTTCGAACTCATTTGTGTCATATAGTGGCAGTATAATAGACTCATAGACTCATAATGGTGCAATCTTGTTGGTCTTGCAAACAATCCATGTGTTCGAACCCGAATATCAGATTCCATTCGTAAGTACCATAGGCGTTACAGTGAGTATCATCGCCGAACGATATGAAAATAATGAAATAGACACTTCACGAAACATTTACTACTTCATTAGGTCTTTGGATGATGCATTAAAAAAAAGGTTGCCAAAAAGTCCAAGGAATGTCTACCAAAATTTGGATTTATCTCCAGGTTTCCAGCTAATGTCACAGAAAAAGCGGCTTGGTTGAAAAAGTTGGGGAGGCAATGTTCAACTGAATGTATTTCCAAAGTCTGCTAGGACTTGCTGTGAATATTCATTCTGCACCAAATTAATTTATTATAATATCTATATAAGAACATGTTTCTATTGAATTTATAAATTACCATTTTCCAGCTTTCCATTCATTGAAAACGAAAGTATTGAAAGTAATTTTTTTTAATTTGCAAACTTTGCGAACCTAATTTTCTATGGATCGATACTATCTTAGTTAATGGAGTATTGCATGACATCAGGTATGTCATACGAGTTTGTCTATCTCACGAAGTGCCATCGGATGTATATTCTATCACTATCGTTGATATTTTCATCATTATTTCAAATTCATCTTTTTTTCCTGTGATTGGACCCTATTTTTATCAAATGCGTACGCTCTTATCGGTTGTGGAAAGGTCACAGTCTATCGCTACTTTCTCTCTTCCCCGCGGCCCGCGCGCCAACAAAATGAGCGACTTCAAAACAATCCGTGTTGTAGGTATGGCAATGCTGAGTCCATCTGTATTTATACGATATTATACGTCTATGACATATTATGTACTGCTGCATAATAAGTCCAACAAAAATACAAGATATTTCAATACAAGATTAATCTGTTTGGGTTTCATTTATTGAAAATAGTAGAAGTGAAAAAACGTACAAAAGCTATGTGCATATTCATTTGGTTTTTCAGTAGGTACTGCCATAGCAGCTCCAGAGCAAATTTGGAGCAGCTTCTGTAGAGTGGTTTGTTACAAACTTTTACAATTTCAATCTTGTTTTCGATTCTGGTCTTTCATTACATTTTTTTAAAGAAACCGACTTATTATTTCGATTTAAAAAAAATCGAATACGTTATGAAACATCCTGCATTTCGAATAGGTGAAAGAAGCGGTTTTTGTTTCAAGTCGATCGAAGAAGGCAGCGTGATGTTGTGGCACGAAACAAGCGAGAGTTCGGGCGCCAGATGCTCTCGCAACTCGGGGCGTGTTTCAAGTGTTTCCTATACAACAACAAACTTGAGGGTGTCTTTTCATTTTGTAACGGTTGAGATGATCCCGTATAGGAAACGAATTATGATCGTTTGTTTGTCGGAGTTGGCTGCGATTCCGTTTCGGATCTTCGCGAAAATGAGGGTACGAATGTGTCGCGTTGGAAATTTTACTTGAAAATCGAACTCATTCGGAGATAACATTATGAACTGGTAGAGTGAGTTGGTACTAACGAGGACATTCATTCACCTGAGAGGTGAGAAATGTGTTGAAAATGTCACTGGAAATTACTCTAAATGCTTCAAAGTGCACCCGAAGTCGCCCGAACTCAGCTCGAGTTGACTTCAGTGCGACTTTGGGTGAATTCGGACGGACGGACGGAAGCGTTTTGATCAACTTTGTAGTGAAACAAGTGGGTCGTGGTGATAGCTGAGTTGTAGAGGACTGGTTGCAGATGTTTTGTCGTTGATACCCACTGAAATGAAATTATATTATCATATTATAATTTCATTTCAGTGTTGATACCAAAAAGTTAAAATGAGCAACAAACAGTCCCGTTTCATATTTATCACTTTCTAATTTTTCCTTGATTTTCCTTTGTTTCTTAGAACTCCAGAAGTGATCGATAAATTCAAATTTAAATGACTGCTGTGCAAAAGCTTCCCACCTTTTAAGAGTTTTACACAATAAAATTTTAATTGTGTTGAATATGGCATTCTCGTCGTGTTAACACTACTTTCTACTAAGTTCAAAAAAGTCCATTGGTTGGAATTCGCCATCACCATCAGAATTTGTTAAAAGTTTTGATATTTCCGACAAAGAAAAATTAATATTACTATCAAGATTCAACCCTGCAAAGTTTGAAGCTAACTTGAGATTTGGTCCATCGTGCACATTTTCTTGTCGTACTAAGTTAATTGGATGTATTTGATTTCTTAACATGCTTTGATTTTGCAACGACTGTAAGAACATTATTTTTTACAATATTTGAAATAAAGTTATTCATATCAGTGTTTGTGTAAAACCTATTCTGCGGAACTTGTGTTCTGTTATTTTCAAAAAGTCTAGCAGCCGTATGTATAGTCAATCGCCAGCAACTCGCCAGATTTTCGCCGTTCGCTACACAAGGATTATAATGAACAGTCGACCTCCAAAAAATGTACCACTTTTTTGGAGCTCGACTGTGCATTATAGTTCTTGTGTAGCAAGCGGCGAAACTCCGGCGAGTCGCTGGAATTGACTATTCATACGGCTATGGGAATTGCATAATTTAGATTATTCAACCCTGCACTATCCCTATACAATGCTTTATGGATATATTGTGCCCCCTGTATAATGTGTGGTAGAGGTACATTATATCTCGAAGTGGAGTAGTATGGATATACAAATCAGTAAAGCGACTTTGCGTTTTACTGATTTGTATACCCTGTATAATGGTTTGATGTTTCTTCGAATTTTCAGATTGTCCCAACAAAATGGGTTCATATATTGATTGTTGGACATATTGGTTTAATTTTTCTTCGAATTTTCAGATTGTACTAATAAAATAGGTTCATTTCTACTCGTTTGAATTGGAAGAATTTTTTATTTTTCTGGTCCAAATAGTCTAAAAAAATCCACTGTTTGCCTTCTAGGTCCAGAGAAAAAATGATTTTCTGACTCATATCGTCTACTAACTGGTGTGTTGAACTGATTTTTCATTCTTTTTAAGATAATTGACTGTTTGGGCACAGCACCATGAATGTATTGATTTGATGGACTCTTACAAATGTTTAAACGTACATAGCTTGATTTTCAGCCGAATTTTCTCCTCTATTCGGCATTCCGCTACTTGTTCTCAAGTTGTACACATCGGTCTCACTCATTTTTCCAAAAAGATCTCAGCTCCGTGAATTGGGCGTCAAGTTGTGGTGAAACAAGTGGGTCGTGGTGATCGCTGAGTTGTGGAGGACGGGAAAATAAAAGTACACCTTGTACAACAGCTTGGATGGTCTCTATTTTCGGCTATTAGGGTTGAAAGATTTCAATGGACACAATAAAATTTTGTATCTAAAAAGAGTGTCACGTTTATAACATGTTTATAATACCAAAACAAGGTTATGCTGAATAATAACTAACCTAAAAAGAGTGACCAAACTCGTTTTTACATTTATTTGTAAATAAATGTGAAAACTGTTCTTCTCAGAGTCCACCTCAAGAGATACTTTATATCGACTTATCACTTTAGAAAATATGAGCGAGAATGCCTGGACAAATTTCTACTCAAAAACAGATCAGCCGATCAACAAAAACTTTTACAGCCAACTACAAAAACAAAGATGGTCAGTGTTGTTCACTTTTCATCAAAGTAGTACGACAAACATGTGCAACCAACATTTCCTCATATTTGAACAGGTCGTTGCCATACTTAAACTCTTCAGAAAAAAATGGGGTAATAAATAATATCCTACAATATACCAGTGCACCAAAAATGCACACAAAATGTGAACTATCTTATGAAAATTAGTATGAACCATTTGTGTTTAATTTTGTGTAGAAAAAGTCTATCAAGTCGATTTTTAGAGAGCTGAATATTTTTAAATGAATATACGGTCCTAACACAGATTTCAATGAATTATAGAACAATCTCAGGCGCTGGATTTGGTCGGTTTTGCATTCATTTCATCGAATCAGCAACAGATGGAGAAACAACGGTATTCAAGGGTCAGTTAGTTAGATCAAACATTCGGTCTTATGGGTTGAATACTATTAGTCCAATTACTTTTGCAAAAATGGAGAAAAAATAGCAAATCAAGGCAAACTTTCACAAATGTAATGTAATTTAGTGCTCAATGGAAAAATTTGCCTTCTCAAAGTCGGCAACATTGTTAAAAATATAAATTATAAATAATTCTGGTTATTTTGTAGAAAAAAAATTGCAAAAAGTGGCAAAATGACGCAAATAAATAAAATATCATCGTTTATCGTTCCCTAATTTTGCGACCATTTCCAAGTTTGGCATCAGGGCAAATAAATTATTTATTCATAACTTTGTTGATAACTCGGCAGAAAAAATCCTAAAGAGTGGCAAACGCAAAGGAACGTATCTTTTTATGTTTTAAGTCTCGCCAAAACTTTGCTACCTTCGCCGATGGCAAAATATTTTTTTTGTTCATTTCACAATAAAAAATGTTGTTTGCAAACTGAATTGATAATGGAAATAATGCAAAGTTCTTTGAGTTGGTCGGAAACTTAAGTAGTAATCTGCTAAAAAACATAATCCACAGATTTCGAGAAATTTGTTAAATTCGACAAAGTTCCCGAAATCTGTGATGATAAATTTTATATTTTTGGAAAATAACTACCTACGTTTCCGACCACCATAAGAATCTTTTGTATTATTTCCATAATCAATTCGATTGCAAAAAATTTTTTTAGTATGAAATATATTGCTGAAATAATGTAAAAATTTTTTTGAGATGCATGCAATGATATTTTCATGATCAGGAATGAAAATCTATCTATCTATCTATTGAAGATTTTTGACATTAGAGGAGGAGGGAGCATTCAAATTTAATATATTAAGTAATTGTTATTTTATTTTTTACGTCGATTTTAATTTCTTTTGTTCCCATCTATCTTAGAAAATCCATCAACCTGAAATATAGATATAAGTCATATTTTCTGAAAAAAAATCACACCTTAAAAGGACCTGTTCACTTTGAAATAATGGTCGGAATGAAGATAAGAAGATCTAATTCAGACTCACCCTGACCATGTTTTCAATTCATCAACATTCAAACAATTTCATGAAGTTTAAAAATATCCCAATACTTTATAACAAATAAGTGCTCTGCGACATACTTTTAGTTTTTCGTAAATTTCTTTTGAGTTTAGTATAGATAAATCTTCCTGAATTAAAAAAAAAAACAATGTTATTTCTGTCAACCTGTTACACCCCTACGTGCACTCAGAAGTATTGGAGAGAGCTAGGGAAGACGTTAGGGAAGACGCAACTCTTACCTTTCAACGTGTGATGTCTTGTACGAGACCGGTAACCATGCCTGGAATTGAACTCATGACCGTATGCTTGAAAGGAAGAAAATATGAAGGACCATATGGCTACACCACCGTAACTACGTCACTGGTTCACGAACATTGAACATCATAATTTCAAATTATCACATTGGAAATCCCAGATTTGTGTACCTAGTCTACTTTTTGCCCTTCGGAAGTTTTGAAGAAAACAGGTTGAATCTAAACTTTTTGTATTTTCAACACCCTCTATCTAATAGAGGATGTATTTTAAGATTTAAATTGATGAAAACTTCTTACTTTGAAATGGGGTAATGAATCGATACACGAAGTTTGTCGGTTTTGTCTGACTCACCCTCTATAATCAAATTAGAATGATCCGATAATGATTTTATTTTAGATTTTTCAAGGACGTAAAAAAAAATAAAATAATCTAGGCATGTATTACTTAAGATCTCATTTTTGACATTCTCATCCATCATTAGTTTGGGAAGGTGTCTAATTCAACTGGACTAATCAATTATGGCTATCAACGTGGTGATTAAAACCACATAAATCTGTTCGTGTGGTCAGTCCACTACGCCACTACGCGCCCTAACCTAATATAGTGTACTTTGACTATCGTTATTAATACTCATATTATGCCATATGCTGCGATATTGGTAATAAAATACTTTTCATGGGATATTTTATAGTCCTAGATGAATGTTATCGGAGAACGGTCAATAATTTAGCTAAATATCGAACATAAAATTGGAAAGTTTATTTGCAAAAGATTTGTTATCGCAATTCAGGAGATACCAAGAACTGCATATTTTTCTGGATTATCTGAACTATACAGTGAGCACGTAAAGGTTGGAACAAATTCGTTAAAAGCTTGATATGGCCATTAGGGAAAATAAGCTCAAACACGTCGATTTTTTTTTCGGTGGGGCATTTTTTGGCCTACTAATATTTTTGATGACGTCATCATTTTTCTGTGTATGGATGTCATATTTTTTCTTATTTACATAACCGTATTTTCGAGAAATAAAAGATAATTCTTTATTCATAATAATATAATATTACGTCTGTTAACGTGAACTTTTGACTTGAGGTATCCCCACAAAAAAAATTAGTGGGGTTAGATCAGGAGATCTAGCTGGAAACTCTAAAAATCCTGCGATCGAAATAATCTTTATTAAGTTCATACTTTCACTTCATATGGGTGCCACTTATTTTTTTTTTTAGACAGACGTTTGACTCATTGATTGCTCCAATGCAACTAGACACCGACTGTACGTAAATATGTTTCTAAAATTCGGCTTAACAATAATAATTAGCTATAGAATAATTGTGGTATAAATAAGTTATCGACACCATGCGAAATGCGAAAAATGACGCAAAGATATTTTAATGATTTCAGGTTATGTGGATGAGACTAGCTGAGGTTTGTAACTTATTTAACTATAAATATCCCGATAGACTTATTACACGTTCGACAGCGAGCAAAGTCGAAGCAAAATTTAGAAATTCTGACAATGTAGGTGATAATTTTACGAAAGGTCATCCAGGCGGTACGGAAGATCAACAAATGAATGTATTACTATCATTTCAAGAAAATACTCATATGAATCATGAACGTACTGAAGATGATTTCGGTCGTAGTCGATGATTTTTAGAATGGCCAGCTAGATCTCATGATCTAGCCCCACTAGATCATTTTTATGGGGATCCCTTAAGTCAAAAGTTTACGTTAACAGACCTAATATTACATTACCATGAATAATGAAATATATTTTATTTCTTGAACATACGGTTATGTAACATAAGAAAAAATATGACATCTATACACAGAAAAATGCGTTCTTTTTGAAAGTAATATCAAAATACGGTAATGCCCTTGAAAAAAATACACAATGACGTCATAACTCGAACAGTGATTACGTCATCAAGAATATGATTAGATCAAAAAATGCGCAACTGAAAAATACAATCGACGTGTCTGAGCTTATTTTTCCTAATGGCCATATCAAGCGTTTAACGAATTTGTTACAACCTTTACGTGCTGACTATATATTCAATTGTAATAAAATTGAATGAATTTAATTTTCAGTAGTACCTATATTCATCGTAGTGATATGAATTTTTTTGGGTATTGGAATATTTCAGTTTTTGTTTCAGTAATTATTGGTCTTCAGTGTCTGTCATAATTTTTTTTGGTATTAGCAACCATTCTAAGACCAAGTATACAACTTTCATATAACGGGAACTGTCCCATTTAGATACGCAGTTATATATATAATTGATATTTAGAGTGCACTTGTTGAAAAAGTATCAACAAAATCTAAAAACAAAAAAATTTTATGGTTGAAAAAAGAATTGAATTCTCTTTTCAACGATGTGTCACTGATACTACCCACTTTTAAATTGATGCGCCCTCCTGCCCCCTTTATTCAGCAATCACAATGTCGTTTATTTCAAAAAGTAGTGTCGGTGATACCATTCACGGATTTTGGCCCATGTTCATACAGTTGTGTGCATAAAAAGTCGCACAGCGGTTATGGGATTTTGTGAGCTAGGCTTTTGATTGATTGATTGTGCTTTATTGTACAAAGATTACAAATCTCATTTACAAAGCTTAACTAAATAAAATATATATAACATTTGGCTCGAGGTAACAATGATATTGAACATATAATTAATTAAAAAAAGTAAACATCGTTTCGTCAAAATAGTTCCTAGTGACTAATATTAACCACAGGTTAATGGTCCCAGATTAATTAATTGTATAAATATATCTATCTAAATCTATATAATAATAAATGACAAACAAGATTATTACTCACAACAAACAGCAGTAAAGCCACAAGAAAAAGTCAAACATATACATATAAACGTAAGTCGGTAAATTAAATAAGATCGCGGTTGGGTAATGTTAAATTGATATGATTTTAGACTTAAATGAATGCAATAGAAGAAATTGAGTGATTTTCAAGAGTAGTTGGATGGTTAGATAGAGTTAATGGTTAAATAGAGGAATCATCCATATATTCTTGAAGGTTGTAATAGGGTTTTTGGATTAGTAAATCTTTCATCTTTTTTCTGAAGGAATTATAATTATCCGATTCCCTCATTGCAATAGGCAATTTGTTATAGAGCCTAATACCATTATAAATGATGGAGTCCTTTGTCATTGTAGTTGTCGGGATTGGCAATTTGATAGTCTGGTTAGTATTTTGTCGTGTTCCATAATAAGTAGAAGCAATCTCGAGGTTGTATCTATTCTTATTTATAAGACAAGCAGTTTCGAGTATGAAGATTGACACTAATGTTAGTATTTTATGTTTTATAAACAGGGGTTTGCAGGTTTCTCTCGATTTTGCCTTAGAGAGGTACCTAACTGCACGTTTCTGGGCTACGAATATTGTTTGGAATAGCGTGTCTGCACAATCCCCAGAATGCAATTCCGTATCTCAGGTGGGAGTCGATTAGCGCAAAGTATGCTGCTCTGGTAGATGTGTAGTCTAGTTCATTTGAAATTATCCTCATTGCATAGCACCCGGAGTTCAGTTTTTTACTTAGGGCCGGTTGTTCAGTCAGAGATAATCTGTAGTTTTATGTGAATCTTGGTTTATCAAGTTGTTCACTGCAAAGTTAGAACTTGAATCCTAGTTTGATTCCAGGTTTCGCTAAACCATCAAAATCGGTGGATTAAGCATTCAACAAAGGTGTGACATAACTGACTGACTGACTGACATAACAACATTAGAACTGCTATATGAAATAGTTTGTAAAAATAATCAGAAATCACTTCACAAAAATGCTCATAACGATGAACTAACTGATGATGAAGATATTATTGAATAAGTGAATATCCTAGTACCTATAAGGGCACCTCGTACTTACGGATTACGTGAAAATCATTTCGAGAAATAGTCAAATAAAGAATTTGTATTTAGGTTCAGATTACCAAAAGATATTGTGAGGATTATTGTGAACATGGTTTCTCATGAAATCGCAAATAAAACTAATTGGTGAGTGCATTATGCAATTAGATACTCTCATGTATTTTTGTGATGATTTCATTACTGAAAATTATTTTCTGGTTGACGTAACAAACACCAAAGGATACAGCACATTTCATTACAGAAATATCCTTTTCTTGGAAACCATGATATACAAAAAGAATATTTACATATCTATCTGGAACGAATCATCTACCTTAAAAGAACCATTACTTAGGAAAATTTGCTCATGATTTTCATTCGTTATAATGCTTTGATGTGCCAGGAGCCTTCAGTGATTCCATTTTCTACCAGCTTTCCAAAACATAGCAGGAAATTAGGAAACAACAAAAGGAAAATGTTTGGTTATATTTGACATGAATTAGTAAATTCTTCTTTTCCATAAAATAGTTCAGATGAACTGCAGAATCTTGGTTTTCATTATCCATGGTTGAATTTCTACTAAACAACACATTTGACGGTAATCTAGGATTCGATTCCAATCCAAGTTTGATAAATCTTTAGACTTTACCATGGACTGAACAACTGGCCCTTAATCTTTTGACATGTTCGACAAATTTCAATTTCTCATCAATCTGTAATCCCAAGAATTTTGTGGACATTGTGCTTTCCACGGTGTTGTTGCCATGCTTGAGTTGTGGTAGTGTGCATCGGAATGATATGATATTTTTTTTTGATATTAAAGCACAATAGATTAGAGTCACACCAGTCTTTGATTTTTAATATGTCGTTGTTGATTGACTCGTAAAGGACGTCGACGTTCTTATTATGCCACAGTATTGTTGTATCATCTGCAAACAGCGTGATGTTTCCGTTTATTGCAATTTTCGCGATATCATTTGTGTACAGTAGGAACAGTACTGGACCGAGCACTGATCCTTGGGGTACGCCACAAGATATTTGACTACTTCCTGAGAGTGTGGTTGTTTTGACTATCTGGCTTCTGTCTGACGAATATGATTTAATCCATTCCAAACTTTTATCTCTGAATTCATAATGCTTCAGTTTATTGAGCAGTATTCTGTGATTTACGCAGTCAAATGCTTTTGATAAATCACAGAATACTGCCGCCGCAGCTTCACCAGCATTTATGTTAGTGTAGGTGTTGTACATGAAGGAGTAAATGGCATCATTGGTGTTTTTGTTGGTTTGAAATCCATACTGGTGTTCTGATAGTATATTATGGGTTTCTAGAAAGGTTAGTATTCTTATTTTTACAAGTATCTTGGATAACGTTGGTATCAGTGAGATCGGTCTGAGATTTGTTGGGTCATCAATATCTTCTCCTTCGTGTATAGGTATCACAATAGAAGTTTTAAGGAAAGAGGGGAAGTTCCCGGTTTCAAATGATCTATTGATAAGCTCGACTAATCCTTGGAGTACATTATATGGGAGGTTTTCAGAGATTGTTATTGACATTTCATCGATGCCTTCAGTTTTTTTGTTCTTTATGTCAGTTATAATGGTTTTAAGCTCAAGCACATGTATTTTTTCAAAATATAGTGTATCCTCGATGTTGATTTCGTCCAGATAGCTTAATGGATTATTCACTGGATCAACGCCATGTGTTAATTTTTGGGCAATATTACAGAAGTAGTTGTTTATTTCGTCTGGGCTCAATGATATCTTCATACTTCTTTTACTGCTTGATCCCCTGAGGTCATTAATAATAGACCAGCTTTCTTTCACTTTATTCTTAGCTATTTCGAGTCTCTTTTTGTAGAAACCCTCTTTGGCTACCTTTATGATGTTTCGATATATATTCCGATATTTTCTATAGTAGTCATGGAAGAACTCATTATCAGTAAACTTTCTGATACTATGCAATGCACGTAAGTTTTTTGCTGCTATTTTGATCCCTTGCGTTAGCCACTGCTTCCTTTTTCTTTTTGTTTTTAACTTCAATTCTGGAAATGCTAGATTAAATATACTTATGAGTTTGTTATTAAATAAGTTGAAAGAGTCTTCGGTGTCTAGAAAGGCTTGCCAGTTGCATTGTGTGCATAAATATTGGAATTTTTCGAAATTCTTAGCACAGTAAATACGCCCGTGTCTGCTTTTTTTATTGTCTTGGGCTACTTGTTTCAGATTGATTATACCTATACATGCCTCATGGTCTGATAGGCCAGAGGAAAGAATGTTACTTTTACCTGCTCCTCGTTAGGATTGCTACAAAAATAGTCAATTGTTGTACTCATGTTTTGTGATATTCTGGTAGGTGAATCAATATGCATGAATATGTTATGTGATAATAAGAGGTTTGTTAATGTTTGTGTATTGGTCGACTCCTTATTTTCATAATTTATATTGAAATCGCCGGCCAATATTATTGATGACTTTGTTGGTATCATACATAAAGTGTCCTCCAGTTGTTTTAAAAATATCTTAATATTGGCTGACGGTGATCTGTATACGCATATGACATATAGATTGATTTGTTTGCAATAGATAACGGATAATTCAAATTCTTTCTCAATTATAAACTTGTTGAAGTTATCGATATTCACAAATGACAATTCAGATAATAATAATTGTTTTATAAATATTAAGGTCCCTCTGTATGGAGAAGTGCTTCTGCTGAATCTTGAAAGAACAATGTAATCAGGCATATGAATTGGTTCGTCAGTTTTTAACCAGTGTTCTGTTATTAACACTATTTCAGGGAAGCCCCTGTTCTCTAATAGGATATACAATTCATCTACCTTATTACGTATAGATTGAATGTTTAATAAAAGAAATGTTAGATGTCAAGCTTAATTGTTATCGACTTCGATAGGAAGTGTCGAAATTCAAACAATTCAAACAATTCAACAATTCTAGAATTTCCATGCCTTCAGGGATTATTTGAGTGATCATGGTTTGGCATTCGTTTCTCTCTCTCTCAATCCTGAGTAATTCTTGTTACTTGTAGCCTAATGACATTTAATTGCTCAGGTAGAACATTTCTTTGTCGGTTTTTTTGGTTCATTGTTTTAATTTTTTTTTTCGTTACACCATGCAGGTTTCACAAAAACTGGATTGCTTTCGTATTTCAACAGTCCTAAAAACTTTTTTCCCCGTTCTTGTAGTTTAATTTTCTTGTTTCTGGGTCACATTTCTATCAGTTTTTCTTCAAGTCTGTTTTCATATTATCTATCGATAATTTTCTCCAACTTCTCAATAGTAAGATTTGTCCCAGAAGTTTTAATGAATTCTTTTTTTATATCTTTCAATGCCTCTCATTTAGCTTGAACATTGAATTGAACCATTGATTTAGTCGAAATGATCTTGTGACGTAGCAAGTATATAAGTAAGTATACTATTCTTTTAACTCCAAGATATGATCGCAGCGCTACAAGTACGTACTTTCAAGTAATTAATCAAATTTCTTTAAAAAATGTTTTCGATATTTATTACTTCTCAGTGGAATCTATATGACATTTTGGAATAGATTCAATATCTTCACGGAAAATCAACATGGATCTTTAGCTAAAGCTTTCCACTAATATTGCCATCAATGCATCTTCGGTCGCATTTTCACAGAGGGCTTAGTCCGATAAATCTTCTCTTCTTGATGTTCACAGTTTTTTCCTCGTATGCACATCTTTTCTCATTTAGTTTTTGATATAGACCCATAAGACCCCGCACAATGGCATAGAAATTGGCCCAAAGTGAAATTTGCCTGAAATTTAAATATGTTTCTGATCAAAAGTTCTCATGGGCCAAATCCTCTGGTTTAGCTCTCAGGGCCGTATTTAGTATAGGTGCCAAATAAACAATGGCACTTTTTTCTCAAGCACATATTTTTTTATTTCCTATTAGAATTTAATTAAATAAGAAACATTGCAAAATCTCAGCATTTGTCTTTTAGTACAAGTCCTCTGTGAAACATTTTTTGTCCTACAGGACCAAATTCAATAAAACTGTATTTGTCAAAAGTGATCAACAGAAAACTGAATCAAATTGACTTTGTTATAACTTTCTTATTTATGATCTATGTCAGTGGTTGATAGATAAATGTAGCATTTTTTGTGTATATAACAAAAGTGGTCGACATCTTAATATCCAAGATGGCCGGCCTAACCTATAAACTTTATGTAGCTTTTTAAGAAAGATATTTACTCTTTGAATTTTCTAACTCTATAATATAAATATAACTCTGAGGGCGGGTTGTACAAAACATGTTCACCAAAAAATATCAAGTATTTATTCAGTACAATACACTATATCTATATGAAAACCAGCCTGACGAGAATAATGTAGAAGATGTATTGAAAATAGCAGTTGCAAGTCAGGGGCAAGGACACCAGTAACATGTGCTCATATTTGTAGCATATTGTGGTATTTGGGATTCTGTAAGATTCAATACTCCAGCAGCTGTAAGTGTTCGAGTATCATTTTGATAATGAGTGCTTAACTTTTCTCTTCCACCACCCTGGAAAAATAGGTTTCAACTTTGCAAGTTATGAATTAGATCTAGTTTTAATAAGATAATAGAGTTATATTAATATTATAGAGTTAGATAATTCAAAAAATAAATGACCGATTTCAACAATCAAAACGTAGTAGTTTTTATTTTTTCCTGATATTATATTTTTTTAAAAGCTACAAGATAAGTCCTACATAAAGTTTATAGGTTAGGCCGGCCATCTTGGATATTAAGATGGCGAAGCCTTTTGTTATGTACTCAAAGAAAGCTGCATTCATCTATCAAACGAGCAATCAATCACTGACATAGATCAAGAATTAAGAAAGTTATAACAAAATCAATTTCATTCAGTTTTATGTAGATCACTTGGCAAATACAGTTTTACTAAATACGGTTCTGTAGGACAAAACTGTGTTGATAGGCAAATCTGAGATATTGCAATATTTCTTATTTAATCAAATTCTAGTAGGAAATAAAAAAATTATGGACTTGAGAAAAAAGTGTCATTGTTTATTTGTTACCTATACTAATTACGGCCCTCAGAGCTAAATCATCGGTCTTAGAGGATTTGGCCCATGAGAACATTTGATCAGAAACTCAATACTAATAACATATGTGAATTTCAGGCAAATCCCACTGTTGGCCATTTTCCTATGCTATTGTGCGGGGTCCTTTGTTTTCACTGTTGTTCGTCTCAGTACAAAATATAAGGTTTCAGGTAATTCCTCCACAATTTTGGGCTGGTCTGTTTCAGTGATGACCTGATAATATAAAATAATCCAAATACCTACTCAAAAAAATTCAGTAGCTCACTGACAAAATATTTTCAATCATTAGAAGAATATTTTAACATGACTTTTAGATCATATTGTGAGTTTATACAGGTGTGTATACTTGTTGACTTTCACATATTTCAATATTTAAAAAAAGTTTATTTACAGTTTAGGCCCAACATTTTGGTAGTGCTGTTTCAATTTGACTATACCTATATATTTTGTGATGTTTTGTTGAGAAATTAATTTTATTATTTCATTAATATTAATCGTATTATGACCAATTCGACGGTAGAGAAGTTCAGGTCTACCTAGTTCGTACACTGTAATTTCAAATTAATTCAATATTCAGTAGATATAAACAACAAATTTCAGAAGCGTACTCGGTAGCGTATATCACGACTAGGATAAAGCAAATTTTTCAACTTGAATGGCAACCGTCATCTATCCCATCGTAGCACACATCTTCGCACCGGCTCAAAGCCAAAGGATTTAATAGCTCATTGAAGACGCCACATGTTATTTAAACAAAGGGGAAGTGTCGGCTTATTGCACTCAGACCGTATATCTCTCAATCGAAGTTCTGAAAGAGGGAAGGAAGAACAGATTTCCCCACTTGACATTTTCCAGACTGCAACTAATTCACTTTTATGACTTCATTTGGTGGCGATATTAAATTTTGATAAATGTCGACTATAACGTCTCTAAGTGTGATCACTAATTGAATTTCTTTGAAACAGATAGTAGATATCTAGTGGACACGAATTTGAAGAATGTTCGTTTTCATAGTTTTAAGAACATTTCTTTACGAAGATTTATCGAGAAATGATTAATTCTCAAGATACAAGATGTTGAAAAACCAATATTTTTTTAAATTCTACACCCTGTATTTTTAATGTTCCAATGCACCTTTAAAGAAAAATAGTCATTTATTTTGGCGAGATCTATCAGGTAAATTTATCAATGACAAGACAAATCTACTTTCCATTCAATTTTACATTCGAATTGAACTCTCAGTATTATTTGTAGTTGAAAAAAAAAATCATTTTGAAGTTAAACTTGCATTGGAATTTTGTTACATCATCACTGCACAAATTATAATTACCAAGTATATACCTACCTAATTGGATAAAAATTTGAATTCGTAAAAAGCGTGCTGAATCTTTTCTCTGCAGTGCCGATTCACATATGCGTAGCGAGTCTTGGTAGAGAGGTTTCTATGGAAGAAGAATGGGTCATAATAGTTGATTTGAAAAAACCGAGAAAACTGCAGCAACAATTTTTTATAGAGCTGATATAGGTGAATATCTTCCAATACGAGACTTCAGATGGCTTGAGAAGTACGCTTAGAAAAGTTTCGACAGCTTCGAAAATGGGGACAAATCATCGAATATGTATTGGAAGTTGATTACTTGCGTGGTGATCATAGTACCTTTCTTTTGGCCCAGAAGTATTAATACACAAAGAAACTTGAAACAATGTTTGGAATATGGATTGGAACTGAAGAAGTTACATAGAGTTTTGAAATTTAAACAGTCAGCATGGTTAAATCAATACATATATTGATTTGAATATCAATATCCTGAATTTATCATGAACAAGATATTTGGAAAAACTATGAAGAACGTGGACAAAATGCAAAACAGAAAATTATATAGTCACTGGGAAAATATGCCAGGATCTGTAGAAGCTGAAGGATTCATAGCAAAACCTCATTTCAGGTCCTGTTCAGTATTCCATGACAATTCAGTAGTCGAAATAGAAAAAGAAGCAGTTACCAACGATAAGCCGCTTTACGTATAGTTTTCCATTTTAGATGTTTCTCAGTATTTTGTAATTTCAAAATTTGTAAGTTATAATATTATGTATTGTGTTGAAAAAGGACCAATATACCAATGCAGAAACGGCAGACATTCATTTCGACTCCGGAATGGCTCACGGTAATGCACAAGCTGCAAGAAGAATGTATCGACAGCAATTTCCTCAACGGGTGGTTCCATATGTCCAAACTTACATTTATTTTCACGTAAGACGTTGTGAAACTGGAAGGAAAATTGCTCATGAATTGAATTTTAAAATCTCAACAACTCTATCTATTTTTGCGTTTGGCTGCAAAATAAATCATTTAAAAGCTCGGATTTCTTCAGCCCTGTGCTCTTCACAGATGAATCTTCTTTTTCTCGAGACGCCATAATCAACTTCCACAACAACCAAATGCTATCATAGGAAATAAATTTGAAGATGAATTTTCCCCAAATACTTGGGTCGGAACTATCAGTGATCAACATATTGGACCTCGCAATCTTACATTCTTCCACAAATGATCAATGGCGAAGGGTACAGAAGATTTTTTGAGCACAAGTATCCTGAACATTCAGAAGAAGTGGGGAGTCAAAACATAAAAAAATACCCCACGATACCAGTTCAGGGTTAAAAAGCAGCCTTTTCAGCTGAAAACGGACATTACGAATTTAATCGAATGCCTTTTGGTTTTAAAAACACCCCAGCTACTTTTCAAAGAGTAATGCACAATATTTTAAGGGGATTACAAAACGAATCTTATACTAAAGTACTATTCTTGTGTAATTATATTGTATTTGTATTGTAATCTATGAGTATAGGTACCTTATCAGTGTATTGTATGTTATATAACTTTAATTAGTTTTAGCCTTGTCTTGTCCAATAGCCATTTTCATGTGCTCATTTTTTATGGATTACATTTCCTATGTATCTATCTATCTACCAGGACGATATAGTAATATCAAACACATTACAAGACTACCGAAAATGATTACAAAACGATTTTGAAAGATTAAGAGAAGCTAATTTTAGTGTTCAATTAGACAAATCAGAATTTTTAAGAAAAGAGACAAATTATTTAGGACATGTTATAACACCCGAAAGAGTAAAACCGAAACCAGATAAAATTGGAGCAATAAAAATATTGTCAATACCAAAAGAAACTAAAAGTTTCTAAGGACTTGTAGGATATTATAGAAAATTTATTAAAGACGTTGCAAAAATAGCCAAACTACTAACCTTATGTTTGAAGAAAGATACGAAAGTTTTCTATTATATATAAATGATCTAGCTATAATTCGCATACAAGGAAAATACACCCTTTTTGCAGACGACACCACTATCCTATGGCATAGAAGAGACGTAAATCACTTGAAGGAAACAATTACTTTCGATTCAATTACAATTGAGCAATAGTGTGACTCCAATTTCTTATGTTTCATATTTAAATGAAACAAATATAGTCACTTTCAAACTTAATTTTGATAATTTGTACTTGAAAAACCAGATTGTGGCGAATAAACCACATAGTATAAATAAAAGTTTCTTGGTCTATTTATGGACATGTTAAAATTTATTGAGCATGTAACGACCCTGAGTAAAAAGTTAGCATCTGGCTGCTTTGCCATCAAAACAGTCTCAAGAGAATTGAATTTAGCCTGAGCTAAGATGGTTTACTTTTCCTTAGTTGAGTCCCACTTAAGGTATGGTATTGCCTTCTGAGGACTATGCAGTGATCAACGTTCTTATTCTAAACAGATCCAACTAAAGAAACGAGCATCCTGAATCAATTTTGAGCTCATGAAGTTCACCCCCAGAAGCCTCCAAATTAATGCCCTAACCCAAGTCACTTCCATTTTCACCGACATTGTGACGTTGTATCAGATACATTGTTTTCTATTGTTGATAATAGCTTCTGATCACTTAAGGCCATTCTTATAGCATTGTCAATCAATGGTCCTGTCAAAATAACAAAAATGTATTTTTTAATGATTTAAAGTGAGGTTATGTCTACCACATATGCAATGCCACTAACTCACACTGTACTCAATTCATCACACTCATTCATTCTGAATCGAGTACGTAAAACACTCATTGTAAACACACAGTATTTTTTTCAATGAATAAATTCCACACTAAGAAGTTCAAAAATGGCATACACCAAACTGGTGATCCAGGTGATAGGATTCTTCCATTCTCGTTAGCTGAAATTTTCCGAAATAACTATCCGATACATGACGGAAAAAATTACTGTTGGCAACTAAAATAACATCTTATAAAACCATATCAACAAGAATCGCATAAAACAGTGAGCTGTATATAAAAAAAAAATCAAGAAAATTGTGTACCAAAGGGTACCGAAAGGGTTAAAATGACAAACTCTGTAATGATTCTCCAACTCTGTATGGTGAACCACTGTAGCAGATCAAAATGAATGTTTAACTGTGCATTTCAGAAATTTCTGAATTACCCAATGCACATTGTTGGGATTTCAACATCGAAGTTATCTGAAATCTTCTTCTACGCTTAGTTGGAAACTGTAATTAAAATGCTGAACATGATAGGAATGAGGCAAAAAGCTGGTTTACGAGAAATAAAAACAAACTAAATAAAAATAAAACTCACATTTGATTGTTTCTTCAAATCCTCTTCATCAAAAAGTGCAGAATATTTCACTATTGGGTATTAAAATTGGTGATAAATTAAATTGGTCTAGCCATGTAGAATAAGTATAAGCACATACGCAAGTTACCTATTGTTCTACTTATATTGAGGCAACTTGAACCTGTTACTAACATGAATTCACTCATATTCACATACTTTTCTCTTTTTCACTCTAAAACTGAAATACTCGAGAAACCATTGGCAGGCCGTTAGGGTGGGTGCGAATGGCTGGTATGGACGTGAAATTGTATTAGAAAAAAGGTATTCCTAACGGTATGCCAATGGTTTTTCAAGTATTTTACTTCTATTATTCCATTACAAAACACACGGCAGCCTGATTGGAATAGTATCGAAACACATAAATTTTCGAGAATATTATTATTTAATATGAATAACCTACGACGACACTTTGACTCATGCATTATTATCATGAGGATATACGGACAATACTGTCCTCCAAAAGGCATACTGATTAAAATCGTGTCCCAAAATCTGTCACTATCCCTCATTCTCTAACTCCAATAATGCTGCAATAAGGGTTTTAAACCACAGAAAATGGCAAGAATTTTGGCAAGTCTTGGTAATAGAGATCATTGTTAACGCCCCTTTATCAAACGAAGTATAATGCTACTTCCTACTCGTCTTTTGATATCAGCAATGATTCTATGATTTATAAAATTGCGAAAGAGTAATACTCAGATCAAAAAATAAGTATATACTGGTGTTTCACACTTGTTGGTCATCATCTGTAGGGTGTTGCCAAGAGCAAGGATGTGCCAGGCTTGCATACCAGACAGAAAAAAAGGATGCCAACAAAGGGAAACTAACAGCATATTTGTGCCTTCAGTCTTCGTGCCAATTTCACCACGGAGGCGGTCCTAGCTACAAATGTGACAATCCCACTCGTATAAATATAAATGAAAATAAGAAACCACAGAAGGATCTTACAAAACGGAAAAGTAACTTAATGGAAGTAACCCTCAGAAAAATGAGTTTTTCTACGTGGAACATTGAATCATGATCAAGAGTGGATATTGTGATTTTCTATTGTAATTGAGAATTTTGGAAAAAAATTTTGCATATTTTCCAAAGAAAATATTTCAAACTCTTTTCTCAATTCAAATCAAATGGACATATGATATGAATGATGAATGTTTCTGAATATTCTCTGATTGGAACACTTCCAATTGAAGTGCAAAGAACCGTATATTGGAGCCAAATTACAATTTACTTCTGACTAGTGAGTGTTCAATGAAGTAATTTGAGATTATGCATTTTGATAAAATTAGACGTCTGCTTGATTGCGAACCCCGAAATACTGTTAGCAGTTTTTCGTTTTTCTTCAATGTATAGGATCTGATTGATTGTTACATTCGGGTTAACTTTAGGAACTCGCAATGAGCAAATCACAAATGTTAAATTAGGGAATCAAACAGACATATTGTCATTTCTGCACCAAAACATTAGATGTTTGAATAATAAAGTTTTGCAACTTGATGTGATTTTTGAGAAGGATTATGTCTGTGATATTCTCCTCATCTCAGAACATTGGCAAAATTATGACCAGATAGACGCGTTAAAATTAAGAAAATTTTGTTTGTGTGCCAGTTATTGTAGAAAAAATATATCCCGTGGAGGGGTAGCTGTCTATAAGCATGATGAATGTCTCTTAAGCTATACCCAACTGAATCTAGATAAGTACTGCGTTGAACATGTTTTTGAATGCTGTGGAATTAGATTGACTAAGACAAAGACTGTTGTTGTGTGTATATACAGACCTCCTGATGGTGATTTTGATATTTTTCTGGTGTCACTTGATGGTCTTCTATCTGAAATTTGTACAGGAAGTGTTGATGTTATTGTTGGAGGTGACTTCAATATAAATTTCAATTCAGAAACTAGAAACCTACATAGTCTCCTAGACATATTAGAATGTTATAACATGCATAAGACGATAACCAGCCCGACTAGGGTCACTAACGAATCTATTACTTGTATCGACAATTTTCTGGTTGTCAAGAATTCTCAGTACATTGCGAAAACTATGGATTTATGTCTATCAGATCACAATGCACAATACTCAGGCCAATAATGCTTGCGAGCTTCCTAAAAATGACTACCAATTTAAGAGAGATTTTTCAGTAGAAAATATAACAAATTTTAAACTGTTTCTACAAAATGAGGATTGGAATGAAGTTACCAGAGAAAATGAACCAAACATAGCCTATGATACTTTTCAAAGGATACTCATGTATTACCTAGAAATATCATTTCCTATAAGACGAACAAGACTTAGCCTTTCAGGCAATAATTATCATGTATCACCGAAAATCACTGAGTTGAAAAATCAGGACAGTTTTTATAATGAACTAGCTAAAGTTAATGCTGACTATAAAGAGAGGAGTAGAGTTTTAACAAAAATATATAGAGAAACACTAAAATAAAACAGAAAGTGCTGGATAGATAACAAAATAGTTAATTCTCACAATAAATCTAAAACTACTTTGCAACTGATAAATCAAATTCAGAAAAAAACAAAAGAAAAAACCGATTGTACTATCACTGAAAACGGTATGTATCTTACTATGATGGATATGGTAAATAAGTTTAATGAATATTTCTCTCTAATTCCAGGTGACAAACATGATCTTGACTATGAGCAAAATGGAATTAGTATGTCCCCCAATTCTATCTTTATTTTTCCAGTCACAGAACAGGAAGTAGTGAACATTGTTAATCGGCTAAAAAACTCATACTCAAGTGGTCATGACCTCATTTCAAACAACCTTCTTAAAAAATGTAGCACGGAACTAAGTTGTCCTCTAGCCTATTTGATGAATCTATCGACTCAACAGGGAGTCTTTCCAGACAAATTAAAATTAGCATTGGTTAATCCAATTTTCAAACGAAATGATCCGAGCCTAATTGAAAATTATAGAGAAATAAGTATTCTCTCAAGTATTGGTAAACTCTATGAGATGAATATAAAAGATCAATTAATCTCTTTTCTGATGAAAAATAATCTATTGTCCGCAAATCAACATGGTTTCATGGCAAATAAAAGTACTGAGACAGCACTGTATGACTTTCATGAAGACATAATAATGGCTCTTGATGCAAAAGTACTGATCTGTGGACTATTTATAGATTTTTCGCGTGGTTTTGATATGGTAAATCATGAACTTCTCATTTGCAAAATGAATAGATATGGTATTAGAGGTAGAGCCCTCGAACTAATGAAATCTTATTTGTCAAACAGACCTCAATGTGTGAGAATAAATAATGTCCAAAGCAAACAAGAGATGATAAAACAAGGAGTACCGCAGGGACCAATATTAGGGCCTCTTTTTTTCCTCATTTATGCCAATAACCTGATTTTAATGCTACATAACTTACATTTTGCCCAAGTAGTATCATATGCAGATGATACGAATATTCTTATAAAGGTCCCTGAATCGCGTGAACAACTTTTAGAAATGACGGTAATGGTATACACTAAAGTAGGTGAGTGGTCTAAAAAGAACAGCCTAAAACTGAATACGCAAAAAACAACTGTAATGAAATTTAATCTCCGTGGAAAACTAGACAATTTCATTATTTTCAGTGAAGATGAAAGGAGAGTAGATCCATCTGAGACAACTAAGTTGCTAGGAATAATCTTGGACTATAAAGTCACTTGGGAACCCCATATTGTTTCACATTCAGAAGTAGTCCCTCGAAAGAGAACTACCTACCTGAGAGCTTTGTGTGTTTAAGTGCAGTGTATGTGCCTTTCCTACCGGCGAGACGATAGCGGTCACTGAGGCTTAATTACCCGCTTGGGTGCGGTCGACCTTTTGTTGTAGGTAAGCCAGACTTTTAGTTTCATTGTGGCTTTTATGCCGAATTTATTCATTTTCTGAGTTGTTCATAATATTCGACGAAAGGATTGTACTTGCTTCAACGTTTTCTTCGATTTAACCTCATGGAGGAGAGGTTATCTGAGGTGAAAGCGGGTGGTCCCCCAGCGATTCGGGATTTTCTTATGGAAATCCTGAAGTACCTGGGCACGACACCCTCCGAAGTATTTTCTAGCACAGAAAATGCGACTCTTCCAGAAAGGAAGAGGAAAAAAGCCCGAGGTCAGGTAATTCAGCCGAATGCCGGACCGGGTAATCAAATTGCGACGACGAATGTAGACGACAGTAAAACTTTCCCTGCCATCCCTAAGGAATTCGACATGTACGAAGACGATGCCTCCGATCAGGAAAGCATCGTCAACGACATGGATACAGGAAGCCACGAACGTGAGGCCGAGGAGGAAACTCCCACTCATGTTCTTTCTAAACCCGCGAAACACTTGCCACTACCCCCGATTTTACAAAACCTGCTCGATAAGACCAATAGGCAACAGCAGAGTTTGCCCGGACCGAGCCAACTGGACTCGATCCCGACTCAAGGCGAGGAACAACAACCCCAAGTTCCTAAAGCCAAACGCGCCACCATTCCCCCTATTACTATTCGTAAGAAAGAAATATGGGTGAAACTTAACAATGAGCTGATGAAAAAATCTCTGAATTTTTCAAAAGCGAAAAATGTGGCAGATGGTATTAAAATCCATCCTACCACCATCGAGGATTATCGGAAGATTTCCAAGTTGCTGGTGGAGGAAAATATTCCCCACCATACATACTCCTTCCCTGAGGACAAACCCCTCAGAGTAGTGCTCAGAGGTGTCCCCGAATTTATAAAATCGGAGGACGTGAAAGACGACCTGACCAATCAGGGTTTCCACCCTGAATCAGTCACTCGTATGCATGGGACTAACAAAAAACCCATGCCGTTAGTTTTGGTACTTCTACCTAAAACTGAAAAACATATCTACCAGATCACAGGGGTACTGAATCTGGTAGTAAAAACCGAGCCTCAGAGACCGAGAGCAACTATAGGCCAATGCCATAGATGCCAGAAGTTCGGCCACTCGCAAAGGAATTGCCATGCAATTCCTGTGTGCGTTAAATGCGCGGGAAAACATCTCACTCCCGAATGCAAAGTCCCTAAGACCCAGGCAGCGAAGTGTGCGAACTGTGGGGACGCACACACGTCAAGCTACCGAGGCTGCCCTCACTACCCAAAACTGAGAAGTGCTCCTGCCACTTCCGGTGCGGGTAGGGGCCCCCCTCGGTCAACCACCCAAGCCAGACCAGCAGGCTCGGCTAACGTCCGACCCGGCCTATCCTATGCAGGCACACTTAACGCGAGCCCAAAAGACAAGTCCCCCCTAGGGTCCTTGGCAGCAGCTCTGTTATCTCTAACAGAGCTACTTAAGCAAAACCCTCTTCTAGAAGGTCTGATTTCATTAAACACCAACGCGACCTCGGCTCTAGTTAATGTATAGACAAATGCAAAGACTGTCAACCTCACTGAAGATTATTTTCTGGAATTGCGACGGTTTCTTAAATAAGAAACAGGAGTTTGAGACGTTTCTTGTGGAAGGTAACTACGATGTAGCCCTTCTCCAGGAAACCCACTTAAACAACGAGCCGTTAACTGTAGCCAACTACAGGATTTATAGAAAAGACCGTCTTGGGAGACGAGGTGGCGGAGTAGCCATAATGGTGAAACGATCGCTGAAATCCTCCCAATTCGGAATTAGTGAGGACGACACCCATGGCACAGAGGTCGTGGGAGCACACGTTGAGACAAGCAGGGGATTATTCAGAATAATTTCTGCCTATAATCCCCCGAATATCTTGCTACAAGAAGACACCCTGAACGTGCTGCTCATGGAGTCAGACCTTCCTACGATCGTCGCGGGAGACCTAAACGCGAAAAACCTGCAATGGAGTCTATCCAGAGCCAACCCCAGCGGAACGAGACTATGGCGTCATTGCGAAGCAAATGACTACCAAATCGTTGCACCAGCCGAACCCACGCACTACGGTGCAGGGGGTGCACCAACCGTCCTGGACATAGCGTTAATTAGAAACGTCCCATGGAATTGGGACGTTTCGAACCTAACAGAGTTATCATCAGATCACAACCCAGTAGTACTAATGCTGGGTGAGGATCCGATACCCCAGGACGGCTCCCTGAAGAGGACGACGGACTGGGACGCGTTTCAGGAAATTCTGACAGGACACAATGGTATCCCCGCCAGAATAGGAAATCCGGCTGAGTTAGACGAAGCAGTGGCACATTTTGAGCGCATCTTGAAAACCGCACACGACGCAGCATCCACCTTGGAACAGGGACCTGTGAGGTTCTATAACGAATTCCCTAATAGGATTAAAAACCTTATTAGGGAACGAAACCGTCTTCGACGTGTATACCAAAGGACCCTGTTCCCAGGTGATAAAATCAGAGCCAGCCATAAGGCAAATCAAGTAAAACGTGAGATAAACGATTATAGAAATGAAAAGTGGGCCGAAACCCTCGAAGGACTGGAACCCGGAGACAATGAGCTTTGGCGAATTGTTAAAGGGCGAAAGAACAAGAGGGTGGCACTCCCACCTATTCACGGTGCGCGTGGAATGTGCTACTCGACAGACGACAAAGCGACGGCCTTCGCGGATACCATGGAGCGCCAGTTTGAGCTAAATGAGGATAGGAGAGATGACGATGACCGAGACGCCCTGTTAGAAGACAGGGCCAGAGCTCTACTTGAGGAGATCGACGAAGATGACATTCGTCCTGCCACTGAGGAGGAACTCAGAGCGCACATCAAATGTCTCAACGTGAGAAAGGCACCCGGGGCTGACGCAATATCTAACAAGATATTGAAGAAGCTCCCGGAATGTCAAGTTCTCGCGTTGTTGAACATCATCAACACCTCACTGCGATTGAGGCATTTTCCAAAGAGGTGGAAACATGCCATTGTAGTCATGATCCGAAAGCAGGGTCAAAATCCGACATTTCCCCAAAACTATAGACCAATCAGTCTACTTAGCTCAGCTGGCAAGCTCGCCGAAAAAATCGTCCTGGAAAGGATGACGGAAGACATCGAAGACAGGAACATCCTACCCAACGAACAGTTCGGGTTCAGGAGAAACCATTCCACCGAGTTGCAAGCACTGAGGTTGGTAGAGGAGGCCATCTCAGAGCTCAACAGGAGCAAGTGTGCACACCTGCTGCTCTTAGATGTATCAAAGGCCTTTGACCGTGTCTGGCACGAAGGCCTTATATACGAAATGGACCATCTGGGATTCCCCAGAGGTCTGGTGAAGTGGATAGGTTCCTTCCTGGCGGATAGAACTTTCCAGGTACGAGTCGAAGGATCTCTCTCAGAAACGAGAGAAATCCAAGCAGGCGTCCCCCAAGGGGCCGTGCTCTCCCCCACTCTGTACTCAGTGTACACGAGTGACATACCCCGAACGGAACGTGTCAGAATTTCCCTGTACGCCGACGACACAGCCCTACTAGCGAGCTCTATGAATCACCGACAAGGGGTTGTCTATCTGCAAAATGCAGTAAACAACCTCGAGAGGTGGTTCCTCGACTGGAAAATTCGGGTAAACCCGGATAAAACCCAGTTGATAGCCCTAGGGAGGAAAAGACCCCCCAACGATTTGGTAACCATCTCTGGAAGAGAGATAGAATGGAGGAATCAGGCTAAGTACCTAGGTCTAGTAATAGACCGTAGGCTTACCTGGGGCCCCCACGTCAACGAGATCAAAAGGAAACTGGCTTCTAGGATGAACGTACTCTACCCGCTCCTAAACAGGAGGAGTAAACTCAACCTAAAGAACAAAGTTCTCCTTTATAACACTATGATCAAATCCGTCATAATGTACGCCTCAGCAGCGTGGGGGCACTTAGCCCCCACAAACCTGAATATTCTGGAGCGGGTCCAGAATAAATATCTCAGGATGATAGTGAACGCACCCTGGTACGTTCGAAACGCCCAAATCAGGAACGACCTGAAGATCCCTACCATCAAGGAAAACATCCAGAGTCGGAACGCGAAGGTCCTAGAGGCCGCCGAATCGCACGACAACCCCCTCATACGAGCCGCGGTAGATTACCCGGCAGACGCCCCCACCAAGTTCAAACGTCCCAGAATGTCCCTGTAGACCAAAGAGTCGAACAAAAACCCTGAAAACAACGAATCTCAAGGAGATTCTAGCTCACACCCAGCGAAAAAGGGGTGAATCCCTGTGAGTGACACCTTAACCCTAAGGCATGTCTTACCCCCCAATTACCCCTGAGTTTACTCCAGCCCAAGTTGGCACGAGTCATAAGAGTAAGAGGCTTAAGCGCCTAATCTCGAACATAGTTACCACGACCCACAGAGATATTGTTTCACTTTGTAGTAAACTACGGAAAAATTGTTATGCTTTGATATTTCTTTCGAGTCACTGTCACTCTGGAGTACTGTTAACTCTTTACTATGCAAATATATACTGTCACCTGAGATATGGCATACTGAACTGGGTTTTATCTACTGGTTTCAATAGATTATTTGTTCTTCAAAAATTCGCAGTGAGGACTATTGCTGGTTTGAGGTGGAAAGATTCATGTAGAAATGCTTTCAAAGTGTTTCATATACTAACACTCATAAATGTATATATCTATGAATTGTGCATATATGTTTACAAAAATCATGATAAATTTAAGAGTAATCCTCAATCTACCTATAACACAAGAAATGGGAGTATTCTTGTACCAGATGCACATCGTACAACATCATATCAGAAGTCGCATCTTTTTATGGGTTGTAAGGTGTATAATAAGATTGACAAGTATATTAAGGAAGCCTCCAATATACACATTTTCAAGTCTCGGTTGAAGAAACACCTTATTGATAAAACGTTTTACACTCTTGATGAGTTTTTTATATAATATTCTATATGTTGAATGTATTTTATTTTTATTGGAAATTACTGTATTTTTTGTATTTTCCTTCGTGTACGTTTCAGGATTATCTTTTTTGGAAAGTATTGTATTGTGCATTTCTGTTTTCTTTTATCTATACTTTATGATGACGTTTTCTTTGTTACATATCCATTGTGTAATGTCCTTATACTCCGTGTATGTTGAACAAAGAAATAAATTTATTATTATTATTATAGAAAATCGCAATCAGGTGGAACCTAGCAAATGGAATGTGAGAGAGAGAGAGAGAGAATTTCGCATAGTTCCAGCACACAGTGATCTCCAATACTACGCAATAGGAGAACGCATGCGATTTATAACATCGGTCGATTTCGGATGCACTTTGAGGTTAGAGTAACTTCCAGTGACATTTTCAACTCATTTCCCACCTCTCAGGTAAATACCTAAATAAGGAAAATTGTAGATATTGAACTCTACTTCCAAATGCCGTTTACAGAATTTGAATAAGATGATGTTCCTCAAATCGGCGAATTTTGAAAGATTCGCTTAAATTGTTTATAACGCGAAATGCCGTTTACAGAATTTGAATAAGATGATGTTCCTCAAATCGGCGAATTTTGAAAGATTCGCTTAAATTGTTTATAACGCGAAATCTGGGTCTCATTCGATTCGGAATGACCTCTAGAAACTTTTTGAAAAATTTGAAAGTGCGCCGGCAAAAATTGCAAGAGTTATATTTAGTAAAAATAGGGGAGGTTTAGTTTTTTGCAAATATCTCGGAAACTATTAAAGATATCCAAAAGTTAGAGGAATATCCTAAAAGAGAAGGAAATTTCCCACCACCCGGAACTCTACCAACAATATTTAGAATTTTAATTTGTAGGCGAAAATAGCGGTAAAAGCGGGTGATGCGAGTCCCGCGTACGCTGACTGATACGGAGCCTTGAACAATAAAAATAATTTTAACCCATTAAATATCAATATTAAGAAATAAAAAAATTTACTCACCTTTTAGACACTTGAGTAAACGAAAATATGTGGAAATTTTTTTTTCCCGTAATTATTAAATTTTATTTTTTCAATATTCCAATTTGTTAGAATTTTAATTATTTGAAGTTACGTAAAAATTATTGTTTTAATAAATATTATAAACAAATGCATTGTTCATGAGAAATTTTAATTTTTGTTTTTGGAATTACAATCAGCAATAAATGTTATGATCTCAAAGAACAAAATCACTTCTTAAAAAAAATGGTATTGCTTAAAAACGCATTTGTTGATAAACAATTTTTTTTGATACCAAATATTAATATTAAGGAACCATTTTTTCAACACTTCAATCCGTCTATTGTTGAACGGAAGATGAAAAACACTTGAAATGACTTTGTCCAATCTTCAATAGTTCATGAGTGGTTGAAGAATTGAACCGATAAAATTATTTTTTATAATATCTAAATAAATAATTTCAAACAATTTGAAAAATAATAGAGAATGAAGAGCATCAATAAAAAGCTCAATTTGTTGATTATTTGAAGAAGATCAAAAAAGACTTGAAGTCTTTTTGTCCTATCTCGACTGGTTAATGAGATTTATAAGTATGAAAGACGTAAAAAACAGAATTTAGAAGTATTTTTATGAATAATAGCTAAAAAAGTTGTGAAGAAATAGGGTTAGAGCTTTTGTTCAAAAGCTACTTTGCTCATTATTGGAAGGAAAACAAAAAAGACCTGAAGTGTCTTTGTCCTATTTCAAATAGTTAACACGTTTTTCAAGTATGAAATTCGTAAAAATTAGATTTTGGGTTTTTTTCAGGGTTCGAAAATATCATGATATTTATATAAATATCATATCATATGATATAGGTATATTCGATATATATCGGATATATATCCGATATATATCATATTTGAAATTTTATTATTTCATCAAAAAACATCATTGTTTCTAGCGCAAACTATTGTTTAACACAAATACATTAACAAAAACCTATATTCTAAACAACAAAACGGTTTATTCTAACTCTAATTAAAAAGAAAAAACTAAAAACAAATAGAATTAAAATTTTAAATAACATTATTAACATTATTATGTCAACATTGATATTGGTATATCCTCATCAGATGAAATATTAATATCAATATCATTCCTATTATTGACAATTACGTCAGAATCTTCAGATATTGCTGGTTTCCATGCCCAGTCAAGGTTGGTTTTCTTTTTATCTATATTTTGATTCATACACTTGAACATAAAAACCAGACTACTGGCTTTTTGGTTTCCCAAGCGATTCCGTAAATCCGATTGAACCAAACCGAAAGAAGAAAAGGACCTTTCAAGATATTTTCGGATGTTTGGAATGATGGAAAACATTTTTAATTTAATGAATAAAATTATCGAATATATCAGATATATATCAAGTAATAAATATCATGATATATATCGTGATATATATCATGATATTATATCACTGGATATATATCCTCCGAACCCTGGTTTTTTTATAAACAATTGCTAAAAAAGTTGATAAATGATAGGAGTACAGCTTTGGCTAAAAGCTGTATTCCTATCCTAAATAGACCTGGGGTGGGATTACGTGAGCCATATAATTCTATAGTCGACAGTTATGTCTCTGTCTCTCCTGTGAATTCAACCATAATGACATCTCACTTTTTCGATGAAAAGTAGAATTCTGTTGCTCACGGAATCCCACCCCTGAAGTGTCTTTGTGCTATCTTCATTTGTTTATGAGTTATTTTGATAACAATGATTGAAAGCTACGACGAGGAAACGCCAAACGTAAAAATAGAGAAATATTTAAAATTATGTAGGAAAAAAAACAGTTTTTTTGACGCAACAAATGACAGATTGTATAGCGAAAATTCATTCGTTTATAACAAATTGTTTATTAAATAAACGAAGAAAATATAAATGAATATTTTTTTAGAATAGCGAAGAGCAATGGAAATTATGATTTAAAAAAAAATGGTTTTTTAATATTAATATTTGGTAGCAAAAAAAATCGTTAATCAACAAATGCGTTATTATACAATGATTTTTTTTGTTTTTTTTTTTAAATATCATAATATTTATTGCTGATTGAAATTCCTAAAACAAAAATTCACATATCTTATAAACAATGCATTTGTTTATAACAATTATTTAAACAATCAAGAAATTTGAAATATCGTTTTTATGTAAGACTATGAAGCAGCATAACTCAGAATGTTTTAAGGTTATAGAGTATGTCCTAGAAATATTTCCTAAATAGAAAAATGTTTACTGGGAACCGGTAAAACTAATTAATTATTTACTTCCGTCTTTCACTTCAGAATTTGGTAACATTCCTGCTGATTATATCAAATTTCGGCACTCCGCAATTTACAAGTACACATTAAATCGGTGAGGCAATCAACCGCCAGTCGACTCCGGTAGCCCCTCAAAGGCCCACCACTGGCGTCAAACTTTACTCAGTCTCAAATTGCATCAATTTCGGATCAATATCCGAATAGCGTCCCAGCAGAAGGTTGGAGGATGACACGTTTATCTTCGTAATGGCATATTGAGTGGAGCGACTGATTCGGGAGACTCACCAAATGGCATTTTCCTTCTACACGCTTACAATATTATGTTAGTCAAACTCGGATTTTATAAAAGCGAAAATTTGTACAACACTATCCGGCGTCAGACGAATGCGAATGCTCGCCTATATTGGAGTATATTTTCTGTAGGATGGAAAGGTTTCCTTGACGGTTTATTGCTTCTTGAGTACCTGGTGATTTGAATTTTCTCTTTGGCCTCGTTTGGAATGAGTGCCAAGAAATTGTTTCTGCAATATTCAGCAGTTTCAAAGGAGAGTTATATAACTAAAATTCATATAAAATAGTGACTTTTATTTTTGTTGTGGAAGAGACCCTGGTTGTATGCACAATAAGAATGTCGTTTCATTTTGTGAAAGTAAAGGAATTCTGAATGAATAAAGCGCACCTTACAAACAGAATTTTAGCATTATCGGTATTTTCCAAGAATTAAAAATACTTTCTTCATAAACCTTAGGAAAGCTATTAGACTGGTGTCAGTGGTTCCTATAATTTTTGTTAAAAAAGAAAAAAGTAACAGACAAGGACCAGATGGAAAATGTTCTTGAGGTTCCAACTTTGAGGAAAAAAATGTTTTTGTGATATTTTCGGCAAAATGTGTCTTACTAGCGGAAAATGATCGATGAAAATGTTGGAGATAATGAAAAAACAAAAACCTTTGTATTCTACACTTTTTGACATACCCTCAAATAAACCGTCAAAATAAAAGAAAACCGAACGAAAACTTGATCTCACAACTGCAACCAGGGGTATTTATAGCCTTTAACTCTCGATTTCATGTTGGATATTAATTTCATAACCGAGTCTCTTCCCGATATTGATATCATTGGTGAGAAAATGTTCTTTTAAAATAAATTCTTTTGTCTATTTTATTAATGTCTTCATACCACCAAATGCTTCTATAATAATGTCTTCGAAGCCATATACAGTCTTCAATGCTTTCTGAACTGAACTGAATAAAGGTTAAAAATGAACTATAAATATCAGTTATAGATGAAATTTTAAACGTTAGTGTAGAATCTAGAAATAAATATAGACTAAAAAAAGAAAATGAGAACAGCCTATATGCCGCTTTGAAACTACTTTATCCTCATCGAGCTGAAATGAACATTGAAACTAAAAAAATGTTGAACGACTCAAGGGTTTCATCTAACTTCAACCATTGCGACACAGTGTATGCATTTCTCCATAAAGTAATAGCAGATCGTATTCGAAAAATCCAGAACTCTTGTCTGCGCCTAATCCATGGTCTGGAAAGGAGAAATAGGATACCTACCTCATAAACTGAAAGAAATGGGCTGGCTCAACATGGTCAACCGACACAAATTTTGTTCTCGTATTTTTTATAAAATTCTCAAGTCTGAAAGTCCAGAATGGCTATACAGGAGAGTAACATATAGGATTGATGTTGACAATTTGAATTTAAGAAGGAGGAATTTGATTGATATTCCCAAACATAATAAAGGAATGTACGAATACGAATACCCCCTGATTCTCAGAACCAGGGAAAACGAAAGTTAAAAATATTTTCCAAAAATTGTTTAGGAATAAAACTATTTCAGAAAATATTTTTCCAAAAAAAAATTGTCAGAGACAAAATTTGAACTCAGAGCTCCAGGGTGGATACCCACGACACTGTCAACGAACCCACCAGGCGTTACATGAATATATTTGTAGACTGGGTATTCAACTGAAGTAATGTTTTTACGTACCTTGATTCCCTGATATCTAAAAAATGGTCGCCTGGTCAAGCTAGTAGGTAGGCATGCGATCATAGTATATAGTAGAACTACTCAATCGTACACATTTCGATCGTTTAAAAATAAGTGACGTCTGTCGGTCCTTAGTCCAATAGAATTGTGACTATGTATAGGATAAAGTGGTGTTGGCAATTATTTGCCAACATTCTCATTGTCCTTTTCTGTGATCTGAGGAACCTCATTGCATTATTGGAGTTAACCGAAGAAGAATGCTGTAGAATATGACAGACTAAAAGAGAGAGTTACAGGCTTGAGTTTCCTCAGTATAAATAGGACACTATATAACTTGCTAAGCACATATTCAATGAATCAATCAATCAAAATCATTATTGCTTCTAGAGATTACAATATCATATAAGCATTTTGCAAGGCTAGACCAATCCAATCGATCATCAATAATAATACGAAATAGTTATATTCTGTCTCAATTGATAATGAGGATTTGAAGAAACATTAAAATTTTGAATTTTTCGTTTTATTTAGATTGAATTTACTTCACGGGCGAAGAATCCAAATTAACTTGATGTTGAAATCAATACACTGATGCATCATGTACGTGCAATTTAGAAAAGTCCGGTGTATGTTTCTGCACAGTTAAACGTTTAGTTTGATCTACTTTTCCCATTTGTTCCCAAGGTATATTTTCTTCGAAAAATTCGACAAACCTTATTTATTTTGGGTTAAAGGTGACACCAAAAGTCATTTATAAGTTAGTTACAATGGACATGAAAAAAAAGTACTATTTTGAAATCCTGGAAGGGGTGAAAACTACAACCTCAGATCATAACTATATCTCAGTACCATTGTTTAAATAGAAATATAGTTAGTCAATTCCTGTGGAAAAGGTATAGGACACAAACGCTAGTGTCATCTAGCGTGATTAGTTACAAACATGAATATTTGACGTCATTTTAATGCAGGTTTCTTCAAAAAACCCTGATTTTAATGCTTTTCCATTGTTTTAATCAAGTTACGACATGACTTGGATGCGAGCTCACTATCGCCATCTACATGTCGCATCCATTTTGATCCAATTATAATCCCATAAGGTTGACTAACTATCTTCTATATAAACAATGCCAGTACTTACACAGGTGAACATGATGATATTTATATTGAAAAACATGAAGATTATCGGTTACTGTGGAATTGTATGAAGCATTATTTCTCAATGCACAACGTTTTTACATTTTCTACAATTCCAAAGTGATCTCATATGGCATTGGCTGCAACGTAACTGCTTTTCAATTTTTCCCGAAAACTAGCCACCTTCATTCTGTATAGTACTGCTTTAAACAGAAGCTGATGGCCTTGTTTTCGAATAAGATGCTTTTGTGAAGCACCTGAGGTAATGGTGTGTTGGTACGAATGAATACTAGCAGATCAACCGTCTTTTCATTGTCAAGAAATCTCTACATCGAAGAATCTCTCGAATGTTTCTCCTGGAGTTCTATCATGTATGCGCCCAAATCATTCAGACGATCAATATAACCGTGAGTCTCGTTCACTTCAAGATTTATAATTTCCTCAGTCCGTATTGGTTCAGGTTCCTTCAGTTTGCTCGTCTTTTTTGTGAGTTTGTGAAAGTCTGATTTGATTGTGCTACAAACTCTGACAATGGGGTATTATCATCATCACTGTCATAATGGACCTCAACTTCCCCACTTCGTTGATGTCTTCTTCTTCAGTTTGTGTGCCAACATAACATATTTACATTTTCACGGCTTGTACTTAAAACGTCATCAAGCGCAGTCTTTTGTAACGCTTTCCATAGAAACATGAAGGACCTTTTGCTGACCATCCATGAACGACCATCATAGCAATAACCCAGCTAAAAATCAAAAACAAATGATGAAATTGTTTGTGCCCAGTGCATTTGAGTACATCGACCGAGCATGCCATCGTACAATATAATTAGAAAAAATATCATGATGCAATATTGCAATGCGTACTTGAAGAATAGTTAACAATGGCAGAATGACAACAAGGAAATACAAATTTCTGATAAAAAAAAACATCACAAATAACAACACCAGGTGCGTAGCTTTCGTCGCCAAATAAACGCCTGCTTTATGAATTTACAACGGCGCACTCTTCCAATTATTTCATGAAATTTTCCTGCGTGCAACTTGCGGATACCTACTATGTCGTATTCATTCATCTTATATAGACACGACATTTGTGATGCGTACTCAAATGAGAACAATGGGTTCAAATGGGTTAAGTGGTTCACCAAGCAGAGCCTTTGAGTTGGAGATTCGTTTAAGAATTTGCCTCTTTAAAAAAATTAATCAAAAGCGAAGATCTCTCGTCGTATGTCCCATCTCTTTCTCGTATGACTTACAATATATAGTTCCTCAATTTTTTTAGGATATAACGAAGTAAATGCGAGGTCGAGGTAAAGGGAAAGTGCCACTTCCACTCATTATCATACAATAGTCGGCACAACTTCAAATGAAACTCCCGAGCCAACCGTGGAAGCGCGGCAAAGCGACTTCATACAAGACTAAATTACGCTTCCACCCCTAATGAAATAGGCAGGGAAGTGTCGCCTATCGTATGATTTAAATCCAAAACTGCATTTCAATTAGATCAAACAACTAATGAAATTTATAGGGTCCCAACACGGCTACATTCTTTGTGCATTACGACGGTCGCGGCTACGTTTCTACTACCCGGACTGGAGCTAACGTATAGGGTGGCGAAATTGCTAAATTCGTAACGCTAACACCATTAGAAATAGCGAGAGCTAGGCGCGGTGGAGCCCTGCAAATTGCAATGGCCCGCTGTATAAACGAACGTCACACTGCGTATCCCAGATTGACTCACGCTTACATGAAACAGTAGCGACTCGTTTCAACCTATGAGGCGCCGGTGTCGTTTGGGTAAAAAGTGTTTTTTCAAATATATAACAAAAATTATCATTATATAAATAATGATAATGAATAATCTTTATTTCATGGAATATTTAAATATGTATAATATGGATAAATACAAAACAAAGAATGAAAACAAGCGTCAGAAACAAAATCACAGCTAATCATGTGAGCGGGATTGGAGCTATGTGGATGTATGAAGATAGTAGTCATCAAGGGATTCATTAGTTGTTGTCCAAATATTTAAAAACATGAATGCTCATTTATTTTTGAATTTTTTGTCGTCAAGAGATGGCACAATCGACGCGATTTTGAATAGGCTAGTGCATAAGGGATCTAGGCGAAGACGTAACTACATAATTTGGCTAAGGCCGGTATTAAACTATAAAATTTCTTTGTCAAAGATCTTTTGTTATAGATCTTTGATGAAAAATTTCTCGGTGTAATATACCAAATGTTATAAAATAGTTCTATTATAAAATATATTTGATGAATTATAATGCCAAGCTATTATATTCAATAAAAGGTTTAACAATTTGAAAACAATATGGCGGAAGACAAGTTTGATTGGTGCGTTGCGTTAAAAAGTCCGACTTCAAAGCATGATATATTGCCCTGCACGTTTCTGGGATTATACCTGAAAGAGTACGTTGTGGTATACGACTGCTAGCATAACTCTCTCTTGTTGCTAGAAGTCGAAAAGTAACCATAAGGCGTTCCTTCCTTATACAATTTCTTAAATGGGTGCTCTGCCGTGAGATCGAGGAAGTTACTTTTGAAACAATAAACTTTAATGTTTCCTCATGCATTCTCAAATAATTTTTGTAACTTTTCGTATCTTCAGAAGGTAACTCCTGGAGTAGATTAACCCTCTCGCTCACGAATTATGAATTTCGAAGATCAAAATCTGAATATTTTTCTACAGTATCTATGATTTTTTTACAATTTTTTAATGTTTATATATTTTTTTTCAAATTTTTCTTTTGGGCCCTAGGGCATGTCCCCAAATGAGGGCAGTGTGAGCCATCGCCGTAGAAATTCTATGAACCCTATTATATGAAATAAGAGGATATCACATTATTACAATGATATTTTATTAACGCTATATTAATCAATTATCACTCATTTTGTAGTGGAAGTAACGCCACAGTTCCTTTGAAACTTATCCTATTTCTATGACAGTGTAATGTACAACTACAAGCAGACAATTTTAGCGTAAAAAAATATATTACCAAAGAAATTGATCATTATATTTTATGAAAGATCTTTGACGAAGAAATTTTATAGTCTAATACCGACCTGACAGATGACGACCGAGTGATATTGCTGTCGCCAGAACGCATTCTCAGAATATTTCATCAGTTGTTTTTTATAATCACTGGATTATTCGAAGTCAAAAACCATAGAACTGAAAAACCTTAAAGACAGGTAGATTTCTGGGACAACTGCAAAATGACAACTGTCTGTGCCACTGCCATCTATAAGCCACTTAATGTGCCATCGAATGAACTCAATCGGGTTCTAGATCGTGACGGTTGCGCCATCTCTTGATGACAAAATAGATCGAATTCATAAATATATGGGATTTCGCGTTTTTATATATTTGGAACACTTGAATCGTAAATATATTGTGTTTGATCAAAAATAGATATTTCGAGAAGGAAAATAAAAAATATTGCTACAACTAATAAACACATATATTGACACAAAATTTATCGGCAAAAACTGCTCCTCTTATCAACCAGTTCAATAATTTTGGTAAAAATGTATTTGTAGATGATAATTTTATTCAATGGATCTGCTTTCCTAAAAGTACATTGAAAAAGTTCAGCTAGATGTGTACTTACAAAAATTGAGTGTTTGTTTTTTCCGTCATTTATTTGTTGTTTCACAAGATGTTACAAAATTATTACAAACAGGTTACAAGAAGAATAATTATATGTATTAATCCTATCAATGAAGACACGATTTTATCAAAAGTCTTGAAAAATCAGCTGAAATTTTGGATTTTATTAGGTGCAGATGAGCAAGTCTCATTTACCATGTATCCAAAATAGGCATACATTTTTTAATTTTTTGAACTTGACACTATGAAAATATAGCGAATAATTTGGAACACCAATTTCCTCTGTAAAAAGGTTTCTACTAAAATTCGGATTGTATAACCTTTTCATTAATAATATCCCTACAATTTTCGAAATATACTTACTTTTGCACCTTGCTGTCACGAAAACTGTGCTGCTTTATGCAAGACCGAAGGAATTTTCATCTTGCATGTTTTGCACATAAAGTTTTAGGAATAGAAACTCCTTCGTATATCAGAAAAAAAAAATCATTTCAGTCGTTTGTTCATGATGTGAACACAGAAATAAATATTTTCTCGTAATACCCAAGCATACAACGTTCAAGAAGTCATAGGCTTAAAAGGAATAGCTTCTGGTTCTTTAATGCTTGGTTTTATATGTCTTAAAAATAGATAGATTATTAGGGTTCTCCTTCTATGCATTTCATTAATGTAAATCTCTCATTCAGTTTTAAAATTTGTTAAATTGTACATGCAGGCATTTTTTCATAAATAAAATACTTATATGTAGGTAACTGATTCTCGGGTAGAGCAGTTTTACTGGACTTCGCCAAGAATAATCAAAATAAAGTCATTTTATTGAGAGTATTTTGAAAATTCTGCGTTTTGAAGGGATATTTGACAAAACAATTCCAACAATGAATAGATGAAGTTGAGCTTTATCCGTTTTGCCAAAACGGTTCATTTTGCTTATTTCAGGCACATGGGCGCGTAAACAGTGTCTTTTTCTGGAAACTTGTCGTCTCTAGTCGAATTTCAAAAACCCCGGTTTTTCCAACTTTCAGGTGGCTTTGGGTTTAAATGAGGCATCCCTGTCATAGAGGGGCTGTCCATAATTGGAGAATAGTCATCCTTCAGGCACTTTTTTCTACAAGTTACAGATTCGGGGTTTTCATCGAATTCCACACTGCGGACGGTGTCTAATGGCAACAGTTCTTTCCAAAAAATACCCGGCGGAAATCCAGAAGAAGACAGTTCATCAGGGACCTTCCACCAGACAACAATTCAAATGGGACCTGAATTTCTCCTCGGTAAGTATAATCTTCTTTTGGAATGGGACATTTCTGAAACTTTTTCTAAAGGAAACTCATTAAATAATATTCGTCTACAGAGACTGGCTTTGAGAATGAGATACTTTATAAGAATTCCTTCAGATGGCGTCCAATTGACACCACCAACAATCGTACCACGCCCCTTTCCTTCGCAAAAAGAGTTAGACCTCCGCCTACTCATACAAGGTTTTGAAGAAATATGTTTCAAAAAAGGAACAAACACCACATGAAATGATGTATGATGATGTAAAATTATTTATTTCAAATAGAACGCACATTATTTCATTTCATTTTATGAGTTGACATCTGTTTCGAGAAGTTAGCAAATCATTTAGTTGAAATGGCTTCATCCGAAACCTAACCTAACAAATTTCTTGATGTCCTGATACGTCTATTTAAAACTCATTGTCGCGATTATTTGGTTTCTACAGATCATTAAAACATATTTTTAAGATTTTCCTAACCATTAATATTTCTATTCAAACCCCGCCACTGACAAAGGGGTGACTATTCATCAAACTCCAAGCTAATAAGTAGAGAAACCTTTAAAATATGCGCACGGCTACGTAGTAATCATCTACGGGTTCCAGCAAATATCTTTGACAAATGCACTGTATCGAATCTTCATTTTTCCCGTCCGAAGGGGGATCAATGTTGGTTTCATGGACTTATTACTGCGAGGGCTCGGAGCGAATCCTGCAGTCATAAAGTCCTAATGAAATAAGCGGAAATTCCATATTACTTTCAGCTTCAATATACCGCCCGATCCTAATTGATGGTTAGAGGTCGGAGAGGAATTATCGAGAAATCGTCAACAAGCTATTTTATTACTTTTCAGGCATCTCACCAACAAAAATAATAATGCAGGAACTTTGTCAATATTTCTCGGAGAGTTTCTGCATGGAGTGTTGTTTGTTGATACGCCCTAATGAATTTTTTATTAGAGAACGAATCGGATGCTGGGAGAAATCCGAGAGGTAAAGACGAGGCCGCCGTTGTTTTCGTTGGGAAACATAATTTAATCCAATAAATATGAGTTGTAGCTTGTAGCTGGGAGAATAACCAAAACATAAAATAAATACAAGACGATTCTTGAGAAACTCGATCCATATCTCTGGCAATTCAGTCAATTCAAATATGACAAAGCGTCTTATACAATTGTCGTTTTCAAATTGCAATCAATTGTGTCGATCACTATTGAATGATTCAGAAAATGTATCGCTGTGGAGTTCATGGTGTTGCTCAAGACTTGATGAGGTCATTCCTACAGATAGGTCACAAAGTGTAATAATTCAATTTGTTCACAGTTACTCCTCCAGTTAGTTCCACAGGGTTCTATACTCAGACCACTGCTTCTTCTTATCCATGCAAAATACTTGATCACCTATCGTCATAGGCTTTCGAAGGTACATATGTATAAGCAGATAATACCAATTCTCTTGTCAGTGATCACAATGCAGTTACACTTGCAGAAACAACTGAAACCATATATGAGGGAGTAATGACGTGAGCTGATAAAAACAATTTATTATCAGCTAAACACCATTGGTATAATTCACAATGCATAACACGACCAAGACATTCAAAATCTATGAAGACAGCCATCCATCACCAAACTCAGTAACGAAATTGCTAGGTCTAACTCTAGATTGCAAACCCACTTGGAGTCCTTATATTGATTCACTTCGTGATAAACTGAGGAAGCACTGATATGCATTGGGATTCATTTCAAATCATTATGGAAAAAAAGTTCTGTTGAATCTGTATCATGCCACTATCTGCTGTCACTTGCGCTATGCCAACTTGAACTGGGGTATGAGCTCTTCTGCTGGAACGGTATTCATTCTGCAAAGGTATGCGTATGCGATTAGCATCATTGCCAAATAAGGATGGCGGTAGTCATGCAGACATTCTTTTGGAGAACTAAAAATACTCACAGTCGTCGGTTTTTATAAATTTATATGAGATGTGTGTCTACGTTTACAAAAATAAACAAAAATTTATGGCAAATCAACAAGTCCAGCGATATCCAATCCAATCCGATCCAATTGAAGGTTTGTTGATACCGAATCCCCACCTTACCAATTTTTATCGAAAGAGTCACCATTACCTCGGACCGAAACTATATAACAAGTCTGATGCTTCTGTTGAGGAGTTAGTGAATATTTCCATATTCAAGAGAAAACTGAAAAAATATCTTTTAGTAAGAAATTGCTACACCAGTGATGAGCTCTGATCTCTCCTTTTTATAAAATGTTACTTGTAACTTTGTATGTTTTAATCAATTTCCTCATGTTTTTTTTTTTTTTTTATTAGAAATAACCGCATCAACCCATTGGGTCATTAGCGGTGGAGTAGATGAAATACAATTATAATTTCTTAGTCATATCTAAAGCATGCAAAAATTGTATGATTTTGTTGGTATTACTATAGTCTAACATTTCTTGTAAATTATGGGAGATGTTGAATGAGTCTCTCTCGATTTGTAACATGGGACATTGCACAATAATATGTTTCACTGTTAGCAGAACTTCACAGATATCACAAGTTGGTTCATTTTGTCCAGATATAAAGTATTCGTGGGTGATCCTCGTGTGTCCTAAACGGAGTCTAGACATTAATACCTGTTTTCTCCTGTTGATTTCTTGATTCTTCCACAGACCAACGTTTGACTTGATTTCTCGTAGTTTTGATTGAGACGTCTGCCACTGAGTGTTCCAATTGTGCATGATCTTGTTCTTGATATAAGATTTCATGTCGATCGAAGGAGTGTGTTGCAACGCTACCTGATTAGGGTTGTTGACTGCCTCTCTTGAACTCATATCAGCTGTTTCGTTCCCAGTTATTCCTATATGGGAAGGAACCCAAAGTAATACCACTTCTTTGTTCAGTGCTTGAATTTCGTGAAGTTCCCTTTTGATCAGTTTTCCTATTGGGTGGTGAACATATATTTGACGGAGCAAGTGTAAAGAGCTTAGTGAATCTGATATAATGATGTATTTATTGGAGATATTAGATTTTGCAAAACGTAATGCTTGCAGGATTGCAAAAAGTTCTCCTGTGAGAATTGTATTGGTTTCTGGTAGCTTATAGGTTAGTATAGTTTGAGGTGTTACTACTGCTGCTCCAACTCCTAGATTTGATTTGGATGCATCTGTGTATATTTCTATGAAATCTTGATGTTGATGTAGGATTTCACGAAAATTCTGGGTTATAATTTGTGTATTCGTGTCATTTTTATTAAACTGGGATAGGTTAGTGTTGATGATTGGTTGGGATATCTGCCAAGGGGGTGGAGTGTTTATATTCATGGGATATAAAGATGGGAATTTCTGCATTTGGAGTGATCTCAGGTACCTTCGAATCCTCTCATAGAACGGTGGATCAGTTCTCGGTTGCTCATATGCTAACAGAAAGCGTGTTGTGATTGTATTTTTGTATGTTGGAACATTGTCGAGTGAAGCTATTCTGGTAGCATAGGATAGATTCAACTGTTGCCTTCTGAGCTGTAGAGATGGTTCTCCGAGTTCGCATTCCAAGCTTTCGATTGGAGTAGTTCTGTAGGCTCCTAGAATTATGCGTAAGGCAGAGTTGTGGAGGGTATTCAAAGTTTTCAGTGTCGAGGGTTTTGCAGAGGCATACGCAATGCAACCATAGTCAAGTTTGGAGCGTATGAGAGCTCTATATAAAGTGAGGAGTGTCAATCCTTCTGCACCCCATTGTTTATGGGCTAAGTATTTCATCAGATTGAGTCTTTTTTGACACGAAAGAATGAGATTTTTGATGTGTGATTTCCAGTTCAGCTGTTGGTCAAATATCATTCCCAAAAATCTTATGTTGTCTGTGAACGTTAGATTTTCATTATATAGTGTGAGAATTGGAGTATCTGCCATAATTCTTTTCGAAAATAATATGCATTTCGTTTTACTTGAGGAAAAAGTGAAACCTGTAGTCTTTGCCCATGATTCGAGTAGATTAATATGTTCCTGTAAGGTGATTGCTAAGTTGCCGACGTTTTTTCCTTTCGCAAAAATAATTAAATCGTCCGCATAAAGTCTTGCTTGGACAGGTTTTTTCAAAGATTGAATGACATCATTGAATGCAATTAAAAACAGTGTTGGGCTCATGATTGAGCCTTGCGGTGTGCCATTCTCTTGGACTTTATGTTTTGATAAAATTCCGGCATGGCGGACTTGAAAGATTCTGTGGCTCAAAAAGTTCTTAATAAAGGCTAAGATATTTCCCTGGTATCCCCATTGTTGAAGTTTGACTAGAATTTTATGACGCCATGCTGTTTCGAAGGCTTTATTGATATCAAAATAAACTGCCATACATTTCTGCTTGTTGGCGAAAGATTCATGTATCTGACTTTCCAAATCTATTATGTTGTCGAGTGTCGATCTATGAGGTCTGAAACCTGACTGTTCTGGTATGATTTGATTTTTGTTTTCAAGTGCCCAGATAAGTCTCTTGTTGATGATTTTTTCTAACAGTTTGCACATCGTGCATGTCAATGAAATCGGCCTGTAAGATTCTAGATGAACCTCTGACTTAAACGGTTTGAGGACAGGGATTATAACTGCTTGTCTCCAAATTTGAGGAAATTTCTGTTCGATCCAGATGATGTTGAACATTTGTAAAAGGATATTTTTTGCTACCTGCGGCAAGTTCTTCAGAAATGATGTTGGAATATCATCTGGGCCTGGAGCGGAGTCCTTGAGTGAATTCAGCGCTTCCAAAAATTCTGATTCTGTGATTGGTTCGTTGATTGGATCTTGGTTGTCCTCTATCCTAATCGGTATGGATTCTTGTGCAATTTTGTGTGTGAGAAAGCTTTCTTCGTAATTGTTGTTGGTGGAGTTATGTTTATAATATTCGGCCAACTCTTCTGCTATGTCTTCTTTTTGAGTAATAAGGGTTCCGTTCAATTTCCTCATGTTGTTTTGTTGTTTTTATCTCTTTATTTTTTTCACACTGACGACTTCCTTGTTACTGTATGAAAATATTTGTTCTGATAGTGTCATACCTTTTAGAAGCAAAATAAATATTATTGTATCATTATTATTATTATTATTATTCGATACCGTCGTTTACTATTCAAAATAAGAAAATTATAAGAAGGGTCCAGGGGAAAAACCTGTTGAGTGACATTTCCTACCAAAATTTGAATTATGGACACATCAAGTTTTTTCCCTGTGTCGATTACATTTATCAGGTTATTTCTCTGTATGGATATTTCCATCTCTGAATTCTAGGAAACTATCAGGATGTTCCCCTGCTTAGTCCATTGAATTTAAATCAATTCACTCAAAACAAATAGAGACTGATAAAATCTGGACCCTTCATATACAGTGTGGTTTTTTTAGTCTCTCTTCCCTGGTAAATTCTGAACGGTTCGTCGTACAAACATGACATAAGGACCATTTTGAATTGCCGAAATGAAAGACATGGTAATTGCTTGATAGAGGTGGCAGAAGGAACATTAATTGAAGATTTTCAAATGGCATGGGAGGCTCAAGTGAAACATCGTTAAACAAAGAAATTAATTTTCTTTTCATCCATCTAAACTTTTTCGCATACTGCTTATTTTTTTAAAATTATACTCAAAATATCAAGTATGAGTGGGAATCTGGAAGTTACCTTCATGTCGACAAATTTCAATGGTTTGATGTAGAACAATGGGACGAACTGTATTTTCTTAAATACACAATGTGCAATTAGGCTTAATTTGTTAAACGACCAATTTCAAGTAGTTTATAGAGATCTCTTCGAGTTATTCCCAGTTTCATTATATAGTTTTTTCATATCGACAAGTTTCATTCTGAGGCCCTACTGGTCCCAAAGGAACAATAATTACATTATATAACTGACAAGTGGATCCATAGGTATTCAAAAGCTTGCTGGCCCCATGGGACACTCCCGGCTCCAATCAAGTTACTTGAGCTGGACACATGGGAGGCAGTCAACGTGTTAAATATGACGAAGCATTGCGAACTCTTCATTCCGCCAAAATTATGAACTCAACTTTTCATACAGTATTTGAAATGTTTAAAGTAAGTAATTCCTTTGAAAAATCAACTGATAGCATTAAAAAAAGTGACAGTTACACAAAAGTTATGAACACAACTCACAGCCATTTGGAAATGAGTACAAAGGCATCCCGCGAACTCATTTCTTTTGTCACAAAAATCTAATCAATGCAGGATTTTCAGGCATGTTAATTTGTGTACAAGGAGAACCAAAATATGTGAATTTCGATCAAGAAGTCACAAAAGTTTATTACCGAAATGCTTGTGAATTAAACGGTAATAAATGAGACAAACTCCAGTTCAGTTCGCCGCAATCACCTGTATAAGTTTGTTCCCAACTCCAGATACACACGCAGATACTTAATCATCATCCTAAACGGGGGTTTTATGCACAAACAGAGGTTTATATACCGGGCTATACAAGCACTCTAGAACTTACCCTCTGGAAGTGACATGACACAATATGGGGACACAAAGCACGTCTCCTACGTATATAAGTACCTCAGTTCTAATCCCTGTGTTGTATTCAAGGTCGGATTTTTCTCTGTCGCCCATGCGAATGCAGATACGAATCATGTTATTTACTCCGATCAGCGGCGTCGCCATAGTTACCTACCCTCGACGCCGGGGATGATAGACTTCAAACAAAATCTGTAGATTGGACTTTTAATGGAGGAGGTGAGTAGTGAAGAGAAATGTGATTTTCTGATAGGTCTAGTTGGGATGTTGTGTGTGACCTTCTAATACTAATTGCTTAGGAGGGGGGGAGGTTGCGGGATTAGCCTTCTAATTGGAAAATTTGAGTGGGGAATGTGAAAATTATTTTGATGATTATTCTGGGTACTTTCGCCTTAGTTTATCTTCAAAATTATCTTAAATATGAAAAAATTGTCGACTCACATCTTTGCCAACCTGGCCAAGTAAAATAGAAAATGTAAATTAAAGTTAACATTGCCAGGTTGGGTTTCTATTACTTCGTGTCATAGGGAAAAATAAATGAAAAATAAACATACAATGTGAGGAAATTATACATCATTTCCGCATCTACTGAACATCTACTGGAAAAGTACTAGAAACTAAAATATATTATTATAAATAAGCAGTATTATAATTAAATTTTTCCATATAGAAATCTAAAAAACAGTTTCAGTAAAACATAAATTAAGATTACACTTAATACATTAACCAGTTGTGAGGCCAGTTTGGCAATTACGACACCTTTTAATGTTTCAAATTAGAGAAGTAACCCACTTGGTGCTACCCTACTTCATCAGGTCGTCTTGTCACTACCAGTATATTTATTCTTGGTAAATTGCCCACAATCAGATTTTGATCCATCGGGAGGTATGAGGGCCAAGATCAAATTTTGGCGGACCTAGAGTTCGAAAATAATCTATTCTCCATTTATAGAGCCACTATTCGTACCAATAACAACCTTTGAAATAGTGTTCATGTTTCAGAAAAGTCACTATTTCTTCAAAAAGTTGTTGGAATGGTGGATTCATAACTCGGCTATGTGAACTGCAAGTTACCAACCTTAAAGCACTTTGAAGCAGGCGATGTGAATAATTATTGTGATTGACACTGTTCAAAATCAGGGTTCCATGGGATGTGAACTGAAGTTTACTTTGCTTTCAAACTCGCAAATGAATCATTTCTAAAGAAGAAGCGTTGTACTAATTATATCAGGATATTCTCAGCACGATCAAAAAGCATTGTGCCAACTTTCAAAGCGAAAGTATACCGGGTGGCTACGGAAGTATTGCCTACGGAATATCTCAGTTATTGTATGAAATAGGTTTGTGAAATTTGGAGCGTCCATATAATGATATAAGAGCTAGAATTTGAGCATATTGACATGTCGAAGTTAACTTCCGGTCTGACCGGAAGTAACATCAACTTTCTTATTTTAAATAGAAACCCTATTTTTTTTCTTTTCGCTTTATTCAGCATTCAATTCCCTTTCTAATGACATATCACAAGTTGGTATCTAACCAGAAACTAGATCAGAAAAAAAATTATTATTGAAATTCACCGAGTAGGCCGTGGAAGCAAAATGAAAGCCAAAAATTGAAAAGTTGGCTATGGAAACCATACGTCACTTGATAACAGTTGCTACTACTGTGATATTTTATTTTCATTCGTCGGCGTTATAGAAAGCCGCCAAAAAAAATATTGGAAAAATTGGGAAAAAAACAATACTCTGTAGGTCCATAACTTAAATAGGAACATACAACTTTTTCTTGCCTGTACTATTCAGCATAACCATTCCTTTATAATGATATAATAGAAAGTAATTTTTTGAAATGAAATACCAAAAAATCCAATTATTATTCTTCAAATAACGAAAAAACAGATTTATCGAAAAAAAAAAAAATTCAAATTGATAGGATTAAAGATAAAATAAATTCAAAACAAATGTTCGAAATGCATTCCCTCAGTGTCAATACATTTAATGACTCTGGTGTTATTTTCATGTAAAACGTTTCTCAATATTTGGGGCGTGATATCTTGGAAAGGTCTACGAATTTTTACTTCTAGCTCATATAGAGTTGTAGGCTGTGTGGAATACACCCTATTTTTAAGATGCCCCCATAGAAAAAAGTCGCACGGAGTAAGATCAGGTGACCTTGGTGGCCACCTGACTGGACCATGGGTTGTTATAAGTCTCTCTTGAAAGCGATTTTGAAGATAATTTCTCGCTATTCTTGAATTATGCGGAGGGGCGCCATCTTGCAGGAAGTACATTCTCTCAGTTATTTCCGCTGGTAGGTTGTTAATGAATTCCGAAATTTCATTCGTTATAAAATTAAAGTATCTCTCTCCGGTTAGTTGGCCTTGAAAAAGAATGGGGCCAACAATATGAGTTCCAACTATTCCTGCCCAAACATTCACACCAAATCTCTCCTGGAAGCCGCCTTGTCGAAACCGGTGCTCGTTTGCTATCGCCCAGTACCTGGAACAAAAGACCGTTCACACTTTTAGCACTTTACACTTCGCCTATCGACAATAATCCAAATAAAGTACAGTACCTACCTTGTATTATTCCTGTTAAATAATCCATTGTTGGTAAATCTTGACTCGTCCGTAAACAAGATATAATAGTTAAGTAGGTGATTCTCAGCATTTTGTCGAAGAAACCAATTACAATATTCCAGGCGCCTTTCACCGTCATTTTCATACAAATGTTGATGCAACTGATACTTGAAGGATTTCAATCGATGTTTTTTCAAAATTTTCCTAGCAGAGTCCTTACTTATAGCTAATTCGGCGTCAATCTGCCTTGAGGAAATTGTCATATTGTACTAAAGCTAATACATTAATTTCAGTTTCCTCATTAATAACAAATGCTTCTTGGTCTTCGTGAACATCAGGCTCAGTTCTTAATTTTTCTTCAAGCCACTGGAAATACCTTCTTGACGGTTGCTGCCTCCCTGGATATCGCTCTAAATACAATCGTTCAGCAGCATAAGAATTTTTTAATCATTCACCATAAATGAGAAGCATGTCAATTTGTTCGGTTCGTGAATAACGGGGCATTTTTTGAATATTCCACTAACTGATTTCGATTTCCAAACCCTTTTAAAATGGCAGAATCAAAAACACTACTTCGAACGTCAAAATAATATGGATAGTAGCGTTCGTGACAGCTCTCATTTCTTTTTTGTTTCATTCCAAAATACATCTTAATCAGCCTACTTGTTAATATTTTGGTTCGAATGATTATTGCAATGGAATGATTATTCTGAATAGCACAAACATCGTCCATAGGTAGATATTAGAATATCTATGGACGATGGCACAGACCAAGTACGTTTATGTTCCTATTTAACCTAGAACCTACAGGATATAATTTATCATTCCACATTATTTTTAATTTTATTTTTGCGTATGGCGATAATCTGTTTTGTTATTTGAAGAATAATAATTGGATTTTTCGGAATCTCAGTTCAAAAAATTATTTTCTATTATATCATTAGAAAGGAATGGTTATGCTGAATAGTACAGGCAAGAAAAAGTTGTATGTTCCTATTTAAGTTATGGACCTACAGAGTATTGTTTTTTCCCAATTTTTCCAATATTTTTTTGGCGGCTTTTTATAACGCCGACGAATGAAAATAAAATATCACAGTAGTAGCAACTGTTATCAAGTGACGTATGGTTTCCATAGCCAACTTTTCAATTTTTGGCTTTCATTTTGCTTCCACGGCCTACTCGGTGAATTTCAATAATAATTTTTTTCTGATCTAGTTTCTGGTTAGATACCAACTTGTGATATGTCATTAGAAAGGGAATTGAATGCTGAATAAAGCGAAAAGAAAGAAAGTAGGGTTTCCATTTAAAATAAGAAAGTTTATGTTACTTCCGGTCAGACCGGAAGTTAACTTCGACATGTCAATATGCTCAAATTCTAGCTCTTATGTCATTATATCGACGCTCCAAATTTCACAAACCTACTTCATACAATAACTGAGATATTCCGTAGGCAATACTTCCGTAGCCACCCGGTATATAGTTCTTTAATTGGTGTCCTACTTCAAGCACGCCTTAGCTTGTTTGAATCGAACTTTCAAAAACGCGCGTTTTTTAAAGGTACCATGGCGACATCAACAACTCGAGAAACGTGAAGTCTGATTGACAATATTATGATTATTGAACTGGAGTACCTTGTAACGTCAAAAAAAATATTATTAACAAATACAAGACAGCACAACTCGTTTATTTATCTCTGGTTACCATTTCCATCCACTTGATAAACTGTCATATTCTTTTTTATACGAATCATTAGATTTTTGCGAGTATTTATGATTTCAAAGTGTATACCAATAAAAAATAGCGTAAAGTATTCGTGGATAAATGGTCTTTCAAACACCTGCTCTATTTCGAAAAATCGCTCGTGTTTGAATGACCTTTTTATCCACTTAAACATTAATATACTAGACTTGAGAATTATAAAATGAATCAGCTAAGTAAGATACAACTAAGTATAAAATTCTGTCAGAACCACTTGAAAACTGGTAGAGCTGTAACTAAACTAAGAAATAGATGCATAAATTGCTATAAACAAAGTAACATGATATAGACATTGCCTAGGGTATGGTCAAAAAATTAGGCTGTTTATTTCAATGTTAACTGTAGTTTACAATACCAATTAGAGGGTTGAAACAAGAAAAAAGCAAACTTCTTGCTTTTTATAAATCGCCGACGTTTCTATCTCTAATTTTGATCTTTTTCAAGGCTACAAATATGGGAAAAGTCCCACGATGGAAACATATAATAAATAGAAAAAACAACATATAAAAAAATTGATGTTGATAAATCATAACAATATTTATTAGGTTATAGACCACAAGCCCTGGCCAATTTTGGAGAGGGTCATGTGACCCAGCATGATTTATATCCAGAATTATAGTACTAGTACTTCTACTATGTAGATTCACTTTTCAGTACGCCAAACATATTTGACAGTACAAGGGGGAGAAACCCTACACGCAAATTCCTGCTTGACCTGTATAATTCCAAATAATTGTTTGTTCGGCATCGATTCTACAATATATTTAACACAAAATGATTTTCAGAAATTGTGCTGTCAAAAAATGATTTTTAATATAACAGAAATAAAAAATTACCTGCACTATGGAATTGTATCTTATATTGTTCAAAGAAATATAATAAATTACTATACGACAACCGGTTTTTAGACATGATGTGACTAAATATCATTGTTTTACGTAATAGCCGGCAATAATTAATAGAAATAAATGAAATTATGCATAAAAAAACGAAATTCATAAGAGTTTTGTATTGCACTGTGATGCCCCAGAAAAGTAAATGCTAAAACATCTCAAAAGAAAAAAAAACTGATTCGGTACATTTTTAATTTGAGGATTTCTCATAGCTGATTAGATTGGGCATTATATTTTCACGCAATTAACTTTGCGCCATTAATTAATATACGGCATTCACAAAATTTTATTTGCAACATAAAATGATAATTGGAAATTACAATCGGTTCTGCAGTTTGCGATATCATTCAAAGAGATGAAAATCATCTCGCTCAATCCTCTTTATGTGATGTTCGTTTCCCAATACAAAACCAGTACCTACAAAAAATTAATATTATTGCCATTGGTAAAATGATAAATAATCTATGCTGTTTTTGCTTCACTGCTTTGTTCTAATAATTTCACGACAGTCATATTGGTGTTGATACATCCTTTATTAAAATATTCTTCTGTTTGTCCAATATAACACTTTTCACAATTGAAACAATGGACTTTATAGATCATATTAGAATACAGATCTCTAGATAGAGGATCAGTAATTAAAGAAAACATTTAACCAACCACTTCAACATTATTAAAGGACAATTTACATTTTGGGACCATTTATATGGACCGATCATAATGGTGAAGAGGCTGGTTAAATTTTTTTCTATAATTAAAGTTCCTGTAGCTAAAGATATGTGGTCTTATATAACCTTATAGTCCCTTGCTTCATTTGTGAAAAGTTTTATATTGGACAAACAGGACAACATCTTAAAAAAGGATGTCTCAACACCGATATGATTGTCGCGAAATTCATAGAACAAAACAAGAAAAGACATCATTGAAAAATCCTCATTTCATCACTAGTCATAATTTGAATTTTTTATCAATAACACAACATAATTTTTATGTATAAAAACCATTAGTGGTCAAAAACCCATAAATAAATATAAACCAATACCCTTTTACTTTGATTATTCCGCTCCCAAGTGAATGTACTACCATTTAAGGAAGAGAAAAGATCATTTTTGTTCCATGTTTATTGTAAACGTGTTTTGTCCCGATATTGTGATGGATACGACTTCAGTAATTTATAATACCATTTAGACTCCAAACTTCTACGATTTCAAAAAGTTATGTAATCAATTGAAATCATATGTTTGATAATAATTTCTATTCTCATTTTCCTCAAAAAAAACATTTGTAAGCTAAGAAATCTTTATCAAAATTTATAAGTTTTATGTATGAGTTTTTTATTTATTCAAATGTTTTACACATAAATGATTTTACTGTTGTCTAAATAAGTGCTCCCGTTGAGAAAGATCTAGAATAGAGATCGATCGAAACGTCGGCGATTTAAAATGAAAGATATTCGAATAGCTTTTTCGAAAATATTGACTGTTTTCGATATTTTCAGTATAAGAGATTTTTTTTCCTATATTCGTCACTACTATTTGAAATCGTAAAATTGTGTGAAGTCTCATCAAACTTGATTTCTGGGCAAATATTGTACGTTGTGACTATCTCAAATGCTATAAATATCTAAAATCAACCTGTAATATTCGGAGTGCGAAAATCAGCCTGCACAACATTGTAAAAAAAAATTGCATAATCTTCCTTTTTTATATTATCGATTCATAAGAAGCGCCATCAACGGCATTAAAAATTCAATTGAGTATTACATATGGTTAAATCCAATAGTTTATTTTAAAAAATGATTGTTTATGACCGATACACTTTTTGTTTTACCTACGAAAATTCAACTTCACGATACAACAGCTTTCAATGAAGGTTTCAATATTTAATATGGCGAGCAAATTTTTCGACCTGTCATTTGCCAGACTACTTGATTTTCAAAAAACATTGTATTCGCTTTTCTTTGATCGGAAGATTATGATGGAAGATTATAGAAATTATTGTGAAAATTCCAGGACTTACATCTCAATGTGAATGAAAATAATAATAGAGTGGAGGTCGAATTCATAACTTATTTATATTGCACGGGTTGTTTTCCTTTGCATTATACAGAGTGTACACCAAATGATGTCAATACTTTCAGGTGGTGTTTCCTTGTCATATTTTATGAGAAAGGGGTTCATAATATAAACGTGTGTACAACTTCCTTGGTTTTCAAGTGACAAGGTTTTAATCGGTTTTGATAAATAATCTGTTATTTAATGATTACTCAAAAGCCTTTCCGCCAACTATTATAAAATATGATCATGACATTGTTTTCATGAATTTGAATTTCAAATTATAAATAGCGATGTGTCACCTGATTGATAATTATGTTAAAAAACATTGTACGCCACTGTTTTTCTCTAAGTTACATATTTTTGTTAAATCAAACATTCAAAAATACAACTCTCTCATAATGCAGCTGATTTGAAAAAGCAACACTTTTTCAATCCATAGATTTCCCTAATTAATAATTTATTTCTATACCTGAACTATTTTATTAGTTTCGTCGATGATGGACTGTTTATTTGTTGTGTTCCTGTGCCTATAATTGTCAACAGTTTTTATCAAAACTTGACAATACATTATTTGTGTATGGAATTAAATAGAATGTCAAGAAAATATGGAGTATGTAAAAAAATATCATTCAGATAACTGTTTCCACTTTGAAGGTGAGTTTCCATCATTTCTACGCCAATGATTTTGATTTCACGAAGTTTGGCTATTTCAAATTCACAGCATCTTGAGAAGGTTGTATTTTTAATTATTCATTCTGAAAAAATATGAAACTGAGAGAAAAACAGTGGCGTACAGTACAATGATTTTTCCTACAAATATCCTTCTGCCACTTATAATTTGAAATATAATTTCATGAAAAGAAGCTTTCGCTAATAACCACACCATGCTTCATCAAAATCGACAAATGGTCTTTTGAGTAATATATGAAAAACCGATTTTAAATGAAACTTTGATAACTCGTTTCTCCGAAACGAAGCAAGTTACGACACACTTTTATATGCAATTTTCTTCATAAAATATGACAAGGAATTACCTTCCACCTGAAATTATTGACATCATTTAGAATACACCCTGCACATTCATTTCAATTTCCTTATTGCTTGCAAACATTTTTATTTTACTATTTCATCTACGCTAATGGAATTGCAAACCTTCCCCTATAGATTTAACGGAGTATTATTATCTGCTATCAAAGTTGGGACACATCATGGTTTACACTCCATTTCTCTATCTGAATCCGTGCCTTCCACTTTGTATTGATTCTTTTATGTCTACATGGAGTAATAAACTTTTCAGAAAAGATTAATATAATCGGAGCTTTCGTTCGTCGAGTACCCTCAGGATTGAAAAAATATTGAAGTGGAAGACCCATTGAAGTTTTTTTGTTGTCTAGTAGATATTGGGTGACAATAAAAAACCAATTCACATGAAGGATTTCAGTGGATGAATTGAAGTGAGCGTTGTGGCTTCGTATAAACGAATTTGCCATAGAAAGTGGTTTACTTTTCTAGAAATATTATGATTTATCAAAAATTTATGCTATTTTTTATATTCATACAGGTCACATATGGGCTGGTGCCAAAACGAATTTTAAACGCTTAAAATAAGGAAAAAAGTAACAGGGAAGGACCAAAATGTAAAAAATAATTAAACACGAAAACACTCAAAATGGTGAAATGGGGATGCAGTTTAGGGGTTAGGTTAGATTCAGAGAGAATTTCTCTCTCAATTCTAAGCGGTTTAACTATAAATAAACCACCAAGTTACATAGACTATTTAAAAGTTGACATTTCAACAAATATAACGATCACTCATAGACCTTCGAAAAATGTACATAACAAGAAAACTATTTTTTTTCTGGATTGCGAAAAAATCATGCTTGTTCGAAACCAAAAAAGGCATACTCTTGCATATTTTTATGTACAGGGTGTAACATAAGTAGGTTAAAATATTCAAGTGACGTATTCTTGATACAATTTTAAGAAAAAAAGTCTATATAAATTTGTGTCCGGAAATGCTTCGTTTCGGAGATACAGGGTGTTGATATTGAATTTTTTTGTTCGTTTTTTAAAAGTAACTTTTGCAAAATATAAGTTATTTGCACGAAATTTGGTACCCGGGGAATATTTGACGTGGGAAATTTGAAAAAAAAAGACAACGTACGCAGCACCCTCTAGATGTTACATACAAATTAATACGAATTCCCACGTCAAAAAAACCCCGGGTACCAAATTTCGTGCAAATAACTTATTTTTTGCAAAAGTTACTTTTAAAAAACGAACAAAAAAAAATCAATTTCAACAAACGAAGCATTTCCGGACACAAGTTTATACAGACTTTTTTTCTTAAAATTGTCTCAGGAATACGTCACTTGAATATTTTAACGTATTTATGTTACACCCTGTATATTGAATCATGTATAGACGAGAAAAAGATGAAATACTGAAAAATTGGTTTTTCGCCATTTTGATGGTTAATTTACGGTAAAGTCGAAAAGTGTTCAACACAAAAGAATACTATTTTTTTATTATCTTAATTTTTTCTGAATATTTCCTGCTTAATGGTTACGTTTTGCCGCAAATCACAAAAAACCATTTTCAACCCCTACTGCATCCCCATTTCACCATTTTGAGTGTTTTCGTGTTTTTTTATTCAAAGTTGGAACCACAACAACATTTTTAAACTGGTCCTTGCCCATTACTTTTTTTATTTTTCGCAAAAATTATAGTCACCAGTCTAATATTTTGGTAGAATGATTTTATTTTGTAGATATTTATTAAATAATATAAACAATAATAGTGCTTGCAGCAAGTGAAAGAAAACTCCTAAAAGTTTTTTCAAACTTTCGGAATGCTTTATTCCATCAGGGATACTAAAAATCATACAGTGCGACGATAAATTATGGAACAAATTCATTATTTCTGAATATAAAGATATATCGGAAAAATCCTTGGACAGGTCGATTCTCTTTTCCGATAGGCCAATTTTTGAACCCCACCCAAAATATATAGGGTTATCCGCAATTGAGTAAAAATGACTTTGGTGATATTTTTAAATTGGATACCCAGTATATTTTTCCATATTTGGTTAGGGATCGTCATTATGAATCCAGTGATAACAAGTTTGATGGGATTATGTCAAACGGCTGCGGAGATATGGCCAAAAAACTTCCTCGTATGTCTAATGAGTATGACTGCGAAACTCCACACGATTCAGAAGGTTAAAAGTCTCTGTCGCACTCATTGGGTATATGGAGAAGTTTTTTGGCCAATTCTCCGCAGCCCGCAGCCTTTTGACATAATCCCATCAAACTTGGTATCACTGGATTTGTAATGACGATCCCTAACCAAATATGGACAAATATACTGGGTATCCCAATTGAAAATATCACCAAAGTCGCTTTTCCTCAAATGCGGATAACCCTATATATTTTGGGTAAGGTTCAAAAATTGGCCCATCGGAAAAGAAAATCGACCTGTCCGAGGATTTTTCCAATATCTCTTTATATTCAGAAATAATGAATTTGTTCCATAATTTAGCGTCGCACTATATATGATATCAATGGTCCAAAATTATTAAATCTGCTTACTTGTTTTTGAGGATGTATACATATATGTTCATATAAAACGTAAAAACATATAAATGTGTACAGCAGAATTATTCTGATTATGGTTAGCAATACCTGAATGAAATTTTCAATTATATTTCTTTCAGTCAAATCTGAGAAAAATAACGAAATGTTGACTGAAGGGACATCACTTTTTTTTTGTCTCTCAAGAGATTTATCATCATCAAAAGAACAGATATCAACCAATTGAGTGACATTTATTGTTTCTTACTTTCACTTGACATAAGACATCTACAAACTGAGCACCTAATAAATGATACTGAGCTATACTGAAACCGAATACACCCTTCTTTTTCTTCAATTGGAAACATACTAGTGTCCAGACAGACAGACCGACAGACAGAATTTTCGAAAAAAAAAATTTTTCTACGGGGATCATTTTCCTAGAAGTAAAACATCAAATTCAAATAGTTTCTTTGACATTTGAAAAATAAAGAGAGGAAAGAATGATGTCTCTATGAACAACATTTCCTTTATCTCTCTCAGTTTGGTCTGCATTTGTAAAGAAATAAAATTCAAAACTTTATTAATGTATTTCTAACTATAACCAGAAAAATTCTGGACACATGTAACTTCTATCTAAGTTTTGTATGAATATAAGTATACTAATGATGAAAAACAGTTAACTTACATCTTGCTTCCGCATTAAAACTCTGCAGATTTCAACTGTGGAGAATTCACCAAAAATCACCAAATTCTTACCTGCAACAAAAGAAAATGAAATTATTCATTGATTTCCAAAATAGAAATAAAGAACAAGGTTCTCTATATAGCAATGAGAGTCATTGATCTAGAAAAAAAAAAGGTTCCCATTTGATTGTTTCAACTTTCAACAGTTTTTTACACATGCTCCCGAACCAATAATGACAAACTGTCAACATGTACCATTTGAAAAAAAATTTATAGTCACCGAAAACTATCACCATGGTGTCATTTGATTCGTAACGTCATGTAGAAAATTTAGTGAAAGGTCCCAATAGGGGCCGAAAAAAATTGCTAAAGGTATAAACAATTAACTGAAAAAAAGTTGGGGTTTTGTTTTTTTTATATCTCGAAAAATATTGAAGATTTTCGAAATATTAAAAAAGATCTTAAAATATCAGCAAATTTGCTGATCATAGTTTCGACTTCCGAAACTGTACCTCCAGTATTTAAAATTTTCACACAGCCCAGAAAATAGAGCAAAAAACGGGTAGTTTGGCTTCCTCCCGCGTTGCGGCACTGTGACACAACAACAACAAAACTTATTTCAACATATTAAATATGAACATTGAGAGATAAAAAAATCTCTGTACCATTGGGATACATCAGTTTACAATAATTTGCGGTTAAAAAACATTTATCCCAATTTCTTTATAAATTATGTATTTGTCAATCCACAAAGTTTTCTAAACTAAATGTTAATATAAAACCCTCGATAATTATTGAACAAAACCATAGGATTTTTTCCAATAGATATCTTGAATGTTTCGATTTCTAAGGGTTAAGCTGCTTAAATTTTTTTTTTTTGATTTTTTACCACTGTTGTGTAAAAATTGTTATAGTCAAATACATTGTTTATGAGCAAATACATTTTTTTTGTAATGTATTTCTCTCTCTCGCTCTCTCTCAGATTTCTTGGCCTTTGCTTCCAATACGGCGCATTTCGCCATGTAATATATTTATTGATGGAAATTATTATTTTTGAAGAAAAAAACGATTCCTAAAAAAAAATTACTTGTTGCTGAAGAATATAGTGAAAAAAATTATTAAATATGATTATTGAGGAATACAAAAAGTCAAGTACTATTGGGATATAACAATAAACAATAATCTATTTATCCAAAAATTATGCATTTGTTACTTAACAAAATCTAAACTGAATATTAACATAAAAATCTCTATAATTTGAACTAAAACCATAGGATTTTTTTCACTTAGTGAAGTTATTCTCAAAAGGCCCACAAATATAATATTTTTTATAAATAATAGTCAATAATTAAATAAATAATTGAGATATACCTGTAGTGAAAGGCTGAAATTGTTAATTAATCACTAATGAACAAAAAAGACCCGAAGCATTAGTTTGAGAGTTATTGTATTTATAAAAGCAAGAAATCAGATAAAAAAGACAAGTTTCAAGGTATAATATTGAAAATTGTATACAAAAGTGAATTTTTTTTTACCAAACAACCAATGTCTATTTTTGTTAAAGAATTAGGTATCCAAAAAAAGGAACGGAAAAATGTATTTGTTTATTGATTATTTATTCAATAAACGAATGAAAATTGAGAATTTTTTTTTCTAGATAGAAATTATGATTTTTAGAGAAGAAATGGTTCCTTGATTCTAATATTCAGTCGCAAATAACGATTGTAAATTAACAAACGCATTTTTTAGCAATACATTTTTTTGAAAGAATCGTTTTTTCATTGAAAGTCATAATTTTCATCAATACTACAATTATCACAAAACAGCAATATAACAAAAAAAATTATCTGCTCATAAAAATTTTTCACACAATGGTGTTAAAAAATTATTTTTACGTAGCTTTAAACCCTCAGATATCGAAACATTCAAGATTATCAAAAAAGTGAGCAATCAAAATTTTACAATTTTTGCAACGGTTATCTATTTGTGAGCCTATCAAAAATAACTTCAGAGAGTGAAAGAATTCCTAGGGTTTTGTTCTATAATTATCGGGATTTTTATGTTAAAATTCAGTTTGAAAAAATTTGTTAATCAATAAATGCCTAATTCATGGAGAAATTGAAATAAAACTTCCTAAACCGCGGATTATGTATCCCAACAGTACATGAATTTTCATTCCTTACTATTCATATTTAATATGTTGAAATCATTTTTTTTTATTGGTGCCCAATTTCACCTATTTCAAGTACGCCTCAGCGTGTTTTAATCGAACTTTAAAAAAACCGCGTTTTTTAAAGTTACCACGGCAACATCAACAACTCGAGAAACGTAAAGTCTTAATGACAGTGTTTTGATTATAGATCTGACAGGAGTACCTTGTAACGTCAAATAAAATATTACCAACAAATGCAAGACAGCACAACTTGTCCATTTATATCTGGTTTCTTTTTCCATCCATATGATGAACTTGTCATATTCTTTTTTATATCATCAGAGTATTCACGATTTCAAAGTTTACTCTATTTTGAGCACTACGGCTGCGCAGTCGTGCTAGAAAAATCGCGCGTGTTTGAAAGACCTTTTTATCCGCTTATACTTTAATATACTATCTTCGTTGTTGTGTCAGAGTGACGCAGTGCGCTCGGAAACCAGACTACCCGGTTTTGGCTCTATTTTCAGGGCTCTAAACTTTTTCAGCAAATTTTTTGATCTTATCAGATCTTTTTTGATATTTAAAAATCTTCAATATTTGTCGAGATATTCAAAAAAAAAATACCATGATCATAATTTTCGGTGACTATACAATTTAAAACAAAAAGTACATGTTGACTAGACTAATATTACCCTAACAATGAACCAGTAAACTTTTTCTAAACGGTAACCTTTTCTTCACCAACGCCTAAAACATTTTGAATTATCAAGAATCAATGGTAATCGAACACTCCGGAAAAGATCTGTTTTTTGTTATTTTCCTTCAATATACGTGCTATCACAACAGTAAGAATCAAAATTTCTTTTCTACTATATCATTTTAAGAAAAACACTCACTTTTCGGAGTGAAGTTGATCTAAAAATTTACTCAGTGAGTGAAATACCATCAACGCAAATAATATGTATAAAAATAATCACCAACAACGCAAATAAAAGCATTGAGGGTAACGTTAGAAACAAGCAATGCTGTGAAGTAGGCACAAACACTATGATGATGCAACGGGCGAGTGCGGACCTGTCGCCTGTGCTCATAAACAAGCTTGCAATCCAAAGAATATTCGTGAGTGTCTTCCGGCTTCTAGAAAATGCGACATCTAGATGCGAATAGTAGCGGCTCCAGAACTCTTCAGTAGATTCCCTTCGTGTAAATAAGCATTGCGGCAAGCGGACAGGGGGTAAGTTAGGTAAATTTGGTGAAATGAAGAGCGCAGCATAGATAGTCGAGTTTTAAACTAAATAGTGATATAAAAATCAGATGAATACTTAAATGAATTGAGTAGTACTTATAGTTTGTATGTGAAATCGATTGATTGAAACCATTTAGACTCTAAACTTACCACAAGACTGTCAAACGTCATTTCAAAATCACTCCTTGATATCATTTGGAGTTACGGATTTTGCAACCGTAACAAGTGTAGAGGTGTAGAGATGATTAAAACTATAATTTTTCTCCACATGACTCCTGTTGAATGCTAACCAGTAACCACTCAACCGATTCAAGAACATCAGTCAGTCACAAAGGGTGTAAAACAAACGATTTGTTTCCGTATCATCACCCTGTAGGTGGTTATAAAAAAGCATATAAGAACATATTGCGTGGATTTGAAATGGGGGACTGGCATTTTTAATAATGCTTTCACAATACAAATGCTCATAACAAAAGCAGTATAAAGTAGGTAGAAGCGATAAATTATATATGAGGGTTCAGAATGGGTCGTGCGGCTCCATTTTTATTAACTAACTTATGAGCTTCAATACGTAACGGTTTAAGGGTGAGTAGATCTAAATGAAGGGTTTCATACATGTAATGGAAATTCTTGATGGATTATGTTTGGTAGTTGTAGAATTTAAACATGGTGTTTAAATTCTCGATACATTAACAAAATGAGGAAAGTGATGAACATATCGCGCTCGATATGTGATTATCGAGAAAATATGGCAAGTTATTCAGAATGGCGTTCAATCATAACTCGAAATAGGTCGAATATACAGGGTGATGAATGGAAAATTATTTTCAATCCCCACGGAAGTAAAATAAGGTCCAAATTAACGGAACAGTATTTAAGATAGTAGAGAGTTGAAGTGAAGTGAAGAACGTGAACCTTCACGTATACGTTAACGTACGAAATATAACGTTTACTGATTGTTTATTGAATTGAGTTGAAGTTGAACGTATGTCAACCGTTAACCTCAACTTGTTAATTTGTCTTTATTTTGCTTTTATGCTCTTTTCTCTGAACAACTGGATTAGAGTTCATTTGTGCGGATCTTAATAGGGATTTTGACCATATACCTCCCTTGCCAAATGCAAATCAAATTCTTCCGGAATTGGCTATTCGAAATGTTCATTGTTTTGAATGAAGCGAAATACCGAACAAGATCATCAAAAATACGTTGAAGAAATGATGATTGATGTAAAATTGTAAATAATGCTTTGTCACTTTTTGATGTTTTGGCTTTGAAGTCAAAATTCGCTCAATCGCATCTCATCGGTGTGATTCGTATATTCTTCGGATAACGTGCGTTGATTTTTAAGGTATCCGTGTGAGAACGTTAGGTTACGTATGCCCGTAAATCAATTTTCAACGTTAACGTGAATAGCTGACGAATGCGTATGCGTAGATGTCTATTTGTACGTTAACGTTTACGTTCATTGCAGCACTTCAACTCTCTATTCAACGATAGTTATCAACGTTACAAAGTCGATATGTAGCATATAACGGATGAGGTTCAATATTGTAATCCGAGGCGCAACCGAGGATTATAACAACCGAATCCGTTATTTGCGTATCAACCGTGTGTCGCTCAAGACTTTTCATAATCTCGCTGAAAGATTACATTTTGATTCCGAGGAAAGAACAAACCACGTACTTCTACAGAAAAATCCCAACATCGTATTCTCATGGAACGGCTTGATAATATCACAGCAATATTATAAACAACGTCAGGTTCCTGTGTTCGCGAGTTCGCTTCAACCACGACCATGGATGAAATTGAAGAGGTACAAAATCAAATTTCTGTAGAAATATTGGGAGAATCATGTGCAGCGAGTGTTGATTTACTGCCAAAAATAACACAAGAGCGATATCAAAAAGAATGTGAAAATTTTGAAGAGTGGCGAAAAAGCAAGAATGTAAAGGTGTTTAATGAAGATGTATTATTAGTCTATACGAAAGGAAAATCAGAGGTTTAAGGTCGATTCATAAACTTTCCGTTCCGTTGGCCGTTACCGTTGCCGTCTGAGTTCGCCGTTCCGGTAACAGTTCAGTACATTGAAATGCATATGATCATTCATAAACTCTGTTGTACGATGCCGTCTGCCGCTCGCATGAGTTTATGAATGATCTTATGCATTTCAATATACTGAACTGGTAACGGAACGGCGAACGCAGACGGCAACGGTAACGGCGAACGGAACGGAAAGTTTATGAATCGACCTTTATTCTCCTAACTCGCTGTGGACCAAGATTTCAATGTTGAAACTTGCTTCGAAAGTTTGACAACATTGACATTTCAAGGTTAGTTATTTTAAATCGTACACCATATTAGAGTATTACCTACAGAAGTGGTATTTTCATATTTGGAAAATTATTTTTGTTCCTGAGACGAAAGTCTGATGAAAAAATTTTGTCTGAAGAGGAAGTTACTAAGTTTTTGTTGGAGGTAGATGATCAAACATGGTTGCTTGAAAATATTGTATTATTGTGTGATATTTTTGGCGCCTGTAGACGTGACGAAGTTATTAAGCTGACTGTGGATGATTTTGGAAGCACCAGTACCAGAGTTCTGGATACACTGAGGTATACTTGAAACAAAAATAACGAACGAACGGGTTTTGATAGAGGCTTCGTTCTCAGATATTTTGTTGAAAATTTTTCACCTCGCTTTTTTAGCCAATTAAAAACTAGGTTTTTTGTTTAGTTGCCATGGCAAACCAAAACATTTCCGGGCGAAATTGATGAGTGGAAATTTGTCTATCAAATATTTGACATTTGATGGTTGACATTTTGCTTTTATGTACGAATGGAATTTTATTTTTCTTATGAAAGAATATAATATTTCGTTATTATGTATTTACTTGACATTTCGAATGTGTCTGGAAATATTTTGAGGACTCCTTGCATTTCAAGGATGAATAGGTCTATCGATAAAAAAATTATATCAATCAAATGTCTACCTACACATTATATCTCAAAGTGGAGTGGTATGGATATACAAATCAGTACTTTGCGTTTTACTGATTTGTATAATTATATTCAACTTATCTTTTTGTGATTTTTCTTCAAGTATTTCAATTATGGGTGACTTCTTTCATCTTCGCAAAGTTCTTCGCAATATACATAGTATATATTTTTGTTGTCTTTCTATCATTTCTCATCTAACGTTGATTGCCAGACGCTCTTGGTGACATTAATAAGTTTTCTTAGAATCTGCATTGTAAGAGACACATTTGCCGAAAACCATAAATTGGCCTCTGTCAATGTAAGCTGTGATTGATTTTCTATTTCATCAACAGTCTTACCTTTTACTAAGAAGGTGGTATATGTTGCATATTGCATATATTGCAGCACTAAATACGTCAATGTTGGCTAAAAAGTCGTTCGCATAGACTATGAAGATAATGGGCCATAAGTTTGATCCTTGTGGTACTCCTTGAATCACTGATTCTGCTTATGATAATCACGTTGACTAAAAAATCATTTTTATTCTTCGGCTAACTTGATCCTTCCCACACTCCACACGCCAGAGTCACGCCTATGACCCTCAATTTTCCGGAACCGGGAAGGTGAATTGTTTTTCAGTAGACTGGGTCGCGCAGTTCAACGCCGGTTACCAGACGCTCATCTCCGGCAGAAATCTCTAAAGAGGCTTACCGTCGAGGTACTTAACATGATATTATGTGCCTGTCCTATGCAGAAACCGGTTATCAGCGAACGCTTTGTCTCAAAGCCCTCTATGTTAATAGCGAGCCATTGTGGAAAGTCTTCCTCTCAGATTCGTCAAGATAGCTGCGGCATTTCTGCATATCCCTCGACTGACTTCAAACGGATTTTTTTTTTATTCGATTCGACGGAGAGGAAGGACGTTTGATCTGCTTATTTTGTCGTTTTTAATTATACCGTGGTCTGCAGTTGGAGAAATATATCAGAAACATTTTCGCCAATTTGGAACCGCAACCATAAATTTTTATCTTGTAAGTAGATTCAGAAACAGTTAATGAAGTATTTTCCTCATACAAATAGACTATACCTGGTAAACATTTTTTAATTGTTACATTTGTGGAGCATAAACAAATATGTATTCATTGAACCTATTTTCTAAGGCGAGAGTCCCAGTTTTCAGCGAAGTTTTGTATACCACCTTCATTTCGAGGGTTCTGAAAATATCTTCGAAACCTCGAGTAACTCGAGGTTCGAATGGGATGACGACATATTCAGAAGCATTTTTCTGTTGTTTTTCTTCAGAGTATCTCTTCGACTTTCCAAAAAGAGGAAATCCCTCCTAAATATGTCGTCATCCCATTCGAACTTCTAGTTACTCGAGGTTTCGAAGGTATTTTCAAACCCTCAATATGAAGGTGGTATACAAAACTTCTTGTAAACTTCAACAAGTATTGGGTACTCCCAAAGATAAAACAGATGAAAAAGAAAATTAGGGGATTCATGAAATTAGCTGTAAGGACTGCGAGAAAAAGTATTTGGGTCAACCCGAAGGGCCATGAAAGCACGGTTCAGAGAACACATTGCTCGTATCCGATATTCAAGACCTGAAAAATTGAGTGTGGCCTAACATGCTTTGGATCACGACCACCGATTTGATGACACAAGTTTAAAATTAATCAGACAGGTTCATGACCGTAGACTTCTCGATGCTTTCAAGTCTGGAAATTGCCAAGTGTTAAAATAATATGAATGCTGATAAGGGTCCTATTCCGTACAGCCCATTATTGAAGTTCGTAGTACATTGAAAAATGTTTTCTTTCCTTCACAATAAATTCATAACTTATTTATTTTCCAAGAAATTTGTGTCATCAAATCCAAAACAAGTAAGATAACATTAAAATTAATGTAGTGCAGGTAAATTACTAGAATTAGTAAACAAAAAAAGTAGGCAAATTTGATAATGAGTGCGGTTAGGCCTCAGATGAGTAGTAGGTAGATTCGAAATGTTGGATAAATTTGACGTCCATCAAAAATTAGTGGTATAGATAGAAGTAAGGATGGATAAGTTGTTCATTAAGGTTTTAGCTGCTGAAGATGCCAACTTTGTTGGCGAAACCCGCGTCGAGTGCGATTGTGACGTAGTTTCGGTGTTTGGCTCGTTTATTTTTCTTGAATTATAAAAAAATACATGGTTATTTGGTCGAAAAATGTATCTAGTTTCATTGCTATATTACGAAATACGTGAAATGTTCATATTTTGCCTAGTGCCAGAAAAACTTTGGAAAACAATGTTTGGAAACATATGTGATAATTGTCAATATTCTAATTTTTGTATTTTAATTTTTTAATTCAAGCACATTTACCTCTTGATTGATTATGTGAGATTTTTGGTCGAATTCAGGCCATTTATTACATCTTAGATACACAATGAGAGAAGGTAACTTGTGAAATCTGAAAATCAGTCGCCGTCTATGAGTTTTTGGTGATCTTATGAAAAAATATTCAACATTTCGTTTATTTTTCAAGATATGAAAAAAAAATTGATGTAACTTTTTTTTAGAAATTTTTAATGATATTGAAAATGTTTTCATACATTTTTTCCATATTTCTTTCGTTTTCGAATTACTGGTATGTCTATTCAAACAAACAACAATATTTCAAGATATGGAAAAATATTTTTGATACTTTTTATAAATCTTCTTGGGGACAATAAGATTGTTTATATACATATTTTCTATATCCCATTTGGTTTTCAAGTTTTTCGCGGCATTTCGTTTTCTCGAAAATTTTTCCGGACTGTTGATATAACGGAAAAAAATCATTCACATAACATTTTTTGTAGGTTTTTTAAAGGTTATCAGAAAATATCTTTTGATATTTGGAAATCTGTCGCCGCCTTGGAGTTTTTGTCTATGAAAATGAAAATATATATTTATTTATGTTCCAGATGCGAGAAAATTTTGAAATAGTTTTTTAGAACTTCTCAAGGACATTAGAATTGTTAAATTGAATTAAGTATTTCGATATCCCTTTTCGTTTTTACTAAATAAAATTCAAAATTCCGGTTATTTTGCAGGGTATAGAAAAATTTTATCACAATTTTTTGTAAAGCTCTTCAAGGAAAATAAAATTGTATATAGACATTTTTTAGATAACCCTCTTCGTTCTTGAATTTTTAGTATTTTTATTGAAGAAAATAGAATATTACTTTTATTTTTCAAGATATGAAAAAATATCTCAATCGGTTTTTGTACATTTTAAGCACAATGTAACTGTTCATATAGATTTTTTAATATACTCTGATGGGGAACATTTCGTTTGAAGTAACTATGGGTCTAAAACACAACATGAAAAAGTTGGGGTTGCCCTGGGAAGCCGTAGTATACTCTCCTTATGAATTGTATAATAATCGTGTTTTAATTTATGTTTTTCCGAATCGTGGGAATAATTAATGTCAATATGTTGATCGTAGTATTTTGATTTTTTTTTATTTAATCATATTTACATCTCGATTGATTGATTGTGTGGTCGAATTCATGCCATTTACTACATCTTAGATTTGTAATGAGGTTTCAGATTTCTTGCTCTCGTAGCAAATAACACAAAAATTCATCAACAGTACAAACATTTTCTTAAATCAATATCACACAAACCTTTTGTCGTTGATTCGTTTGAGCTCCGTGGGACTTAATTAAAGAAAATGTACCCAAGCAAGCGGATGTCCATTTTCGCGATGCTTCTAAAATTGAGGGAACAAAGCTCCAGAGTACATTTCTGGTTGGCTTTCTGCAAATGTTTTCTGACATCTGCCGAGATAAAAGGGTGCGAATACGCTACATTAACCGAAACTTCTGCTAATTACTGTATTTAACTTTTTAAATTTGATGTAGGTGGAAAGTTTGTTATCTGAAATAATCCTCTGGAAGCTGTTCAACGCCTTCTGAAAGGTGAAATATACTTTCAACGTTTTCGCGAAGTGGTTTGTGTTTTAATTCTGAAGTACAATAATGTCACCAATGAAAATGGATTTTATAAGAAAAATTCACACCTCGCTTTTTAGACAATAAAAAATAGATTTTTGTTTAGTTGCCATGACAACCCAAAAACTTTCCGGAAATTTTCATCCTCCAGGGTACCCTGGGAGAAATGAGTGGAAATTTTTCTGTCAAATATTTGACTTGTGATAGTTGACATTTTGCTTTTATGTACAAATTAATGAAAAAATTAAATTAGCATTTATATAATATATTCTGGTGTGAAATTTTCTTACCGAATCCCCCGCGTACTTGAATTAATTGCAGGAAATATATCTCGTACATGAATTTTTCAATAAAATCAATTTCCTTTGTTGCTGCGCGACTCAGGTATCTTTAAAAAAATTCATTTACTCGAAAAGTGAAAATTGCATAATGGACAACTAAATTGAACTATTTTATTTTAGTTTTCTGTTCACATAATTTAAATGACATTTATGGTAAGGATATCTGCAGCGCTATGGTTATTGATTGATTTTGGTAGTTCAATGAGCCTTGAAAACCTGCCCAATAGAAAAAGTCTTTGTCAATTACTGTCAACAATCATTTTAGATTTTTATTGTGGATATCAGGATTTTTCAAATTATTCCTATTTGTATAAGAATTACTTATTGAAAATTATTAAAAACGAAAGTGAAATATTCGAAAACTTTGACATCTCAGCAGATCAAAGAGTTTTCATATTGTGCGCATGATGAAGACTTATTCTTATTCAGTTAAAGGTTCAAACCCTAGGGACTGCAGACATTTTTTTGATGGCCCGAGAAAGCGCTAGGAATCGCACGTAAAAAAGTAAGACCCATTAATCCTTGGCTCGCACAAGTTTCGACTTCTGAGGGCTGCCTTTCTTAAGGGGACGAGAGCTGGTTGACAGAAAGAACAATTTCAAACAATTACACGAAACTGTTTGCATGGATTGCCTGATAAAAACAGTGAGGAGTGGTAGCCTCAATATTTCAAATTTCTTTCGACTTGATTAGAACTTTTAAATTCGAGAATGGTTAGATATAGAGCAATTCTATGACTGCCAATCGATTCAGAATAGTCAAATTAAATTAAAAATTTCAGGTTTATCGAAGAAAGAAATTCACTCAAAAAAGGTTAATTTCTCGATATTTTATCACTGAACAAAATTGTTTTGGGGTTTATAGCTGTATTTTCATTATTTAACAAGTTATGAGTCATAAAAGAGAAGGAAATGCAAAAAATGTAAATTTTTTATAAACAAATGCTTATAAAAACTGATAAACAATGGTTATGAACTTGTTCATTAGCTTATTTTGAAGAATAATCATTCCTTTGTGATTTTTTTATTTCTAGATAAAAAATATAACGTTTGTTAGAATTTGTTTATAACAAATTGTAAAGTTAACAAGCAATGAATTAATTCACGAAAAAAAAAATTATTATTGATCTATAAAGAAATGCCTATTACGATTTCCAGAGAGAAGATGATTATTCAATAAATCAAACAATGAAAAAAAACGATTACAAACAATAAAAAAATTTATTAAAGAATAGAAAATTTAATCATTATTCTGTCAGGTTTTTTATAATGTTACTGAATGCCCCTGTCAGATACAAAAACAGCAATAGCATATTATTTGATGAAAAAAATGTTATTAACAATATTTATTTGACTCTTCATATTTTGTTAACTTTGAAAAATCATTATAAACAAAATAATAAACTTCAATTCACTTTCATCGCGTGATCCTGTTGAGTATATGTATAAGAAGAGCTCCACGAAGCCAAAAATTTACAGATAAATTATATAAACTTTTATGTAGTCATTTCAGATAACAGAGATTGGAAAAAAATTCATTAATTAACTTTTTGAACTTAATGAACTTTTTGAAAAATTTACTTAACATATTTTATTCAATAGGGATTTATTATTTAAAGTGTATAGATGATATTATGAGTTTTTCAAATATTCAAATTGACATATGTTACAAAAAATAATGTATGTGGTACACACTGTCTTTATCGGTGGTGCGCCTAAATAATAGAGATAGAGTTCCGGGAATCGAAACTTTTTTCTTAGTAATTTCCTACTCTTTGACAATCTTTTTTCAAAATTTTTGAGTCATTAACAAAATCCGAAATGCTATCTTTTTTTCATCTTAATTTGTTAGTAAAAACTGCAATTTTTTATGTGATACTACATACTTTAGATAAATTTTTCATTCCGAATCGAATGAGCCATCGCTCATATTTTTAGAAACTTTACCAAGAAATAACACATTCTTGAACTTGTTTATCAGACTATTCGAAATCTTCAATTGAATTATACTCGATTTGAAATTCGGTTAGCAAAAGAAAAAATTTAAATATGGGATTTGACGAAACTTATGCCGAAAATCTGAGGAAGAATCTTTTGTCAGCGAAAAACAACTTTCAACTCAGAATAGTGGAATTAGTATATTCTGAATATTCCAAGTCAATCGAAGAAAAACAAAAATTCGGAAAATGTAAGAAAGAAAACAACAACAACAAACCGGAAATTACAAAACGCGAAAATTGATAATTCGACAGATCGATTAGAAATTCGGATTATACACGTGAAATTTCAGACTGTTGGAAATGTATAATTTGTATTTGCTCAGGTATAGGTTCAAAAAACTCGGAATTGCAGAGGTTTCGTAAAAGCCTATGAACTCTTTCATGGAATCGGAATCGAATTGGTGTCCCCAAGATGTACATTGAAATCTATGAAACTGAGTCCGGATATCTAAGAAAAAAATTGTTCGAAAAAATCACTTTTAACTCGACTTGAACTCTTCAATTAAAAAATGGTTAGAATCTCCGAACAATGAACCGAATTCAAGTAGATTCAACCTCGATTTGTTACATATTGTTATAGTCAATTTCAGATCGAAAGGAAGTGAATTCGAAGTAACACGTTTGTTTGTGTGTTTGGCGAGGTATTGTTTCTGAACCTTAGTTCCCACGTAATTGTCTATAAATAGTATCTACAACGAACATGGCAGACCCGAAGAGGATAAAATCGAATCGACCCCGGAGATCTTCATTTCGCTGGCAATCACGGCTAGATCAGCGTCGGAAGCAGAATAAATTTGAATACCCTCTCTCGGGAAAAGCAATATGGACCAAAAATAAATTCATTATCCAACGAAAATAACAAGACAACGGCAACATTCTTGATGAAATGAAATCCACCTCCCCACATACGTTTCCCGAATCATATGAGAAAGATTTTCTATGAGATCGGATAGAAAATTGCATACGAACATTTCATTATTCCGCCCGGAAGATACATAAGCTGAAGACATGGAGAATGGAGCTCGTTTTACCAAATAATTGATTTTTTATGCTGCCTGAGCATCATGAAGGAATAATCACTCAGATGTGCTTACCTTAACCTCAAAAAATCCTACGACAGCAGAATAAAATTTCCACCAAAACATAAAGAGTCAATGATTGCTATTATTATTTGACTTCCTCGGCAAAAGTGTCCATGTACACAAAAAAATCGGCCGACTAGTTTTCGAGATAAAGATGAATAGTGAAGCTTTCTGCTCAGAGATTTTTTCTATTATGAGAATTGATAAAACGCCTATTTATTCTGGGAATACCATGCCTCAATGTTGGTACAATGTCACCTTGATCTCGTTTTCATTACTCTTTTTCGTTCTGTGCTCTTCAATAGGGTGAACAAAGGAAAATCCACAAATTGTGAAAGGCTTTCGCGGCCATCGTTGAATGAATGATGGTTTTTCGGGTTTTTAGGCCGACGTTTATTTTGAGAAAATCTCGACGTTTCGCCAACACGAGTGGTTGACATTTTCAAGAGAAATGTTTACAGTTTCGATCCCTGAACACTACTTGTTTCAAATCCAATTAGACTAATTTTGAATCAACTAGTGTGAATTCTCTGGTGAGCGATTATTTCAAATATGGTCGGTTGCCAGAATGGATCAGAAACGGAAATGTCGGATACTGTCACACAGACATCCATCAAACTCGTTACTCCTGATTGTTCGTGGTCTGAGAGATCTCTCCAAGAACTACACCGACTTACTCATTGGGACAGATGGAGGAAAGCGATCCATCTTTGTTTATTATTCGAACCAAGAACAAGTACTTGAAAGTGATGTATCTCAATGATAAAATCTTATATTCCACCTTAATGAATAATCAGTAGTATTATTACGAATGATTGAAATTTCTGAACGAAACTGAATTGAAACTGCATACTCTGTTTTGTCGGGGATAAAATCACGAGTGCTCGCGATAGTAATTCTGTCAGAAATAAACGAGATCAACACAGGGATTCCTATCTTTTGATTAGACTCGTATCGACTAGTAGTCACCTTTCGACATTCTTCTCGACATAGAGAGGAGTGATTCTCATCACATGTCAAAAAACTAGTCGGTAGGTAACGTATGTTTAAATTTGAATAATGAAACATTTGACATTCTAACTTAATTCATGTGTTGATTTTAGTTGTATTCTACAAATGGACCTTTTCAAGAGATATGAGGTAACACTGAAATTAGAAAGTAAAAACGCTAATATCACTCGGGATTTTTTATTTTTATTTCTGACCGCTAGTTTATCTATAATCAGAAGAAAAGTGATTTCGTGACGTCACGTTCATCAAAACTAAACTTGGCAACGTTGTTAAAGTTGTGCACCAAATTCTCATTGAAATATAATGTGTCGTATGACAGTTGTCATTTGATACCAGATGGGTTCTTTCGTCTGTTTCACGGTGCGATCAATAAGAATAGTTTGTCTCTGTCTTACTCATTTGCCTGTCCATTTGATACAAGTGAAGCAGTTCCATCAGATCTAAACTTAAACGAACACTACCTTGATTTATTTTTTGATGTTAATGCTGTTTTCTAAGTTTTGAGAGCTTTTGTTGTTTGTGTTCTAAAATTTGTTATTAATTCCTGTATCTCCAGTACCTGTATCCCTGCAATAACTGAACATGTAGAAAAGGTGCTTTGTACCTCGGTAAATTATCCGAACTTCCCTTCACGAAACCTTGTTGCATATTTTTAATACACAATTACACAAATAATTTCACACCAAATCGTTTATGATAACACTTCACTACACTATTATCGAATTTATCAGTTGAATGTTGATTGTTGAATGTAAATAAAATAAACATTAACCTCACATCTTCATATAACTTTTGACAGTTGAGAACTGTCATTACGATTTGCTGTGTTGTCAATGCTCGTTCTTCATCAAAAGGATGGTCTGTTCAGAAAATTTGAAAGTTACAAATACAATAAAAAATAGCTAATATGTGGAATTTTATCTATGAGTTGATCAAGTGACAATGTATTGATTATTTCTCAACGGCTTATATCATGCTAGAAGTTATATTTTTAAGGAGAACGGTATTGCCTGTTTCGGAACGTGGATTATGGTGGGAGATATTTCCGATGAACGTGACATCAGCAGCACACTTCCAAATGTGAAAAATAATGGAACTTTTTGTTAAATGGACTTTTCAGACTAACAACTATCGATTTAAACGAGTTTTGTAATTTGTTTTCCGTAAATGTAGAGGTCCATTATCAAGAAATATATAAACTAAATATTGAGGATATGCCAATCGTTTACAATATCAGATCTCGGTACGAAAATGTACTATTTGGAAGATGTCAACGACAAATTTGAAGAGAGTGTCGTTGAAATTTCAGAAGCCCGGTTTCAGAAATTATTTTGAATGAACAAATATTTGTTGGAAAATGGTGCAATGTTTTGACACTGTATATTGCAGTATTGCAGAACCCATGTATACAATGTATCGAAACCGTCAATCGCAAACAAAAAATATTGCTAGCTTTGCGCTTTTATGTAACTGGTTTAGTTTGGTGAAGATTTTAACCTGGTAGTAGTCCAGACGAGTGTACATAGGAAGCGCTATTGAGTTTTACAACTATTTATGTTAGAATATTCGTCTTCAGAGATCAAAATGTGTAGCTTTCCCTTCAAAGGTCAGTAAAGGGGCATTTTCTAACTTCTTCTTCCATTTGAAATGTACAATAGCAATGCTGACAATATCATCTCGTTTGGATCACAAGACATTTAGTGTTTGGAATCAAGCTACGAAGTTCAAAAACCAAAGTCAATATGATTTCTATCTATCATGTACAATAAAGCACATTTTGAAATGAATCATATAAAAACTGATTCTTTCATTCTGCTTTATTTTTTAGCAATGCTTCTTATAAGACTTGGTGAAAACTACGAATATATAGTGAACCTACGACTTTCTCAGGAACATTGCCAAAAACTAATCTCTTACCAAAATAAACAGATGATTGTTAAAATAAACAATTTACACCGTTTCAATTATGCTTCTTATATTTTAAGTCTTCTGTAAAAGGACTTTGATAGACTAGATGCCAACCTTTTAACCGTTGAACTATCAAATTTATAACACATCAGTATCTGATGAAGTTTCTTGTCTTGTAATTGTGAACATGCGCATTCGAATACTACCAAACTGAAATACTTCCGAAGAAACATTTTCAAATTTGGTTTTATCATCAGTAACGTTCTTGTTTCATTCAATTAATAACTCAACTCTTATCATATTTCTCTATATTTCCCAATTCGTATTTGTGGAACATAAGCGACCTGTGGCAAAATATCGATGATTGTCCATAATTATATTCAATCAGCGTTGTTGCCATGGTACCTGCTCGGAAGGAAGGAACTGCATATTATCGAGACATGCGTTCCTTATTGGTCCTAATATTGCAGAAAAAGAGGGTTTCATACGGCGAGTGGAATTGTCAAAGCAATTACTCGAATTAGTAGGGCAAAAGTGAAGTTGGTATTAAAATTCAAAAAGAGCTGTACATGAAAATGACCAAGTTATTATTTTGAAATAGTGGCGTACAGCGTTGAAAGTATATCACAATGACACAGAATACCTGACGTTATTATATTTAAACAAAAAAGGGTTTCATAGATAGATAGATAGATAGATAGATAGATAATTTATTTTCCTCTGAATGTTACAATACAGGTACAGCACATTGGGGTTTCCTTGTCCAATTGACGGTCTGGAGAATGGCAGTTCAATTTTCTCCTTATTACGAGTGTGGTGATCATGGATATCCTTCCTCGCTAAGAGTGGTTTATTTTTATTTTTTATATACATAATAACTGAATAAATATATAGGCATGGTAGTGTCAATAAGACCAGGTTAACGAAATGATTTTTACATGATGTTGATCTAGATAATTTCAGTATGCAACGTATGACTTTTTTTTGAGCGCTAAAGAGTTGGCCCGAGTTATGAGCTTGTCCCCAGAATACAATACCATATGAAAGTACAGACTGTAAGAGTCCAAAGTATAGTAATTTGAGGACTTCAATTGATACTGTATTATGTAAGTTTCTTATCACAAAACAATAAGAACTCAATTTTGCTACTGTTTTATCCATGTGGTTGTTCCAGGTTAGTTTTTGGTCTAGGCAGATCCCTAAAAACTTCGTACAGGCCGAGTTCTCTAATGATTTTCCGTCTGTATGAAGAAGTAAGCTATGGTTAACATCGATATTTTTTGTATGAAATTGAACAGCTACAGATTTGTCGGTGTTCAGGCTTATCATATTTTCCGAACACCATTTTGATATGGTTTTGTTTGATTTGTGCGACTTATCCTGTATTTCTTGATCGGATTTTCCGCTGATAATCAAGTTTGTGTCGTCCGCATAAATAATCGGGGATCCACTTACTTGCAATAGTCTTGGAAGGTCTGTTATAAATATATTGAACAGAGTAGGGGAAAGACATGATCCCTGTGGGGTACCAGTGTGTGTTTTCATAGGATCCGATCTTACACCATTGATCTCGACCTGTTGATTTCTGTCAGATAAGTATGAAAAATAGTGTAAAATAAGCCCGTAACAAAGTCTCCATATATTCATAAACCATCGACTAAACCCCAATCGTCTCAGGTTCACCACTTTATAGTGTTTTTTTGTGTTGTTTGTCTTATTTTGCTGCTACTAACAGAGTATTGTCATTTGTATGAGTGGGTGTTTGGACACTCATGAGGATTTATTCGCCAAAACAAATAATTTTGTTTGTACCAGTGAAAGAAATTAATATTTCCACATAAGTGGCTCATTTTCAACTTTAGGAAGAAAGGTCATGTGAGCGTTGTTGTTGAGAATGCGATTGCTCCATTTGAAAAATATTATTTTATGAAATATTTTGCAAACGCTACTGTCAATTTTGTTTTTTAATTTGAAATATAAATTCCCTCTTTCAAGAAAAGCAATATGAACCAAAAATAAATTCATTATCCAACAAAAATAACACACAGCGGCAACATTCTTAATTAAATTCACCTCCCCACATCATACGTTTCCCAAATCATAATATGAAAAAGATTTTCTATGATATCGGATAGAAAATTGCATACGAACATTTCATTATTCCCCCCGAAAGATGTAAAAGCCGAAGACATGGAGAATGGTGCTCGTTTTACCATATAATTGATTTTTTTATGCTGCATTGATATCTTAATTCGGGACGATGGTGAATAAATTCGACTCGGAGAACTTCATTATATGTATCTGGAGATATTAACCGAACATAAAGCGACCCGCGATCTCAAACTTTGATCGGAAATTCAAAGGAGGGATGGGATAAATGAATGGGCGATGATTCCGACATGAAAAGAAAATGAAGCTGAATTAAAATAATGGATCTAACAACTTCGAATTTGGAACCTCTCATGATTACGTTTGGGGTTGGCCACCTATTCCCAGAAGAGGATGGATGACACATTCATTGAACGAAATTGATGAAAATATCATCATCAATTACTTTAGTATTAAGACGGTCACGTTTAGAAGGCATTTTTTGTAAAATAAGATATTTTGCGAATGCTAGATGTAGAATTGAAAAAAATTAAATACAACTTTGTAAATATCCCAGGTAGCACATCATATCGACTGAATCTTCGTTCCATATTGGGCCAATATAAATATATTGTCAATAAAAAATAATATTGGATCAATATGGATGAATATTCAAAAAAAAATATTATTTTAATAATATGGTGGAATATTGGTTGAACCTGTTATGAATGTAGATTGTCACATGTAATATCGGGTCAATATTGGATGAATAATTTCTACCAGTATCGATAATACATAATTGTCTACATATTGTTTTCAACATCTAGAATAAATATTGTAATCCCAGTATTCCTCTCATATTGATTCTAGAAATAAAAACTCTATTGTATATCCAAGTGTGATTGCATATTGGTTTAATAATATCTCGCCAATTGATTTTATTGAAAATACAAGGATATATTGAAAAATCCTTAGCATACTATAGAACCAAAAAAAATTTCAAGTTCAAAATATTTTATTATCCAACATATTCTCTTTTTAATTGGATACAATTATTACAGCGAACCTGCAACGTCTCTAGACCTTTCAAAAAAAATATTTCTTCTTGCTCTGCAAACCAGACCTCCACAGCTTTTATAACCTCGTAGGAAGAAAATTTACGACCTTTTGAACTTTTTTTCAGTCGAGGAAAGAGATGATAGTCGGACGGAGCCAAATCTGGTGAATAAGGGGGGTGCTCTAGTAATTCAAACCCTAAATCACAAATTTTTTGCACGGCAACATGAGATTTGTATGCAGGGGCGTTGTCCTGCAAAAACATGACACCTTTGGATAGCTTTCCGCGTATTTTCTCTTTAATTTTTTTCCCGTAGAGTGGTCAGTAATGTCGAATAGTAATCTCCAGTTATTGATCTACCCTTAACCAAAAAATCAATCATGTTTACTCCATGGCAATCCCAAAAAACTGAAGACAGAAGCCAGATTTTTGGACACGAAACTTCTCAGGTCTTGGAGAACCAGAGTGTCGCCATTCCATCGATTGTTGATTTGTTTCTGGATCGTAGAAATGTACCCAAGTCGGTTTAAGAAGTCTACATCGTTTTCAAATCGAGCACAGATCGAACGCGATGCTTATACCCTTGCACGCTTTCGGTCAACATTCAAACATATGAGGATCCATTTTGCAGCAATTTTTCTCATGTCCAAATTGACGTGAACTATATGATGAAGGCGTTCGTATGAAATATTCAGTGCTTCAGATATCTGTTTTAGCCCAATTCGACGGTCTGTTAAAATCATGTCATGAACTGCATCGATATTTTCGGGGACTGACACAGAAACTGGCCTTCCCGATCGGTCATCATCTTCAATGGAAAATTTACCTCTTTTGAAGCTTGTCCATTTTTACAGGTTGCATATGAAGGACATTGATCACCAAGGATATTAAGCATATCTTCGTAAATCTGCTTACCTCTTAACCCTTTTAAATACAGGTACTTGATGATGGCTCGATACTCCAATGTTTCAATTTTCACAATTTCGGTGGACATTTTTTGTTCTTTTAATTTATTGCGTAACTCTGGTTTACTTTTTTGACGTCAAACTTTACACTGACACTTCTAATAAGTTATTGTTCGTTGTTATGGTAACGCAATATTTTGTTTATGCAGGGAATTGGTCTAGGCTAACTAGATATCAATACACCCTCGTATACTCGAGAAAAAAATTAAATACTGAAAAATTGTTTTTTCGTAATTTTGACGGAAAATCCAAGGTTATGTCGAAAAGAGTTGAATCCAAAAGTTTTAAATTTTTTTTATTATCTACAACTTTGTCTTTGAACATTTTCCGTTGAGAGGTCACGTTTCATCTTAGATCGCAAAAAATTGTTTTCAACCCTTAAACTTCATCCTCATTTCACCAATTTGTGTGTTGAAATATTGTTTTTCCTCAACAAAATTTCCCACCTGGTCCTTTATCTACTATTTTTTCACAAAAATTACAGACACCAGTCTATAAAGTCTATGACGGAAGATTAATGAAATTTATATCGTTCAAATTCAATATACCGGGTGACCACGAGGTGAGGTACGCCCCCCAATTTTTCTATAGTTTTGAAGATACAGGTATTGTATTTCTGGTTCCTTTCGGAATTCTTCAAATCTTTTCATTCGAGTAATCTGATAATTCATCATCTTTCAACATAACAATGTGAAAAGAGTATGTTGCTATTTGAGAAATGGCAGTTGTGAGCCTTTCTTTATGGGTACTAATCCGTTTTGAGGAAATGTTTGATAATTGATGGGAAATATGGTTGCTGCAATTACATGGGAAGCTCAATTTTCAGCTGTATCTTACCTCGAACCTTCCTCTCGTAAATGCTGACGCCGTTCGTCAGTTGTGATGATTTGAGTTTGATGTTCATGGCCAACTTTGTTCGATTGAACAATCAACTGTATCTCCGCCATTTTTCAACCGATTTTCAATTTTGGAGAACAGTGTTATCACAAATTGCGTGTTCTTCCTGATAATGAAAAAAATTGTACAGGGTGTCATTAAAAAAAAAAGTTTGGGGTCACTTCCGGTTAAACCGGAAGTGGTGAATTTTCGGTAATGGAGTCAAAATATGCGTATTTGAGTAATATATCGACGTGCCAAATTTGAAACCTGTATCTTCAAAACTATAGAAAAATTGGGGGGCGTACCTCACCCCGTGGTCACCCGGTATAGTAAATGCCTCCCTTCAATGTTTCAAGTGTTTTATTTCGGGCGTTATCACTTCAAATTGTCCCATTTATAGCTATGTTATATTTCCCATCAACAGTTTTTGCATCATTACATTTGTTAAAATTATTCACACTAAACCACGAAACACAAACTTTTTATGAACGAAATTAATAACGAACGAATATGTGTTGCGGTTTTTATTATGACTGAAACAATTATCTGACAAATTATAAATCTAATAGCTGTCTATCCATATTTAATCACAAATTGCATTAGCTCATGTTCAGTTTATTACCTGTTTTTATATTATGGAATTATGTGAGTTCGAATAACTTGATATACGGATAATCAGATTTGAGTCCCAAGGGGTATCGCCCGCCTCCAGCAATATTAACATTCTGTAGGGGTGTTGACAAGGGCATCGATGATATATTTTAGAAGGGTATATGGAGGATATTTCCTTCCGAGTAATAGACGAACAGGGTTGTCAACGAGTTTTCAGATCGTATATAGCGCGAATTTCGAGTGAATCTGACATTGTATTTTTCGTGATTTCTAAGGGTATCTACCCCTTACAATATTTCACGGGTCATTTTCATTTTTTTGATTCACTGAAATTCACAGCACATACTAATTCGACCACTTTGAATCGATTGACAATTGCAGAATTGGTCTATCTCGAACCGTTCGCGAATTGAACACCTGTAGTTTCAAAGTTTTCGACATTCTTATCCCCTTTTTGGCTATATCTTGAATATGAACATATACAAAACATATATTTTTGGAATCAGCATGAAAATTTACGTATACAGGATGTTTATTAAGAACGTGTAGAAAATTCAGGAGCGTGTTGCTGACATCAAAATAAGAAGAAAAATTCTTATAAACAAATGTCCGCAAGTTATTCGTTTTTGAGATACAGAGTGTCAAAGTTGAATTCTTATTTTTATTTTTTGTGAATAATTTCAAAATAATTTTAATATTTGGGTAAAGTTTGGTATCTGGGAATATTTATTATTTAGTTTGTGTAAAAAATATATTCTTGGTAGAGGTCACTGTTTTCGAGTTATTCAGATTTGAAATAATCGATGCAAGGGAATTTTGAATGACAAGATTTTTAAATTCAATTAGAAATTAGTTTTTCACAATTTATATAAAATTAGATTTTGACATGGAGAAATCATCCCAGATACCAAACTTCACTCGAATATCACAATTATTTTGGAATTTATTCACAAAAAACAAATATAAGAATTAAACTTTAACACTCTGTATCTTAGAAACGAATAACTTGCGGACATGTGTTTATAAGAACTTTTTTCTTATTTCGACGTCAACAACATGCTCCCAAAGTTTTTACACGTACTTAAGAAACACCGTGTATAGCGCGAATTTCGAGTTATTCTGACTATTTTCAATTTAATTTAATTTCCTAATTTAATTTAATTTTTAAAAGTAATTTTAATTTTTTCGATTCGCTGAAATTCACAGCATAAACATGTACTTTGAATCGATTGGCAAATGAAGAATTGGTCTATATCGAACCGTTCTCGAATTGAACCACTGCAATTTCAAAATTTTTGACATTTCATTCCCCTTTTCGGCTATATCTTGAATCTGTGCATATACAGAACATATATTTTTGGAATCAGCATGAAATTTCACGTATAATACGCGAATTTCAAGTAAATCTGACTATTTTGTATTCTTCGTGATTTCTAAAGGAGGGGGTACCCTTACAACATTTCGATGTACTGGAGTTCACAGCATTTTCTAATACGACCATTTTGAATCGATTGGCAATTGCAGAATTGGTCTATCTCTAACCGTTCTCGAATTGGAACCCTGCATTTTCAAAATTATCGACATTTTATCCAGCTTTTCGGCTATATATTGAATCTGAACAAATACAAAACATATATATTTGAAATCAGCATGAAATTATACGTATATATCGCGAATTTCAAGTAAATCTAACGATTTTGTATTTTTCGTTATTCATAAGGGTACCTACCCCCTTACAACATTTCATGAGTAATTTTTACTCTTTCGATTTGCTGAAATTCACAGCATATACTGAATCGATTGGCAGAATTGGTCTATCTCTGACCGTTATCGAATTGGAACCCTGCGATTTCAAAAATTTCGACATTCCATTCCCCTTTTCGGCTATATCTTGAATCTGAGCATATACAATACATACATTTTTGAAATCAGCATGGAATTTCACGTATTCAGCGCGAATTTCTAGTAATTCTGACTATTTTGTATTTTTTGTAATTTCTAATAGTACCCCCTCACAACATTTCATGAGTAATTCAAATTTTTTTGATTTGTTGAAATTCACAGTACATACTACTTCGACCATTTTGAATCGATTGGCAATTGCAAGGATCCTATTCTTGAGTTTGTACGTATACGAATTCAATTTCCTGTTTCACACTAATTCACATGAAATATGTATATTCTTCTCTTTCATTCGTATACGAATTAGAATTCGAATGATTCGAGAATAGCACCCCAGGTCTATCTCGAACCGTTCTCGAATTGGAACCCTGCAATTTCAAAATTTTCGACATTTTATTCCCCTGTTCGGATGTATCTTGAATCTGAGCATATAGAAAACATATTTTTTAAATCAGCATGAAATTTTTCGTAAATTTCAAGTAAATCTGACTATTTTGTATTTTTCGTGATTTCTAAGGGTACCTACTACCTTAAAAAATTTCACTGGTAGTTTTTACTCTTTCGACGTGCTGGAGTTCACAGCATATTCTAATGTGGCCATTTTGAATCGATTGGCAATTGCAGAATTGGTCTCTAACCGTTCTCAAATTGGAACCCTGCATTTTGAAAATTTTCGACATTTTCTTCCCCTTTGCGGCTATATGTTGAATCTGAGCATATACGAAACATATATTTTTGGAATCAGCATGAAATTTCACGTATATAACGCTAATTTCATGTAAATCTGAGTATTTTATATTTTTCGTGATTTCTAAGGGTAGGTACTATGATGCTTCATGAGAGTACTTAGGACTGTAATGAAAAAAATATAGACACACTTGAAACGTTGAAATTATGAATTAAAAAAATATGCTTGATAAACTTTTCAATAAATAACTTTGGCATGAGAATACAAACAAACAATTCCATTGTTACCTTACGTTTCTACGCCCATTACTGAAACTAAGCTACGTTCACATCACTTACTGTAATGCAACAAGAAATCTATTTTTGAAGAAATCGTCGTAATATAATTTTTTTTATGAAATTCGCATCACAAACAATCATTATGATCCTCATATCATAAATACCTATGATGCCACCGAGATGATATAAAATTGTTACAAAATTAGTGCACGCTTTGTCGCGCAATGAGAGAAAATCTCACACTTATAGTACAACCACCTCTTCTGAACTCTGCACAATACTAATGCGATACGATAGGCTTACACTCGTTATGCCACTGACGGAAGTGGGAGTAGCTAGTGAAGTACCGAGAAGGGCTCGGGTAACTATTGTGTGGAAAAAAATTGTACCAATAAAAATAAAAATGTGAGAGACAATCTCATATAGCGACTAATGCCGGGTTGACGGACAGTTTTTTGAGTTCCAGTTAAACTCCAGTTAAACTCCATGTTGATTACCTAATGGTTGGAATGTGATCCTTCAAATGTCATTCAATGAATGTCATTCCCCATCTAAACTATAAGTTAGTTATCTGGAGCTTAACTCGAACATAAAAACTGTCCCTGAAAGAACTTTCTAGTTTTTTTGATAAAAATGATCAATTCAACAACTGCTCCAAGCCACTCTGTACTAGCACATTCAATCCTTCGAATTTCGATTCGAATTCGCTCTAATCTAATAAAGACTGTTGAGGTACGGGTTTCGGTGTAAATTCCACTGCAACGAGATCTGAAATATTTCCGCTCTCATCCAAATTAATGTCAAATATTTGCGCACAAGTGGAAATGAGCGCGACTAGAACAAATATTGTATTTAACAATGAATGTTAATGATTCCAGGCTTATATTTCAGCCGTGCTCCAAGACAACCTTTTTATGTTGATTTCTCTGATATCACCCGAAAATTAGCATAGAATAATTCTGTTTTATCGAACGACAAAGTTTTGGAATATATTGCTACAGCCAAATTGCTCAGCTACTGCAGTCAGTATCCAATGAAGCATCCGAAAGAACTGTTAAAATAATATCTTTTATCTAACGAAGCTGGGAAATGTCAAATTATGAATATATTATAACTTTATGAAACGTTCAATATTTCATAACGTGTGTTATTTCATTGTTAAAATTGTTTTTCCGTTAACCAGCTGTCGTCTCCTTACGAACGACAGCCCTTAGAAGTCGAAACCTGAGCAAGCCAAGAATTAACGAGGTCTTACCTTTTTACGTGCGATTCCTAGCACTTTCTAGAAAAAATTCTGCAGTCGCCATGGTTTGAACCATCGCCAACTGTCAGCCAAAGTGATTGAAACAATGTCGCTTTATCCACTCGGCTACCTGGCCCCTCATTACATTATTACATTACATTACATCTCTAGTGATGTAATAAATGGGAAGTCATAACTTTTACCCGTAATCATGAATATATCAAAAGTACTTATACTATTAAAGGCGCTGAACTTCCTAGGAAAAAAGAGTGTAAGGATCTAGGAGTATATCAGCAATCTAACCTAAAATTCAACATCCATTTGAACTTCATAGTAAACAAAGCTGTTAGTTCGTCGTGCAGTTTTTTGTCTTTTAGTGGTGTTCAAACAAATTTTTATCAATTTGATAGTTATTTTGAAATAAAAAGTCATATTGTCAGTCAGACTTTATTTTCATCATAAAAGGTCAATTGGTCGACAAAAGTAGACAAAATCTTTTACATGCCTGTCAATTAGAGCGGTCCACTTACCACAATAACACATAATATGACCACAGATTCAGCTATCATGGCTATCAGAAGGATAATAGCAAGAAGAGTTAAACCACATCAGATATTTGCAGACAACGGAACAAATATACGAGGTGCTTCGGAAAAATCAAAAAGAGCTCTAGATGAAATAGATCATAAGCAAGTAGGAGATGATATGCTGAACTGTGGTATTGAGTTGAAGTTCATACTGCCTGCAAGCCCACACATGGGAGGAGTATGGAAACGGCTTATACGTCCCGAAAAAATATCATTCTATACAATTCTGAGAGAACAACAACTCAAAGACGAACTTATGCTCACCCTATTCGTGAAAGTAGAGAATATGTTGAACACAAGACCCATCACAAAGGTTTACACACATCCTGATGATTTAGAGACGCTGACAACCAACAATTTCCTCATTGGATCTCCAAATAAGATGGACCAATTCGGAGCAAATTACGACTTGTGGAAGGAATGGAGAAAGGTACAGAATCTCACGAATGAATACTGGAAGAGATAGGTAAAAGAGTACCCACCACCACCAACTTTCACAAAGAGAAACCGTTGGTCCGTAGATGATGTTAAAGAAAATGATATCGTTACTGTTATGGAAGACAATATGATAAGAAGCTCTTGGAATTTAGGTCGAATTGTTAAAGTCTTTCCTGGTCCCGATGAGAGAATACGCGTTGTTAATGTTAAAACGAAGAATGGAATTTTCAGGAGGCCAGTCTCCAAATTGAGAAACGTTGCCGACTAGATGTACTATTTTAGAGGGGGACGAAATGTTAGTTCGTCGTGCAGTTTTTTGTCTTTTACTAGTGTCCAAACAAATTTTTGTCAATTGGATAGTAATTTGAAATAAAAAGTCATATTGTCGGTCAGACTTTATTTTCATTATAAAAGGTCAATTAGTCGACAAAAGTATACTAAATCGTTTACAAAGGCTTATAAAATTCTTGGTTTCGTCATTAGAAATACAAAATTCTTCAGAAATATTAACTCTATTATTAAACTTTACAATGCATGAGTGAGACCACCCACAACTTGAATATGCTTCAATAATATGGTCTCCCAAAGGAGTGAATATAAACCTTGTTGAAAAAGTCTAAATAAGGTTCTTACGATACTTGTATGTACGACAACATAATACATACCCCTTTATGATCTCATATAGGAGTATGATAGACAGTTTCCATATGGTAACCTTAGAACAGAGACGTTCATTCCATGCTGAAGTATACATTTATTATATAATCAATAGTATAAAATACAAAGATTCGCTCCTAGTCGACTAAATAAAAATATTAGTAACTAAAGTTAATTTAAGAATAAATAACAATTTTTTTTATACGAATCATTTAGACTGTTCTCCTATGAATGAAATGTTAAGACAGTGTAATATACTTACAGAAAAGTGCAATATTGACTTTCTCAACTGCAATGCAAAAAAAATTAAATTGGCAGTATTCATTTAGTATCTCTGTTTAGTTTCTAATTTCCGTTTTTAAGTTTGCTCCAAGTGTTTTGAAGCACTATCTCTTATATGTAAATACTCCTGGCTGTGTTTGTAAGATTTTTTTTAAAAATAAATTACTTGGGTGACGTAATTCATTTGGGAAGGTGTTGATTTTGTTGATTTCAATGCACTTCTGCGTGAAGGAACAGAATAAAATAGAGTATCTTTATTGCCCTTTTTTTGGTACGAGAGTACATGTGGCAAGTCGAAAATTAATCTCAGGAAAAATAATGGTAATTTAAAATATTCATGCACAATACCATTACCTATCGATCCAAACGATAGCAAGACTCAAGACATACAAATTCCAGACTTAATTTTTATCAGATTATTACATATTCAGAGAATTTTTTACTATAAAAACAATGTTATGTATTGTGAAAAGCTTGATCAAAACTCGATAGCTCAATAGAGTTAGGCAATTCATTCTAAGGAGTTATCGCATTGTACAGAGAAGATTATCAGAATTTAGAAATATTGTGTGAGGGAACCTTAAACAACCAACCATTTCGAGTCTTGTACCTTGTAATTTAAAATATTCATGCACAATACCATTACCTATCGATCCAAACGATAGCAAGACTCAAGACATACAAATTCAAGACTTAATTTTTATCAGATTATTACATATTCAGAGAATTTTTTACTATAAAAACAATGTTATGTATTGTGAAAAGCTTGATCAAAACTCGATAGCTCAATAGAGTTAGGCAATTCATTCTACATTGTACAGAGAAGATTATCAGAATTTAGAAATATTGTGTGAGGGAACCTTCAACAACCAACCATTTCGAGTGTTGTACCTGTGTGAAGAGTTTATGGATTGCAAAGAATTCACATTCTTCCTTACATCACAAACAAACTTCACAAAATTTGGCTTACAGCTGTCGTTGAAATACAAACCATTATGATGCATTTCTGAGCATGAACAAACTTTGGAAATATTCAACACAGCCTCAAGACAAGATATTCACGGAAATATGAGAGAAAACCGTTGCATTGGTTTTTTGATAATGAAGAAATTTGGACAGTCCAAATAGTTTTCGTTGGAAAATATCAACCTGAGATCATTAAACTGTCAATGGAACTCCACTAACTTATATGGCTTTTGAAGAAACTATGATTCAGCACCACATTTCGACTAAGTGAATATTCTCCTAAGTTTGAAGGAGATCTAATCTCCCATAAACCTCCATCCACAGAACTATCCTCGGTTTCCCTCAACGATTATACATTTACTACCGTTTTCAACTTTCCAGATGGTAATTTCTGGAAACGTCTGTCTTTATGTATTAGAGTGCGTTGGTGGATTATCCTTCGCTAAGACGCTTGAAGAAAAATATTTTAAATTGTCAATTTTATTTTCGTCTTTCGTTATCTTTTATTAACGAATCGGAAAAAGTTTTCAGCTGAAATAAGTGTATTTTTTGGAATAAGAATTGAATTATGTATACAAAATTATGTCGTAGTAGTTACTTTTTGTCAAAACCAGCAAAAAAAAATCCCTTTCGTTTAGATTTAAGCAAAAGTTTCCGCGCCCTTCTCGGAAGAAGATGCCATAGAATGTGTCAATGCTGAAAACTCCAAACCATTCACACCAAGAATCGATGATATACCAATTAGTTAAAGAGCTGCCTATTTGATTTACTAACAGGTCCGGACACCATCTGCTGGGCATTCTTGGTGTTGCCCCAAGTCGCCTGGATGTATTTTTATAATTTCTACAGGTCAAGGTCAAGGTCAAGGAGTGGAGGGGGTGTTTGGAAACCAGTCAGTTTGTGACCGTTTGCTGGTCTCACATTTTGGTAGATATGGTGCTGAACATACCTTCTGCCAAGTTTGACCAGTGAACGAAGTCAATATACAGAGTTATGCCGAAAAAATAAAAATAACGATTTTTTTGACATAACTCTGGACATTGACCTCGTACGCGGGTCAAACTTGGCAGAAGGTACAGTCCTTCCAATATCAATTGCAGATCATAAAAACTCGTTTCAAAGCCATACCGACAATTTCGTTTGATATGCCGACACCTCATTTACATGATGATTTATGACTCTACAGCTAAATATTTTGCAATTTGCCGCACGTCAATTAAGGTTTTCTTTGAGAATATGAAATGTGAAACCAGCAAATGGTCACAAACTGACTGGTTTCCAAACGCCTCCCCCTCCTTGACCTTGACCTGGAGAAATTCTAAAAATACATCCAGGTGCCTTGGGGCAACACTGAGAATGCTATTTCATGTTCAGCAGACGGTTTCCGGACCTGTCACTAAATCATATAGGCAGCTTTTCAACTAATTGAAACTTATCAAAAAAATATGTACATAGATTAATCTCATTTATTTAACCTCACCTTATTTAGCGCGATTTTGCTGAAATACACAAAACAAGAACATAGTCATCCACATCTTAAAAAAGGCAACGTATCTTCCTCCTTCCTAGATTTTCAAAAGTGCTACAGTGGATAGTTGATTTGACAGATCTCCCCACTTGGTTGTTGATGGAGTTTCATATGACACTGTAACTATAAATGCTGGTGTTCCGCACGGCCCCATTTTAGCACTCTTCCATATTGACGATTTGTTAGGAGCTACCTCACGCTCAGTGCATAGCTTTGCAAATGAGAGTACCCTTCTTACCTCAACTTAAAGGACTACAGAGACAAGCGTGCCTGGCGATTACTGAAAGCATTCGCTCCACGCCAACGGCAGCAATGGAAGCCCTCCTTGGATTACTTCCTCGCCACATAGGTCTGGAGAGAGACGCAAGATGGGAAACATACAGACTCTACCAAGCGGCTATTAGTCTACCGCAGGCATGTGCCATGAGAGGCAGCAGCATGCTAGAGGGCATAATAGCTCACAACATTCTAGGAATGCACTCAGACATCATGCCTAGAACTGTAATTTTTCACACTTCCTACACTGTGGTTTTTCCCAGACAGAAACCGACCTATGAAGGGCATATGAACGTTGGTTCACCGATGGTTCCAAATCTCTGGAAGGCGTTGGAGCCGAAATATATGGGATGAACTCAGTAGTGAAACGCTGATTCAGTATGGGTAAACTAGCTACGATATTTCAGGCAGAGGCATATGCCATTGAAATGTGTGCAAGGGAGCTGGAAAATCGACACTACATAAAAATATTTTCAGATAGTCAAGCAGCACTGAAATCCCTACTCTGGATACCAGGTCACACAGGCCTAGAAGGAAACGAGATAGCAGACGCCCTAGCAAAAGGGGGGCCGAAACAACGTTCACTGGACCAGAATCGGTAATCGGTTTGGCATATGGCACTGCCAATAATATCATAACAGCTTGAGCAGACAATAAAAGACTCCAGTATTAGAAAAGCTAGGTAGCGAACACTCACATATCTGAATTCCTTATGAATTACCTTTTCGAAGCTTTGTCACATAGAGTTCTTTCCCTTTTCCAATTGTATGAGTGACCAAAGGGTGGGTTGAGGTTATCATAGATAGATGTCCCCTTTAAAATCGACGTATTCTGCATTTTTTCACAACACATGTGTTTTGAACAATTGGTTTTCGGTGCCGGGTAGAATCGAACCAGAAATTCAAAATTTGCCAGCCATCTTGTTTTTTGCATAGACAAAAAAATCATAATTTCCAACCCTGAAAATTCCCACAATTTCGATTCGAATCGGACCAAAATTGCGAATTTTGTCAGTCATCTTGGAGCCACCATCTTGTTTTCTGCATCGACAAACAAATCATAATTTCCTACTTTGAAAACCACCACATATCAATTTTTAATCGAATCACACCATATTTGAAAATCTTGTCAGCCATTTTGAGCCGCCATTTTGTTTTTTCCTTCAGAAAAATTGTACCGAATTTATGTCAAATTAGCTTGCAAATAAAGCATCATAATTTGGAAAACGGAAGAGGGCCGCAAGAGGGCTCCAAAATAAGAAGTTAGGTAGCAAAAATTGTCAAGGTTGAATTTCTTATGAAATTCTTTTTTTTAATGATGTGTCATACTTGTTTGAGTGATAGTGACGAAGGAATGAGGGAAGAGGTATTGACAGTTGAGGTTATGATGGAAAGATGTCCCATTTGGATTGAAAATCGACGTGTTTTGCATTTTTTTCACAACACGTACACGTGTTTTGGATATTCCATCTGTTTCGTTTACGGTGCCCCACCCTGTATATCCCATCCACCTTTGACTGGATTTTTAATCTCCCACCAAAGTTGTATCTAATCTGTTCGGTGGATGAATTCAAACAACGCCAACGCAGCGGCCAGCTCCTGGTCTATCGCACATTAATTAACTGTGTTGCAACCAAATGGGTCTGTTGTACCTTGAATAGACGCGCTTGAATTGGCAGAATGGTTGCGTCTGTAGATAAGATCCAGTTACCCACCAAACACGTCAAACTGAGTGCTTTCAATTGGAGCTCGCTCACTCGATTACGGTCGATAAAATGCAGAGTTTACATCATCAAAATTCTAGGGTAATGGGCTAAACACTAGGGATAGTGTGGGAGTATGAATAACATAAAATCATACCCAAAAAAGGGATACTTGATAAAAATTTTTGGAAGCTTCACACTATCATCTTCAAATGGCCTAGTTTGGTGATGTTGAAAATACTATATTTGACGCGATGGAATTAAAATATAGATCAGAACTAGTAAATCAGTTTTTTATAACTTTTATGACTGAGATATAGATTATAGATTATTTGAATTTACATATTTTAGCGCAGAACGTCTTTGGTCTCCGACTCCTCTGTGACGTCACGCCACATGTCTGAGATCGCTACACCACAAATAATTACATACTAGATCCTTAGCCGCGCCAAGACACACATATGTAGTACTTTTAGGTCCAATTAAGTCACGCCTCATTAGTTTGCACCACTTCTCCCTTTTATTCATGTGATTTGGTACATGAAAAATCTATTTATTGGGGTTTTTAATTGTCGTGCTTTACACATAGGCACAATACAGTATTTGTAGGATATTTTTCTAATTTTAGCCATCGTTTAACGAACAATACACGACACGAACGGCGCAAGTAATTGTACACCCATGAATTTGTAAGCACTGCGAATACCAGTCGCCTCATTCATGTGGGGTGACGTCACACACTAGAGCGCTGCGAACTATGAAATCATTTTTCCAAACGCAACTTCAAACTCCCATAACTTTTTTATTTCTAGAGATATTTCAATGATTCTTTCACATTTTTGTTTAATTTTACTTAAATTTTCAGAATTAATCCATAATACAAAAATGAAAACTAGTCCATTATGAAATTCTTTTGAGAATTAAAATTACTCTGATAGAAGCTCAGAAATAAATAAAATTCCTGCTCTCACCACTTTTCCGAAACAAAAATATGTACGAATCGGAAAGAAGTATCACAAATTCATCTCCACAACTTCAATTATAACAATTTTCATATGGAAGCGTACATGTTTCGGATTCAGCCAGAATTCATCTTCAGCCTTATACAATATAAGTTCTACAAAAAATATATAATTGTACCTAATATATTCATATAAACTGGGGACCAAGAGTTACTTACATAGAGAAGAAAAAATCCTTTTTTATAAATTTAAATGTTGAATGGATGAAACTTAACTAATAGTATGTTGGTATTATGTCCAATGCCGTAGAATTGAGATTGAGATATAATGGTAATGATAACTTACCAAGCATGGTATAGTAATCAAATGAAAGAAAAAATATTTATTTTAATATTGAACACGAAAACTATCTAATACATGGTCCGGAGACACATGATTCTGTATGATGTTAGAGATCTTTGCCCTTCCACCATTCGTCAAAAAACCTCATATTTTGAGAAAAATTTATTTGAATATTATGGATGTAGCTGAAGTTGTCGAAAATCGAAAAGGAAATACAATTGATTTATGCATGTCAGCTGTCCAGTCAAGGATCATAGAACAATACTAGGGGATAGGACACAACAAACATGTTCATATTTCTGTGATGAATTGAAAAGTAATTTTATTTTCTGTAAAAGACCAAGATCAATCTAAGGATCTTCAACCTGGAGAGCAACTTAGTGACAGTATTTAAAAAATTAATGCAATCAAAATTGATGTTCAAAGAGTCAGTGTTGACATTTTTCACAGAACGATTTATTTCGAAGATTTCAAGTAGGTTCAACAATGTTCCTCTTTGACAGATGTGTACAATGGACTTTTACATTTACGGAAAATAAATTACAAAACTCGTTTAAATGGATAGTTGTTAGTTTGAAAAGTCCATTTAACAAAAAATTCCATTATTTTTCTTTCATTTTAATTAAATATCACATTTGAAAGTGTGCCTCTGACGTCACGTTCATCGGAAATACCTCCCACCAAAATCCACGTTCCGAAACAGGCCAGACCGTTCTCCTTAAAAATATAACTTCTAGCATGATAAACATTGTCACTTGATCAACTCATAGATAAAAATCCACATGTTAGTTATTTTTTATTGTATTTGTAACTTTCAAATTTTCTGAACGGACCATCCTTTTGATGAAGAACGAGCATTGACAACACAGCAAATCGTAATGACAGTTCTCAATTGTCAAAGGTTATATGCAGATGTGAGGTTAATGTTTATTTTATTTACATTCAACATTAATTTTTATAGTTCAAGGTCTTTTTTGCAGACTAATATTTAAATCTTTCCTTGAACTCTGCTTTGAATACAATAATAACATAACGTAAAGTACTCACTTGGAAATGTTCTTCGCAAAAACATATATTTCCGCTTTTCACAAAAGGTTTATTCACTGTTTCGAACAACATTTTCCGACGCGCTTCATCTTTAGGTGCACAAAAAAATTGTTTATTGGAATTTGCACTGGTTCAGACAACGGGGTACAAAGCACCTTTTCGACATGTTCAGTTATTGCAGGGATACAGGCACTGGAGATACAGGAATTAATAACAAATTTTAGAACACAAACAACAAAAGCTCTCAAAACTTAAAAACCGCATTAACCTCAAAAAATAAATCAAGGTAGTGTTCGTTGAAGTTTAGATCTGATGAAAGTGCTTCACTTGTATCAAATGGGTAGGCATATGAGTTAGACAGAGACAAACTATTCTTATTGGTCGCACCGTGAAACAGACGAAAGAACCCATCTGATATCAAATGACAACTGTCATACGACACATTATATTTGAATGAGAATTTGGTGCACAACTTTAACAACATTACCAAGTTTAGTTTTGATGAACATGACTTCACGAAACCACTTTTCTTCTGATTATAGATAAACTAGCGAGTGATATTAGCGTATTTACTTTCTAATTTCAGGTTACCTCATATCTCTTGGAAAGGTCCATGCCGAGATCCTGATTTATGTCAAAGTGGTTGTTATAATTTTGTGTTTATTAATTTACCACCAATGTTGTCTATGGTGAAAAAGGAGATGTTGATATTATCCTTGTAGCGACAGATGACGTTTTCCTTTCCAAGGAATGGAATAGAAGAAAAATGTATTTTGGGAATGTTCCGTGGTAGTAAACTATATTATTAACTGATTTCAATAAATGGTTTTTTGTAAGTTCTGTTGATAATATTGGGTGGATATCCATTATTTTTAGCAAATTGTTTGATTGCATTGAGTTCGAGATTGAAATTTTCTTGATTTAATGGTATATTGAATTGAATAGTCTTTGAAATAAAGAGTTGGAAGCAGCAAAGTTATGTTGAGAGGGATGACATGAAGAAAAATGTATTATCGAGTCTGTATGTGTTGGTTTGCGGTATATAGAAAAACTGAATTTATTGTTATCTTTATTAACTAAGAGATCCAAAAATGGTGGAGAGTTCTATTGGGCAATTTACATGGTGAACCTAATTAAAGTTGTGGAGATGATTTTGTGAAACTTCTTCCCGATTCATCTATACCACTCCACTTTGAGCTGAAATGAACTTCAACCAGAGATTAAAAATATATACAGTGACCTCCAAAAAGTATGTACCATATGGGAAAAAAGTTTGTTGTTAGAGTATTGGAAAAAATATTTCTGAGGAAAAGTTTGTGCATGTCCGATAACCTAAAAATCGATTTTGACACATGTCACGTAACCACTAGTATAGCGGCAAATTGAAAAAAAATACCATGAAGATGCCAAAAGTGGAGTAAGATTGCAAGATATCGGAAAAAGTAAATTGAAAAAGTGGCTAGGAATTTCATTTTATACTCACTCACAGAGTTTCGAACAATAAATCAGAAAAAAATCAAATTGTAATATTTTTTTAATATTTTTCAATCTCTTTACAAAAATAAAAGTTTTTTTTCTGAATGGCTTGACTATAGTGAAACATTTCTATTTTGATGATACTGACAATAAAAGTCTCTCATTTTCTCAGCACCAGATTGCACTAAATTGAAAAAAATGGTTTTTGCCAGAACCTTCGCTGTTACATTGGTTCGTATGTAACAGTTTCACCACAGTAGAGTCATTCAGACAAAAAAAAACTTTTTTTTAAAGAGATCGGGAAATATAACAAAAAATGCAATTTGAATTTTTTCCGATTTATTGCTTGTAACTCTGTAGGTGTGTTAGTATGAAATTAAACTCCAAGCAACTTTTTCAAATTACATTTTTCGATATCTTCCCATCTGCCAGTGGTCACGTGACATGCGTCAAGATCGATTTTTAGGTTATCGGTCATGCACAAACTTTTCCCCAGAAATATGTTTCCCATATGGTACATACTTTTTGGCGGTCACTGTATATAAAGTGCTCATTTTCGAGTAGGTCTGTTATGAAATTACTTGGAAATTTATCTGAAAAATGTTTCTGTTGACTTGTAGACTTAGTATAAGGACAAAATGAAAATAAAATAAATAGAAGTAATACAAAGTTTTCTGCTGTTTCTTTCATTGAAATTGGTAATCAAACAAAGATTTCGTTGAAAAAAGTGAATCTGTATGTTTTAATAAATATTTATCTAGTAAACAACGAAACGCTAAACATGAAAACATTCACAAGAAAAAAGATACATTGTTAAAGCTGACTTCATTCAGTGTTTTCTGCAAATTTTATCTTCCTTCTCCTCAAAGCTGCAGCTACGGTTAATTTATTGTTTTTCAATGAGATCACTATCTTCCACTGCTGGATATATATATACGAGGTGTTCGCGGAAAGTGGCTCGCACCCATAACTTTTTTGTTTTTGAAGACAATGTAAAGAAATTTGGAGGATCTTTATATGAAATATAACTGCATATTTTGACATTTTCATGCAACTTTCGGATTCAACAGAAATGTCATAAACTTTTGATTTTCAAATGGGACACCCGGTAAATTTTCACTTCTCTGTTCTCCATTTGACCATGTGTTATTTGTCACTTTGTGTAACCGAATTCTGTTTTTATTTTGAAATTCATTTTTATTCTAGAGTGCCATGGATATCCTGAAATCACTAATTTCAATACTATTACCAAATTTTTAGAAATGGCAACATGATGACTCGTTGGGTTAGGAAAAAAGAGTATTTGATTTTAATTAATTTAATTCTTCACATTATTAGGTTTCAAACAAACTTCCGTCAAAAGACATCAAACATTACATCAGAAATTTCTCACAATGAAAGATCGTAAGGGATTGAAATATGATTTAAATGCATCGAGCAACACAACTAATGAAACAAGATTAATAATCTTAAAGCTAATTAAATATCTTCTTGCATAAATATTATCATTATCATGTTTATTAAATACCTACACAATAATTTACTTCTGCAGATGCGAGGTAAAATAAGAAGTCGACCTCCTTAATGATTTTGTTTTATCAGTTTTTTTTGTCACAGAATACTTGATGCATTTTTTTTTATTTTAATACTAAAAGATGCTTTATTTTCTGAAACATCTAACGTAGATTTTTGTTTTTTTTACGGAATTTTGTTTAAAACCTATTAGAGTTCGGTATCAAATTTATCGTAATAAAATGGTCTTTTTTTCGACAAGCCACCATGTTGCCATTTGGAAAAAATTGGTAATTTCAATTTCAGAATCAAATTTTACACAGCACACACATTTTGACCGAAGACGGCGAAGCTGTATTCTTCCAAAAATTTCAGAGCTGCAATTAGTGATTTGAACGTATCAATAACATTCTGGATTCAAAAATAAAATTCAAGATGAAAAAAATGGCAACAAACAGTGACGAATGATACATGGTTGTATTTAGAATGTCATGTAGAGAAATAGAGGTGATTATTTCACTTATGCTAAAATAGCGCGTTATGATTGGTTGAAATTTTTGTGTTGATAAATGAAAACATCATGTTTTCGATTTTGTAGTTCGGCTCTTGATTGGCTACTGGATATGTATATGATGTGTTTTCGGTTTTGTAGTTCGATTCCTGATTGGTTATTATCAAAACACAAACTTACCACTAGCAAGCTGCTATAATGACACAACACCAAACTTTGACCAAAACTAAATAAGTACTCACTATTAATTCATATCAACTTCACAATTTTCGAGAAATTTTGCATACTCGTTGATTAATCAAATCACTAAATCAAAATGTTATCAAAACATAACCTCGAGCGAGAAGCAGTAGACTAGACATGCAATGACGAAACTACGAAAGACGCGTTCTGTCATTGGTAACTGAAATAGAAGGATGTTTGAAATATCAAATAAATGTTTTGTTAGTTGCATAATTTCAGAACTAAATGCGGGATTAATGTTCCTAGTTGAATTGAATAGTAAATAAATAAAAATGGTTTCTATTTTATTCATGAAATAATCTTAACAAATACAACTCGTGTTATCGACGATTATAGTTAATTCCTTCTCGGTTTCGAATCAAATTATGTTGCTTTAGGCAACCACACTCGCGCAAGCGCTCGTGTGGTTGCCAAGCAACATAATTTGAATCTCAAATTCAAAGGAATTGCTATTTCGATAATCACCGATACACTTGTGGTATTACCTACGAAAATATACTGGGTGTCTCACTTGAAAATCAAAAGTTTAAATCATTTCAGGTGAAAACGTGAGGCATGAACTTGTGCTATTGTCAAAAAACGCAGTTTAATGTCTTGTGCAGATCCTAAAAATTTATTTCCATTATGTTCAAAAACAAAAAGATTATAGCGGCGAGTCACCTTCCGCGGACACCCGGTATAGATATTCTTCACTTTCTCACTTGTTTTTAAAAATGTGTATGGATAGGCGTTTTCTTGGGCAAGGAATACTTAAGCTAAAATCTCTCTGATGATGCTATTTTTGGTTTATGAATTCACTAATAGGTAGTCACCACATTTTATTTGATCTTGTTCAAAAGGTTCTTCCTAAGAAAGTATTTCTCTGAAAGGGTCATTCACAAATGATTCTTGATCAGTGGGTCCGTCAACGATGTGCATATCGTCCAAGTCTGGAAAAGTTTCAAAAAGTTACTACATCATTAATTTGTAGTCCAGAAATGTTTTTGGTTTCGTAGATTGGTGGGTAATATATCTTCGTTACTCTCAGAGCTGGATAAAACTTTATTCCTCTTTGGTTTTGTCTTGGTTTTGTTTTCGATTTCTGTTTCTGATTTTCTGTCGGCAGAGAAGGGGTATTCGCAATATATTTTGCCAGGCTCTACTGATAATTCTGTATGCATCCTCCATTACATGTTTCTGACTTCCCAATTCTAGCCTGTTGAAAAAGTTGTTTCAACGTCTCTCCCATTGTGTTCTCTGCTTCTGCAGTTGCTACAAGATCTTATGTTTTGGGAAGATATTGAAGGCTATTTTGGAGGTCAATTCAAATCGTACAATGCCTGTGGCTACAAATCTAGATATGATGTTTTGAGCATTTTTTATATTTATCACTCCCAAACATTGCTTCAAAAGACTGGGAAATACGTCAATCATGATAAATGCTTTAGTTTTTGCATTCCAATTCCCCAGCTCTTGTCGCCACTTCATTTTCAATGGCTTGAAATGAAAACACTAACTTCTAAAGGCTTCTTCTCCTGATGAGCAAATGAATAACATTTTTGCATTCACTTATTACTCATATTCCATTATACTGGATACTGAGAAAGGCTGCTGTAGTCCTACAAATGTTACCGAACGATAATTTGAATGAAAATCTGTTTAACTAAATGCACCAGTCTGCTGCCCCTATTGTGGATATTATCGATATCAATTTGGTCCATTCTTTCATTATTAGCATTTATTCCGATATCCCATTTCGGTATCTGCATAAAGCAGGGGTATGTTATTGTTTCTTCGATAATTGAAAATTATAGATAACAATAACCAACACAAAACAGAGATATATATTCAGATTTGACATAAGCCGGACTCATTGATTATTCAGGGCTATCTGAAAGCCGAACACGCTCGTATAGATATGAAAATGATCGAGGTATAGTGTTATTATAATAGTTAATTGGATTTTATCACCGCAATTCAGACAATATAATCAATAGAAAGCAGAAATTTTGGAATATGTTGACTGAAAACTCGAATAGTTCCTAGTTTTTGGGGAGTTATGTATTAGTTTATTCGCTATAAAGGTGTTTACATTCATGTGTAACATGGATTTCCACTTATTTTTTCCATACAATTCGTGTAAGCAAAAACTGATTTAGAGATATACTTCCACATACTCCCGCAGGAAAGCAGGTCAACTGACTAGTGGAAGAATATTTCATCAGTCGGGAATATCTTGAAGAAAACAATCATCATGCCAGTGCTTAATATCTTAAAGAAAACTACCTAGTCGCGTATCTAATCAATCGTCAAGTTTTTATATTATATATTGCATTGATGGTACTAATCCAGAAACCTCGATCTCAAATCAGGTGTGCCTTAGGGCTCTACTTTGGGGCCTTTACTATTCAGTATTTACACATTTGATGCGAAGAACAGTTTTCAGCAATTTAATATACAACTGTATGCCGACGACATGCAGATATATTATAGTTTCCCTTTACTCATGTATGTCAGACAATCAACAATTAACTCAATTCATTTATTAAAACTGCAACTGATCATGGTCTTATCGTCAACTCTGATGAATCTAACGTTATGACGATTGGTCCATAAGCTGATGAGAAATATGGTAAACAGCCAGATCGACATTTATGTGATACGGTTGATGTTGCAAAAATTCTAGGCTTGCTTTTGGAGCGGTTTGAGCATCACGTGATCAGCGTCGACCTCTTTTTACAAAACTGAAAATTATGCCTATTACATCGTTTACATTTGAAATTCAGTGTTGGAAATCCACAACAAGAAAGACGAAATCTCCTTGGATGTCAACGATAAAGGTTGGATCAATCTAGGGAGAATTCGCTGGAGCTTGAACTTTGTAACATATATTTCCTGATTATTTCAAAGATATTCCTCAGAATCTGCTCAAGAGTAGAATGAAATATTTTTTTTCAAACTCACTTCCATTTCAACATCAGAGTTTTGCAATTTCAATTTTCCGCAACTCTAATGTCGTTGAATGAAATCAAGTGCTAACAGTTCATATTTGTTTGATAAAAGTATAAAATTTTTGTTGTAAAATAATTTTGAAAATTTTGTTTGCTGGGTGGATTTACTTTTTTACCCGTTTTTGCTGTTTTGTTTAGCTTTCCTAGTTCACTTCGAGTGCCGGTGACCATGCAAAACTTGTCCTCTGCAGGGTAGTTTCCAATGACATATTAGCGTTAGACTTCGTTATCTACATTTCTAGCTACGGTCATTAAGGAGTCACATTCTAAGGACAATGTTTACAGCCGCTTATTTTGCGGCAATTATCTGTTTATATACTTTGTATATAAGCAGCTGATTCAGCAGAAACTTAGATTTGCCGACTTTTGGGTTGATTGGCAACTATTTTCTGCGAAACATGCTGCAATAAAAATTGTGCTTAGAATGTGACCGCAGCTCGAAATGTTAATAACGAAGTCCATCCGAGATATGTCATTGGTAGTTTCATTGAAGTTCTGTACAGTTTCCTTGATTTCAAAATGATCGAAGAAAGAACCAAATAAAAATAGTTTTCTAGTTTCATTACAAACTTTTATTACTTCATTTTCCCTTACCCCAAATTGTTGAATATTCCAAAATAATCTCAATTATCAATCATGAAAATAAACTTCTTAGGATTAGGTTCGCCTCACTCTAGGAGAAACCTACCGTGGGTCCAATTATCTGTAAACAAAGGTTATTAAACGCTAAATCAATGAAAATGATGGTTCCGTGAAATTAAGAATTGTTCTGGGTGAATGTATTGAACGTTTTTGAGGGTTGAAAGCTAGTTCAACGTCTCCCCAGGGTGAAATGTGAATTATCTGTTGGCAAGCAGAATCTAAGGGCCAATTTATCCAACATATCATTATCATAGTCATAATCACTATCACAGTCCTAGTCTTAGTCGTTGTCATGAGGAATTTTTATATTTATGCATCATAGTCATAAGCTGAAAAATTTAAAATTGACTGATGACAACACTGTCATTAGTGTCTTTTTATTCCAAAGGTAGGGACATTTTTCAATCATTTCAATAAGAATACCCTCTTCCTGGCTCATTTTTTTCCGAAACACAATAAACAATAACAAATAACAAGGTTCACAAGTCAAAACAAATGACTATTTCTGTCATTTGTCAAAAAGGTATCGACGCACTTGCGCGTTGTGCATCTGGTCTTAATCATAAGCATAAAAATTGAAAATTGCCAACTTTGAATGTTAAATTCTTATGATTAAGACTAAAACTAAAGAAATTTCATAAATGCTCCTACTGAAATGTACAGTTTCAATTCGATTTTATGATTAAGACAGTGACTGTGACTAGGACTATGATAATGACAATGATGCATAAATTGGCCCTAAGCGAAAATAGAGTATTTTTCGATTTGATTCCGAGAGTTCCAACCTTTGACAGCTGTTTCGTGTTCACCCACTCATCAGAAAAGATTTTTGGAGCTCTCGAAATCAAAACGAATCCCCTCAAAATTTAGTACCGTGAAATATATAACAGGAAGTTACTTATGACATCTACAGTCACTAGTTGAAACTTAATTTGACACGATCCGAGAAATCCAAAGTTAGATGTTTATCTACTCATTGACAGGCACCCAAGAATTCGTTGTTCTGCTTGCGTTCCTCGTAACGTACTAGAAACTTGATTGAACCTTGTGTTGGTCAGAACAACGAATTGTTCGCTGCCTGTCAATGAGTAGATAAACATCTAACTTTGGATTTCTCGGTTCGTGTCAAATTAAGTTTCAACTAGTGACTGTAGATGTAGAAGTAACTTTTTGTTATATACTGTCTTGTCTTCACGGTACTAATTTTTGAGTGGATTCGTTTTGATTTCGTGAGCTCAATTAATCCTTTCTGATGAGTGGGTAACCACACGAAATAGCTGTCAAAGGTTGGAACTCTCGGAATCAAATCGAAAAATACTCTGTTTACATTTATATATTTATTAGGAGGGATTTAGCTAGAGGCAATATATGAAAATATAAATAGAAAAGTTATTGGCGACGTTACTTGTTGCCTTGTGAGCATAAGGTCTTCTAACCGATGCCACAAATGTGTGGTTGGCTTTCTGTTGTTGATTCCTTTGTTACTATTTTTACATCCAAGTGTTTTAGATCTTCGCACTTGATTTTACCGTACTAAAAAGAGCTTAAGCTCGAAACACGTGCCCACGAGTGCACAACATTTTGAGGGTTATCCCCAATAACTTTTCCATTCATATTTTCATACATTGCCCCTCGCTAAATCCAGCTTAATTTGTATTTTCCTGGGTAGGATTGTCACGCTGGTAGCTATAGCTGCCTCCGTGGCGACGTTAGTTGTTGCCTTGTGAGAACAAGGTCATCTAACCGATGCCACAAAAATGTGTGGTTGGCTTCCTGTTTTCCCACCAAAGCCAGCAATTTTCAATAATAATTTTGATGATGGACTCCAGTGAACTTGAAACACACATTTACATTCTATTGGAAGAGATAGAGATATGTAGTGGATGTTTGTATTAGTATGGACTTTATTTCAATGTCATATTGCCCAATATATTTTAACGTGTTTTTACGTTGTACATTTTCTCTCTCCTTGCTACATTTATACAAAAAATTATGAAAAATCGTTCAATAAATACTACATCACTATTAATATTCAAGTGGAAAATGACATGATGGACTCCTTTTGAGTCACACAGTGAGAACACCTTTATCATACACATTTTTCAACAACATAGTTTTTGGTAACGGTAACAATTTTCATGGCATATGAGGGTTATCCTTAGCTTTTAATAATTCAAATGAGTTTTAGACGTGATATGATGTATGTACAATATCAATCCACCAATTCTCAGTGACAACGATCTCCCACTCTTATAAATTGTCATTTGGACCCAGATGTTCCGCCATGAATATTCTCCACGAAATTAGTGATCCAGCCCCTCTCTAAATAAAGATAATTATTTCCTTCCCAAATTATGCTTTCGGTAATTGAACCGACACCACGTCTCAGATTGTTAATTCTCCCATTCATAAATGGGCTAATGAGGCGTTATTTCATCTTGAAATAAGTAAACGACGTGTTCACAAATCACTGTCAGTTTCGAAACATGTGTGTTTAGTTAGGTCTACTCATGTTACTCTTCAGGCCACAATATTGTGAAATGGTGCAGATATAATGCGACATTTGGAATGTGGAGGACTGGCTTGTAGTCGGTTAAAAAAATGTAATGAGACAATCGGTATCATTGGAAGTGAAGAACTCTTCGCCAGAATCAGAATTTTGAAGGAATACGTCATTTCGGCTGTGTTTAAAACGGCAACTATTTGTTGAGAATAATAAATCGATATTAAAATTGATTCGAAAATACAGAAGCGCTTCAAATATAGAATAATATCAAAATGAAAATCTTGATTGGAGTCCGGGACGAAGTGAAGACGCATTTGATGTTTCAGTTGGAGGAAAACCCGGAAAATCCCACAACACCATCAGAATTCAGATTATCAACTTTCTCATAGAAAAGGACACGTCCCTAGGAGATGAGAGAATCAATCTTGGAAGGAATACAGGAGTCATCAAAGAGGTGCCAACAATTAGAGTAAGGGTGTTTGCAATATGCTGTTTAGTGTCCATTGGAAATGCTGCCGCTATGATTAGATATAGCGTAAGTATTAAAAACAGTATTAATTCCATCCTGACCAGAATATTAGTCCAAATTAAAAATTTTAATGGGAAATATTATCCACATTCTCCAATTTACTGCAATCAGTCAAAGAAACACGTTTTAAATGTGAAACAAAAAATTTGGAAATGTTGGGGTACGAATAATTTTTTTGAAATCCCTTTTTTTTTCACAAGTTGATCAGTATGGGCTCGCATCGTTAGTCAAAGTCTTCTCTTCTGTCAACAGTTCACTACATTGTGTTAAATTCACGTCTTCGTTTGGTAAGTCTGGAATATCGATTGAAAGTACCCAGCAAGGATCAAAAGTAATATTGATTTTATAATGACCAATATAGATATAGTGTAAATGTAAAAATAATTATGATCCCGTTTGGATCAATATTGGAAAAAAGCTATCGATGATATAAGTGTTGAAAGTAATGTTATATTTGTTAGTGAACAAGTTTGAGAATCAGGCGAATCGAAGTTAGGGCGTGGATTCGCAAACATCTTGGGAGTTGAAAGGCCATAAGTTCTGAATACTACGATTGAAATGTTTATACTACGACTCAAATGTCAACACTACAGCAGAAACAATGATATATTACGGCTAAACTTCGTTATTTACATTGAGAGCTGCGGTCACATTCTAATTTTTATTGCAGCTTGTTTCGCGGAAAATAGTTGCCAGTCAACCCAAAAGTCGGCAAAGCTAAGTTTTTGCTGAATTATCTGCTTATATACAGTGTATAGAAGCAGATAATATCCGCGAAATAAGCGGCAGTAAAAATTGTGCTTAGATTGTGACTCCGTGTTGACCGCAGCTAGAAATGTAAATAACGGAGTCTAACGGTAAAATGTTTTTGGACAGAAACGTGAATATTACGACTTTTATGGTACCTGTCCACGAATCACTCTAATTTATCGTTGATTGGGATTTTAATTTCAGGAGTATTGACTAAGGAAAAATTTATTTACTGTTTTTGTAGATTTTCAGAAGGCGATCCAAAAAAGGTATTTTGTGAAATTTCGAAATGGGCCGCTGTCTTTGAGATTTCACTGTTTAAAAAAAATTCCCAGTTTATTTTTCAAGTCATGAAAAACTTATCTAAGAATTTTTCGTAGACCTAGTTCAGTCGATTTTTCATAGTTTATCAAATTATCAAAACATAAAAAAAGTTCTTTAAACTGAGGACAATAAAACTCTAGGTATACATTTTTTGTAATATCTTGTTTCGTTTTCGAGTTTTTGGTGATTTAAGAGACAAAATACTCACTTTGCAAATTTTTTTTAGTTTTTCCATAGTTTTTCAACTTTTTAATCAATTTGGACTATCAGTGGAGTTTGTAAATACGTATTTGAGGCAATTTTGAATATCTCAATTTTCTGATTTTTTAAAATATTTTGATATAACGAAAATATCAACCGTTCGTGAGATATTCCGTATTTTAGAAAACGCAAATTTTCATTTTCTGACTTAAGGAAATTTCACTATTTTCCAATCGATTTTTCGCAAAACGGTTCGATTAGGATTTGTTCGTTCGTTGAAGCTCTTTCGATTTTAATATTTTGATTTTGTTGTTCGGTTTAGCTGCATTTGGACTGCAAAATTCCTGTATTTTTCTTAAGTGGACCGGAAAACACGGTTAGCATTTTTCGATCTTCCTCAAAAACTACGAGCTTCTCTAGGAAATATAGGAGTATACTTTTGAAATCACTCGAGAAAAGTTGAAAAAACTGAAAAACCTCATAAAAATGTTCCAGATTTTTCTATCTCAAAAAAACATGACAAATATTGTCCTCGAGTTATTGACGTAGTTTTAATCTCAAAGCGATATTTCCAAGGGCTCCAAAATAATAGCGTTTTGAAATGCCATCCGAAATGATAGCGTTTTGAAATGTCACTGACGTACAGACACGAAATTTTTTTGATTTTCTCGTGAAAAACATTTCGTCTAGAGCAACTATTGGTACAAGATGAAAAACTCACTTTTTCGCCCGTACTCTCCTCTATAGTTGTTTTTTTTTTCGAAGCTCATCTTGTTGAGAACACAAAACTGCTCTTTTTCTCCCTCTCTCTCTCTCAGATGCATTCCAGAATCTGGACGCTTCTATGTCATTTGTTTATACTTCGAAATGTATCTCGTTTTTGATGAATCATTCGAAATGAAAGAACATCAAATAAACAAATGTAAAACATCTTATTACCTATTAACCACCCAAAAATTCTCAAATGAACCCCCAAAAACTTACATTTAAATATCACTTGAAAACTTCAATACCACTGGCCCTTCCAATGAAAATCTCATCATTATCATTGATAGAATTAATCTAAAATATTGTCCTCTTGTAAAATTGTAATGATAATTCGTACAGATACGTTTCCAAAACCTAGTTTTTCACTGACCGAAGTTGAATTTTGCAGAAAAAAGTTAGGAAGAAAAACAAAAAACTATAAGAGGAATACGAAAAAATTCAATGAATGGATCAGGAATATATGATTCATTCGGGAAAAATTCTGATTGGTGGAGTTTTAATGAGCAAAATGATGTGGAACTTCTAAGCATCTGCTATAGTCTCCAAGGAATGTGAGAAGTGAATAAATTTCAACTGTTGGCCAAAAAAAATGTTTATGCTCGTTAGGCACGTTTGAATTTTCTTGTATTCTTTGTATAATTTCTTTTGTTTTTTCCTTACTTTTTTCACTATACTATACGTGGATGTTGCTTTTTCACTTTGTTTATCTCTTTTTCTTTCATTTCCGAGGCAGTTTTTCAATTTCTCATTACATTCATTTTCACTATTATTTTTTTATTGTATATAATTCTACAATTTGTTCAATAATTACCAATCGTATTTATGAACAATTTTTCAATATTCAATTCTCTCTCCTTTTCAGTACACTTGAAAAAAATTCGAAAAAAGCAATATTCACTCAAATCAAAAAAAAAATAAAAAAATAGAAATGTATAAACATTTCTTGGAAAAAAAACTGAAAGTGTTGAAGAAAATAATGTTTACTCAATTCGAAGAGGAAACAGCATCATTTTTAATTACAAAACAAAGTGTTTTACTCATCTTGGGAAAAGAAATGAAAATATTTCGAAAAAAAGCGTTTAATAAACTTGATAAAAAAACTAAAATTTGTTGAAATAAAAACAAGGAAAAAAGAAAACCATTTTTACAAAATGAAAAAGTGTTCACCCAACTTAAAAAAAAATAGGAAAATTGTATTAAGAAAATAATGTACACTCAAATCGAAAATAAAACTTTTATACTAATTAAAAATTTGAAATTTTAAGAAAATCGTCTAATGTAATATTCCTGCTTCACAAGTCTGGGTATAAATTTGCTTTTTATTGACGACTGGACTAAGGAATTATTTTTAGAATTTTTCTGTTAAATGAGAAGTTTCGTTCTGTGTCCCTGGATGATCAAAAATGATTATGTTTGGAAAATAAAGAACAGGTACCGTCTCAGCCTTACTTGTCGTTTTTCTCTAAATCAATTTCAGTGAAGATTTTATTGAATTTATTCTATATTTCTTATCTTTCAACATTTCATATGATTCCATATGAAGTTACTGAGCCCTTCAGGCAGCAAAGTTCTCCAAAACTTCAAGGGCATGCCAAAATAATTTTCCCTAGTATATCGAAGTTTGAAGCAAAAAATTTTGAGCTGTAGTGAGTGTCGGGGATAATATTAAATAATTTTTTCCAAATATTTACATGAAAGTCTTATTTTTAATTTGTTATAGGAATGCTGATATTTCAACAAAACCCAATTCACCTGTATCAATGATAGTATCGGTATCTTTCATTTTTATGTTTCAGATCACGGGTCGCTTGCATTTGGCATGATGTGAAACTAAAATGAAAGGCAGTTGATTTGGCAGCTTCAATTTTTTCTCCCAGAGGGGTTTCATCATATGTATACAATTGGTTCAATTTTTCTGTCAGGAGCTCACTCCATAGCGCATGTCGATTTGTCAAACGGAACCTGTCACGAGCAGTCTAATTGGAAATAACCGGCAACTTTTGATACATGTCTCAAAGTTGAGCTGTGTTTGAATAAATTGCACGACACGGCGGGTGGTGATAAACTGCACTGAATCCAATATGCTTGGTTTAAAAAGTAGCAGGATTATCTCGATAATGGAGAAAATTAGCATTGAACACTTGATAATCTGAAGAATGAAATGAATGAAAAACACTTTCGTCTAATTTCTATTATTTTTACGACCGGTTTCGGGTTTTATCCCATTATCAAGTATAATAAATAGCTATCACATTTGGAATCCAAAAACGTGGTTACATAGGGAGTTTATAAGTAAGCAGGAAGAAGAAGTAATTAAAAGAACAGGGGTGCAAACTTTATAAATTCAACACTGAAGATTATAGGAATTTCCAGGGCTGTCAAACTTATAAATTCAAGAGTAGAGACCTTCAAAAATAGAGTTGCTCGTTCTATTTCTATATTTCTATTTTTCTTCCAACAAATTCATTTTCTTTCCTTCATTACATGTGTGTAGGATTTTGACATTATCTTACTTATTTTGTGTTTTGATTGTAAATTTTTTGTCTTAACAGACATGTTCTCGGAGCCTTACGTAACATTTCGAACAGTTGGGCTTGTATACACGCAGAGCATTCTCCACATTCTTTTCAATATACCACATTTTTTCATTCTATTTCGTTTGGGTTTTGCAGAATTCTGCCTAAATTATCATTACTTGCATTCAGAAAAGTAATTTTGAATGTTTTCTGAAACTCTGAGCAATTGATGCTACTGATCGACAAGCTTAATTGGTTGCGCAGTAGACAAAACCCTAGAGTGGGGCAGGAGCTCAATCGCTCTGCCTTATTAAACAGTAGTCGATCTTTGTCGCACATCTACTTACGTTTTCTATCGTTTGCGCATCTTAGAGGCATCCTTACGCTTGTCGATCTGTACTATATGTACATGTGTTGTGTTCTCTGATATTTGAGTAAAATTCTCATATGACTATTTTATGAATTTCATCTGATATTAACTCTTCTATTAAAGAAACTGGTACCTGGGATAAAACCCAAAACCGGTCGTAAAAATAAAATAACTAGTGGAAATTAGACAAAAGTGTCTTTCATTCATTTCATTAAAGTGATCATGAATTTTCTCAAATCAAACAAATACATAAACTGAACAAGTTATTCAAACTTGAAATTATGAATAGGTAGGTATTTAATCTGAGGAAGTGAAAAATGTTCTGTTTTATTTGTTGAGGAATACGAAATCTCCTATTGGAAGGGAGAATAAGTAGTTCTCCGTGAGAAAGGAAATGCAATTTTTTGACTTTTTTTGTTGCTGTTGAAAGTTCAATTCAATTGTTATTGAATTTGGATCAAATAACTTGAAAAAATGGGTTAAAAAGGGTGTTCCTCAGTGATATGCGAATATTAAAGGTTGTGAATTCATGGGAAAATTTATAATAGTTTGTGTAATAGTATATGATCCAAAAATTTACCGTTACGAAAATACGAGTTAGTAAAGTTAACGAAAAAATAAAGAAATTATGTAATATTCTGGAAACCGCATGAGATATTTCTATGATATCCTATAGTGTTATTTAATGAAGGTGCGTGTATTTCAGTAATAGTATAATTTTCATCTTCAACAGTATCGTGCTTACGTGCACTGGTTTTGATATTTTTTAAGACAAAAAATGTCACGCCGATGGTTATTCATCAAATATAAATCATTTTTTGATTCCCTGTTTGATTTAAAATACAACTGCTAGCTTGAGTTTCTCTTTCGCAATATGCAGTTTGGGAGTAAAAATAAATAAAAACAGTATTATTGTCTTGAAGGATTTTAATATACATTTTGAAACGAGTACAGAGAAGATTCCTAGAAACTTAGATCATTGCCACCAAAAATTTTAGTCGATTCTGTGTTATATCGGTCCCACATGTGATCCCGCCTGTGATCTCCTGGCAGTGGTCTACTGATAATGTTGAGCGAAATCAGCAATTTCAATGGTCTCATTTCACCAAATTAGTTAGTTGGAACAATTCTCTTGTATTAAACAAGGAATTGAATTACACAGCAACAGTATTGATATCAAAACACATTGTTTTATTATAACTGCAGCAAGAGATGCAGAATATTGAAACAAAGCATCAATGAAGTAATATGAAATTTATTATACACATCACAAGGTAAGTGAGAGCTATCAATAATGTATCTCGAAACAAAATCACAAAATACTGAAAAAATTAACATTTTGACATAAATAATAAATATAGCTGTATGTCACCTTACGTGGACCTAAAATTGAATGGTAAAGCATAATATTGGGGATATCAATATAATCAATTTCACTGGACTCAGGTTATTCAATCAATACACAAAATTATCAAGCTTTCGTTTGATTTCATTTGATTTGATTTTAGTGAGAGGAACCATGAGCAATTTATCTAGGAAATTCAAAAAAACATGTTAGGAACTTGTGCAACACAAAATCATCAAACTTTCTTTTGATTTCAATTGATTCGATTTTAGTGAGATGAGCAATTTATCTAGGAAATTAAAAAAAAAACATATTAGGAACTTGTGCAATACACAATATCATCAAGCTTTGGTTTGATTACTCTTGATTTGATTTTAGTGAGATGAACTATGAGCAATTTATCTAAGGAATTCAAAAAAACATGTTAGGAACTTGTGAACCGTTCCAAAAAAAAAATAACTTATATTATTCAATTCAGGAAATATATTCATCACTAGACTTTGATTCTCATCAATAAGTGTCTCGTCATATCCCTTCAGTTCAAAATTATTGCCAGTATCCCTCATTACTTTTTTGCCGATTGCTGTGGTATCTATCCAGCAGACAACTACTGCTGAATGTTATATATGAGGTGAAGTGAAATATATTCTATTACGCCAATCGAGCCACGTAGGAAGTAATTGTTAGAATTGCAAAATAAGTTGAAAGAATGAATTCTAAAATGGCGGCACCAAGTTAACGGTACTGCAATACACCATCAGTGGTCCTACACAACAAAAACTCCTTCCTTAAAATGAGAGTATGGTAAAAAAAAAACAGTTGATACAAACAGTTGAATACCTAGTTAATCGATAGATCACTTGCGCAACAGGAGCCAACGCCATCAGCGGTACAGCTATTCACTGAAAAACAAGTTATATCTCAAACAGATGAACCGAACTGACAATATCGTCCCTTGTCGAATCTCCACGATAGACGACAGATCACTCACGATCACGATCTGTCTCTCTCTGTATCATAGGATTCCCTAATGTGCGATGTATATAGGTCTCTTGTATGACGAAGACATTCAAATCTCAAATTACAGTTTTGGGATATGTTACTGGCATTCGTGCTCATCCAGAAGCATAACGTTAGGAACTCGTAATAAGAATGTCTTATTCAGGTTACGTTCGGGATAACTTCAGGAACTCGCATTGGAAACCTTTTCTGTACCTCAGAGGCAAACTATTTCAAGTCCAAATATGTCGAAAATGTGTTGAAAATGTTCCTCCATTTCTTGAAAAACTTTTGTACCTACGTTCGTTTGAATGAAAGTTCAATAAACTGAACATTGTTTTGCATTAGTGTTACTTTCCTTTATTGGACCCAACTTGCAGTTAAGTCCGAATAACAATATTTTTATTTCAGTCAAGTTATGTTGAGTCACTTTAAAGAAAAATATGAGTTTTTTTTCAAATGTAAACATCTGCTATGGAAGACACTTTTGTTACCTTAACAATTTCGAAATTTGAAACTATTGTCTTGACTAGTTAGACAGAGACTCAACATAATTGACCAAAAAAGCCTTTAAATACACATCTCCCGTAAAATGCAAATTTTTGACTTAACATAGTTTGCTTCTGAGGTACAGTTTTGTTTTGGTTACATCAGGAGTAACTTCAGAAATTCGCAATGAGTATTTCATATTCAGGTTTTGGGACATCTATAAGAACTCTCAATAAGATGGAACTTGGCAAATGGAATGTGAGGTCTCCAAGATTTCTACTAGAAAAGTTAGTATAGTAACAGTACGTAGCTATCACAGAGACGTCGCAAGAGGAGTTCGCATATGATCCTAATCATAACATCTCTGAGATCTCGCGGAGAGGTCTGCGTTACCTGGGATATTCATTCGGTCAACTCAACTAACCAGAAAATCAGAACTACCGGATCTGACCCAAGGCCCCCCACTTTCAGGCGACAAGTTTACTGGACTATAGAGATTGTAGATTGTAGGGGGGTCGTACAGGCTGTGCAGCCTCACAAGCACTTCGACCTATAAGTTCTTTTTTGCGTGACCCTTGTTCTATTCGAGGCCCGGGATTCCGAGACTTCTTGTGAAGTTTATCAGTTTCCTGGGAGCTAAGCTCCTGATGTCGGAGGGCGTTGAAAGGCCCCTTCCAGGAACTTAAGCCTCTTGCAGAAAAGCGCTGGGCATTCGCAAAGCAAATGTTCTGCAGTTTCCGCGAAGTTCTCGCAGTAGCGGCAACTAACACTCTCTGATTTACCCATCTTTTTGAGGTGGTACCCCAGAGGGCAGTGTCCAGTGGGGAGTCCCGTTACAATCTTCAAGTCTTTCTCGTCTTACTCGAGAAGCTGTTTAGGTTTCTTTGGCGATAGGCACATTAGTCTTTTCGCTTGTCTTTGTCCTGGAACTTTATTTCAGTGAGATTTCATTTTATCGGTTTCCCAGCGTCGGAACTCCTCTTTCAAGTGGGCTTTGGAGAGTCCACAGAAGGGTTCTGGGCCGGGAAATTGTGTGTTTGCCCCTTCTTTGGCAAGGCAATCTGCTTCTTCGTTACCTTTAATTCCTTTGCGACCTGGCACCCACATCAGAGTGACCTGATTGTTTGTTGCCAGTTGTCTCAGGGATTTTTTACAGTCCCAAGTCAGCTTAGACTCACAGTTGTATGACCTCAGAGCTTTTAGTGCTGCTTGGCTTTCTGATAGTATATAGATTTCTGCCCTTCGAGTGTCTCTTTCAAGGCATTCCTGGGCACATAATTCTATAGCATGTCTGGACTATAACTTCAGCCACATTTTTCATGAGAAAAACTATAAATTAATTCCTCCTTGTATTTACCTTGTCCTTCGCCAACGACCCTGTAGAAAACGAAACGAAACCTTAAGCGAAAGTCCTATTACCTCGCATGACTAATTGCAGTTAGCGAAGCAGTTCGATTAAACGAAATTAATATTTATCGTACTTGTCGGGACAAGTCGCACAGAAATAAATAACTGCCGCATAGTGTGATTTAATCAATTAAGCTGGAAAAAATTAGGAAAATTTGTGATATCTGAAAGTGCCGTGCATCAAAACATGTAATTTGCCTGTCGTAAAATGAAATAATAATATAAGGGTGAATAAATTTATGTGCCGAAAGTGTGGATTCAGAAGAGGGCGCAACAGATTTATGCGGAAAATAGGCCTAAAAAGTTATAACTTGTTCGTTTCAGCGAGTTACACGGAAGTTTTGGCGTGTTTTTTATTGCTTCTTACGAGAGAAATGATAAAAATTAATGGCTCTGAGGAACGTTAAATAAGATGACCATAAACACGAATTCTGTTATACCTAGTTCTAATCTACACGTTATTACGCGAAACGTAAACTATATTGCATTCGGTTCTGAGAATATGAGAAGATATTCTTCCCCATTCACATATCACATACAGCTAGTCGAAGCTTTATTGCCTAGGTATTTTCACCCAAGATCAATGTTTTGAAGGTGGTTGATTCATACGAAGTCACACAATAAAAATTTTTCACGAAATAATTTATTTATGGGTACACCAAAAAAATCTCCACGCTGAATGTTGGACATTGGTGACTACCTAATTGGCCCAATATTTTTAAAGAACAAGATTATCAGGTGACTCCTTCATGGACATTCTAGAGGGGGCAATTACCCATTTTCTTTGAAAAAATACTTATACTTGTGAGAGGCAACATGAGGTTTATGCACGACGGGTCTCCAGCTCATTTTGGTGTTCTTCCTCGTTAACAACTCGACATCACCCACCCTAATCGCTGGATTGGAAGTGCTGGACCTCAACATTGGCCAGCCTGCAGTCCTGATATGAATCCTTTGGATTTATATTCTAGGAGTGACGCGCAGCGATGACAGTTTACTTTTCATGGATTCTCAAAGAAAACTTTCGAAAAGTAACGATTTCGAAACAAAAATTGGCAAGGCATTTCATTTTACTGTCAAATATACTATTGTTTTATGCCAACAAACACGAGGGCTTTCAATCTGTTGCGAACTTTTCGAAACATTTAATCTATATATTGTTTGAATCTCGAACTAATTGGAATACTCAAGAATTATTTCTAGAAAAATAAAATAAGGCTTCATAATCCTATGTTTATGCTTGTTTACGTCCAAAATTTGGATGACCGGCCAAGTTTTCAAATAGAATTACACTTCCAACATGGCGTAGAAGTATAACAGTCGTCAAAAAGACTTTGGATATCAGATAACTGCAAATATACTAACTTTCAACGTCAGTCTGTCAGGCAACTAACTTTATAACTACTGAAGTATATAAACTCAAGCTTTAAAAGTCAGCTTTCCAAACTGCCTGTCTTCATGAGAGCTTGTGTCTGTGAAGTTTATTCACCACATAATCTTTTTTTTTTTGCCTGTGTATTAGAATGCTATTTTCGTTTCCGATTCAAAAGTGAGGCTAGGATCATTTCAGTTCCTCTTCTTTAACTTATATACTTTTTTTAGTCAAGCAATTTAGCCAGTAGTATGTCCTCTGTAGTGAATTTTTGGAAAAATGTTAGTTGTAAAGATGACTCCACGAAAACGTTTTCAACTCTACTAACAAATTGCCCATTGCTAAGTTGAATCATATGAGGTCGACCCTCCGTCGGGAAAACGTTTAACATAACTAAAGTTGTCACTTGAACGTTTTAAAAACGTCATTCCCATTCCCAACATATTTTTTCTACAACCACACTCCAAAACACGCTTTTCTGCATAGTTTTACGTTCGCAAACATGATTATTTCTCACAATAATTGAAATTTGACATTAGTGTGCCGCAAAGTGACATTTCTGTGCCACAAAGTGACATTTCTGTGCCAAAATTTTTCAGTACCCAATTTCTAAGCAAGACAGTTTTCGTGACAGCAAGGTGAAAGTATATTTTGAAAATTCTGCATTTCGAAGGGATATTCGATCAGGCAACTTCAAGAATGAATAGACAAAGTCTATTGGTTTAAATAATATGAGGGAATTTGTCGTACAAATTCATAATATTCTGAACAAAAATCATAGACATCACTACTGCTGTCTCAAATACCCACATACACACTATCCATTGCTAGGCAACGGAGCAACATCTATCGAATCATTTGAATGTCAACAAACGTCAAGCATAAAATATTCTTGTCCCGTCATTTTTTAATGAGATTGAACTAAAATGGATAGCGACAGTTCTGAAATTGAAAATACTTCGCCAGAACTAAGAGAACAAGTTAATTCATTGTCATTGAATTTACTACCTTCAACTTCAAGAGGAAAATATGAAAATGCATACAAACAGTTTATGGATTGGAAGGAAAAATACAAAACTAAAAGTGTTTCTGAAAATATAATTTTGGCATATTTTGAAGAACTATCCAAATCAAGAAAAGCCTCTACTCTCTGGTCAATATATTCAATGCTAAAATCAATATTAGAAATATCAGAAAAAACAAGAATGAGAGCGGCTTAAAATCCTCTCCCTCTTCCCTTGCTTCTCTTGGGCATCATAAAGCTAAGAATGAGTCACTGACATTTCATTCCGTCTTATAGTATAGTATTATTTTTAGCAAAAAGGGTGTTGTAGAAAAAGTATAGTGTGTAACACGAGCAGAAATGCAATTTCTCACTCGTTTCAATTGCAGCACTCGCTTGCGCTCGTGCCGCTACTTTTTCAAACTCGTGAGAAATTAGCACTTTTCTGCACTTGTTGCACAATATACTATATTAGTTGTAGTCAGTTGGGTAAACGTTCTGACAACATCGTAGCTTAACTGATGTCATGTTAGACGTTAGGAGAGCATCGTTTCATAAATGACTAATTTCTACACCCAGTACAACGTTAATTTTAGTGTATTATGTAGTTATAGTTGCCAAAATGCTACTTGGGAATCGAACAACTGACGATTGCAATGTCAAAGGACTACTGCAGATATTTTTTAAAGTGGCAGACAATCGATTTGTCATTGATTGTGAAGTGATTTTAATTGTTTTTCTCAAAAACGAAGCTAGGTACGTAGAAAACATACCAAAAAGTGGTATTTTCAGTTGTCTAATCTAGAAAAGTTAAAAACTATAAAAAAGTCATTGGCATACTTTTTTAAGGGCTGTCGTTCGTAAAGGCACGACAGCTGGTTAACAAAAAAAAAATTTCAAACAATCAAAATATGTTTGAAGCCATGTACCATACTAAATGTGAAGTGCTACAAACTGTCGGTTCATAAAGAATTTTCGATAGCTTCTATTTCATGTTATTTCAAGTATCAAAAACGGTGCCGTATGTAATTACAAAATTAGTGAGGATTTTCTTGTATAGACCACCTTGTATGAAAACATCACTCACGGCAAAAAACATTCATATAAAACGATTTCCTAGTGAGAACGAGAAAAGAAAGCAACGCGACTAATTTGAATTGCAAAGCGCCGAATTATCGAAAACGTCAACAGCATCTTGAAAAAAGGCCTAATCAAATATGACTCGGCTGTCTGCCGGAATGATCGTGAGACTGATTGGCTTTCATATTCGCGGATTTCATTCCCTTTGTATAGCTTCTGTTCATTAAAATTTCATGTTGATGTAACGAGTTTTACGAAATTATGTTTTGATCGGATGGCAAGAGTTTGCCGATAATTGTTTCCAGAGCCTGGCTAATTCAATTTGTGAATGAATATATTACAGTTCGTTCGTTATAGCTCTCCAGTGAAGGAAATTCACATGTGAAAACGAACCAAGTCAACAAATACTAGTAATCGGATTTGTTTTGTTAACAACAATATTTTTCGTAAAAAAATTTATTCAACATCTTAAATGAATGACCCTAAATAATAATTTGTAAAGTTGTTGTGGACTCTGTGATTTGGTATTGAGCAGTATCATTGGTACTTCAAGTCAAGTCAAGTACTTCAAGTCAGAGGTTTCACTTCCTAGTATTTTGTGGGGTTTATTATTTTATATGAAGTAAATTCTTCGATGGGAAGTGTTGACTTAGGTTAGAAGTATGAACTGGTAGTAAATACTAGGACGCGATTAATCTCAAATTGGTTCGATTGTTGAGAGTTCTTAAAAATACGACAATTTTCGTTACATTTGATAAAGGTGCTTCCCTCATCTCAATATAATTTCCTAAGAACCCTTTAGCTATCCATTCAACATTGTTCGCATTTAAGATAAAATTACAGTGTTCAATAGTAGCAAGTTACCTGAAATAATTGAGTTACCGAAATAATTTTCTATATCGGTTCTCCCCATACGTTCTACGTTCATCCCTCATTTCCATAATTCATGAAAACCTTTTCAATCGAAGATGAGAAACGTCAGTAATTTATTAACTTCTATATATTTGATACTATTTTCAATCATACGACCCTCTGTCTCCGATTTTCTTGGAGATATCATAGAGCTGTTAGAGTAACAGGCTCTGTTGACGACTAGACTCTAGTGGAGACGGGAGTGTGTCGTACAAAGCAAAATATACTGAGATATCACACAAAAGTGCTGACACCAGATACACAGGGTGAACTACGACCAATTCCGAAAAATTATCCATGGTGCTTTTCCAACCAAACTTATTTGTTTCATTTGGACCATTATCAATTGTGACAATTCTAACGTTTGGAAAACACGTAAAAGTTCTACAAGAAATCTTCAAGCGTCTGAAGGTTGCAAACTTGAATGTTCTTTCTGTCGGCAAGAGCTGAAGTTTTTGGGTTTTGTCGTAATCCAGTTTGGGATCACAGTTGATCCAGAAAAGGTCAATGCAATGGTGGAAATGACCTGGTCGAAAAATATAAGAGGGGTTAGACTAGTGATCGCTATTATTTCTTGGTATTAGCTTGTCCTAATTTCAACAACCCATTTCACGTTCAAACAGACGCTTCAGCCTGTGGACACGGAGTTGTCTATAGAGAAATGGACTCTGCGTAGGCAGCAATTTGACTACAAAGTCGTACATCGACGAGGTAAAAATCATGTTGTTCCGGATACACTTTCTAGAGCATTGCCTCTAGAGGAGCTAGAAATTGCATATCTTCAATTGAGTGATGTCCGTGACATGGTAATGCAATGAATTGCGGCAGCAAATGAATTATAGCTACTATAAACTGCCTCTTTCATATAGATATGATATTATCATTTCAATTATGTCGACATTATATTATCAACTGACTGAATCCACGAATGGTCGAACGGCTTCATGGTGTTGCGTCTTGCATCTAAGTTAATCGTACTGATGAAAACCAACAAGTTGGAAACACATACTAACATACATTGTGTGTCACTTATTATGGAAACACCGCTTCAACTTTTTTGGTGACGTGGCATTGTAGAATTAACGTAATTGGTAAAAATATCATAAATGTGCAAAATGACCTGAAATGGGTAAGTTAAAGTGGCAGACACTGCACGCCAGTACTGAGTCTCCCAAAAAATTATGATGAGGGACAGAATTGGTTGAAAATGTCTTCGGATTGGTAAATAAACCAAACATTTCACTACCAGTTCTCTTTATTCTTGAGAAAAAATCTGAAAAATCCAAATTTGTCTCACTTCTCGTAGAAATGCCCCCTTAAATTCCATAATTTTTGACAGAGAATTATATTTTTTGTGTATCTATGAATTTTGTGTATTTCATAAACCCCAGTGCGACACGTAGATTCAAAGGACATGGCACTGGATACATGTATTCCTGGGGCTCGACAGATTTGTTTTATTTTTCTATAGGTCAAAAAAAGCAACTTTCTTCATTAGACTTTTTTTCTGGCCCTACAGGGTGAGCTAAATAATTGGGTTGTATGTCTAATGTCAATTGTGGAAAATACTGTCTGTAAGTTGATTTATCTTGATTTTTGGGTAAAATATGCTGTGAAAAATATTAATTGACTCTGAATGGTGTTCATACAGGATGAGGCAGAATATGCGATTTTTCCAAAACCTGTTTATTAACTTCTCGCCCAAGAGTGGACTTTTTATTTAATTTCTCTACGCCAAATGTTCTCCTGAGGTTGCTCGTGTTAGCATTTTTGTTTTTCACTTGTTTGTACCCATTTACAGTGTGTTTCACTTCTTAAGGTATCATCCTCGTATCTTCCGTAATTTTTGACGTAGAACCATCATTATTTGTGATATATACTGCACGCCAGCAGCGATGGAACCACCCATTTTACCGGAAAGATATATTAGGGGACAAAAATTCCTTTGGATTCGTGTTCAGGATCCCCAAATCACTACTATTACACCTATATCCTGAAAAATTTTCAATCTTCAAATATTCTAATTTGTTTCACTCCTCATGGAAACGCCCCCCTATCTCCCGTAATTTTGGAAGTAGAACCATGAAATTACCGGGATTGATAGATACACTAGAAATTAACTCACTTCACAAAAGCGGACATCCTACGTGTTGAACACTGCACGCCAGCAGCGATGGAACTACCCATTTTTCCATCGCTGCTGGCGTGCAGTGTATATCATGTTGGATGACCCTTTTTGTGCAGTGAGTTCATTCTTAGTGCATCTATCGATTCTGAAAATTGTATGGTTGTAAGTTAAAAATAAAAATGCTAATACGAGCAACTTCGGGACAATTTTTGGATTCGAGAAATTCAATGAAAAGTCCACACTGGGACGAGAAGGTAATAAACAGTTTTTAGAAAAATCGCCTATTCTGCCTCATCCTGTAAATAGGCACACCATTAAAAGTCAATTGATATTTTTCATAGCATATTATACCAAAAATTAGGTAAAAACAACTTATAGACAATATTTTCCACAATTGACATTTGACATTCAACCCAATTTTTTGGCTCACCCTGTAGGGCCAAAAAAAAAGTCGAAAAAAGAAAGTTGTTTCTTTCGACCTCTAGAATGATATATCCAAAAATAAAAAAAATCTGTCGAGCCCCAGGAATACATGTAACCAGTGCCATGTCCTTTATGTCATAAATTTAGCTGTACCTCATGACCTTCACTGGGTTACTCAATCATTCTAGCTAAATGTGGTTGTAAATCATTATGACATACTTAGTGTTGGTCAGTAGCTTGTCAAAATGAACAAGATTCGGTTTATACAAAAAATAATTGGATGAAATATTAACTTAATTGAAAATATCACTATTCAAGAATTTGAAATCTATCTTTTTGTCTAAACAAAATATATTGTCGAGCATATATGTCATGTTTAGTTATTTGAATCAAATAACTCGAACTTGAATCAATAACTTAATTGAAAATATCAGTATTCAAGAATTCAAAATCTTTCTTTTCTGTCTAAACAACATATATTGTCGAGCATATACAGTGACTGGCAAATTTATGGCAACAAATGGAAAAAAAATTTATTTCAAATTTCACAGAAAATTTTATTCTTCATAAAGGTACCAGCATCCTCCCAAACTCAGATTGCACAATCCACATTTCAATTATATCCTTTCGTATACGAGGGAGGTGAAAAAAATTGAAAGTGGCCCAAGAGTAAAGTACCTTTATTTTTCAAAAAACACAAAAAAGTTACTCAAAGCAAAGACTCAAAATTTAGAGAGTGTTTCAAATTTGAATTCACAGTCTCCCATTCCGAAAACAAGTTTTCACTGATTTTCTCCTTTTTTTATCTCAACCGCCCTATGTATTATGAGGATTTGTAATATCAGAGTAGACTCATCATTGAATATTATCTAGACGACCGGATAAACTCAAGTTTCGCACAACTGTCATCTAGAAAATTGCATTAATCGTACTTGGTGCTGACAAAATCTCATTTATTGTGGAAATTCAGAAAAAAACAAGTATTTTTCGAAATCAGCTACAACAAACATCTGCAGTTCAAAATCAATTGAAAGCAATCCAACTGTGTTGTAACTAACTTGAAAACATGTCTCCCAAATGAATGGTAACCGTAAATGATCGTTTATTATCAAAACGAAGCTCTACTTACAGTGAACAGAAAATTGGTATCATACGCAAAGTTGGCTTTGAAAAACATTGGTAAAATAGTGGGTAAACATTATCTTGACATTTAATTTCTGTGTTGTTACAATGGCTGCACACCGTAATCTCCAAGAAAGAATTGAAATAGTTTTAATACACGGCGACAACTATCGAACTGTCGCGAAACTTCAAATATAGTAAATGAGAGGCATCCAAATAGAAATCTTCATTATGCAACGCTGGCAAAAATTGTAAAAAAGTTCAAGAATTCTGCGTCAGTTGAGAACAAACATAAAATACCACACCAAGGAAATGTTATTGTAGATGAAGACGCTGTCCTTAATATTGTTTTATCTGTTGTGGAGGATCCGAGACTTCCGTTATCTCAAAGGCAAAAAAAGATTGGCTTCTCCGAACGGTCAATTAGAAGTGAAAACGAACAAATTCAGACCATACAAACCGAAATTCGTTCATACACTCAAAGAAAGAGGCTTTGATGCACGTTTGTATTTTACTTTCTGGTTCCAAGGCGAAGTTGAAGAAGATAATAATTTCTCCACGAAAATAATGTACTCTGATGAAGCAACTTTCACATCGAATGTTACAGTTACTTCACAAAATTGTAGATGAAAATCCACATTTCAGAATCGAATGTAAGGATCAATTTAATTTCAAAATAAACGTGTGGTGTGGATAAGATTGTGGGTCCAGTGTTTTTTCGACAAAATTTGAATGCAGAAAGGTATTTGGAAATGTTAAACACGTTTTTATTCGATTACCTTGACATCTTCGCATTACGTGTCAGAGCCAACATGTTTTTTCAACAGGATGGTGCATCTGTCCACTCAACTCAAGAGGTTAGAGCATGGCTAAATACGGAATTCCCAAATAAGTGGATAGGGCGATACTCAAACAATCCGTGGCCTGCTAGATCCCCGGACCTAACTCCTACGGATTTTTTTGTGGGGGTACCTCAAGGAGAAAGTCTATAGACAACGGCCATTTAGGGATATCGAACATTTGGAGGATATAATAAGAAATTGTTGTCTAATGATCACCCCGCAAATGCTCAGAAACGTACACTACGAAATGCATAGAAGAACCATCAGGTGCATTCAAAATGAAGGATGACACATCGAGTGATACAATAGGAGCTCCGATTTTTATTATGTATAGTATGGAGTTTGCTTTCTGGATATTTCTTCACTAAAAGTGAATTAAGAATGAAGTTGTTCCGAGTTGCCTTCTAATCTTCACATATCATAGTATAATCATATTTACAATGGTTGCGACCTTCTTTTCACGTTGGTTGCAACACTTAGATTGCTTTCAATTGATTTTGAACTGCAGATGTCGTTTGTTGTAGCTGATTTCGAAAAATACTTGTTTTTTTTCTGAATGGCCACAATAAATGAGGTTTTGTCAGCACCAAGTACGAATAATGCAATTATCTAGATGACTGGGCGAAACTTAAATTTATCCGGTCGTCTGAATAATATTCAATGATGAGTCTACTCTGATATTACAAATCCTCATAATACATAGGGCGGGAGAGATAAAAAAAGGTGAAAATCATTGAAAACTTGTTTTCGGAATAGGAGGCTGTGAATTCAAATTTGGAACACTCTCTAAATTTTAAGTATTTGCTTTGAATAACTTTTTTGTGTTTTTTGAAAAATAAAGGTACTTTACTCTTGGGCCACTTTCAATTTTTTTCACCTCCCTCGTATACGAAAGGATATAATTGAAATGTGGATAGTTCAATTTGAGTTTGGGAGTATGCTGGTACCTTTATGAGGATTAAATTTTCTGTGAAATTTGAAATAAACTTTTTTTTTCCATTTGTTGCCATAAATCTGCCGGTCACTGTATGTCATGAATCAAATAACTTCTGGTTGGTTTGACCTCTTTTTCTGTGCAAACTTTTTGGAATGATTTGTCACTCGATCCTCATGCATTATAATGATTCGTGAAAGGGTGAACACCTCGGTCGAGGGACTGACTATATTTTCGGCAGAATACCATAAAACGTTCGAAAATTCAAGAAAAACACTAATTTCACTTATTTTATTTGATTCTCAAAATAATAGCAGGATAATCACGGATTTTTCCGTCGGTGTGAACCTGGTGGATGGAGAAAAATACGGAAATGTTTCCATCGCCAGGTTCATTCAAATGGATCGAAAAATTCATGTGGTAAGCACTGGAAATACGCTTCGATGTGATTGTTTCTCTGAATAAATTAGGGTTCGCCTCAAAACTGTAGTCGTTCGAAAGTAATTGCCCCAGTAATTGGAAATCCTACCACCTTAATTGGCGAAATTAGTCACATAAGCAGCAGAGAACGGAATCTAATAGGTGGCTGTAACTGAGCCATATCAATTCTTGTCTGAAACTGCTCGGCGGTATTGTGCGTAAGCACTTCTCGAACCGACTCAGCATCTGCTGATATTGTAGGAATCTATAATAGCAATTTAATCCCCGCTCGCGCTTTATGAGGACGGGTTGACTGCGGATATGGGCGAATTGAATAATCAATTCTTTTAGAGTAATCCGTCGACGCTGAATGTGGCTATTACTTGAAATTATGTGAAGAGATTCTCGAGCCTGTTTCTTTATGTCTCATCAAAAACTATACAATGCGGCTTTTTTTAGCCCCCTATGTTAACTTTTAAATGGTTTGACTTGCAGACATGGATCAAAAACTGTTTTGAATGGTATCACCGATACTACTTTCTGGAATGAAACACATTGTCATTACTTGATGGAGGGCGAGGAGGGGTTTCATTTTGACAAGTGGCATGGGGGGTCAAGTGACACATCTCTGAAAAGAGAAAATTTTCTCTTTTCAACCATCTGGACTTTCTTGGATTTTGTCAAGATTTGTTTCACCATAAGCACTTAAAATTTAAAAGATCTAAATAGTACCCTTGTCTCGATAAAAAACGGTTTGATGTGGAGCAAGAGGACAAAAATATTTTGATTTGTATTACAGATACTACTTTTTGAGAAAAGATGCATTGCAATTACTCGACAGATGGCGCTGGGAGTACATTAACTAGAAAATTTCGAAATGCAAACAGATCGAAATTGTGAAAATACGTATCAACGAAAATTAAAAAAAAAATTAGATGGTCGAAAAGAGAATTGAATTTTTTTTCAACAATGTTTAATTCGACCCCTCATGTCATTTGAAATTTTTGGGGCCTCCTTTTGGTTAATTACACTGTCTCTTTCTTCAAAAAGTAGTATCAATGATACTAAACAAAATAAATTTTTGAAAAAATCATTTGTGTGGATTTCTCGGCACTGAATTTCCCGATACTTTTATCTTGCATCTTCTATTCGCGACGCTCACGTCGTTGACGAATTTCGTATAGTGTCAATTGAAACGGCTTCAGCACATACTTTATCATGATCACGAAACAATTCAGTGACGGAAAATTTTTATTGGAATTACAACAATTTTCCGAGGAAAATCGAAAAATCTATTTTTCTAGGAATAAATATACAGGGTGTTTCATAATAAATGCGCTGATCTTCAGGATGTGATTACTCGTCCAAAAATATGAAAAAAAGTTTTTATTAACTTACCCTCTAAAATGCACTATTTTCGAGATACAGGGTGTTGAAATTTTTAAAAAATAATCGTTTTTTGCGAATATCTCTGGAACCGTTTATCGCACAGAAAATAGATTTCGTAGGCATTTTCTAATCATAATGAGCTATGTTTTATGCAGATTTTTTATTTTTTAAAATTCATAATTGGTGAAGGTTTTGAAGGGGTGGTGGGTGTTTTTTTCTCCAACTCTTACGCCACTGAAAAAAGTATAATTTTGAGCCGCCTACTCAAACCGCCAATGTTTTCTACATAAAAAAAGGACTTTTGGTCGTAAGCTCTAAAGTTGACCGTTTTCAAGAAAAATCAACTTTCATGTTGAAAAACATGGTAAATCTTTTTAAATAATTTTTTTCCCAATTATACAAAATTTATTTAAACGTTAGAACAAGTACCAAAACCAAACGTTGACTTCTTGATTGCAAAATAAAAAAAATTAAATAACAATTATGCTCAGTTGAATTGTTGGAAATGTCCGCCGTTAGCTTCAATGCACGCAGCAATTTTTCGATGAAAAAACTTTATTTAAATAACATGAAAGTTGATTTTTCTTGAAAACGGTCGACTTTAGAGCTTATGACCAATGGTAACTTTTTTGTGTAGAAAACATTGGCAGTTCAAGTAAGCGGCTCAAAATCATACTTTTTCCAGTGGCGTAGAAGTTGTATAAAAAATCACCCACTACCCCTTAAAAATCTTCACCATCTATCTGCACAAAACATAGCTTATCATGAGTAGAAAATGCCTACGGAATCTTTTTTCTGTGCGATAAACGGTTCCAGAGATATTCGCAAAAAACAATTATTTTTTTTTTAAATTCCCTGTATCTCGAAAATGGTGCATTTTGGAGGGTAAGTTAATAGAAACTTTTTTCATATTTTTGGACGAGCTATCACATCCTGAAGTCCAGCGCCTTTATTATGAAACACCCTGTATTTAATATTTTCTATGAAATCCTCCACAAAAAATGCGATTTTCTCAATTTTTGGTGTCCTCTCATTCAGTCATTCAATGATATTTTTAGGATCGTCTTGTCGTAAATTATTAAGTAGTAGTCGAGCAGCCGTAGCGAGCACATGAAACGCTAATCAGTTAATAAAATGGTTAGTCGAACAAACCATTCCGAAATAATACGTGATTTTTTAAAAAGTAGTGAATTCGGTGATATCATATCTACGTTGATAAAAAGAGAAACTGATAAGCTGCAAGAAAAAATCAACGAACTGAAAGAAGAATTGACAAATGTGAAAGAAAGTAATATTCAATTAATACATCTCCTAAGTAAAGGAGCGCAAATTACTGATGGAGAAAGAAAAACAGTTGAGAATATTTCCGCTAATGACCAACACTCAAGAAGAACAAACATAGAAAAACATAAACTGGGAAAAAATTCTACAAGTAAACCTCGTGTAAGGTCCACATCCAAGCAGATACCAGACTGGTTCAATAATAATAAGATCGTTGTTAACGTAAATAAATCTAAATATATGATAATTAAAAATAAACGAAAAATGCAAGAAGTAATCGATTGCAAAATCCAATTTGACGGAAGAGATCTTGAACAAGTGAGCAGTATTAAATATTTAGGTATAATCATTGATGAAAACATCACTTTTAGTGAGCACATTGATTATCTTTCCAAGAAAATATCTAAAAAAATATGTTTTGAATATAGAATTAGCAAAACAGTAACTCAATACACTAGACAATTAATATATAATATTATAATAAAACCACATTTCGAATATTGTTCTTCTTTACTTTTTATGTGTAATAATTCAGATATTCATAAACTACAGATTCTGCAGAATAGGAGTATGAGATTCTTACTAAATACCAACAGATATGAAAATATTAACAGAATGTAAATAAAGTTAAATTGGATGTTAGTAAAAAATTTAATTACATTTCGTACAATGATCTTTATTCACAAACTTATAAATAATATATTGCCAGAATATTTGTCCACAAATTTGCAGTTTCGCAATGAAATACACTCTTATAATACCCGCCAAAAAAAACACATAAACGTACGTCAAACTAATCTGATGTGTACGAAAAAAGTGTTTTTGACGCTGGAATGGTAATTTATAATAACTTACCTGACTTCATTAAATTGTCTCCTAACATCAATATCTTCAAAAGTAATATCCGTCAATATATTTTACATGATCAATTCCAGTAATGCAATTTATTCTATTTGTTGTGTTCAGATTTATGTAGGTATAGTGATCTTTTTCAAAGCTGTGTTATGCTCCGCCACTGCTTTATGTTAATTAACAACTAGGATTTATAAGACTTTATATATCTTTAGATTTACTAATGTTTGTATGTAAATGTTGCTTTTTTGTCTTGTTACACGTTAACATACTTCATCTTTTATTTATGAGATAAAACGATATTGTATTAGCAACTCTAATTAAATAAATAAATAAATAAATTAATATACTCGTATGTCTCGACTCTGAATTACGTAAGAGACTTGCCCTGTACTTCCTCAAGAAATTCAAAGAAATTGGATTGAAGGTAAAAATTGAATGATATTAATTTTTATTGTTTCGATTGTCATCATTTTATTAGTTGTGCAGACGTTTTGGATAGAAGTGAGCATTGCAAATAGCAAGAAAGCTATTCTCCTTCATTTACTTGCCTCTTCCGATGGAGAAAAACTGTGTTCCTCACCATTCTCCACCAGCTCTTCACTATTCAACTGGTTCCGATTAAACGAGCTAAGTCAGAACTAAGCTATCTGCATTGCAAGTTAATCCTGTACAGTTTTTAATGAACACTTGGTCAGCATATGTATTAATTCAATGATTTTAAAAATATTTTGTATCAGACAATTCCATAATAATAATACTAATAATGTTTATTGACAACAACAAATCAAAAGATTACAAAAGCAATTTGAAGAGTAAATAAACAGAGAAATTCACGAAAGCTGTAGTAAATACTGCTTGTATGTGAACTAATATTAAAAGTTTGTAACATGAACATAAAAGTTTGATAAAATTAATAGTAAAATGTTAAGGTGTGGAAGTATAACTAATATATAAAATTTCAAAATTCGTCACATTCTGTTGACGTTTAAAATACTCTGAGAGTCACATTTCGGGAATAATTACAATTGGTGATTGTCACAATTGGAAATATTCACATGGATAGGAACGATCACATTCTAAAAAAATTACATTTGGAAATTATCACAGTCGGCATCAGTCAGGAAGTTCTCACGAATACAATTTTAATACACTTTAAAAATATTGAAATACAATACCTAATTTCTAAAACATTTCATACCGACTGTTCTGTCGGTGTTCAATATCCATTGTGTTAGTGTTGATTTGAAAACTGAATAACTATGTATATTTTCCATACTATCCGATATAACTGTGTATAATTTTGGACCCATATAAGAACAGCATCGTTTTCCAATAGTTTTCTCACATCTCGGTATTATAATTTTATTTTTCTTATTTCTTGTTGCATAAGAGTGATTAACGAAATCTTTACAGATTTCTCTGAAGTCGGTATGTAGAGAGACGTACAAGCCGCAGAAGAATTTTTGGCGACAGTTTTGAAAATAATCTTCTCCAAGACATTAAATGAATTGAGAGTTTGATATTATCATCATGCTATCTGCTCACTTGTAGAGGATTTATCTCCAACAGGTGTATCGTTTAAATTACATATTATGAGAGCTTTTTACATAGTTTACAATCAAACTGATCATTTGGATGAGGATATTTTTCTTTTGAACCCATTGGATTTCGGGTTTATTGAAGAAGCAGCTATGCTTAAACCGCAATGAGTTGAAAATTTCATCCCCCAAGTACAGAATTGGTACCGAATTGTGCTTGCAAAAGTTGCACACGGAATACATGCGTTTGTGAGGCTGCAAAAATTTCGTGCTGCTCATTTTGTTTTTGTTTCCGCGATAATATATGTCAAAATAAAATTTGAACAAAACTCAATTCTTTCATTAGACTTTGAAAAGTCTTAGGTAGAAATAGTGTTCTGACAAAAATTAAGAACGATAATTTTTTATTTCAACAAAAAGTTGAATTATCTGGAAAATTGTTGTAGTTTTAAGCAAAATTTTCCGTTTTTACGCTATTGGAATGCTTTGTAATCATGACAAAATATGTGCTAAACCCGTTTCAAGTGACACTATGAGCTTCGCGAATAAAAAATGCCGCTTTCATCAAGGTAAACTTATCGGTAAATTGAGTACCAAGAAATCCACACGAATGGTTGTTTCAGGAATGTCTCTTTTGTTATTCATAGTCAAGACATATCGTAATAATTTGGGACAAGGTGATCCTGAAAATATCATTATTTGACTGAATGAGAGGGCACCGAAAAATGAGAGAATCCCATTTTTTCGAATTTCGAGCACGTTTTACTCAAAAACGGTGCATTTGGAGAAAAACTTATTGGATCCTTTTTTGTGGAACATTTCAGGATAAATATTACGGCGTCATTTGTTTTTGGAAAAAGTGGATTTATCGATGTCCTCCGGAAAATCGTCCATAAAAATGCTTTGTTGGCTTATCATCCTCAAAATTCGGATTTAGCGTGTCAAAATATATGAGAAAAACATGGGATCCCGTCGCACTTCATCGGCCACGAAAACCCTCCCTGCTACCGGACTATAAACGCTATCCATTTTATCATGAATAATTGACGTCATAATTTTCTTGAACTGCTTCAGTTCAAGATGATTTTTGTTTGTGTGCATATTAGTGAAAATTCACAAAGTGAGTACCAAGGACCAGTTAAATCGTTGCGTAGTCACTCCTCACAATCACCTGAACAAAGCGGGTCCCTTCCCCCAAACCCTCATAAAACCAAAAATATTACCCGCAATTACAAAGTAATGGATGAATTCAATCACAACCGAATCGATAACAAATCGAATGAGCTTCGGATGATACCGACAGTAACAAATTGAATTCCGCCATAATTTACATGTTGAATGGCCGTGATTGGAAAATCGACGGTTTTTTTATCATTCACCACCTGATCTGCCACTGTCAAGTCGGGCTAGTAAATCAAATATGTATGTTACAACGTTCCGATCCCGATGCCCATCAATATCCATTAGGAGGAACAGGTAGAGCGCATGTTTGTGTATTCCACGTGAACAGATCCGGTTTCGGCCAGGAACACACTCGTTTTCGTACCAGAGTGGACAGTAGCGTCACACTAATATATTAGCGAGATCAGACTTAGGGCGAGTTGTACAAAACAAGTTCACCAACAGTTCAACTGAACTGAGTTCAGTTGCTAAGGAAGTAGAAATTTAATTGGCTTATCCCTAGCAACTGAAGCAAGTTTACTCAGTTCACAAAGTTGTTTTAAAAGATCCGAAAATTAAAGTCAGTTATTGGATTTATTGAAACCGATGAAAAAATTACCCTGATTTTTGTTGATATCCTAGTCAATTTTTTGAAAAGGACACCCTGTATTTTTGCAGCATTGGTAATCATTAGAGTTCTGGAAGAAATCCCAAGTCAATCTGAGTTAAGCCGCTGTGGAGCGATGTTTAATTTTTTTTAGTTACTTTAAAGTATTGAGAGATAGAATTAGATAAAAAAATGTTTTACTCTTCTCTGATTCAGTCGCATGTTCCATACGGAATTCTAGCATGGGAATCTGCAGGTACAACTATGAATAAACCAATCCATAACCCAAAAACGCTTGAATAAGGTTATTTTAAAGAAAAAACAAACCCTCTCTTCATACACCCTTTACAAAGAATCGGGAGTCTTCGATCCATTCTTACATACGTTACATACCCAGAAATCAGAAAAAATAAATGTCTTGGCTGGAATTCTGGGAAACTGGATAATTGAACCAAGATTATATGAGGTTATCCTGACCGGAGATGTCTGTTTGGGATTTTTACATACAGAGCTTATTCCTATACTATAATTTCTAATCCAGTTGATCCAAACATAGAACTTTCTTTTCTATGGTTTCAACAAGATGGAGAGTATTTTAAAGTTCCTGTAAGAGAATATTTGAATACAGTTTTCTCAGTTGACCGTTTTCAAGAAAAAACAACTCTCATGTTGAAAAACATGGTAAATTTTTTGAAATAATTTTTTTCTCAATTATACAAAATTTATTTAAACGTTAGAACAAGTAGCAAAACCAAACGTTGACTTCTTAATTCGAATATATCGATAGGTCGAAGAGGTACAATGGCCGGCAAGATCACCTGACCTGACTCCATTAGAATTTTTCTCATAAGGACATCTCAGAAACGAAGTCTACCAAAGAAAACCTACAAACATACAGGACTTCAAAGATAGGATAACGACAGAAATGCAAACGATAACCCCACAGATATTCAAAAACGTCCGAAATCAATTTTATAATAGGCTGAGTTGCTGTCAAGAAGTAGAAGGAGCACATTTTGAACATCGTATATATGAGTGATTCAAAATAAAGTTATTTTAGCATTTTAAAAGATTGAATCTCTAATAATCGTCAGAATTTTAAGAAAGAAATATAGATGGGTTATTGCAAATTCAAAAACTTTCCTAACTAACCCCATTTTTTCTTTACCAAATTTTGAAGTGGTTGATGTGTAGGGCAGGAGGTTGAGAGGAGGTGGAATAATTTCAGGTACAAAAGTGGATTTTCAAAAATAAAAATCGACATGTCCAAGGAAAAAAAAATCTGTTAATTATGGGTATACGGATTTTATTCTATTATAGCTTTTCCGTAAATAGTATAATGAAGTATATGTTGAAAAAAAAGGTCTTTCAAACACGTGCAATTTTAGAGCAAGTGTTCGAAAGACAGGTTATCCACGAATACTTTACGCTATTTCTTTTTATTGGTACAATTCGAAATAATAAATACTGGTATTATTACTACAAAAAATGTTAATACGTACTGATAATGTAAAATGGTTGAATTCGTAATGTGACATCAGGATACCTACCAATATCACTGAAAAATTCCAACGAAATATATAAATTCAATAAAATAAATAAAGTCGAGACAAAAATTTTACACAAAATTGATAAGAAAAATTTTCTTAGATTGAATTTGTTCGAGGAACTGGAGATCTCCAAAGAACTCACCAAAAATCAGCTCTGTTTGAATACACAAGTAAACCTTGACAGAGATTTCCTTCCCCTCCATCAGAGGATTAAATATAATTAAATTACGTTGATAACACTTCCTATTAATATTTACTAGACCACTCTTCAAGTTGGTACTGGTAGTTTCACCTTGACATTTGACTTGACACATTCTGTCTTGTCCCCACCGCTTTTACAATAACCACATGGTCTAAGTTCTAACATGCTTTTCGTTAGTTCTTATGCAGAATAATTATGTTATTGTAATTTTAAACAATGTTTTTTACATATTTCGAAACTTCCTGTTGCCTGACATGAAGCACTGAAAATGACGAAAGTCGAAAGTGATTTGCAATAAAGAGAATTTATACACTTCTATACAAAACTTCGCTTCATTTAGTTATTATATTGCCAAATTGTAGCAATTATATCATTAATTTGAATGTTTAATGATATGAATTGTCGTCGTATTATCAATTAAAGACGAGTTACATTTGACGCAGAATACTGAATTTTTCAAAAATGCATAAATGTTTGAACAGTGTGTAAAAAATTACTTCACGCACATTTGATGATTTTACGCACAAGTGATTTTTTATGCACTTGTGCGAAAAAGTATTACTTTACGTACTGTCAGCACTGCGTAAAAGCTTAGTTTTCGCACTGTCGCAGAAAAAAGATTTCGTTTTTCACTCAGAAACGTAAAATTATTCATCTGTGATAAATGAAACAATAAAATTCTCCTGTTACGGATCTGCCAAACGGGTAGGAATTTTCCATCAAAACGGACTAAGTATGCGTGCAAAGCGACAGTAATCGTGAGAGAGAGCCGGTGCATTTCCTGACAATCCTTCCATCGCATCGGTTTGTGTTCGTTGCGAACAAATCCTGCATTTTTCAGTTTCTGCACGCGCTCTTTTTGTCCTCCTCTAATCCACTTATAAATAGTCATAGCATTTAATCGTCGGCAAAGGATACAAATTTCAGTATTTAAAATCATTCAGGCATTCAACAAAAAACGTAGGTCCTCTTTAAGACACTCTTTATTTGGAAGAGAGATTAATAGCGAATTCCATTGGTAAAACTAGTGTTGCACCAGTTTTGCACCAGTGATGCATCAACACTTCACTGGTTTTCTCCAAAACGTGCACTAGTTCATTCTCAATGGAATACGAAATATTTCTGACAGACACCTGAATGTCACCTTGACAGTTTTCACAACCATCACAATAGAGAGCATAGGTGCGTTTTGTTGTGTCACATGACACAATGAATGAGCTGACCCAAGAAAACGAGTTGAAAGACTGACATTTGACGAATGTCATTATCATTCTGCTGTTTTGGGTTTTGATTTTTGAACTCATCGCTTAACCTGGAAATTAAACTGAAACCCGTTTGTCAGTTTTCCTAAACGCGACAAAATTAAAAAAATGTTTCGATGCTATTTCCTCACTAACATGGACCAACAGTTGATATTGGCTAATCTAATAGCAAAAGTTCGAAAATTATGTAATTTTGAAATTTTGTTTTCAACTGCCGCATTCCACGTTACTGTCATTAGTGTCATTCCAATTTTCAAACCTTCTCTTTAGGAGGAATGGAAATAGGAGCGGGATTGGGGTTCATTAGTGCACAACAAAACGAGTATATAGACCATAACCGGATTGGGTTATGGCACAACAAAACGCACCTGTTATTACTAATGAAAGCGTTGGAAATGAATAATTCACATTCGTGCCATAACCAGGAAAACAGTCCAAGAAACGAGGAAGCGGCCCAATGTAAAATGTGCCAAAATCAATATGCAAAGAAAATATGAGTGTATAGGATATTAAAATTCAGGAAGAATTTCTATTTCATGCGACTCGATCCTGATTACCGAACATAACCTAAAAAATTGGCAAAGTTGCGAAAAGCGGTTTTTTGTTGATAATTAAAAAACCACAGCTCCGATCAAAAAAGGTTGTATTAAGAAATTATAGGTATTGGAAAGATCTATCAATTGACTACGTTATAATTTTTTGATATCGTTGATACTTATCGAGTTATATCAGAAAAACAGTGAAAAATCAGGTTTTCTATAACTCGTTAATTGTGAGGTCTTGAAAATTGTTATTTACAGTTTTGTACAACTGTCAAAAAAACTTGACATTTTTGCATGTCTTAAATGTCAACTGTGTGTAAAGTAATTTTTCACACACTTTTCACACATTTATGCATTTTTTGAAAAATACAGTATTTTGCGTCAAATATAACTCGGAAGTCTTTATTTGACAATATATCTCCTTGCTTAATAACCAATCAGTCTATTTCAAATTTTGAAATTCAGCCAATAGAATAAGAATTACAGTGAAAATATAGCTTGTCGCTGTATTTTCACGGCGATAAACCTTCTGTTTGTGTTTTGACTATAGTTCTTAATCAATATGAGCGATCGTTGGGGACAAATGGCTATTGGTTTCATAGATGAAGCAGTGGAAAAGAGTATTCCGTTGAATACGTCCAGAAATAAAGAATCAATTACCAGGCAATTCAACAATTTTTGCACAAACAGGGGTTATATTGTCAATGCGAATACCACAATTGTGGAGCTGCACAGTTTTGAATTGAAAAACTGATAAATATTGATTATTTTTCAAGATATATGAAGTTTTCTCAAAAAAGATGCTGTCTCAATATGGCTACTCTTGCTCGGGAAATGATGCTACAGTAACGATTCAGGGCTTATTTTTTTCTGTAAGAGTTGTACTTTGACATTATAGAATAAGTATATTGATTCTTTTATTCAAGGTGTCAAAAAATTACTAAAAAAAATTGCACAACTTTTTTACATGTTTTTTCTAAATAAATGTCTTAATAATGTTTTTATAGAAATGACTATCAAGACAATAGATTTCTAGCATGATTTCACGCATTGAGAAAAAAAATAGAATTCCTACGATCACTATTAGGAGCCTAGATAATTTTTTTATTTGAAAAAAACTGGAAGGCGCAATTATCATCGTACAGCAGTCACATTCACGGATATCGAGGTAGAGTAGCTATATTTTCAATGAAAAAATACTAGGATATGTCTAGTTCATTTACAGTAATATTAATTGATGAACAAAGTGTAACAAAACGTAATCTTGAAATTTATTAAAAGTTCTCGAAGAGGACAACCATTGAATCTACATCCGGAAGCCATTAAATTCAGCATTTAGTTTACGATACCGAGAAGGGCACCAAAACCTTCGCCCATATGGTTGCTATAAAAATCGTTCCAACACAGTTTCGAGAGTTTTACGAGGGGTATTTATAAATTCGAACCAATTATTTTGTATCCAATAATCAGTTTTCATTACGAATTCAACGTCATATTTCCATTAAGAGAATTGATTCAAACCATAACCGAGTGTTACAGAAATATCCATTACATAGAATAAGTAGAAATAAGATCAATTGTTTAGATATAAAAGAGTTTTTTTTTCATAATGCGACAAATTTGCATTACGTTTTTTTCTCGTAACGTCGGAATATCTGAGTTATAAAATATTTAATGCATAAGCCGATTGTAGAAGAAACTGAAAAAGAAAGTCAATTCACTATTTAATTTTCGAACAACCCTTATATTTACTGCCTAAACAATTGGGATTTCGAGACCCAGGCTAACTTGAAGGACAGATATTTTATGCTTCTAAACGGCAGTCCTGTTTTAAATCTTGAGAGTGTTAGATGTTTGTTAGCAACGTGACCTTTTCTGGTGAATGATCTGTTTCAAAATATCAGTTCAATACTTTAGTAAGAATTATATCTTTTTGAGTAGTTTAAAAACGTAAATGTCATAAAATTTTATTCAATTCACTGGTTTTTAATCGGGTTTGATTTAATAACCTATAAATTTAAAACTTCTTAGTTATTCCGGCGTTCTTTTTTTTTCCTTTCGGCATAATAAATATTTATGGCCCATTTCTTTGTTTTATTCAGTTAAATTTAATCTACCACCTGGGCCTTCGGCCCAGATAATATTGATTAACAATTTGAGAAGTATTTGAATAGATTGAAATCCAGAAAAGTGTTGAAAATAATAATAAATAAATTAACTTAAATAATTAAAACTAGTGTGTGTGCAAAGCTGGTAGCAGCTTCCTGATGGTTGCCGGAGATGAGATTTGATAGGTAAGTAAATGTATAATTTTCCTGATGTGTTCCTATATAAACGCTCCTATAAAATATTGAAAAAGGCACCGCTCGGCCTAACAATTGATAGTATCAGCTGTGATGAAACTCTATTTCAACGGAATAGCATTTTATTATAAAAGTGAGGCGTGCAGGCGCGGAGCGATGCAATTCTAGCGGGTGGCGCCGTGGGGATACAAATTCTGTTGACAGTGTTACTGAAAAATTATTGATTCAATTTCAAGTACTAGTATACATTGGTAAAAAAAACGTACGTGAACAACAAGCCGAGATACTCAATATTTTTCAAGCACAAGCCACTTTGAACGCACCAAATAAGTTTTCAGTGCTACCCGCTACAGCTATCGTGATCCGCGCCTGCACGCCTCGCTGTATTCATCAATTGATAATACTGCAACTGAACTAGACATATCCTAGTATTTCTTTATTGAAAATAAAGGTATTCACCCTTAATATCCATGAAGGTGACTGCTGTACGATGATTATTGCGTCTTCCAAATTCTATTGAAATAAAAAAATTATCTCGGCTCCTATAGTGATCGTACGAATCCATTTTCATAAAAGTCATTTATTTGAAAAAAAATTGAGCAATGTATTTAGAAAAAACATAATAACAATAACTGTAATATCAAGACAACAAAGTATTGCCTTCCTTACTCAAAATCAATAACGAATTAGACTAATTGGGTTAAACTTCAAGCCAACGTAGCACAATGAATTCAAATAATTGGAACATTCGAAGGTAATGTTGGGGTAATTGAAGTAATTCGTAGGAAAAATACAACCACTGACGAGGTGATCATCATTACTTGTCAATAAGTCAAGAAATGCTTTTTAGAAATAAACATCAAACAATCGTTAGTATTCAGACTATCTATCTAGATATCTATCTATATAGAAAAAGGGACCAAATCTGACGGTAGAACCCTCACCTAATTCCTAGGCTAAAAGTTTTCATTGGCATATACAGTGCGGCTTTTTTTAGTCCCCCTCCCTGTTAACTTTTGAACGGTTCGATGTAGAAACATGAATAAAAAACCGTTTGGAGAGTTAAAATTTCGATGCAAATAACATGTTTGTAAATATAAACATGGGTGTACGTCAGATCCCCAATCAACTCTCCCCAACTCTCACGCCACCGAATTAATATCGATTTCGTATCCTTTACCGTAATTTTCAATATTTTCTGTACAGAAAAAAAAGAGGTTTTGTTATGAAAAATATCAATGTTCTAAAGATATTTCAAGTTGAATAAGTATACCTGCGTAAGTTCTAAGGAAACTATTTGTTCATTATTTTGTTGCTGTGTTTTTGCATATCGAGAAAGTTTTGGGAAAAATCCCCCATAAATGCCATCAATTTTAGAAATATCTGAATTTGTATTCATTGCATAGTATGAAATCTCATAGTTGGTAAGTTTGTTATAGAAAGTTATACATTTTTTTTTAGAAATCAGTAGATTCAATAAATGTCTGAGTGCTGGTTGATGGATTTTTATTTGTATAACGTGCAACTTCAACTAAAAATTTGCTGTTTGTAACAGTTTATTTGACTCCTCAATCATTTTTTGAGGCTCGAAAGTTCCTCTTTTCTTGGTACTTTGAGAAGGAGCTGCAAAAGTTTTATAAGTCGGTTGGCGCCTATTCGGAAATTTCATCGAATAATTTCTGAAATTCAACAAAATATATGACTGTGTAAACGAACCGTTTGGAATTTTGCCATAAAGCCATGATTTTCAACACAAAATGAATAAAAATTACAAAATACAGAGCATTTAACAAAATAATCAATAGTGGCTTTCCATATCACATAGGCACGTACTTATTCAACTTCAAAAATCTTGAAAACCGTTGAAATTTTCGGTTATCAAACTTTCACCATTATTGTGAAAGAAATTTCGAGAATGAAAGAAAACAAGATGAAATCGATATTAATCTAGTGGGGTAAAAGTTGAGAAGGGGCGATTAGGGGTATACATCTGCCATACGCCCCTGTTTGGAGGTACAAACACGTGATCTGCGTTTGAGTGTGGAACGGAAAGCTGACAGGTGACAAACCAAATTTCATTAAGTAACAAAAGATTAGCCGACATCGAGTTATTCTGGAAACCAAGTTTTTTGACACGTTCAACACTCTGTAACTCAGTTAATACTCATTTCAGAGCATATATATAGTCTTAAAATGAAGGGAGGATTGTACCATCGGAGCTTGTCCCTGTATAAATCGAGCGACAATTGATGTTCACTTGGATCGTGGCCATACTTTCCGAAATTGCTATCACGTAGCTTCTTCCTTCTGTGCAACTCGGAATTCATCAATACCCTTAATGAGGAAATAATATCTGCCCCATTCTCTTCAACAAATTCGGTTCTTCGTTAGCGTCGATTCAAGACACTTCAGTAAGAATTAGCCCGGTATACTACGGCTGATGACCCTTTCAACTAGTCGCTTGGGCATCTACACTAACAGGTAATCTAATCGTCGAACACAGAGGGCGGATAAAACGCGATTTGATTGGCAGCCAGAACTGTATCCCTGGTGTGAAATTTCAATGAGATGTAGGCCACGAACATGAGGCTGTATTTTGTTTCCCTATCACTAGTGTCAGAAACTGGCAGCTAGTTGTTACTGGATGCAATAATATGCCGAATATATACCAGGACGGATTCGAATATATGTAGAACGAACACGGAATATTTTCGAGACCCAGTGATTTTCAATTCGATGAGAACTTTTTGCCAGATACACACAGACAAAAATGCTTATTAGCATTCAAGTATAACGCTAGTATTGATAAACTATTCTCACAAGAGTGGATGACTTCAGCATTACTAATATCTGTAGAAAAAATGCATTTTATAAACAACTTCAAGAGAATTCTGATAATACACTAGTGAAATTAGATTATAGTACTTTTAGATACCGAATAACATGCGTTATCAAAGAAGATAAAAGACAGTTTTATCAAGAAATAGATAGTACTGCTTCAGTTGAAAATTTATGAAAATGTATAAGAGTATCTGCCATGAACATAAAACCATTAAAGAAATAACAGACAATGAGAGTATCATTTCAGACCATCTCATCAATTATTACTTGGGAGTAGCAGAGAAAATTATTGAATTATTCGTTTTAAAAACGCCCATATTTGAACCATCTAGAACACTAAAGACGTTTCATCTAGAAGCCACAAATCTCATTGATATAAAACAAATAATAAAATCGTTGAAATTGAAAAAATCTCCAGGTATTGACAAAATCGCCTTAGAAATAATGTTCTTGAGTAGAATCATTTCAGAACCATTGACTCATCAGGATTTAGGCAAATTCCAACATCTTTCAAAGTGGGCATTATCAAAACAATATACAGGGTGTTTCTTAAGAACGTGTAGAAACTTCAGGAGCATGTTGCTGACGCCAAAATAGGAAAAAAAGTTCCTATAAACACATGTCCGCAGTTATCCGTTTGTAAGATACAGAGTGTCAAAGTTTAATTCTTATATTTGTTTTTTGTGAATAAATTCCAAAATATTTGTGAAATTCGAGTAAAGTTTAGTATCTGGGATGATTTTTCAATGACAAAATCAAATTATGTCAATTGTGAAAAAAACTAATTTCTAATTGAATTTATTTTTAATTAAAAGATATTTTCATTCAAAATCACTTGCATCGATTATTTCAAATCTCAATAACTCGAAAACAGTTGCTCTCAGTGACCTCTACCAAGAATAAATTTTTTAAACAAACTAAATAATAAATATTCCCAGATACCAAACTTTACCAAATATCAAAATTATTTTGAAATTACTCACAAAAAATTAAAATCAGAATTCAACTTTGACACTCTGTATCTCAGAAACGAATGATTTGCGGACATATGTTTATAGGAACTTTTCTTCTTATATTGATGTCAGCAACACGCTCCTAGATTTTCTACACGTACTTAAGAAACACCCTATATGAATGTGGTAATAAATTAGAAGATTAAAATATCACCATAATATCAAGTTCAGTTAAAATCTGTGAGAAAATTTTGAATATTACAACTTTTTTTAAATTAAATCTGATTTGAGAAAAACACGGATTAAAAAAAAAAGATTTCGACCCAGGGTGCTATCTGCCATCTCACTCATAATATACATGAACATCTTGATAATCAGAATTAAACTATGACTATTCCCAGAAATGGCATTCTGAATTTATTATAGACCATTTAGTATCTTAATTTTATGCAATAGCCTCAAAATCTTCGAATTGATTTAGTTTTGTATATCTTTATTATACTTCATTTTAGTTTGAATATACAGGGTGTTCCTAATTAAGTCGGCATCATTGCCAACTCCGTTATAATTGATGCTACGAATTCGGATGAATGGGCAAACTAATGGCCTTCTCGATGCCGAAAACAAAAAAAAAATTGATAGTCGCGTTTTCAGAATATTTCATGCATTCCGATTCGTAATAACATTCTCAACAACAAATCTTATTTAACTTTTGTTCGTAAAGGTGAAAGTAATACAGTTTTATAACAAACGAATTTGATCAAGCGCTATAAAATATCGAGTAAATGTTCAAAAACACCGCCTTCTTGTTGAACACATATTTGTGCCCTTCTATTGACACCACGTGTGGTATTCAACACAGTTCGGCCATCAATTCTATTAATTATAGTTTCAATATAATTTTTCAGTTCATCTATATTGTTATGTTTTATTTTGTACACCTCATTTTTCAAATATCTCCAAAAATAAAAATCTAGTTTCATGTCTAGTGATCGAGGGGGCCACTTAACAGGACCATTTGTAGCAATCCATATGTTTCCAAAACATCCTCGCAGCATTCTTTTTACGCTACTGGTGCTCCATCCTGCTGACGAGCCTCCAGATCAAGATCATCGGAAAACTCTTCCAACACTCTTGTTAATAAATTGATTTAACGGGGTCTGTTCAAAGAACCATGGTAGAAAAATGGACCGATAATTCTGCCTCTAAATAAACCACACCAAACATTAATACTAAATCAACTTTGCGGATTGTGGGGATGGACTAGAAATGGATTATGTCTACTTTCTATTATACATCCGACGATTTGAAAAATTAGCCTCATCGCTCTATATAATATTTCTATTGAAGTTTGAATCTTGTCTGCATTTATTCATAAACCACCGACAAACCCCAATCGTCTCTCAGGATCACCAGGTTCTAGTGTTTGCACTGGTCTTAACTTATAAGAAGAAATCTTATGTTTCTACAGAATTCGTTGAATACCAGACAGTGGAACAGCTATTTCTCTAGATAAACTCTGATGGAATTATTTGGATATACCTCAAAGTAGGATAAAACGTCAATTTCTGTATCTTCAGATACTACAAAACGTTTTTCATTTCTCCTCTTCTCAAAAACTTTTTCATTGTTCCTGAATCGACGATGAAGCACAGCAAAAAACACCGATTAGGTATTTCACGATCGTGGAACGAATTGCTGTAGTGTTGGACTGCTCTTACATTATTTTTCTGGCAAACTAAGTAGGATTTTAACATATCACATTTTTCTTGATGGGAAAATGGCAATTTCGAAAAATATTCGAACACTAGTTGACAGTTACAATAATTTATGACATTGTCATGATATACTTGAGAATATTTGACAAATAGTATTTCAATAAAGTTTCAAGGCAACTTGATTGCTCATAATTATTATGTTTTATCGAATCAAACACATTTTTTCCAACCTCATTCATACGACCCTCCAGTATTTTCTGTTCTGTACAAAAACGGCTTCAAAGTTATCATTACAGCAGACATATTTTGATTCAGAAAATAAATGCGGCCAGCGGAATGGCTTTGAGATGGAAATTATCGTTTTCTACATTAATACCAAATAGCTCAGTGGTGTCAATTGAGTGGTGCGACATGATGATCACGGGTTTCACGAGTTCACATCCCAGCGCAATTTTTTCTTTCTACTGTCTTATTTTGCTATTAGTAAAAAAATATTGTCATTCGTATAAGTACCAAAATTTGGTGTTTGGACAATCATGAGGATTTATTCGCCAAAACGAAGAAATTTTTTGTACTAGAGAAAGAAATAAATATTTCCACATAAGCCGCTCATTTTCCACTTCACAAAGGAAGTAAAATGAGCTTTGTTGATGAGAATGTTATTACAAATCAAAATACATGAAAAAATATAGGGTGTTCCATTGAAAAAAAAAACATTTTATGAAATATTCTGAAAACGCGACTGTCAATTTTTTTTTGTTTTCTTCATTAAGAAGGCCATTAAAAATGCTACTAGTTTGTCCATTTAACCGAATTGGTAGCATCAATAATAACGGAGTTGGCAATGGTGCTGACTTAATTTGGAACACCCTGTATAATGTTTCGAAAACTTTAATGGTAATCAGTTTCATTTAAACCCGTATGACCTGCCATATTTCTGATGTTCGCACAACATTTTCTTCGTAAATTATTATTTCATTATCGTAACAAGGGCGGAAAGAGTTCATTTTCTGCTCAAGGAGGCGAATCGGAGTGACCCTAGATATTATTATCACAATACTGGAAGATTGAAACACCTACCGTGACAAGAAGCAAATTTCTTCCACAAAATCAAACTTTCAATCAATATTGGTTCCTGCTTTTCCACTCTACTCTAATATTCATCGAATCGATATTAATGATATAAAAATATTGTAGCTTCTTAAAATCTTACTTTGGCTAAAACCCAAGATATTCGTCAAATTGTGACCATAGATATCACAAGACTGGAATATTAAAACACATTAAAGGTCATGACAAGAAGCAAATTTCTTCCACAAAATCAAACTATCAATCAATATTGGTTCCTGCTTTTCCACTCTACTCTTATATTAATCGAATCGATATAAATGATATAAAAATGTTGTAGCTTCTTTGAATATTACTTTGGCTAAAACCCAAGATATTCGTCACATAGTGACACTAGATATCATTATCACTAGACTGAAAGATTGAAACACCCAAAAGAACATGTTAAGAAGCAAATTTCTTCCACAAAATCGAACTATCAATCAATATTGGTTCCTGCTTTTCCACTCTACTCTTATATTAATCGAATCGATTTAAATGATATAAAAATGTTGTAGCTTCTTTAAATTTTACTTTGGCTAAAACCCAAGATATTCAAGATTTGTTTTACAAGACTGTAAAAGATTAAAATACCCAAAGACCATGTCAAAAAAAATGTCCTCCACAAAGTCAAACTTTCAATCAATACCGGTTTCTGATTCTCCACTAGAATCGATATGAATGATATGAAAATATTGAAGCTTCTATAATTTGTACTAACAGAATGAACAAAGTCACATCATAACGAGGTGGAGCAGATTAATCCGAAACCGTTCACAAAGACCGGCTTAATATATTTTTCGGAGGTATCAAGGCAGAGAGAGACATGTTAAAACCGGCCGGAAAAAAGTTCCGACTCCAATTCCGAAACGTAATCCAGAACGAAAACGTCCCTTGTTAATTTTAATAAATTTGAAAAACGTTCTCCTTTCACATAATCCATCGCGAGTGAAATTGAATAAATAAAGCTGTGAACAAAGGGCCCTCAAATTGGGTTATCCCTCAGCAAAGCCAGCTTAAAAGCTCGGTGAATAATGTAATTAGGATATACAAAAGTCAACTTGGATGTTAATAGATGAAAAAGTTGGATAGAAAGATAGTAATGTAATTACAGGGAGGCGGTCGTGGTCGGAAATTCGCAGGCACTGTCCGTCGTAAAAGCATTGCAGTGTTTCGAATTGAAAAGCTTGAATGGAGACGGGAAAGCAAATAATTGAGTGTGGCGCTGAACGATTTTCCGTTGACTTTTTCGCAGCTGGGTTTTTAATTTCTCATTAAATGTTCATTTCATTTCTTCTCATGAACTATAACAATCTTTTATTACTGATGGTGATATTATGTTCATGTGGAATAACTAGTTTTGTATTTAATTCCAAGATGAAACAGCTCCTTTAGTAATGACGTCTGAGTCACTTTGACAGCGATAAAAATGCCTCTTCCGGCTCTTCCTCAAAACCAGACTTCATCTAGTGAGCAAAGGTCACTTGAATTTTTATCATGTCAGCTACAATTGTTTAGTATTATTGACACAAAGAAAATTTTGTCCGTACAAATTACAAAACACGTTATAAAAATCGTGTTATAATTGCTTCTTCAAATAATTGTTTCAATGATACGATGAAAATTAAAACCAATATAAGATAAAACATTCAGAAGTTGCTACAATTTGTTAATATAATAACTGTCATAGAAAAAAAAATTATGCTGGTTACGCCCCATTCAATAAACTTCTTGCTCAAACAAAAAAGTTCTACTTCATCTAAAGTAACAACTATCATGTCCACTATCTATACTGAATCGATTTCACTCAATTACAAATTAATCGAATTGGGGAGTGTATTTTATAATCAATTGCAAAATTTTGTTCAGTTCAGGGCTAAGATACCCGTGTGCTGATTTGTTCCTGATAAGTAGTTCCTACACAAGCAGTACAAAAACTTCTTGTCCATTTGAAAACGTAGTAAATTCTATTGATATCTTAACAATGTTTGAATTTATTCTGATGGGAATTTCTGAAAGTAGCAATACACGTTCTTATAAAGTGGTCCTCACAGTGATACTTATATACACGTCCTCATAAAGTAGTCCCCACAGCGATACACTCATATATATGTTCTTATAAAGTAGTCCGCACAGCGATACACTCAACTACACGCCTTTATAAAGTAGTCCTTACAGCGATACACCTATATTTACGTCCATATGGAGTAGTCCTGCCGGCGATACACTCATATACACGTCCTCAAGAATTAGTCCCCACAGCGACACACTCATATATACGTCATCATCAAGTAGTCCTCATAGCGATACACTCATATACACGTCCTTATAAAGTAGTCCTCACAGCGTTACACTCATATACACGTCCATATAAACTAGTCCTTCCGGCGATACACTCATATGCACGTCCTCACGAGTTGGTCCGCATACGATGCAGAATATACAGGGTGTTCCTAAACATCATGTACATCCGAAAGGGGGTAATTCCTCAGCTCATTTTAAGACTAAAAGTTCATATAAACATTGGTCCGCAAACGCTTTGTTACCGATCTACGGGGTGTTGAAATTTCAAGATTTTTTTTGTTTTTTCTTTATAGATCCTGCAGTTTTTGAGATATGTGGCTCAAATTTGAAACATAGATTATGTTATAGGGCTTACATCGATGGACATCTCAAATGTTTGTGAGAATCTATAGGGTGATAATTTTTTTTGGGTCATGCCCCCTTTTCTCCCCCTGAACTTTTTTGCGGTGCGCCGTTGATAAATTATAATATACAAAATGAATTTTTTCATTCATTTACAAACTTTTTTGTGTCTTGTAGTTTTTCCGTATCTAAAACCGTTGTCGAGAAAAAATGGAAATAGCAATTTGTGTATTTCGAGCGCAAAGTAATTGATTGTCGCTCGACAAAGAGAGTTACCGTGCAACGCGAAGCGGAGCGCGGTAATCTTTGGAGAGCAACAATGACACTTTGTGCTTGAAATACACACATTATTTTTTCTACAAACGCATCTTTCAGACAAAAAAAGATCGACACTTCATTCAAATAGGCACATAATATTATAATAGTATGAGAAAATGAATACTCAGTAGAAATTCGTAATGTATAAGCTATCCAAGTATCCAATAATTCAAATCTCAAACAGAAGAAAAAAGTGAAATCATTGCTTTAAAAAAATCCGATGCCGGGATCTGTTCCCGGGACCTGGATTTAAACCGACCAACGATAAGCTTAGCTCCAACGCAGATTCTCAGATGGCTATGAGTGTATTGTCTATACTTTCCATCATGAAAGAATAGATTTGTTTTCAAACAAATGCAGTGGAGAGCGAGCGTTTTTTGACAGTTCGTATGTGGAGTCGTTAGGTGTCTTTACATGTGTTTAAATTGTTAATTGTAAGGTGTAAATTTGTTATAAATACTCGTTATAGCCTCGTAACAATGCCAAATTATTCAAATGGCGATTTGGCTGATATGCATTTTATTTATGGCCTTGCGAATGGAAATGCAAGAGAAGCCAGACGTCTATACATGGAGCGTTATCCCAATAGAATAATACCTGATCAACGAATATTCTCAGATATTCATAGGCGTCTTGCAGAAACTGGAACATTTAATAAAAACACTAATGATGGAGGTAAACCACGTACCGTTAGAACACCACAGATCGAAGAAGCTGTTCTACATGAAATAGAAGAACAGCCAGACACTAGCACCAGAAAAATCGCTAAAAATTTAAATATCAGTCACCAAGTTGTTTGGCGTATATTGCGTGAATCTCTACTATATCCATATCACATTCAAAGGGTGCAAGCGCTCCTTCCTCGAGATTTCCCTTCAAGAGTTAATTTCTGCCAGTGGTACCTTAATAGGATAGCAGTAAACCCCAATTTTGACTGTAAAATCCTTTTTACCGACGAAGCCAATTTTTCCAGGAATCAAATTATAAATTTTCATAACAACCACATATGGGCCGAAGAAAATCCACATGGAATTGTCGAAACTCATTTTCAAGAGCAGTTCTCATTGAATGTATGGGGTGGTATAGTTGGGGATCATTTGATTGGTCCTTTCTTTTTGCCTGGTCGGCTTACTGGAAACTCATACAGGCATTTTTTGCAATACGAATTACCTTTATTACTTGAAGGCTTACCTCTTTTGCTCAGACATCAAATGTGGTATATGCACGATGGCGCACCAGCACATTTTTCTGTTTTGGCTCGGCAATATTTAAATGAAGTGTTTGGGGACAAGTGGATAGGACGGGGTGGACCTCAGTTATGGCCCCCTAGGTCCCCTGATTTAAATAGCCTAGATTTTTTTCTATGGGGGCATCTCAAATCTCTCGTGTATACAACACCAATAAATACCATCGATGACTTACGAAATCGAATATTAAATGCATTTGAAACTGTAAGAAATACTCCGGGGGTGTTTGGCAGAGTACGGGCATCAATGAGAAGAAGAGCGGACGCATGTATAAGGATTGGAGGAGGTCACTTTCAACAATTGTTATAACGTTATTTCCTTGTTATGTCTTTTATTTGGATGTTTTGTATAATAAATCGTTATTGCAAAAAAAAGCCTTTAGCAAACAGCGGCGAACAAAATAATTTTAGCGAATTACAAAAAAATTTAAATTTTTTTTTTCTCGATAACGGTCTTAGATACGAAAAAACTACAGGATGCAAAAAAGTTTGTAAACAAACCAAAAAATTCAATTTGTACCTTAGAATTTACCAACAGCGCACCGCAAAAAAGTTCAGGGGGAGAAAAGGGGGCATGACCCATAAAAAAATATCACCCTGTAGATTCTCACAAACATTTGAGTTGTCCATCGATGTAAGCCCCATAACGTAATTTATGTTTCAAATTTGAGCCACATATCTCAAAAACTGCAGAATCTATAAAGAAAAACCAAAAAAAAAATTGAAATTTCAACACCCCGTAGATCGGTAACGAAGCGTTTTCGGACCTGAGTTTATATGAACTTTTAGTCTTAAAATGGTCTGAGGAATTACCTCCTTTCGGATGTACATGATGTTTAGGAACACCCTGTATATTCCTAATCCTTTTCAACATGTCTACTTCATAGTCTCCACAAAGTAGCAAAAGTCCGTTTAGGAGTGGATACATAGCCTTTCAACAGGAGCTTTTTGAAAACTGTTAAAAATTCATATAAGCTGAGTGATTTCATTGATAAAGGCACCTTATCATCACATATTCAAATTGATTAAGTTGCTTGAAATGTAGTAATGATGAGCTGGAAGTTATTTCTGATGGTATATCAGTATAAATCTTTGTGTTCCTGATAGCAATGGATATGGGTATGTTTTTCAACCAAACAGTAATTGATAGACGTAAAGCGCAGGAAGGGTCAATATTAACAATATCCCGAATAAAATCTTTGCAGGATTCTCTGTGATCTGCCTTGCCAAACACCTTGACAGATTTCTTTCGATAAATCAATGCTTGATATGCGTGGGTAGAGTCATCCCAAAAAAATTACACAATTATAATAATACTCCCTCATGAACACTACAAGAGTTTTCTCAAATGCATAGCCTGTGCGGGTTATTTACCGTGGCGTTCCGGGGCGACTTGTGGTCAGTTTTCAACTTCATGAAAAGCCGAAGAAACAACAACACCATACCTCAAGCAAAAACAAAATAAATCAGTTGAAAGGGAAACAGTGGAGAGTATGTCATTCTCAGGTCTGTCGCATCAACAATAGTCTGTAATCGCCTAGGAATTAAGATTTGACTTGACAACTTCTTACCAAACATGTCAATGTGTTCAGCCCATTTGAGTTTGCCATCTAGGGTGATATTCAACAGCACAGCTGGCACGTTTGTTGAAAATTATTTATTGCGTTTTGGTGTCATTCTGAATGATGATGTTGGTGGTGAGCCACTTACTGATTCTTTTAGATGCTTTAACATTCTCCTGATTAGGTTCTGTTATATCTAAAGTGAAATGTTATGTAGTCTGACAACAAGATAGGCTGGTATGGTTTCATATGATTGAATATAGCATTTATGAAAATCATGAAAAGGAGATGATGGCTTAAATAAGGATGATGATTGGATAGAATGATTCAGCACTGGAACTTATATATATATATATATATAATATATATATATATATGTTTTACAGTCACTGGAACATTTATTGCTCCTTGAAACAAGTATTCAGCATATATATATATATATATATATATATAAATATATATATATATATATATATATATAGTGACCGCCAAAAAGTATGTACCATATGGGAAAAATTTTTATTATTGGAGTATTGGAAAAAATATTCTGGGGAAAAGTTTGTGCATGTCCGATAACCTAAAAATCGATTTTGACACATGTCACGTGATTGCTAGAATGGCGGCAAAATGAAAAAAATTGTAATGCAAAGGCAAAAAAGGTTTAAGATGGCAAGATATCAAAAAAAGTTATTAGAAAAAGTCACTTAGAATCCAATTTTATACACATAAACGAAAATAGCAATTTTTTAAAAATATTTTCCCATCTTTTTAAAAATATTTTTTTTTTCTTATGAATAGCTTGACTATACTGAAACATTTGCATTTTAATGATAATGACAAAACTTTCTCATTTTCTCCACACCAGAGGGCACTAAATTGAAAAAATGGGAATTTGTCAGAACCCTTGCTGTTACATCGGTTCGTATCTAACAGTTATATCCGAATCCCACGACCATTGTGATGACATGACACTCCAAAAACATGGTAATTTCCAGATTTTAATCAAGTTCCGATGTTTTTATTTGCCAAAAAAATTGTGAAAATATTCAGAATGAAATAGTTATGTAGTCAAATTTAAGAGACTTATAATTTACATGTTTATGTGCGAAGTGAAACGCTCATCCACGATTATCATCGGAACTTGATTATAATCTGGAAATTACCATGTTTTTGGAGTGTCATGTCATCACAATGGTCGTGGAATTCGGATATAACTGTTAGATACGAACCGATGTAACAGCAAGGGTTCTGACAAATTCCCATTTTTTCAATTTAGTGCCCTCTGGTGTGGAGAAAATGAGAAAGTTTTGTCATTATCATTAAAATGCAAATGTTTCAGAATAGTCAAGCTATTCATAAGAAAAAAAAAATTTAAATAGATGGGAAAATATTTTTAAAAAATTGCTATTTTCAATTTTTTTGAATTATCTCTTGAAACTTCGTTTATGTGTATAAAATTGAATTCTAAGTGACTTTTTCAAATAACTTTTTTTGATATCTTGCCATCTCACCCCTTTTTTGCCTTTGCATTACAATTTTTTTCATTTTGCCGCCATTCTAGCGATCACGTGACATGTGTCAAAATCGATTTTTAGGTTATCGGACATGCACAAACTTTTCCACAGAATATTTTTTCCAATACTCCAATAATAAAAATGTTTCCCATATGGTACATACTTTTTGGCGGTCACTGTACATATATATATATATATATATATATATATATATATATATATATATATTTCATATTTCATAGTTGAGAGAATAAAAACGACCATAATTGAAACTATCATCATTCTACGAAGGAGCAGAATTTTTTTTTGGTCATATATTTTCTCTTCTAATAATAATACCGATTTTATTGACTGTAACCATACATATTCATAAAGGAATAAAAGTACAAGTACAAGCATGAAGGTGATGTCAAAAGGCAGAGTTCCAAATTCTGTTCGTAAACAGATTTTGTTCTTCAACTCAATAATGTAGAACTTATTCTAACAAAAAATAAACAAAATCATGTTTTCGGGGTCAGATATTTTTTCTTCTAATAATAATAATATAATATAATATAATATAATAACAATATTTTATTGACTGTAACCATACATATTCATAAAGAAATAAAAGTACAAGTACAAGCATAAAGGTGATGTCAAAAAGCAGAGTTCAAAATTCTGTTCGTGAACAGATTTTGTTCCTCCACTCAACCATGTAGAACTTATTCTAATATCAATAAACAAAAAATAGACAAAATAAACAAAAATAAGCAAAACTGGTCATTGATTAGAACATGAATAATAATTGAAGCGGCTATAGGAACAGATAAAACATAAAGAAACTGAAAATAAAAGAAGGAAATGGACAAAAGAAAGGAATTGTCATCGCGGCCAAAGTGACTGCAAATACAGATGAATTATCATTCAATTGAAAAGAGACAGACATTTATTAATCAAGTCCTTCTATAAATTTTCCTTGAAACTTGCTGAATTCAATTTTCTATAAGCACAGGGATTCCTATTCATTAGCCAAGGTACGTAATAACTGAAAGAACAACAAAAGAGACTACTTTTATGGATTCGGGGTGTAAGCATTGACTTGTGTCAAACTTTAATGTTATGATCGTCTGTACGAAAAGTGATTTTGTAATAAAGATAGGCAGGGCATTTGGTAAGCAAAAGTTAATGCAACAGAGTGGAGGAATGTAAAGCTCTTCTCCCTGCCATGTCAAAGTCAAAGTCAAAATATGCTTTATTGTCGGAAGTTGATGATATGATGAAGTTATTGACAAAGCTTCATTGTATTAAAGATAATGTTGAAACATTTATGGAAATCAAATTAATACTTGAAAAGTGTAATGGTGATAACCCCTACCATCGGCACATCATTCCAGATAAGAGCACTATATGCACTATATGGTTCGTAAAGCTATCAAGGAATCAGTCATGTGATCTATTTTTCTGCTGAGACCACAGATCAAACGAACGCAGGCAGTTTGGAGTCTATGTAGCCTCAACTGGTCCAATTGTAATAAGCACGGGCCATACACAGCGTCAGCATAGTTTGCAGGCGATAATACTATCGACTCACATAGAAATGTTTTGGTTTTTGTATTCAACAAATCCCTATTAGCATATATGTATCGTTCTCAACCCAAAGAAATCTCTTTTATCAATGTGCGAGATATGCACATTGAACTTCATCGAATCATCTATAACTAATCCTAAATTTTTTGCACTGGATTGAATTGGCAAACTAGCCCCATTCAGTTGAATATTAAGATCAGGCAAGCATCTATTTTTAGATGCCTTTCTTCCGAATAACAAAACCTTGGAATTAGTTGGCTTAATATAATATAGGTATAGAAGACAGTCCCACTTGCTAAAAATGCGAAGAAGATGAAGAAACTTCATCTCACTTCCTCGGCGAGTGTGAGGCATACGGCAGGTTAAGATTTGGAACCTTCGGAGTTGACAAACTCCAACAAGAGAAACATACTGACCTTCATCAGAAGGTCACAAAGGTTCGAAAAGGAAAATTAGGAGGATGAATGTAGATAAGTGGGGATGTCAAAAACGGTCCTTGAGGGCCTACTTGCCTGGCTGCGGTTGCGGCCTCCCCAAAGAACTACTACTACTAGTTGGGTTAATTGATAGGCAATATTTATCAGATAGTGATCGGAGCGATTCTGAATCATCATTTAGGTCATTGCATGACTTGTTTAAATCGGTTTCGGGAAAGGAATGGTAAATTTGAGTATCGTCAGCTAAAATATTTACGTGTCGTAGAGCTTGGGTAAACTGTGAGGTGAAAACAACGAAAAGTTAACAAGTAATAAGAAACGGAAGACAAAACTCAGATTGCAATGTAAATCACTAGTCTGAGCATTACCAGAAAAAAACCATCAATTTAAAACCCTCATGTTATCAGAAATACGTCGAAGTTGATGTATAGATGAAGAATCCCAACTGAAAGCTACCCGCCTACTTGATATTTAGTACTCTTTGAACAAGAAACGTTCAGAGCCACTTTGGAATGTCGAGTTGAAAAGGGACCCTACAGCTATATTACACATTCCTGCGATGTCTTGTAAGACAAGAGCATAACAAGACATTAGCATGTTAGAGGCCATAAAACCCTTTATTCATAACTAAAAATCGCGCGGTTTCCACACATATATCACATTTCAAAGGAATATGAGAGTAGAAATCGCAAAAACATTCGAACGGCGTAATTTGCATACATCAAAATATGAGTCGGCCATGTCTGAGCCGTGTTCGTGCGGTGGATCTGAGCCGACACGAGGAAAGAGCAGGGTGTGCTATACATAGCGACGTTTTTTAGATTCGGTTCGTTCGTGATTGGCATAAAATATTCAGAGACGTCGCGGTGCCACTGCGAGTACCTTTTGTTTTTAATCAGGAGCCGCCGCTATTATCAGCGCGGCGCGGAATGTTGCATACCTGCCGGGCTGGAATCTAACATACGTGGGTATTGAAATACAAGTGCTATCCGCTGACTTCAACCATGGAACCGAGACAGCACACAACGTTCTTAGAATGTGCTAATAGTCTTATCAAGGAGTTGAAAAACGTGAAAAATAGAAATGAAGCTCCTAAGCTTCATTGGATTCGAAAAGACCACTAGAAAAATGGTTTTCAAGGATTTTACCACACTTAAAATTTGCGAGTGTTATTAACAAAATAAGATTAAAAAAATATTTAGTTTTTTGTTAATAACTACAAAACTATTGATATTTGAAAAAATTTGAAAAAAGTTCTGTAAAGCGGGGAAATTCAAAATAAAAATCTCCATTATTTATAGCTTTGATTCAACGCTGAAAATAGTGCTCCGCGAGGCCATTACAACACGGACGCATCGCTGCAAAAGACAGTGTGTCACAGAAAATAATTTTTCTAAAGCATTGAATGTTATTTTAAAATTCTGAATAAATTATGGTATACTGGACACTTGAAAGTATAAATCTTCATGGGAAAAAATGTGTGAGTCTATTATTTTCCAGTCTCCATTTTCATAAATATCGACGAAAAAGTTCAAATAATTGACCTATGAAACGTTGGCTTCCTAGAGCCCTTCTAATATACCTGCTCAACAAGATCACACGATAGAAGTTCATTATTTTGTTTATTTTAATTTTTTATCACTAAAGAAAAATTAAATATCCAAAACATTTTGTGAAATATTGTTTTTTTTGACAAAGGTTTTATTATTGCTGTTTTTACATTTAACAATGGCAGTATTTGAGGTATTTGGAACGCTAGAGCAGTTTTTTCACAAATACAATGAAAATTTGGTATGATATTTCTCGACAGTGGCTACATCAGCTGAATTGAAAATTTTCGTCCATTTAGAATCGGAGATAATTTTACTCAAAGTTGCTCCCCAATTGACTTTTAAATCATAGCATCATATGCCAAATGCAATCATTGTTTCAAATAACACACGTCAACTAACTCGATATCAATGGTGATAACCAAATCTGGAAGAATTTGTCCATCTTGTTATCTGAATACAAGCTCCCAAAGTCGACAAAATTTTGATTGATAAGAGCATAAAAAGGACCACGTCAAGAGCAATGGCAACAACGCGCTGCAGCTCGTAAGGAAATAAATAGACCAGGAAATATGGAAAATTGAAACTCTACAATAGGGAATATGCAAGTAATTTAAATTTACTTGATTTTTTCACCTCATATACTTTATTGCCTAGAAATTACACCCAAACCATCAGTTTAATCAAAAAGTGCATAATAAGCGCGCGGACTTCAAATGTGCGAAACGCATCACCATTGGTCGAAACGAAGAATGACGTCACATGACACGTTACGAAATTCATCTGTGTTGATATTCATAGAAAATTTGTTTTTATTTATATATTTGTAGTGTTTTCCATTACATAGTTCGATCATCTATCAGTTTTATTTCATTAAGTGTCTTCAAATACTCATACAAAAATATTAAATTCAAGTGATTTCAAAAGTATATCATAAAAATACACTTTTTCGAAATCAGTTTATTCGACATATTTGCTTCCATAACACCTAAGAGTATTGAAATCTCATTCAAGTATGTCCGTATAAGCAATACAAGTCAACTACAATGGTTTTATCGAAGAAGTGAATTGTCTAAGAATTTGACTACCACAATTTTGTGATCAGTCGAGAACTCTTCGTCAGTGACGTGATATGAGGAAAAATTATTCGAATTTATTTGAATAATTTTGTATATATTGAAATCGTTCTGAAAAGTTTTTCTTTTAACACGATATATCATTCAAAATAGTGCACTTTTTCATATGATGCAAATAAATAAGTTCATAAGTTCGTCAAAGTTTTCGAAGGTGGAAATTCTTTTGAATAAATGTATACTACCACTAGGCCTATTCGTCAAAATAGTTTGACGGGCAGGATTTTTATCCCTACCACCAATCATAATTATTTTCAAAAAAGTTCATAACTCTTCCAAAGTTTTCATAACTTGGGGTATTTTTGCATAAATATGAGGATTTTTTTGCATGAGTTCATACTATAGGGTAGGATTTTAACCACCACCACCATAAATACCCATTTTCGAAAAAAAATTATAACTTCGTCCAAGTTTTCGTAGATGGGGATTTTTTTTGCAAGTGAAAATTATTTCAAATCAGCATTTTGGATTACTTTTACTGTTACTGCATCACCTCAAAAAAACGTTTCGGATCCTTCAGGCAGCATCTTCACCCCTACGTCCCTGCCGGAATTATTTCTACATTGACTTCCCTTTCATACCCAATTATTTTACAGTTACTTCGAGAATGGCATATCTAATGAGTACGTTACCGAAATTATAGCTTCAGCTGTAGTTTCCCAAGTTTTCCGTGATCTAGCGAGAGGGTATTTTGATTGTGTAAACATAGCGAGTCTCCGGGTTTTCCCATCCGCTTCAGTGATATGCCGTAGAATATTCGGGTCTTCAAACTTCATGTAATATGAAACACCATTGTTGCTTCCTTTTCGATCAGACTGATAGAGGTAACTCGACTCGTTTCATATATATCAGAAAATTGGATTTCATGGAGAAACAGTACGAGAGGAATGCAGATAGTTCGGGGTCTATTGTCAAATATTTGATATCGCGACTATATTTTTATCATATTATAGAAGAAATTCCATGAAAAGCCCCACTCGAAAGAAAATAGTTTGATGAAACAATGATCAGAGCGTGGTAGTCTATCAAGTAGATACACCTCTGTACAATTTTAGCGAAATCCGAGATGATTTACGTATTTTTTTTGTTCGCACTCTCCCGATTATGCGCTACTGAATCAAATACCTTTGTTTTGACTCTCTGTCTAGGGTCTCTATATGTTTAATATCTATGAGAGTCATGTTTTTAGGCACATTAGTCACCCTACAACTGTGCATGCGGTCTTTCTTTTAGTTTATGAAGGTGTTTAGCGCTATATTATTTCAACGTATTTCCGTTGATCGATCGTTCGAAATACATTGATATACAGTGCGCATCATAAGTGTTACCCCCCTATCTAACTCGTTACGGGACTCTTGTTAGGAAAATCGCCGAGACACGTCGATTTTTGATTTCTACAGTGTACATTCTCGTATAAATAGTGCACCCCTAATTTCATCCCTGACTGGAGGGGAGCAACCCTGTCAAAAAATTTAAATAGCATGGGGTGGTGAGTGATAGCTCATTTAAAATGGGGTTTTATTTTCTATTCAACCGTGCAAAGGAATTGAAATATGTTACATTATTTCAAGAGTTATGAATGTTTAAGAATAACGACAATTAACGTAGCGCACTCACCCTTCGAATTACAAAGTCGGCCCTGTATGATATCGGTGTTGGGTCAGACGTCAAGTGAGACGTATTTGTCGTGTGCGTAGATAATAACTGCACGTTTTTGTTGGTGTTTTTGGGTGTTTGCGGATAAATGGTCAATACAAGAAAATGATATCACGGATAGTGCGCGTCAGTGTAGTCTAGCTGTCAGTTGTGCTTGCTATTCATCTTCAAATAATGGTTGCACCACGTGCGTTGAATGAGAAATGCGAAGCAATTGTAATTTTTGGTGAGGCTCATCGAAATTATCATGAGGCGGTACGAATGTTCAATGAACGTTTTCCGGATCACCCTATTGATAGACATTATTTCAAACAATTAGTGGCAAAATTTTATGAGAACGGCAGTGTGCAAAATAAACCACGTTCTGGGCGATCAATTACAGGAGAAGATAAACAAGTGGACATTATGAGCGAGTTTGTGAATAACCCGTCCTCATCAAGTAGAACTGTAGCCTTGAATTGTGAGGTTTCGCAGATGACGGTATTGAGAATTCTGAACAAAAATAAATTTCATCCGTACAAAATAAAAATGGTGCATGAACTGACGGACGATGATCCAGACCGCCGCGCCGTCTAGAATATTGTGAAATGGTATCTAACAATATTTTACAAAATCCCAGCTATTTAAAACATATTTGTTTCAGTGATGAGGCTACTTTTTTTTTAAACGGTCATGTGCATATACAAAATGTGAGGTACTGGTCCGATGAAAATCCTCGACTTTTCCGCGAAACTCATACCCAGTTTCCCCAAAAAGTTAATGTGTGGGCAGGAATACTGGGTAACCATATTATCGGTCCGCTATTCATTGAGGAAAATTTGACGGGTGCCCTCTATTTGGAAATGCTGGAAACAGTGATAGATCCACTCATAGTGACAACTGTCGAAAATAATCCAGACAACAAGATGGAGCTCCTCCTCATTTTGCAGTTGCTGTCAGGACATATTTTAATACTGTTTATGCAGGACGATGGATCGGGCGTCGAGGATCTGTGGAATGGCCTCCAAGATCACCAGATCTGACTCCTTTAGATTTTTTCCTATGGGGTTACCTAAAATCTAAAGTGTACGAGACTCAGTGTCACTCTATTCAGGAGTTGCGTGCGCGGATTACGGAAGTGTGTGCAACAATTACTCGCGATACCTTGCAAAGCGTCAGGACTGAAACACAAAATAGACTCTATTTTTGCCAGGAGGTCAACGGGGAACATTTTGAACATTTACTGCAATAACAGAAAAAGTTAGTGTTAGTTCAGTTGCTTTCCTGTTTGTGGTGTAATTCTTTGCACGGTTGAATAGAGAATAAAAGCCCCTTTCAAATGAGCTATCACTCACCACCCCATGCTATTTAAATTTTTTGACAGGGTTGCTCCCCTCCAGTCAGGGATGAAATTAGGGGTGCACTATTCATACGAGAATGTACACTGTAGAAATCAAAAATCGACGTGTTTCGGCGATTTTCCTAACAAGAGTCCAGTAACGAGTTAGATAGGGGGGTAACACTTATGATGCGCACTGTATATGGCTTGAATGTTATTATTGCTCAGAAGAACATTCTGTTTGACCTGATGAAAATGATTTCTGCATCAATACATAATTGCATTGAAACAAGATCTTTATAATTCTTATCGAGAAAATATATTTACAGACGATGTGAATCATTTCAATTTTGAGCGCAATAATTATCTGTAATTTTTGGATCAGATGAATAATACGAGGATATATTGAAAGATTCTTAGCCTACTATAGAACCAAACAAAATTTCAATGGCAAAATATTTTGTTACTCAACATATTCTCCTCTTAATTTGATACATTTATTACAGCAAACCTGCAACGTCTCTAGACCTTAAAAAAAAAATGTTTCTTCTTGCTCTGCAAACCAGACCTCCACAGCTTTTATTACCTCCTCGTTGGAAGAAAATTTATGACCTTTAAAACTTTTTTCAGTTGAGGAAAGAGATTGTAGTCGGACGGAGCCAAATCTGGTGAATAAGGGGAGTGTTCTAGTAATTCAAACCCTAAATCACGATTTTTTTGCATGGCAACATGAGATTTGTGTGCAGGGGCGTTGTCCTGCAAAACAAAACACCTTTGGATAGCTCTCCGTGTCTTTTCTATTTAATTTTTTCCCGTAGAGTGGTCAGTAATGTCGAAAAGTAATCTCCAGTTATTGTTCTACCCTTATCCATAAAATCAATCATGATTACTCCATGGTAATCCCAAAAAACTGGAGCAAGAACTTTTCCAGCAGATTTTTGGACACGAAACTTTTTAGGTCTTGGAGAACCGGAATGTGTCCATTCCATCGATTGTTGCTTTGTTTCTGGATCGTAGGAATGTACCCAAGTCTCATCCATAGTAACAATTTGGTTTAAGAGGTCTACATCGTTTTCAAATCGAGCACAGATCGAACGCGATGCTACTACCCTTGCACGCATTTGGTCAACATTCAAACATTTCGGGATCCATTTTACAGCAATTTTTCTCATGTCCAAATTGACGTGAACTATATGATGAACGCGTTCGTACGAAATATTCAGTTCTTCAAATATCCGTTTTAGCCCAATTCGACGGTTTGTTAAAATCATGTCATGAAGGACATCGATATTTTCGGGGACTGACACAGATACGGGCCTTCCCGATCGGTCATCATCTTCAATGGAAAATTTATCTCTTTTGAAGCTTGCAGTCCGATTTTTCAAGGTCGCATACGAAGGACATCGATCACCAAGGGTATTAAGCATACCTTCGTAAATCTGCCTACCTCTCAACCCTTTTAATTACAGGTACTTGATGATGGCTCGATACTCCAATTTTTTAGGCAATGTGGAAGTAATAATAATAATAATAATAATAATAATAATTTTTTCACACATGATTAGGTAAAATTTACAATGAGGTTATAAAATAAATGTATGAATAAAGGCATACCTACGAGATACATATATATCTAGATATATATATATATATATATATATATATATATATATATATATAAAACAGAAAATCACTTATGACATCTACAGTCACTAGTTGAAACTTAATTTGACACGAACCAAGGAATCCAAAGTTAGATGTTTATCTACTCATTGACAGGCAGCCAATAATTTGTTGTTCTGACCAACCCAAGGTTCAATGAGTAGATAAACATCTAACTTTGGATTCCTTGGTTCGTGTCAAATTAAGTTTCAACTAGTGACTGTAGATGTCATAAGTAATTTTCTGTTATATCTGTCTTGCCTTCACGGTATTCATTCTTGAGTGGATTCGTTTTGATTTCACAGTGAACCAGGGAGACAACGATACCCCTGAAGAAGTAAGACGGAAGCGAAACCTTCGGCGACGCCAACGTCTACTTCAACAGGCTTAAAATTTCGATAATCATGCTTTTATGTTTCAGATTCCAAGAAGAACCGACCAAGTGGTAAACTCAGTAAATTCAATACACAACACTTGGCCCTCAGCCAAGTGTTTTTCAGGCCTTCAGACAGTTTCAGGGGGGCACCATGCACATTGAGTAAAGTCATTGTAAAATCAAATTAATCTCATGTCAGATATAAGAGAGTTTCAGGCCGAGAATTGGCCGAGCACTCCATATCAAACGATCAGATTTTATTCTGCTGATCGCCAATCATCAGGATGAGGAACCGCTTTAACGAGCGGGGGTGGTGGATAGGGGGGGTGAGCTTTCGAGTACGTACGAGTGCTGGGGCGTTCATCCTTCCGGGCCTCAACCTTAGGGGGTGCATGGTGGTTTTGATTTCGAGAGCTCCATAAATCCTTTCTGATGAGTGCGTCAGCACGAAACAGCTGTCAAAGGTTAGAACTCTCGGAATTAAAACGAAAAATACTCTATTTTCACTTATATATATATATATATATATAGAAACTTCTATCGGGGATTCGGTCTGGGAAAAGAAGTATACTCTTTTTTGCTACCCGAGCTTTCGCAATTTTTATTTGCTTTATCGAGGACTACAATATAATTATATGAACACATGTATAAAGTTAAAAAAGGTATAACATACTGTGCAATGTGAGGTTTTCTTCGATGTTGAAAGTACATAATTAAAATTGAAAAATAGAAAACGAAAAACTTGACACGAAAATTTTTGAAGGACTGATCATTTGTTTGTTGATGTCAAATAATATGAGGACTATACAGAGTCGTAAGTTTCAGGTATTAATATCTGATGTATGATTATGTGGTAAAAGAATGTAAGAGTAAATTTTGCTAACATTATCAATGTCAGTTTTTTTGTTCATATTATCAGTTTGTAAACTTATTTCAGCCATTTCCAAAAAAAGTCTTTTGTTAAAATTTTTTTCCACATGTAATATTTTTGTATCATCATAGTTCATGATATGATCATTATCTAACACATGTTTGGTTAAGGCACAAGAGTTTTCTTTCATAGTGCTACAATTGCTTTTGTGCAAAGCTATTCGTGATTTTAAATTATTTTTTGTTTGACCCAAATATTTTTTGTTACAATCAAGACAGGGAATTTCATAAACTACATTGGACTTTTCTGTTATAGGATCTTTTTGTTTCAATTTAGTAAACAAGTTTTCCAATGGTTTTGATATTTTTTTCGTGCTTGAAAACATTTATAATTTTGCTGGAGAGTTCAGGAATGTACGGTATAGAAGCATATTTAATAATTTGTGGAACTTCAATTTGATGGTGATCTGTATTTGTTTCATTAGTACTAGAAGTAGTATTGTATAATAATTTTTTCAAGAAATGAGATGGATAAGAATTATTCAGTAGTATTTCATATAATAATTTGATATTCTTGTCTCTCAAAGTGGGATGTACTAATTTCTCAATTCTGTTCTTAAGAGCTAGTACTAAGTTAAATTTCATTTTTTTTTTGGGTGGCTGGAAAGGTAGTTCATGTATCTTCCTGAACTAGTATTTTTGTGGGAAATTATTTAAGACAGTCATGTTTTGAAAACGCGTTTTTTTTTTGTGGGAAATTATTCAAGACAGTAATGTATTGAAAACGCGTATTTTTGTGGGAAATTATTTAAGACAGTCATGTTTTGAAAACGCTTTTTTTGTGGGAAATTATTCAAGACAGTCATGTATTGAAAACGCGTATTTTTGTGGGAAATTATTCAAGACAGTCATGTTTTGAAAACGCGTTTATTTTTGTGGGAAATTATTCAAGACGGTCATGTATTGAAAACGCGTATTTTTGTGGGAAATTATTTAAGACAGTCATGTTTTGAAAACGCGTTTTTTTTGTGGGAAATTATTCAAGACAGTCATGTATTGAAAACGCGTATTTTTGTTGGAAATTATTTAAGACAGTCATGTTTTGAAAACTTTTTTTTGTGGGAAATTATTCAAGACAGTCATGTATTGAAAACGCGTATTTTTGTGGGAAATTAGTCAAGACAGTCATGTATTGAAAATGCGTATTGTTGTGGAAAATTAGTCAAGACAGTCATGTATTGAAAACACGTATTTTTGTGGAAAATTATTCAAGACAGTCATATATTGAAAACGCGTATTTTTTCTCAAGTCTCGCATTTGTCGTTGTATTCAAATTATTGGTGTCCAATTATAGTTTCAAATTACAGTAGTTGTATTCATATTATTGGTATCCAATTATAGTTGTGAATGCATTAAAGTCGTTATATTCATATTATTGATGTCAAATTATAGTTTCAAAGGCATTAGGGTAGTTATATTCATATTATTGGTATCCAATTATAGTTTTAAAGGCATTAAGGTCGTTGTATTCATATTATTGGTGTCAAATTATAGGTAAAAAACTACACATTGAGGTCGTTGTATTAAAAAAATTCTACAACTTCGAGGCATTTCAACTTCCGAGCTTTCGAAAAGTGCTCGCGCGAAGCGCAAGTTCGAGCGCTTGCGCGAGAGTTAACCGCCGGAGGCCAAGTCTGAGCGTTAGGTTGATCCTAGCGTAGGCGGATCCCACGCTCAGACTTGTTAAACTACAATAACTTCACAAGAGTATTGTTTGCAAAAAATGCACAAAACTGAAACCGTTTTCGTGTTTCCTAGTGTTCTACATTCAATTTATTCACCATGAATTCATTCATTATTCGATTTACACAATTAGATAAGACCTAAACCTCTACATCAACGCTGATGCCTGCCACATTAGCAGTCCCTTTGATAAACCTGAAACATCAATCATCGTTATTATGGACGCTAATGTTTTGTTATGACATATGTTTCATTCTCTAATTGTTAATACCGGGAAATTCAACATAAACACTGACAGTTGAACCACGAAAAAACAGAGCAGCATCGATGTCATTGATTATTTATGGTATTGTACCGAAACATCCGAATGTTTCCGGTAATTGATACCAATTATTTTACTTTTTCGGTTGTTTTGGATGGTATCGATATTGGAATGAATCATTCAGTATTATTGACATATAATGGGTCATGATTGAATACAGTAAGTGATAGAATAATATAGTAATGGTTAATATTGTGGAGGAAAGATATTTATTTATTTATTTTATTTATACAATTCATCCAGCAGGCCCAAAGGCCCATTTAATTTAGGCTTTTATCAACTTTTATTCAAGAAAAAAAGGAAACCACCCAACACCAAAACTACGTCACAATCACACTCGACGCGCGTTTCGCTAACAAAGTTAGCATCTTCAGGAGCTAAAAGTAAGCTTTTAAGATTTTAAGATTGTGACGTAGTTTTGGTGTTTGGGTATTTTATTTTTTCTGGGATTGTATTTAAACCAAAGGTTCCAAAATATTCATTTATTTGATCAACTTTTATACTTACGCCCAAAAATTATTTTATTTAGATTTTATCAAAATAAAATGAGGAAATAATTATTAATAATAAAGAATAGACTGCTTGGAAGCATTAAATAGTATGTCAATAAAATTAACTTTTCATGTTATTTGGCCTAATAAAATTATCGAAATGAAATGTCGATTATCCGACATGGCACCGATTAATACGAATTATTGTGATAAATGTCGCAATTGTCCAACTTCCAGATTCCAACAAAGTTTCAGATACCGACAGATATACAGGGTGTAATCAAATAGGTGCAAACTTTTTTATGAGATGAATCCTTGTCGGAAATTAAAAACTTTTGTTTAAACAACTTGTGACTTCTATCGTAGTTTTTTGAAATTATTCCGCTTGTTTCATTCAGTGGTATTCATTTCTTTGTCATGCCGTACATACGTTATACTCCCCGAGAATATGCGCATATGCACTACATTTATAGTGAATATGGAGGTAGTGCTACTGCTGCAGCAGCGCTTTATGCAGAACTATATCCGATTGCACAATGCTGCTCATAGAATCGCTGATTTGGGGGCTATAACCTATAATGCATTTGGAAAGGTTCTTCTTGAAAATATGTCGTCTATGCGTACGAGTGGATGGAAAATAACATTTTTGTAATATTATTCAGTGCGATGTTGAATAATCGTTATTGTGGTTTATAGTGTATGTTGATTAAAAAAAAAACGTTGAATTAGTATTTACTTCATTACATCTCATTGAATGCTTCGAAGTAGTTGATTCGTTATTACTCATAATTATTTAATCATTTCATCTTGATAGGATAAAAATAAAAGACATTACTGACAAAGTCTAATGGAGTTGATTTTAGCTCAGAATAACATCACACTCTAATAATATCGAAATTCTTCTCCTTCCAAAAATAATGATCGTATGTTTTATACCATAGTAAAGCCTGGACAAAATGTGCATTCTTTTGTAATGAATATCCAGTTCCACTTGGTTATGTTTTTTCAAACAATAATGTCAAACTGTTGTTAAAAAAATTGGTGAAACACAAATCTGTCATTTTACCCTCATTTCTTGAAAAAATGTATTGTTTTCTGAAAAACTGTTTCGTACGTCTGAAAGCATCACTCATCAGTAATCTTCAGCAGCAAAGATATTTAAATTCGTCCCAATTTGTATACATGGCATTAAAAAATCCAAGGTGAGGTAGTGATTTTCCAGAAATTAAAAAATGCTCATTATCTCGAAAACAGTGAGATTTTTACTAAGGTGAAATTCCGATATTCTGAACATTCATGATCTGGTCTATCACCAATTTCAATATTGTACAAGGTTTACCGGACACCCTGTATATCGTGATGGTTTATGCCGTGTTCATCTGTATCATTATTTGCTCTCTGGTAAGTTGCTACATCAGACGGTGCTAATATATTGAAGTAGGTTGGAGCTAAAACCTTCTGAATATCTTCGTTATTTTCTTCTCTGTCAGCGCTAACTGATGAGCCATTCAATCGATTGAGAGAAAAACTGGAATTATTTTTGATAATTTTGGTATACCTATTTGTAACTATACATTTAAGTTTTATAATACATTACCAGACAACATAAAAAACATAACTTCGAGACCAATGTTCAAGAATAAATTGAAACTATTCCTCTTTGAAAAGGAAAGACAATTCGTGATAAATTTACTTGAATGAATCCACTGGTGAACTAAAACTAATTTTATTGTATTTTTTTATATATTGTCTATAAACGTTGTATTTTGATATATCTATATGTTTACACATTTTCTCTCTATATTTTAATAATTTCTTTATCTATATTATTATACATTTGTGTCAATACTTTATACATTTATACATTTTTTATTAACATATCTTGATTTTTTTTTTTTTTATATACATGTCCATACATTTTTCATTAATATTTCTATATGTATATATTTTTTTGCTACATTTTAATATAAATTTTTATCAATATTTGCATACATTTATATCTATATTTTTATACATTTTACACACTATTGTAAATTTGATGCACCTTATGATGCGTATGACAATATTTCATTTCATTTATATTATATACGTTATATGCAATATATGTAAGATTATTTAATTTGATCCTACTCATTCAATTTTTTATTGTATACGTTTCATTGCATTTCATCAATTTTGTTTCTATTCGTCTACTAACATTTAATTGAGTTTAGCTTAATTACATTAATATTATTGTATTTGTGTATAGGGTCACAGATAATTTTATTTATTTAATTGGATTAATCATTTACCTCTGTTTTTTCTTTTCTGCGAAACAAGTGCAACAGCACTTATCGCACTTCAGCTTTGTTCATATTGTTTTGTTTTGCATTTGAATTTTATACTTTTCATGAATAAAGATTATTATTATTATTATTATAAGATTTTCTCTGCCAGCAAGCACCATCAGAGTAATTTTAAAACTCTACATTTGAATAAATACAAAATTTTACTGTCATTGGTCGTTGTATTGAGCAGCATTTAGAGACATTAGACTTCTATTAGTACAAGTATCCACAGCATAACATATTTCTATAAGGTATTTTTAAGTTATTTTTTAATCTATGATATAACGCTGCTATAATATAGTTCTAAAAATGATAAATAATAATTATACAGCGTTTATAAGACCACTATAAAATAAAGGTAATAAGCAATTCTGAAATAACAAAGGATATCAACGACATTAATTGGGCAGGTAGAAGGGGGTCAATTAAGGTTAGTGAGAATGTACCAAATCCAGATACGGTAATTAACGCACAAGACTACCTAAGACAGAATAAATACAATCTTCGCAGACGGAATCTCCAGTCATCTGAGATTATTCATGATGTTTAAGCCTCTGAAGAAGCTAGCCTCTCGCGCTAGCAAAACGTCAGGAAGAGATTCCAAAAAACGACGGCCTTCAAATCCGAGTGAACATTGTGACACTGAAAACTTCGGCCGCGAAAGCCTCAACCATTTTGTCACTATAAAATTGTTTTATAGGAAGTCATTAGAATATTTATACAGCCTTCATAAAACCACATTATATCACAGTAAGGTTCTTTTAGTAAATTAGTCCAAATAAATGCGCTAAATGAATGAATCATTCTATAAACAGCACTAAAATATACCGATACGATATTACTTTTGTTTCGTATTTCCGAATTGTTACTGGTAGTATCTGATTGCATATTATGTCACGTAAATTATTGTACTTTATAAGACTTAAGTTTCTCATTTGTTTCAATTGAAAGCTTCATATGAATCTTTCCATTTATGCCCGCAAATTTGAACATTTTGGATATTTGAAAACAAAATATAAAGCGACAACCTGTACGCTTCAGAGACTGAGTCGAATCCCACCTTTTTATTTTATTGAAATTGCATCATTGTGACCCAATTTTTTCACTTGAACGGTAAAATTTGTCTGCAAAGAATTCCATTATTACGAGTTTCTTTTATCTTTGATCTGTTGAAGGAATGCTTGAGTAATAGGAACATTCCCCTCGCAACTCCCGCACCTCCTTCTAATCTTATAAAAGATACATTTCGAGCGTTTCGGTGCAGAGATGAAATTATTTCCGAATAAATTTCAGAAAGCTCGCGCTTTTGTACCGTTCGAGAGTTTTTGTTGCTCACTTCTCAGACGGGATGACGTTAAATTTTTCATTCGAAAGTTGCACATTCCATAATTTCCTGGAATGAATACTCCTTTCGTTTTCTTGTAAATTCGAGAAAACTAACCAATATAAAATTATTTGGTAATGCTCGTAACAGTTTTATTTTCTTCTGTTCATGGACTGGGTTTGAAATGGAAATTAAAAAAATTCAGTTTGTTATAATTTTTCACAAAATAGATTCAATTTGTATTTACCCTGAGGATACGCAGTACTCTCCGAGCAATTAAAGATATAGAGGAATAATTAGATTCTCACTGACAAAGCATAAAATAAGGACATACATACTGAAAAAATAAATGTAACTGCCGAAGTAAGTGAACAACAGCTCTATTTTGATGTAGTCTTGATTTGGTCACAGGGTGGAGCGGTGACTTGCTTATTGTAATTAGTCTGTCCAGCTTGAAACAAATTGAAATTTTGGATTTCATTCTCTAATTCCTTTGCTGAAGTAGTCCAATTTTTTGTATCTGACGGATTATAGTTCTCGTTGCTACTTTTAAGCACTTTATTCTGGTATCATCTGTGTATCATCGGTTTCACATCACGAATTCCTCTAAAATAGCATACTTCCTCTAAAATAGCATACATTTCAAACACACTCACACACCCATACACCCACACACATAACTGTCAAGTTATGATATTGTTATAGTTGCAGAACAGTGAAATAAATTCCATTGCCAACAAATTTAAACTAAAAAAATATTACTGAACTTTGTATTAAGTACTCGAAACACATTCCAACAAGACTTCACAATCTTTATGAATAACTAGGCAAAATGTTATGAATAGAGCTCGGAAAACAAATTTATGGCTTGCACTTATCTTTGAGGCTATAAATCCTATTCAGTTACCAGAATTTTTTTTATACAGATAGGAAAGCCTATACCATTGTTTAAATAGAACATAGTTAGTCAATGCCTGTGGAAAAGGTATTGGACACAAACGCGAGTGTCATCTAGCGTGATTAGTTACAAACATGAATATTTGACGTCATTTTAATGCAGGTTTCTTCAAAAAACCCTGATTTTAATGCTTTTCCATTGTTTTAATCAAGTTGCGACATGACTTGGATGCGAGCTCACTATCGCCATCTACATGTCGCATCCATTTTGATCCAATTATAATCCCATAAGGTTGACTAACTATCTTCTATATAAACAATGCCTATACCTATTTGGAATTCCTCAGAAAATGTTATTCTTCAAGGGACATTTATTATTTAAATTAGAAGTACAATACACAAAAAACTCTTTGGAGAAGTGATTTATATATGTATTTGAGAGAAAGTTTTATATAGAGAATCATAGCATTCTATGATGAAGGGAGTAACAATTTTGGAGTCCATCACTCTTCATTTACGGATTAGAGGAATTCAATGAGAAATCTTCTGGAATTGGTAGTATGGGCTCTCTCAAAAGATTAAAAATGATACTCAACCCATTGATAAGATTTCAAACCTGCCTTGATTTACAATTTTACATTTACAACAAAGAAGTTGTGTCCACGTCCGGTTTAACCGGAAGCGCTACGCCACTGAAGAAATTCCAGATCGATTATTCATGTTGATATATGTGATATTCCATGTTTATGAAACTTTATTCAATTGGGAACATCGAAAACTTCTGATGAACCCATTACTTACGTAATAACCCCTGTGATAATCCAGTACCCATCAGATTGAGTCTATAATAGCTAGTGGCTTATGATTTTATTTTGCTTATAAATAGTTGAGTTTGCTCACTTACATAGGTTTCAGTGTGCCTACACTGCAATGAGTTTTTATTGATATGTAATCATTTTTAAAGTTGACTTACATGGTAACAATAGTTATTTATGTATCAAGGGCGTAAAGTAGGCGTTTATGGCCTGCGGCGTGGATGATGGCCCGATGGCGTTAGCCGAGGTCCATCACACGCCGAGGGCCTTAAACGCATTTTACGCACGTGATACATACAAAATTTTATGCACTAGCGGTTTTATAGCGCGAATCACAAATACTGACTTGAATTGCAATAGTCTACACGTTTCATACGTTATGCATACAATAATTTAGGGTAACATAATATGAGGAATGTGAAACTATAGTAGCTGAGTGCTATATTGAAGAATTTATTTCAAATAAATAGATCATCACCGAAAAAATTGCCAACGATTATGAACAAATGTTAAAAAGAGTATTCCTCTATTGAACTGAAATGATTCGTGTTAGGAATTGCATGAAATGATGTGTGAGTATAGACAATTTGAGAATTTTGTCTACTTTAAGGCCCGCCCGGCCATATTGCGCCCACGGGCGGTAAAGTGCCACTTTACGCCCGGCGAACCGGGCGGTAAAGTGTACTTTACCGCCCGCTAGTGCATAAAGTTCTTATATAGCTATTTCAATAGTGTATTTTTCCTGAAAATCAGGATAAAAATCAGCAGATTCATCAAAAGTTAACTTATTCAATACCACTAAACAGGTCGATACGAAATGCTAATTAAATATGGTTTGTGTCATGATTACCTTGCTGCGACGCCCATGGTTTGATTTGACAAGTCGATAAATAAGTCAAAAACGGACGTAAACAAACATGACCGCCATGTTTAGAGTGAATATAATACGGAATTCAAGCCTGATCAAGGAGTACAAACGGAAATAACCGACAATGTCCTTTCTTAACATGACTCGGGCATTGATGTTTGTAAACAACGTCGGGTATGTTGCTTTCAAGAGAGAGATAGAGAACTTCTAGAGAGATTCTATAACTTTTATAGCTCGGAGGCAGTACCATTCCAAATGAATATCCTTGGATATAATGAAGAGTTCTTCGTACAAGAAAAAATAAAATGTTTGGAAGATCAAACAACTGTACAAATCCATAAGAACTGATGATGTTTAAAACAAAAAAATGAAATCTTCAAATATTCTGTTAACGTTTTACATGTTCAAAAATGTTTTCCTACATTATATTATAGGCTATTTTCACCACTACTATGTGATGCTTTGAAAACTACACTCTTTTCCCGCTCAAGAAAGTTTCATTGCTACAACAAAAATAGCAATTTTTCCCTTACTTTTCTACTCTTCCCTCAGTTCATGGACTTCTGTGGCAGATTGGCGAAAGTTGAATGGATTGTCTCCTCCTCCTTCATGAATTGATGTAACATGATGTTTAAAGGAATGGGAGAAAAGATCCAGTTTATTAGTATACAGGGTGTTATGAAATAAGTGTCTGATATTTAACAGGACGATTCCTCAGTTATTTATAGGATAAAAAGTTAATATAAACATGGATCCGCAAGGCCTTCAGTTTTGAGATAGAGGGTGTTGAAAATTTATTTTTATTTTGGTTTTTGGTGAATAAATTTTGAAATTATTTCTATATTTGAACAAAAATTGGTATTTGGGAACCTTTCAATATGAGAAATTCAAATTTGATCTCTGTTTGGCACTTTATTGTAGGGGGCGCCACCTACAGGTCTTTGTCTCTTTTGGGGAGTCACAACTTTTTCGTGCAAGTATGTATCACATTTTCTAGAAAAAAACATATTCCACTACCATTTTTACGTGAAAAAGGAATACCTGTCAAAAGTCGCTACAAGCAGCCGTTTTCGAGATATTTTGATTTAAATAAATCGATGTATGCGTTTGTCCAAAAATAAAAAAAAAAAGATTTTGTCTCTTCATTTAACCTAGAAACATTTCAAAAGCTAATTCCTAATAAACCATAAATAACGGAACACTAAATATTAATCTAATTCAAAATTATAATAAATGTTCGAAATGTCCACCTCCTGCCTGTATGCACGCATCCAATCTTCTTCTCATTGATTCTCGCACTCTTTGGAAAATTCCTGGAGTATCTTGAATCGATCTGCATGCGTTAATTATTCGATTTCTTAATTCTTCTCTATTTTGGATAGGTGTCTGGTAAATTAAGAATTTTAGATGTCCCCACAGGAAAAAATCTAAACTATTAAGGTCTGGTGACCTAGGGGGCCATGGCTGAGGCCCTCCCCGACCTATCCAACGGTTGCCGAAAGTTTGGTCTAAGAATTCTCGCGCTAGTATGCTAAAATGTGCCGGGGTACCGTCATGCATAAACCACATTTCATGTCGTAGTCTAAGCGGCACATACTCCAGTAAAATAGGCAATTCTGCTTCAAGAAAATGGCGATATCTCTCTCCGTTTAATCTCCCCGGAATAAAGAATGGGCCTATCAGATAATCTCCAAGGATTCCTGCCCACACGTTGAGAGAGAACTGTTCTTGAAAATGTGATTCCTTTTCCTGGGGTTTTCCTCTGACCACAAATGATTGTTGTGAAAATTTCGTATAGCGTTGCGTGAGAAATTTGCTTCGTCGGTAAACAGGATTCGATTTTCAAATAAAGGATTTTGAATAAGGCGTTGGAGAAACCAACGACAGAAGTTGATACGTAACGGAAAGTCACGAGGGAGGAGTGCCTGAACTCTCTGAATATGGTAGGGATATAACAAATAATCAATAAATTTTCCATACCAGAACATGAGAAATGTTCAACGTCAGCGCTATTTTCCTGGAGCTTGTTTCCGGTTGTTCTCCTACCAGATTAAGAACAGCTTCCTCGGTTGCTGTGGTTCTTACCGTCCAATGTGCACCCGACAGATGACTAGCTTTCTCAAAACTTCCTAATTCCCTTAACCGAGTGTGAATTCTTGAAAAGGTTTTTGAAGTAGGAGTTGGGCGGTTCGGATAACGCTCCTGATATAAACGTCTAGCCTCATATGCATTTCCGTTAGCGAGTCCGTATGTAAAATGTATGTCAGCATACTCTGCATTGGTGAAGTTTACCATTTTCAATGAAATAATCACACTAGTAACAAATAAAACTATTTAACTATGCGTCAAGATATAATTTTTGAAATGACAGCACAAAAAAAAATTGGAATAAACTTACTAGCCTACTTGATTATTTAATTTTCAAATCGGTTAATTTAAATTAAAATATCTCGAAAACGGCTGCTTGTAGCGACTTTTGACAAGTATTCCTTTTTCACGTAAAAATGATAGTGGAATATGTTTTTTTTCTAGAAAATGTGATACATACATGCACGAAAAAGTTGTGACTCCCCAAAAGAGACAAAGACCTGTAGGTGGCGCCCCCTACAATAAAAAGCCAAACAGAGATCAAATTTGAATTTCTCATATTGAAAAGTCCCCAAATACCAATTTTTGTTAAAATATAGACATTATTACAAAATTTATTCACGAAAAACCAAAATAAAAATCAATTTTCAACACCCTCTATCTCAAAACTGAAGGCCTTGCGGACCCATATTTATATGAACTTTTTACCTTATAAATAACTGAGGAATCGTCCTGTTAAATATCGGACACTTATTACATAACACCCTGTATATGAGGCAGACCAGCAAACCAAGCGTGGTATCAGGACGGTTTTCGAATATATTCATAGATATACCATCTATACTTGGCTGAATCATCCGGTATAGGGACTACACGATAAGAGTAAAATCTTCCAGAGACAAAAAGAAAATAACAATCATTTCTTCCTTAAAAGAAAAACGATTGATTTTTATTGAAATTTTATTTCTATTCAGTTTCAAAATATGTAGAATAGAGTTTTTGAAAGATGATCTGATGGAAGGTGCATTCGATATAAATGATTTCCAACCATTCCTGTGGTGAATCCTGCTGTAAAAGTTTTCAGTATATGACAATAAATAGCTGTGAATGAACTAATTCATGTGATTCTATTCCAAACGACCTCAGAACAGCATCTGTCCTGTTTGAATGGTGTCGTAACTTGTAAGTGCACGTCTATGTATTTTTATTTTTATTCCCATCTGATTCTTGTACCTATATGAAAAACAGCATGTACGCCATTGTCGTTACTAAAATGTTCCGAGAGCTAGCGCCCTCTGATCACGTGCCAAATGAATGACGTTGGTAGTGTTGCATCATCTTTAAGTTTTGATAAGGAGTTCGAGTTAGATCGTACATGAGACGTCACGTTATTAGAGCACGCCGGCGACTCACTTGATCGATGTTATTGATTTGATTATTTTCCACGGTTTATGTCAAAGTTATTTACAAATTACTTGTTTCCTAAGTTTACACGTTTTTGATATCGTTTTTATTTCTTGTTCGGTATTCTTACTGACACTGTACTTTTGACAACTATTACAAAAAGTAAATTGTGTTTGTGAACCGATTGACTTATTTCGAATCACCTAGTCGCTAGATCCTACTGGTACGTGGGACTTCAGCGGGGAATACAACAAATGGAATGGTTGAAATTGATTTCGAATTGAGGAAATAGAGGTGTGCCGCTCGACTATAAAAAGTCTGCGGAACTGTAGAAATCGTGGAAGAAGTCCCCATCGAATTGATAAGGGAAATAACCGGGACATTTTCGTTTGTCAGCCAGTCGGAGGTTAGTGAATTTATGGCATTCTTCGAGAGGCTGGCGAGCCATCACCTCCACAAAGAGAAAATGAGAAGGGCACACCGCTATTATTTTAGCTGGGAAAATTCTGCGGACGTCCAGATGCCAGCCAGCTTCTTATTCGCGGGCCTCTTTTTCTCATAAACAAAGGGACTCCGGGAATTCGCCGCTTAAGAGCACTTCTTTCGTCCATTCTGTTGGCTTATGAAATACTGAGAATACTTGTTGATTAATTGATATTCGACGATATATGTAGGAGAAATGAAATGGGACCATGTCGGTTAGGCTGAAATTTCTAAGGGAGTCTGTAAAATGGTTTGTCTGATGAAATAAAAATAACACCACAACTATTAAGGATTTACTGAAACAAATCAAATGAATTAATGAAGAGGGGGTTTTTTGTATAAAGTGTATAATTTCTTAAATATGCAAAGCGCTTTCGATTTTCGTCATCTTCAGTGCTTCCTGAAAGTAAATACTCTGTGATTGTGAGGGATTTTTGAAATTGAATTTAATGAATTTGTAGGTTATGAAATTTGGAAAAAGGTTTTAAAGTTAGATGAGTACTTACAAGTCAGGTAACAGGAAGAATAACAATTTTAGAAGACATCTTATCGAAAATAATGTTCAAAATTGAAGGCCATGTGGGTGTGTCAAGTATTTTGAAAGTCAAAATTACTTCATCTGTCAAAGTCAAAGACTAAAATATAATACCAACTTGTGTTAGTAGTAAACTGAAATGTTTGGTTATAAAATGGTAGACAACACCATTTTTGTTTTGACAGTCAATGTGGGTATATTTCAAAAGTTAGTACATATATGTATGTATAAGTTCTACCAATTAGTGAACATAATTGAATTAAAGGTTTAATTTTGGAAGAAGGTTGATCTGAAAGATTTAATTTTGATGAATAATTCTTTGGTGAAGTGGAAGGAAATCTCAATACAAGTTCACTTGAGTGTTCAAGCAGAAATCATTATTTGAAATTTCTTTTGAAATTTCCAGTTCTTCGAACAAATCCAGTCTCAGATAATTCTTATTATCAATCTGGTGTAACATTTTTGAATTTCTATTGAGGCTTAAGTTATGATTATTGATTTTCAAATGGTTTCCAAATGCTGAAGAATCCTGATAAGTCAGCATTTGGAAACCATTTGAAAATCAATAATCGTAACTTTAGCCCTAATAGAAATTTAAAAATTTCACACCAAATTGATAAAAATTATTTGAGACTGGATTTGTTCGAAGAACTAGAAATTTCAAAAGAACTTTCAAATAATGATTTCTGCTTGAAAACTCAAGTGAACTTGTATAGAGATTCTCTTCCACTTCATCAAAATTGAATCAATATGTCTTTTCAGATCAACCTTTTTTCAAAATTATATCTTCAATTCGATTATGTTGTCTACCTTTTCATAATCAAACGAACCAAACATTTCAATTTACTACTAACAAAAGTTGGTATTATATTTTAGTCTTTGACTTTGACAGATGAAGTAGTTTTGTCTTTCAAGATACTTGACATACCCACATGGTCTTCAATTTCTAACATGATTTTCATTGGAATTAAAGCCAGAAATTTTATAAAATACATATGAGATGTCTTCAAAAATTATAATTCTTCCTGGTACCTGACTTGTAAGTACTCATCTAACTTCATAATCATTTTCCAAATTTCATAACCTACGAATTTATTAAATTCAATTTCAAGAATCCCTCACAATCAGAGTATTTACTTTCAGGAAGCACTGAAGATGACGAAAGTCGGAAGCGCTTTGCATATTTAAGAAATTATACACTTTATACAAAAAATCCCCTCTTCATTTATTCTACGCAAGTGTATTCAGCTTTCCAAATCAAATTAAATGATATCCTCATGAGGCAATGCAGTGAAGATTGTTTTTATTATTATTTAGACTAGTGCCTATAATTTTTGTGAAAAGTAAAACAAGTAACAGGCAAGAACCAGATCGAAAATGTTTTTGAGGTTTCAACCTTGAGGAAAAACGATTTTTAAACACGAGAACATTCAAAATGGTGAAATGGGGATGCAGTTTAGGAGTTGAATACGATTTTTTACGATTTGCGGCGAAACGTGACCTTGTAGCGGAAAATGTTTAAAAGAAAAGTTGTGGATAATAAAAATAATAAGAACTTTCGTGTTCAATACATTTTGAAATAACCTGAAATTGACCATCGAAATTTCTCGCGTATAACTGATTTAATTTAGATTTGCAGAAATTTATTTTTTTGGCGTAAAAAATTGAGAAAAACCAACAACAAGTCTCTCTATATCATGATATTCTCAATATTTTCAATGATTTTAGTAGTTGTAAAAAAAATTTTAGAATGATATTGATGAATTGATTATGTATTCAAATATTTTATTATGGATAATTCAATCGAACTACTTTTTGTTATAAAAATAATGAAGAAAGTCGAAAAATATTGAAAATATTGATAAATTCATGATGCAGAGATGCTTTTTTTCTCAATTTTAAGCGGTTTAACGATGAATAAACCACCAAGTTATAACATGTATCATTTTGAAGAGGACATTTCAACAATAAACCTTCGAAATACAAAAAATATCAGGACAATTGTTCGTGGGAGATGAGGGGATTTTTTTTTAAATGTACATAACTCGAAAACCAGTCGCCTCCTGTATTTCAAAAAAATCATGCTTATTTGACGCCAAAAAAAATTCAATAATAATAATAAATTTTATCTGCCAATATATATATATATATATATATATATATATATATATATAACAGGAAGTTATTATGACATCTACAGTGACTGTAAAACAGTCGAAAACAATCCTTTAGGAACTCACTATACCTTTGTATAGATTGTATGGCATATGTCCGACAGAAAACAACTACTTCTCTGGCTGATACCTCGACAGATATTGAATTATATTTATTGCTCCTTGAAACAAGTATTCAGCATATATATATATATATATATATAGAAAGTTATTTATGACATCTACAGTCACTAGTTGAAACTTAATTTGACACGAACCAAGGAATCCAAAAGTAGAGGTTTGTCCACAAATTGACAGGCAGCCAACAATTCGTTGTTCTGACCAACCCAAGGTTCAATCAAGTTTCTAATACGTTATGAGGAACGTAAGTGAAAATAGAGTATATTTCGTTTTAATTCCGAGAGTTCCAACCTTTGACAGCTGTTTCGTGCTCACGCACTCATCAGAAAGGATTTATGGAGCTCTCGAAATCAAAACGAATGCACTCAAGAATTAATACCGTGAAGGCAAGACAGATATAACAGAAAGTTATTCATGACATCTACAGTCACTAGTTGAAACTTAATTTGAATATAAAAATCATTCATAATAATTGCCTAGTGAAAATATAGACAAACGTCATATATAAGAATGAATAAAACTTAGAATAAAAGAAAAAAACAAATAAAATCAGTGCTCATCGTAAATCATCATCCATCATCACAACTATAATAAAATTTTTTCAGCAACAATTGCTTTACTCTGCCATGAAACACTTTATCAGAGGTAATTTGCTTGGTCTGTTCTGGTAATTTATTAAACAAATTCATCGCATTGTATAAAAGGGACTTTTTATATTTTGTTGTCTTGTGACTTAGAATACGCAAAAGATCACCATGAGGTGTATTGTAGCTGTGCGCCATTGCATTTGTTTTAAAATCATTAATGTTTGATTTAGCAAATCCTTCACACTTGAGAATATATATGCAGGGAGCAGATAATAATTTCTCCCTAATGAATACTGGTTTACAGCTGTCTCGGTGTTCTATGCTAAAAATTAGTCTGATAAGGCGCTTTTGTGCTACGAATACTCTGTTGAGTTCATTACTACCCCACGCTATAATATTGAGCGATATATGTGAATATGCCATAGCAAAGTAAATGTCTAGTAGACCTGTTTCATTCATACATGATTTCATTTGCCTTAAAGCAAAGAATGTCTTATTCAGTTTGTTGCAAACATCTTTTATTTGCAGATTCCATGATAAGTTTTCATCCAAGTATGTTCCTAAAAATTAAACTTCACTACTAACTTTGAATTCATCAATAACTTGTAGGTCACCTGGAACATTATTTTTTCTATTATAAAAATTAATAATTACTGTCTTTTTGGAGTTTAATATTAATCTGTTACGTTGACACCAGGAGCTGAATCCGTCTATAATGCATTTTACCTTATCAAGCATTACATCAATATTTCTCCCTGTAACTGTGATAGTGGTGTCGTCCGCAAACATAGTAAGATGGCAATCTTCCAGATATTCAGTCAAGTCATTTGTATACAACAGAAAAAGCAGGGGTCCAAGCACTGATCCTTGTGGCACTCCAAGCTTAACGACATTGCAACTGGATCTAAAATTTTCACATTTTACGGTCATGGTGCGCCCTTCAAGGTAAGATCTGATCCATCCCAACAAGTTTTTTGGGAAACTAAGTTAGGATAATTTTGCAATGAGAATTTCAGGAAACACTGTGACGAACGCGTTTGATAAGTCAAAAAATAAAGACATTACAAAGTTATTTGAATCCACCTCTTTATAAATATGATTCAGTAGGTGATATGTTGCAGTTTCAGTTGATTTGCTTTTTCTGAATCCATGTAGGTCTTTGCACAGTATATTATTGTCCTCCAAATGGTTAGTAATCCTGATCGAGACAATTTTTTCAAATAATTTAGCCAGTGAGCAGAGCAAAGAGATTTGCCTATAATTTTCGATATCAGAACGGTCTCCTTTCTTGAATAGAGGTATTACTAATGCCTTTTTGAATTCTTTCGGAAAGTATCCCTGCAAATATGACTGATGTAATAGATAAATGAGTGAGGTAATTATTACATCGATAACTCTTTTCATTGTTTGTATTGACAACTCATCCAATCCAGAAGACTTTTTATTTTTTAATATTTTTAGTGTTCTTAGCACTTCCGGTTCATTGATAGGATCATTCTGAAAAGGATGAATTATAATGTGATTTCTTGAGACTGTACAAGGAAGTGAAATGTTTTGACCAAAATTATTTAGAGTTGCGAATTTGGCAGTGTTTGAGAAATTGTAAGCAAACAATTCTATTTCCTTCAGGTCTGTAATTGCTTGATCATTGTTAGTTAGACTGATAACTTTGTTCGATGTTTTACTTTTCTTTCCTAATTCATTATTAACAATATTCCATGTTGCTTTAGTCTTATTGCCTGCATTGTGTATTTTGTTGTTGAAATAATTTATTTTAGCCTGTTTAATGGTATTTTTGTGTTCTTTTAAACTGTTTTGATTTAAAGTTAGACTTCCGGCATTTGCTTCATGAGAAGCTTTGATACATCTAAACATTTCTCTTAAATTTTTACCCTCCTGGATAATATCATTTGTAATCCAGGATTTAGAATGATTATTAACAGTGATACATCTTTCTGGGCAAGAGACGTTAAAGCACCAGGAAACAGATTCCAAGAAATACGAAAAGCTGTCACCAATCACCATATCATATAATTCTGGAAACCAGTTTATTGTGTTTTGCCTTGTTCTAAATTCATTTATATATTCAGGATTTAACTTAGATATTTTTTGTTTTTTATTTTCTTACTTAAAGTTTTTTTTACTTATTTGAAACATTAGAATATGCGACAGATGGTCTGCTATATTTGGTTGTTCTAACTTGCATTCATAGTAATAATCAATAATTTTTAATCTGAATTGAATCATTTATACGCGAGAAAAAATTGAATACTGAGAAATCAATTCATATCCATTTTGAAGGTTAATTTGAGGTTATGTCAGAAAATGATGAAAATAAATATTTTCGAGTTTTCCATTACTTATCTACAACTTTCTTTTCGATAATTTTTCGCAACCCAAGTAGCATTTTGGCGACTATAACCACATAATACACCAAAATTAACTTTGTGTATGGTGTAGAAATTAGTCATTTATGAAACGATGCTCTCTAAACCACCAGACAACGTTGTCTTAACGTTGAGTATGATATCAGTTAAGCTACGACGTTGTGAAAACGTTCACCGAACTGACTATAACTAGTAAATATTTTGGGAATAGGAATAACGTTTTTAAAACGTTCAAGTGACAATTTTAGTTATGTTAAACGTTTTCCCAACGTCAACCTTATAAAATCCAACTAAGCAGTGGGCAATTTTTCAATAAAGTTGAAAAAAGGTTTTCGTACAGTTATCTTTACAACGTGTCGGCGATATTTAGATAATAATAATTTACTCAAATTGTTAATTTTTTTTATTCTAGTGACAAGGTCATACTACTGGCTAAATTGCTTGTTAAAAAAGTATATAGTAGAAAAAGAGGAACTGGAATGATCCTAACCTAACTTTTGAATCGGAAACGAAAAGAGCATTCTATGCACTGCCTCCTATTACAGGCAAAAAAGAAGATTACGTGGTGACGAAACTTCACAGACACAAGCCCTCATGAAGACAGACAGTTTGGAGAGCTGAAGTTTAGAGCTTAAGTTTAAATTTTTCGTTAGTTGTACTTGTTTCAGTGTTTGGTCGGATGAGCAACTTCAGTATAAAGTATAAAGTTAGATGCCTGAAAGACTAATGTTGAAAGTTAGTATATTTTCAGTTATCTGATATCCAAAGTTGCTTTGACGACTTTTATACTCCTACGCCATGTTGGAAGTGTAATTCTATTTGGAAACATGGCCGGTCATTAAAATTTTGGATGCAAACAAGCATAAACAAAGGATAGTGAAGCATTATTTTAGTTTTCTAGAAATAATTCATGTGTGTTTTGTATTTACCGGATTGGTCTAGGAAGTAATTCGGAGCTTTGCTATGCATATGCCTAATTTCCTCACAACTACAACACCTCATCTGTCTTTTATCGCTGTTCTTATGACAACTTCAATAGTAGCAGGCTCCAGAAAATGAACCACCTCACAAATAAATATTTTCGTTAATTTCACTAAATGCAACCGAAGTGTGACGTCACATCTAAGCGCAAGCATTTACCTACAAAATTACGAATCAAGATGTCAGGATCCTTTTTGAGGCCTTTCTGGAGCAATTTCGGGGGCACGCCACCCGCCTATCAGTTCTCATTTTCTCTCTAGGAATCCTCGTCAGCGATTCATGGGAGTACGAAGAAACCAAAGAAATGCAAACGTGCGTGCGGTTGGAACTGACGACTTTACATATTTTGTGAAAGACCTTTCATAAATGGAATGCTTGTTATTTCAGAAAATACCGCCTGGCTTAGTATGATTCGAAGAACAAGTCCTTATATAGTATTTTTCTTTTACAACGGCGTGTTCATATATGGTTGTAACGTCGAACTTTTTTCTTTATAAGTTAATTTGGTTCTTTTCTGTTTTGAATGTTCGAAATTTCCTGGGGAAATGATATGGATGAATGGATCATCCCAATTTGCTGGAATAGATGGTTTTCAGTGGGTTTTCGTTAATTTTCCACACACACTTTACGTGAAATCGTACACGTTCTAATTATAAATATATTATGTAACGTTTGGAATATAAAAATTCCTTCTACAGATTCCTCAATTCATCCATGTATATCCTAAAATACATCTCCTCTACGATAGAGGGTGCCGAAAGTAGGAAAAAAATTTTAGGATTAATTTTTTTTCTTCAAAATATCTACAAGAAAAAAATCTGAACTTGGTACAATGATCTAAGTTCATCAATGTGGTAGTTTGATGTTATAATTTTGAAATTCCATAAACGTAGTTACATTGGTATGTTGCCATATTTTACTTCATACATTCATCAGAAAAGTGAATGGGCAAATAATTTATTGATACTCCCCAAGTAGCACACCTATATTGGTAAAATATTGATACAATATTGTGAACATATTGGCGAAATATTTGAAATGCAATATTGGCGAGAAAAAAAATTTGAACATTCGGCGATATTGGTCTAATATTACTTGAATAATATTGGCGAAATATCCTTGAATTGATATTGGCCTCAAAATGTTCGGCGATATTGGTACAATATCGCTGATACAATATTCTGACAATATTGGCACAATATTCAAAAGTTATATTGTCGAGAAGTAAAATGTGAACATATTGCGATATTGGTCGAATACTGTTTGAATATTTTAGAAATAGTTTTGGTGAAATATTCTTGAAGCTATAATGGCCCCAAAATATTTATCGATATTGGTACAATATACAAGTTGTGAGAAGTATTTAATATACTTTCGTAGGTTTTAGAAGACGTTCTATATGTAGAGCCACCTAGCGGATTTTTATCTAGGTTTGATCATGATATAATTTCAATATGTTTTATTGAATATTCGGCCAATATTCAAATTTCATCTCAATCTAGATGTAGGAAACAATATGAAGACAATATTGTTTTAACGATATCGATAAATATTATTGAACCAATATTGACCCAATATGGATTAATAAGATTTGTTGAGTATTGGCGAAATGATATTCAACCAATGTGTAATCACACTGGGAGATACAATATAGTTTTTATTCCTAGAATCGATATTAGGGGAATATTGGGATTGCGATATTTATTCTAGATGTTAAAAACGATGTGAAGACAATATTGTTTTATCGATATTGGTAAATATCAGTTAACCAATATTGACTCAATATGAGTTATTACATTTTGTCAAATAAAGTGGAAATGATATTCAACCAATATTCTAACAAACTTGGAAATACAATATAGTTTTTTTCCCCTATAATCGATATGACTGGAATATTTGGATTGCAATATTTATTCTAGATGTGGAAAACAATACGTAACCAATATTGTATTATCGATATTGGTAGAAATTATTCAACTAATATTGACCCAATATTTCGTGTGATAATCTACATTCAAAACTAGTTCAACCAATATCCCACCAATATTATTAATGTAATATTGTTTTTTGAATATCCATCCATATTGGACCAATATTGATTTTACATTTACAATATATCTATATTGGCCCAATATGGAACCAAGATTCAGCCGATATGATGTGCTACCTGGGTCAACCTAAAAGTCATGACATTCCATGTGCCTAAATGTAGAAAGCATCGAAGACATAATTTTCCGTTTGCCATAATCGCAGAATATTAATTTTTTATAACACACCGGGGTATTTTTCATCTTCCTAAATATTCCTTGATATCTGAAAAATTCAAAACATGGTCTAGTAGACCGTCGAACTCTTTAGCTTCATTCCGTACATACATTATTTCAGAGTTTACAGTTCCTTTCGACGTGTGTCTTGAAGTGTGATCTGATGTCAAACACTTATCTGTGAAAATATTGCCACATACTTCCTTCACTACGCCACTGGTTTACGAAAATGAAAAATTATGACTTCAAATGATCACATCGATAAAGCTAGATTAGTAAACCAAGTTTAAATTTGTTTCCTGTTGGAATTTTGAAGAAAAACAATTCACTTAATTTTTTCCTCACGTTTGACACTCTGTATCTCAGAGTAGATGCATTTTAGGACATTCATGAAAACTTTTCATCTGGAAATGAGGCGAGGAATCTGTATGCGATCTCATTCTGACTCACCTTGTATAAGACTATGATCTCTGTCTCAATTTTGTACATATTTTCGTGGCCGAAAAAGGTTTGGAACTTGCTGCCTACAGATGAGTTCCCAGAGGGTTACTGCCTTCAGAAAATCAAAGAAAACTCCGGCTCGTCCATCTTTTCATTTTCGTGGAAATGAGGAGACCGAAAAAATTAATTTGATGCCAGAATTCTTCCTAATTAAGTAATTGTAAACTACTTTGCCGCATAATAATATCCCAAGGCAATTGATAATTTTCGTATAATTTGTCGTGTATTTTCGGAAGCAAGTTGCTTGTTATCAAAAAGCAACTCGCCAGAGGAAAGTCAAGACAAATTATGAGAAATCATTATATAATAGCTGGGGGCTATTCGGTAAGGATTTTTCACGGACTTTTTTGTCAGAGAATATAAAACCGATATAAAGTACCATTTATTCACAACGTATTTATGGAAAAAACAACTAGAGATATTATTCTGTTTTCTATAGGTGAATATACAATAAAAATACCTGCAATTTACGTCAAAATGAGATGAACAACTCATCCCAGGAGGCAACAAAAAGACAATTCAACTTTTCGGCCTCAAAATCAGAGGTATTGAAATTTAATAATTATTTTAAAAAACATCCTAGCTTTTAACGAAAGATAAAACAAACATAGCTCTTCTTTTGTTTTCGAGTGTTTGGTGGATGTAAAAAAATGTGTGCACCTGTCAGCTAAGAGAAGTTTACGCCTAATAGTGGATTCAAAACGATTTGGTCACGCATTGTAAACAGAGTGGAACCTAAGAATATAGTCACCTAAGCGATTTTGCAGAATAACAGATGCTTTAGAACACCCTGAAAAACAATTATCAATGATCCCAGACGACAATATTGTTTCAGAACTAGCCAGCTACGCCATTTCAGTAGGTACAATATTGGAAATTTCTACTTTAAATGAAAAATCCACTTTCAATTCCACTTGAACTTTTCGATTCGAGAACGGATAGAAATAAAGCAATTCTGCTAACGCCAATCGATTCAAAATGGTCAATTCAGTATATACTGTGAGAATGAATGGAAAATATCGCCAGACAAAAATTTCGAAACGACCACTTTTCGAAAAAGTTTAGTTGCTTCAAATATATTTTTTAAGAGATCAAAGTTTATTTTTTAAAGTTGCCTCAAACTCATTTCAACGAGCTGATTTCAAATCATTACACAAACTTTTGAAAAAAGAAATAGTCGAAAAAAAAATTTCAACTCGATTTTAACTTTTCAATTTGAGAACTGTTTGAGATAGAGCAATTCTGCCAACGCCAATCGATTCTGAATGATCGATTTAGTTACTGTGATTTTGAATGGAAAATATCGCCAGAAAAAAATTTCAAAACGACCACTTTTCTAAAAAGTTTTGCTGCTTCGAATATATTATTCAAGAGACTAATGTTCATTTTTCAAAGTTGCCTTAAACTTACTTCACCGAGCTGATTTCAAATCATAACACGAACATTTGAGAAAAGAAATTGTCGGAAAAAAAATATCAACTCGATTTTAACTTTTCAATTCGAGAATTATTTGAGATAGAGCAATTCTGCGAACGCCAATCGATTCAGAATGGTCGATGTTGTGAGTTTGAATGGAAAATATCGCCAGACAAAAATTCCGAAACGACCACTATTCGAAAAAGGTTAGTAGTTTCAAGTATATTTTTAAGAGATCAAAGTTTATTTTTCAAAGTTGCCTTGAACTTATATTACCGAGGTGATTTCAAATCATAACACGAACATTTCAAAAAAGTAATTGTCAGAAAAAAAAACATTTCAACTTGATTTTAACTTTTCAATTTGAGAACTGTTTGAGATAGAGCAATTCTGCCAACGCCAATCGATTCAGAATGGTCAAATTAGTGCATTCTGGAAATTTCAAGTCATTCAACGTAAAAAAATACTCAAAAAAGTTGTAGGTGTAGATATAGACCTCTGAAAATCGCGAAAAATACAAAATTGGCAGCTCCCTTTCAAAATTTGCAATATGAACGTGAAATTTCAGGCTGAATCCAAAAATATATGATTTTTATATGCTCAGATACACATTTTGGTGAAAAAAGGAATAAAATGTCGAAATTTGGTGCACACCTTTAGTTCTGATGACAATACCATCTGTATATTCAGTATTATTGTAAATATTTCTATAGTAGTGTTGGTTATTTTGAGGAAAATGGTATAAAATACAAGGATGAATAGAGAGTGGGAAGAGTTCTTGTTTTCGTATCCAGAAACCCCTGAATAATGTCACTTTTGTTTTGTAGCTACAAAAATAACACTTTTGCAAGGTAAAAGCGGAGATTATTGAATATTCTGAATTTGATGGAAGACAAGCATAACGAAAGTTGTTTCTTAACGTTCATGCGTATTCATTTAAAATAACAAAAAAGCGCCAATTTCTTTTTCTCCCTAACTAATTAGCGACAAAAGACGGAAAATTATGGATACTCCAGAACTGTGAAAGAGTAAAAATTATGGAATTTGTTTCAGTAACTTCATATAAAGTTATCGAAAATTTTTAATGAATTATTACATTTTGTGGACACTTGAAAGAATAAATCCCCATTGGAAAAAAATGTGTAAGTCCGTTTTTCAAAAAGTTATACTATTGGTAATTAACAAATTTTTTTCCAAATCCTGTATTCATAAATAACGACGTAAAAAAAAACGATTATAAACGACCAAAAAAATTGTTTAGGGCAAAAAACACTCATTCAAGTCAATGTTTTTCTGGGACAGCACAATGGAAATAAAAGAAAATTTCATTATTATATTTGTTTATAACTAATTTATATACAAATGACGTCAAAAAATTGTAACCAGTAATAATTACTGCCATTGTCAGATGGCAATAATAACATTCGTCAAAACAAAATTATTTAACAAAATTTTTTGAATATATCATTTTTCTTTAGGTATAAAAAATTATAATAAGCAAAGTGATAAACTTTCATGATTTTTTATCGTTTATTATTGGTGAGTGAGTATATTAGAAGGGCTCCCAGAAGCCAGCAATTTATTGGTCAGTTACTTAAAAATTTGTTAATTAACAATATATAAATTTTTGAATAATAAACTCACGCATTTTTTTCCATTGGGGATTCATTCTTTCAAGTGTACCTATGAAATCATAATTTGTTAAAAATTTCAAATCAAAATTTAATGCCAAAGAAAAATTATTTTCTGTCTTTTGCAGAGGTGCGTCCGAGCTGTAACGGTCTCAAGGAGCACTATTTTCAGAGTTAAATTAAAATTATAAATAACGGAGTTAGAGTTCTGGGAATTTTCATTGAATATTTCCATCGTATGTTAAAGATCCCATATGAAGCGGAACATTTTCGATCAATTACAGCGAAAAATTCCCGGTGGGACATTTTCAGGCTGAAAATTACTCGGTAGGTATCTAAAATTACCCGCTCGGTCCGTGTATCTATAGTAACGATTGTTAAAATGTACATTTGTCATTTTGACAGGCATAAAAACATTTTTGTTTTAACTCCGGAAATATTCTACCGAATTACACTCGTGCATCAAAATAAACCTGATAATTTTACATTCAAGCCTGTTGTCAGTAAAAAAACTGCATTCGGTTATTTTCATATTTTGCTAAAAGAGCCCTCCTCCTTCGGAGTCGGGCTCTTTCGACAAAATATGAAAATAAACTCATGCAGTTTTTAGACAACATGCTCTCATGGAAAATTATCGGTAATTTTGAAGCACTTGTGTAATTACTCCCGAAAATTTCTTCCTCTTTACGGGACTTTTTTCAAAATTTCTCAAATATCAATAATATTTGAGTTATGAACAAAGAACTAAATACCTTTTTATTATTTTGTTAATAACAACCGCAAATATTTAAATGCGTAAAAATTCTTAAAAATCATTTTTCTGGTGGTTATTCCAAATCCAATGAGCTATTGCTCATATCTTCAGGATCTATATATCTATTGTTCACGTTTTTCAAATTGTTGATTATTTACAGTACGATGCGAATTGTTAAAAATGTTTTTTCCGTTAACCAGCTGTCGTCCCCTTACGAACGGCAGCCCTCAAAAGTCGAAACGTGTGCGAGCAAAGGATTAACGAGGTCTTACCTTTTTACGTGCGATTCCTAGCACTTTCTCTGGCCATCAGAAAAATGTCTGCAGTCGCAATGGTTTGAACCACCGCCGACCGGCAGCCAGTGACTAAAACAATGTCGCTTCAACCACTCGGCTACCTGGCCCCATGAAATGCATGGAATAAATTTATTATTTTCTATTCGTTTGGCCAATTTTTGAACCTCACCCTAAATATATAGGTAGGGTTACTTGTATTCGATTAAAAATGACTTCAGTGATATTTTTAAAGGGGACACCCAGTGTATTTTTCCCTATTTGGTTAGGGATTGTCATTACAAATCCAGTGAAACCAGGTTTGAGAGGATTATGTCAAACGGCTGGAGATATGGGCAAAAACCTTCCTCATATGTTCAATGAGTATGACTGAGACTCCACACGATTCGAAAGATCAAAAGTCTCTGTCGTACTCATTGGACATATGGAGAAGTTTTTTGCTCATATCTCCGTAGCCGTTTGACATAATCCCATCCAACTTGGTATCACTGGATTTGTGATGACGATCCCTAACCAAATCTGGAAAAATACACTGAGCGTCCAATTCAAAAATATCAGTAATGTAATTTTTAATCGAATATGGAATTAAAAAATTGGCCAATCGGAAAAGAAAATCGACGTGTTCGAGGAATTTTCCAAAATATGTTTATATTCAGAAATAATGAATTTATTCCATACATTGCATCGTACTGTATGTATTTTTTCACGAATTTTTGCATGCACCTGATACATAAAGCATTCGACTTACCTGAGTTGTGTAGTCGCATTCGTTGCCATGGGTGACCTAGCCGGAAACGAAGGTGCTCTGGGGTTTCCATTAAACACATACTCTGCAACAGAATATCCATATTTAGGAAGGTGAATGCGGATTTGCCGGGGCGCCCACACAACCACATCCAGACTAATTAACCCATTTGAATTGTTAATCAACAAGTTTTATTTCGGGGGCCATTAATAATAAGGCACGGAATGCCGGCTGCAACTTCCGAAGTTAACCTTCCGTTAGTCGCATGTATCCACCAGATACATGAAGGAATTAGATTTTCCCCCACTCGATAGTTTACGCGCCGACAACTCCCACCATCCAAGTACCTTTCTAGCTCAGACGATTCAGTTAAACAGTGCACTAATCAAGTTTGTACAGGAAAGTGATTTCGAAATATTGAAGTTTTGTATCTCACAGATACACGCGACTCTTGCGGTAAGTTTTTCAAATGTGTTTTTTTCGCATGATTTTGATATTTTCTAAGGTAAATTGAACGATACTAGGGTGTGTGAAATTACGCCGTTCAAACCGCATTGGCTGGTAATAAAAAGATTACATGTATCTGGGAGATACATATGCGACCAATGATGTAATTTCTATTTTTTCAGGCAATACAATGGAATTCAGACGTGAAAAGTTTGATTTGAATAATGAAGAGCACTGCGAGGAGCTGAGAAATCTATTGTTGGAACAGGAAAGTGATGACGAACATCAAATATTAGATATAGAAGACGAAAACAGTGATACTGACGCGTCTGTTTGTGTTGAGGAACGGGAAGGAAATTCTGATAGCGAACAAAGTGATTTTTCTGCAAGTGAAGAAGACGATGAAGAAAATGTTACGTATTTCATTGCTGTTCAAAAGAAAAAAAATGTTGTAATAAATGAATGGAAATGGCAAAAACTTCCCCTTTCACAAAGAAGAAGAAAACCCGCTCAAAATATTCTTATGCAACTACCTGGGGTCCTTAGATATGCAAAACAAGTTAATGGGATATACGAATCATGGAACTTATTGTTTGACGATACAATGCTACAAAACATTGTTGAATGTACCAATAAATATATTGAAAGTATTCAAGTACAATTTAGTCGACCTAGAGATGCTAAAATAACCGATATCGTTGAAATCAAGGCAGGTATAGGCTTGTTGTATTTAGCTGGCGTTTACCATGCGAATCGGTTGAGTTTAGATGAACTATGGAGCGAGGATGGCGTACAGAGATTCAGGAAGACCATGACTTTGAGAAGATTTCGTTTTATAATGCGCTGTTTGAGGTTTGATGACATGGACTCGAGAAATGAGAGGAAAAAAATTGATCGTTTGGCAGCAATAAGGAATATTTTTGAGGCATTTGTAACTAATTGTCAAAAATCGTACTCTTTGGGTCAAAATGTAACTATTGACGAAAAATTGGAAGCGTTTCGAGGACGTTGTTCGTTTCGCCAGTATATACCATCTAAGCCAGCGAAGTATGGCATAAAAATATTTGCTCTTGTAGACGCAAGAATATCTTTCACATACAATATGGAGATATATGCTGGACAACAACCAGAAGGACCCTACGCCATAAGCAATAAACCAGTTGATGTTGTCAAGAGACTTGTTACTCCCATTTTGAATTCTGGTCGCAACATCACAATTGACAACTGGTTTACGAGCTATGATTTAGTAGAAGACCTCAGGCAGAAAAAGCTCTCTCTTGTAGGCACACTGAAAAAAAATAAGCCACAGATACCTAGTGCGATGAAAGATATCAAATGTCGAAATGTTCCATCTAGTTTGTTCGGTTTTCAGAAAGAGTGTACTCTCGTCTCGTATGTACCAAAACCAAATAAAAATGTTATTTTATTATCAAGTATGCATTTTGATAATAACATAGATCCATCAACAGGTGACCAACAAAAACCAGAGATAATAACTTTTTATAACGAAACTAAAGGTGGAGTAGATACTGTTGACAGAATGTGTGCCAGCTATCGTTGCCCGGAACACAAAACGCTGGCCGATGGTGGTGTTTTTTTCTGTGTTGAATATTTGCGGAATTAATTCCCAAATACTTTTTGTTGGAAACCAAAATGAAGTGAAAAGTAGAAAAAGTTATTTACATGAACTGGCCAAGCAGTTAACGGAACCACAGATCCAGAGGCGACAAGTGACAAATTTAGCAGTTTTACCGAATGCCTCTCATGAAAATGATCTAGCTACTGTGATACCCAGTGAGAACTTAGCTAGAAAAAGAAAGAGATGTAGTAAATGCTATACACAAACGAAAAAATCTCGTCTCACAAAATTTTTTTGTGTAAAATGTTCAACGCCTCTATGCCTTGAACATTGTGAAAATATTTGTAAAGATTGTGTCTCACGGTGAATGACGTAAATATTTTTGGTTAATTGAAATATTCTGAAGTTTTTTTTTGTTTGATGTTTGCAAAGCTAGTATGTTGAAATAAAGCAGTTTTTGAATTTTTGTATTTTTTTCAAACCTAAAAATGGCAATGTATCTATCAGATACATGCGCGACCATCAAGGAAACTTTTAAGATGCGACTAACGGAAGGTTAATGTTTCAGAAGGTATCATAATGAGAGGTAGAGCTGGTATAGAAATGGCAGGAAATGATGCAGAAAAAAAAATGCATTGCTTGTCTTCAATGTGCTTTTCTATCACATCTATTGGGAGGACAAACCCGAAATTAGCATACAAAATTTCATGTCCATACGGGCAAATAGGCCATGTCATGCTCATTTCAAATCAAATAAAAACCTTTTCTACGAGCGTGACCAGATACTTTCATGCATACAATTAAAGTTACACTTTTCCACACGCCGTGCGGACGGATGACATTTTTCCGCACTGAATGCGGAAAAGTAAAACTACTCAAAAATCTCACTGGTATAGAATAGTATATTGTGCAACAAGTGCAGAAAAGTGCTAATTTCTCACGAGTTTGAAAAAGTTGCTGCACGAGCGCAAGCGAGTGCTGCAATTCAAACTAGTGAGAAATTTCATTTCTGCCGTGTTACACACTATACTTTTTCTACAACACCCTTTTTGCTAAAAATAGTACTATACCATAAGACGGAATGAAATGTCAGTGACTCATTCTTATATTTTCCTCTTGAAGTTGAAGGTAGTAAATTCAATGACAATGAATTAACTTGTTCTCTTAGTTCTGGAGGAGTATTTTCAATTTCAGAACTGTCTCTATCCATTTTAGTTCAATCTCATTAAAAAATGACGGGACAAGAATATTTTACGAATATTTTATGCTTGACGTTTGTTGACATTCAAATGATTCGATAGATGCTGCTCTAGCAATGGATAGTGTGTATGTGGGTATTTGAGACAGCAGTAGTGATGTCTATGATTTTTGTTCAGAATATTATGAATTTGTACGACAATTTCCCTCATATTATATAAACCAATAGACTTTGTCTATTCATTCTTGAAGTTGCCTGATCGAATACCCCTTCGAAATGCAGAATTTTCAAAATATACTTTCACCTTGCTCTCACGAAAACTGTATTGCTTAGAAATTAGGTACTGAAAAATTTTGGCACAGAAATGTCACTTTGTGGCACAGAAATGTCACTTTGCGGCACACTAATGTAAAATTTCAATTACTGTGAGAAATAATCATGTTTGCGAACGTAAAACTATGCAGAAAAGCATGTTTTGGAGTGTGGTTGTAGAAAAAATTTATATTCGTTTTATTTGCTGCAGACTATTTTATTCAATATGAGAAGCAATTGCAAGTGTATTCCCTTTGACGTTTCAATCGTATTTCTCGACATTGGTATTTCAGCTTAAAACAAAAAAAAATTAGTACCTTGTATAACGATATATTAAGAGCACTTGTCAACTTTGACATTATGAAGTATTCCTCAGTTTCTGTCAGCAAGAATTTACAAACACCGACCCTTTTCTATTACCCAGTTACCCAACAAGACATGGTAACAGACTTAAAACTCCCTACCACAGGACTACTTTTTATGAAAAAGCTCCCTCGTATACAGGCATAAAGTTCTATAATAGATTGCCAAATAGTATTAAAGATGAGCAAAGCATCATTACTTTCAAGAAATATTTGAAGAAATATTTAATAACGAAGTCCTACTATAATGTTCAAGAGTTTTTTAATATGTGACATTGTTCATTGAAATAACTGTATTTTTCAAAATCTGTTCCTATTATGTGATTTATAATTTATTATTTTTGTTTTTTATTCTTTACAGTGTATATATGTGTGTGTATGTGTATTTTTGTATACAGGGAGGGCCAATGGAAACTTTCCACCCTAATTTGTAGGATTTCAAATAAAATTTTTAAAAACGCTCCAACACGTCGATATTTGATTTGAGGGGGAACTAATTTTCAGTTTTTTTCACCCCCGTAACTTGAACCCTGTAGCGGATGGGTGAACAACCCTCAAAATTTGAATAGGGAAAAGGGGTCGTGCCATACCTCTTTTTGAAGGTCTCATTGAGTTCTTCATGACCCTATAATTTTTCCTTATTGTTGTCATCGATAACGAAATGACAGGTTGTCAAACTCTTGGAAATAGACTACTTATTTTCTGAATACAAATACCAAATAATTAGAGGTGGACACGTCAAATTTAAATTCCAAGCTGTTCAAAATGTCAGCCATGAACATTCGTGCTATAATAAAATCACCCCGGTTTTCTTAGGCGTGACATTAGGGAACAGACAATAATTAAAAATAATCTCCGCCGCAGGAATTTTAGTATTCGCCTATTGACATAAAAACTAACAGAAACATCCGATTTTTTGGCCGTTGAAGAAAAAAGTATGTTTGTACAAACTTTATTTCTACTAGACATGGTCGCACCATCATTTACATAGCATTAGTTCGAGAGTTTATAGCGAAATTTGATAAGTATGGTTTACACTGTAGCTGAGCGGGTCGAATTGGTGTCTACTTATTTCAAAAACAATGACTGTGCATGACAAACAGCACGACTATTTAATGAAAGACATCGGGATAAAAATGTTTCACATACTTACGTTAGACAACTGATGGAGAAGTTTTTGGAAACTGGAACAGTGCAGAACCAAAAGGATAATCCGGTTCGTGTCGTTAGGAATGAAGCCGTGCAAATCGCAGTTTTAGGGCACATTACAATGGATCACACATTGAGTACGAGGCAATTGGCCGAAGTTTCTGGTGTTTCACGAAGAAGCGTTAGAAGAATTTTGAAGGCCCACAAATTTTACCCCTACAAGATAAAACTGCTTCACGAACTTAATGAGGATGATTATGATCGACGGTTACAATTTGTAGAAGAAATGAGTGAACGCTGTATTGGCGATCCAAATTATCCTGTATAATATCTGATGAATGTTCCTTTTTTCTAAATGGATTGGTCAATCGACACGATTGTCGATACTGGAGCGATTCAAACCCACATTTATTTAGAGAGAGCCATACTCAACATCCTGAAAAGTTGAATGTCTGGGCAGGTATTTTAGGAAAGCACATCATTGGGCCATTCTTTTTGCAAGGCAATCTGACGGGGCAGCTGTATCTTACTTTGCTTCAAGAAACTATTTTTCCTAGAATAAGGGAGGTCATTGCCGAAGATAACAACTTGACACAATAATTTTTTTTTCCAACAAGATGGAGCTCCACCACATTTTGCAGCACCCGTTCGGAACTTTCTAGACGAAAATTTTCGAGGACATTGGATTGGCCGTAGAGTATCTATTGAGTGACCTGCAAGGTCTCCTGATCTTTCTCCTCTTGACTTCTTTCCCTGGGGCCATTTGAAGTCTACTGTTTATAAAATACAGCCGGCTTCTCTTCAAGTTCTGCAAGAACGCATAACCGTAGAGTGTCAAAGAATAACTGCTGATATGTTGCAGAATGTTAGAGAAGAGATAGAGCAGCGATTTTATTATTGCATGAATGTTAATGGCGGACATTTCGAACAGTTTGTACGATAACTTTGACGTGTACACCTGATTATTAAACTTGAAACTTTAATTATTTGGTATTTTTATTACGAAAACAATAGTCTCATACCAAGATTTTGACAACCTGTCATTTCGTCGATGAAAATAATAAGGCAAAATTATAGGGTCATGAAGAACTCAATGAGACCTTCAAAAAGAGGTATGGCACGACCCCTTTTTCCTATTCAAATTTTGAGGGTTGTTTACCCCCCAGCTACAGGGTTATATCTACGGGGGTGACAACCACTGAAAATTAGTTCCCCCTCAAATCAAATATCGACGTGTTCGAGCGTTTTCTACAATTGTGATTTTCAATCCTACAAATTAGGGTGGAAAGTTTCCATTGGCCCACTCTGTATAGGCTTATATACGTATATATATACCTATATTTTTACTAGTTGAAATACTGACATTTGTATATTTCTATATATTACCACTCTCTGTTGACCTTTCCAATTTCATGTAAAAATGATCCTACTGGAATAAATTTTATTATTATTATTATTCATCAAATCATAAAATGTGAGACACCCATTAAATGAACTAAGCGGATCTGAAATCAATTTGCAAAAGGTCAATAATTGTTCTTTCATTATAAATATTACGAAAAAATAAGTTTATTTTTTATTTTTTTTCTTGTTATGTAATTTCGTTTTACAGCTCTTTCTATCAAGTTTAACTAAAAATTATTAACAAGTTATAATTTTTTTACTTTCGTTTGTATCTGATATTGAATCTCGTAGGAAAAATTTTGTTCCTAACACGTGCGCAAAGTACCTTTTTCGCACCCAAAAACTTATACGAACTCAGCCTCGCGTCGTTTCGCGCATAACTGTATTTGCGTGCGGAAAAGTAACACTTTGCGCATGTGTTAGGAAAATAGTTATTTTCTACAAGCGTGCATTATTCACCCTGTACCCCTTCGCGATTCAGTTTAGAGAGTGTTATTTTCCCGCACTAGTGCTGTGAAAATTTTCACACACTATTGTGTAAAATTTTTTCCACACTAGAGCAGGAAAAGACTAGGATTTTTGCAAATTATAAGTCTTAGGTTATTTGATGCAGAAGTTAGAACGTTTCTTCAAAATTATTTACCAATTTTCATCATTCCTTGCACTGATATCCATTACAACTTAAAACATATTGCTGTAATGTCAATAACGACATGAATTTGGTTGCTATTGATAAAGTGGCAAGACCAGATGTCAAGCGTAACTTATCAAAATTTTGATTCAGTGAAATTTCCACAATGGACTTTTCATCTGATGATAATCTTCCACAAGAAATTGTGGAAGCGGCTTTTGATGCAAACTTACAGTTATTGCAAACGAAATCTAAAGAAAGGTTGGGAAAAAATATGAATACAACGACTTTAATGTGTTTAAAACAGTAATTGGACACCAATTATATGAATACAACGACCTCAATGCCTTTAAAACTATAATTGGACACCAATAATATGAATACAACGACTTTAATGGGTCCAAAACTATAATTGGACACCAATAATATGAATACAACGATATTAAAGAGTTCAAAACTATAATTGGACACCAATAATATAAATACAATGACTTAGATGCATTCAAATCTATATTTGGACACCAATCACATGAATACAACGACTTTAATGCGTTCAGAACTATAATTGGACACCAATAATATGAATATGACATTAATGGGTCCAAAACTATAATTGGACACCAATAATATAAATACAATGACTAAGATGCATTCAAATCTATAATTGGACACCAATCACATGAATACAACGACTTTAATGCATTCAGAACTATAATTGGACACCAATAATATGAATACAACAACATTAATGATTTTAAAACTATAATTTTACACCAATAATATGAATACAACGAGTTAAATGCGTTCAAATCTAAAATTGGACACCAATAATATGAATACAACGACTTTAGTGCGTTCAGAGCTATAATTGGAATAAATACAACGACCCATACTGGAATTCGTTGGATAATTGAATCCGTTAAAACTATAATTGGGCGCAAATAATATGAATACTACGACTGAGGCCATACTGGACAAAAAAATTAAAGATATAAAAAACCTCATTGGAACTGTTTATATACATGTTTTCGATATCTATAGTATCGTCCTTGAGACTGGTGTTTTCACATCAATTTTTTTTCAAGCAATGAAGAAATTTCATGGTTACTTTTTGTAGATCTGTTCGATAAAAATAGAACTGTTTAAATACATCATTTCATGTAGTTTCAGAGTTTTTGGTGTTTGTCGAAAAAATCGTGAAAATTTGGGGAGGAATCCGGGCGCAAAGCACCCGGAAAAATTGTTGGGTGAGGAGGGGATGAATAATGAAAAACACTTGCGCGAACCGCCAGAAAAAAATTTGGTATGGGCCAGAGTTAAGAAATCATCAAAATTTGGAGGTGGAGTGGAAAATTATCAAAAATCTTTCAGTTTTTGGTGTTTTTATATAAAAAAAACAATTTTCTGTTTATTTTCCAAAATATGAGAAAATGCCAGAAGAACTTTCTGTACATCTGTTTATGGAAAATGAAACTGTGCATTTTTCGGATATACGATTTCTTGGTGTATTTAGAAAAAAAAACGGATTTTTCCAAGTTTCCCATCTAATTTTTTTTTTCAAGATATGAAAAAATGTACATGAACTTTTTGGAGATTTGTTTGAGCACGATAAAACAGTATATATAAGTGCATTTTTTTACGTTCATGCAAAAAACAAAACTTCATTGAGCTGTATTTAGTGGAAAAACTGGTTATTCATTGCACGAGGTGCAATAATTCCTCTCAACATTGTGAAATTTTTCCAAATTTGGAAAAATTCGAGGTGGAGGGTGGAGGCAACTAATTGAAAATTCGGGCGCAAAGCACCTTGAAATTGTGGAGGGAGGAGGGGATGAATATTGAAAAATCCGGGAGCGAAACGCCAACAAAAATTTGGGAGGGGTGAATGGATGAATTTATCATAATCCGGGCACGGAGTGCCCGGAAAAAGTTGAGGGTGCAGGGAAAATTATCAAAAATCTTCAAGTTTTTGTTGTTTTTATTAAATGAAAATCAATATTTTGTTTTTTTTTTCAAATAATGAAAAAGTGTCAAAGGAACTTTTTGTAAACCTGTTTAAGAAAAATTAAACTGTTTATATAAATTTTGTGGATATTTCGTTTCATATTCGAGTTTTTGGTGTTATGAGAAAAAATACAGAAAATTTTCAAATCCAATCTCAATTTTTTTTTTCAAGATATGAAATAATTTTATTGGATTTTTTTAGATCTGTTTGATGACAACGAAACTGTTCACGTACATTTTTTCGATATTTTGTTTTGTTTTCGAGTTTTTGGTGTTTTTGGTGTAGAACTGTTCGAGAACTATAAAACTTATATAAATTTTTTCACCTACTTTCTCGTTTCATATTCCAGTTTTTGTTGTTTCTAAACAAAAATTGGTAAATTTTTGTAGGTCTATATATGTTTTTTTCCAAATTTAATGTTCAACAATGGAATTGTTAGTATACAACTTTTCGATATCACTCTTGGTTTTCGAAATTTTGGCGATTGTAGAAAAAAGGTACAAACCTTACACTTTTTTTCCAATTCTTTTAATATTTTTCCACTATTTATTCGAATTGCAAAAAATGGTTTGGAAATATCGATGTGACTTGTAAAGATTTCAATATAGAGAGATAATCTTTTCAATCCTACATCCTATATTCCGGATAATTCAATCCCGTATTAACTCATATTCTTCATCCGGAGCTGAACATGGAATGCACACGAATTACTTCATTAATTTCCGTAACACAATTACTAATTTATAATTACGATCTCGAAATTGTGACACATGTAACTAGTTTGAATCAATTCCAACTAACAAGTAGGATAGTGGGACGGAAAATTGATTAGATTGTATGCGCTTCATGCAGTTTGTCATGTCACCATTGAATTATGGATGAGAGTGAGAGAAAATAAAACACATTGTGATAGTTTTTTAAATGATTTTGAACTTTTCGAGAAGTTAAAATTTACAGGGTGTTACAAATTAAGTCGGTACCATTGCCAATTCCGTTATCATGGATGCTACAAAATCGGTTGAATTGGAGAACTAGTGGCACTTTTAATGAACTTGTCGATGTTGAAGAAAAAAAATTGAGTGGCGTTTTTAAAATATTCCATTAAATGATATTTTTACAAATGGAACACCCTGAATATTATCATGCATTTCGATTCGTACCAACATTATCGAAATCAAAGCTCATATGACCTTTCCCCCTAAAGTTGAAAATTCATTGGATTTGAAGGATAGAGCTTCATGAGTGTCGAAACACTCAATTTTGAACTTTAACGAATGACAATATTTTGTTACTAACAGCAAAATGAGACAGTAAAAATATTGCGCTGGGATTTGAACTGGTCAGTACTACTCACTTGATACAACTGAGCTATTTGATATAAATTAACAAAAAAATCATTTTTATCTTAATTCCATCCCACAAAATATGTCTGCTATATTGACAACTTTGAAATCGTTTTTGTGCAGAACAGAAAATGCTATATCGTCATATTAGTGCGGTTGGAAAAAAATTAGTTTGATTCGATTAAATAGAATTATTATGAGCTATAAGGTTGTCTTGAAACTTTATTGAAATGCTGTCGTCAATGCCAGGAAAGCGCTTCGTACGGCTTCGGTGCATTGATCCAGTCACTTTTGTTATTTATTAATTCTATCACGATAGCAGTTCATTGTCATATGGCTGATATTGAAATTAGCAAAGTGCTAAAATCGTTGACCGAAAGAAAATATAAACACTTATATCATCAGATGAATACAAGATAATTGGAATGATGCGAGAGTTAGTAGCTGAAGTCATCTATGAAAGGACAAAGGACACAGTGTTGTTGAGGTTTACTGATGGTTATAGATGAGAGTTATCTCATATCATAATTATTGAGTGACCCTTTTTAAAAATACGTATTTAGCTTTCTACCCAGTATTCCAGTTGTTATACAGTAGAAACCAGCCCAAGTAATAATTTAAATGTTATTTGGATTTATCCTAGTTTTATGAAAGTTTTATGAAGGTTAGGTAATGCCCAATTTGATTTATGCAGGTCATATATTATTCCTAATACGCTACCAGAGCAAACATATTTATGAATCAGTTTCAAAACACTCCTGAAGGCTATAAGATAAAACCATCCAGCATTTAAGTATATTTGTTTTCATGATGGTTTTACAATGGCTTATACACAAACACGATTAATCTTTTTATTATTTAAATAATCCACATAGAAACTTAGTTTTGTGATGGTTTTTAGCACTCCACAAGTCCATGCAATGGTTCTGTAGTAAACCTAACGATGAGGTTTTATTAAGGTTTTGAGATGTACTCTCGAAAACCGCTATAAAATCATAGCATAAAACTATTTCTACTTAAATGCTAGTAGCTCCCCCTAACCGGTAATAAATCACATTGGGTAAAGATAACTGGAGAAATAAATAGTAATTAAACGTTTCACAAGACTTAGACACCAAATACTTATCACGTGAGTATAGACACTGAGTATACTGACCACGTCGATCACGAAAAGACGAATGTCAGGCAGGATTGACAATTGATAGTTGAAATATTTTGGAAATTGGATTAAATAATACCAAACGTACTTTTTTAGGATAAAATGATTTTAAAATGGTCTATTATGAGGAGAAAAAACTTTATGACGGCAATATGTGCAGCTAAATAGAATAACGGTAGGGTAGCCATATTTTATTACAACCAGAGGGAACAACTAAAGAGAGCCTAATTTCAATTCATGTTTCTTGCAATTTGGTGTGTATGACGGAAAGAAAATACACAATTATTGGTATTCATTTATATTCAGATATAGTACAAATCATTCCGGGTAAGATATGAGTCAACATAATTTTTTAATTTTATGTGGTAATTTGTTTATTTTCTTAATTTCGCGTTGTTATTGGGGCGCGTTAAAGATTTACCACCTAACTGATGTCATTTTGTCAAAAAAATTTCCTTCGCAGATAATATTCGACATTTTACATTGTTGAATACCCATATATTCTTCATATATCACTGCCAGGACGCCATCATTATATTTTTGAATGTAAAATAGTCGCCCTATTTTTCGCAACTAAAGAATTAGATTAATTTAAGTCCGTTTTGGCTGTAGTTATTTATGGAATATTTTCTAACCTAATTTCATTAAAAAAAAGATATTTTGATGCCAAATAGATTTTTTTAATGACATACAGGTTCATAACAGCCCCATGATTTGGTTTTATAATGATTCTCAGAAGGTTATTAAGAATCCTGCGAATAAGGCAAGCAGGTTTTATGCTTGCATTTCAAAATAGCCCTGAGAACCTTCATAGGAGTGGGCCTTCCTAGATTTATAGCAGCTTTAAGGAGGTTTTATGGATGTCGTTACAGCAAAACAGTTTTATCGATGCTGTGATTGTTATGGTCTTCAGACCTTTCTGAGGGCTATCACAAAACTGAAATTGTTCGCGAGTGCGAACATAGGCCGATCGTAGGGATATTGACTCTTGTCCGCTCTTGTCTAGCTTTGAAATTGAAGTGGCGTGAAGTGAAGTGACTATAAATTTGTGAGTTCACGTGCATCAAAAGAAAAAAATCACTTGATGCAAAATCAGGCGATCGAGGTGGCCATAAGAGTGTTCCTTTTTCTGTGATTAGCCGGTTTGGAAAAGTGGTAATTAAATAACCTTGGACTACTTGGGAATTATGAGCTGAACATTCATCTCGCCGAAAACAAATGATATGGAATTTCCGCCAGTTATTCTTTTTATTTCCGGAAAAATTTGCAGATGCAGAAGATCGAGATATTTGGGTTCGTTCAATGCACCTTCTATAACAACTGATCTTAATATTAAATTTTTGGGGAAACTGGGTTCTCAATTCATAAAACCGATGCAAATTTTTTCTGGACCAATATCGCACACGAGAAGGATTATGACGTTCTTGTACAGGAAATTCGTGAAAACAATATTTTCAATTAAATATTCATCAGCATTTGCCATTTCCATCAACGTTTCACAGAACTGCATCCGCTTGAAATAATCATTAGGATGAAGAGTATATTGTGTTTTCATGACTTTATATGATCGGTATCCATGTCTTTCATCTAGGATTCGTCTAACAGAAGTTGCATTCAAGTCTACTTCTTTCGCAACAGCTTCATCGGTTTTTTGGGATTCTCTTGACTGTTGCCAACACCTTGATTTCCACCATTTCCCCTTCATCACCACCCACTGGAACTCGATGTTTTCTAGGAAAAACGCAACCAAATTTCTGGAAGTTATTCATAACACGATGAATTGTGGAAATGGTCAGAGTTGGTCTATTAATAAATTCATTGATGAATCGGTTTCTTATTGCCCGTATTGAGTTTCCTCCATAGTATCATTCAACAGTCTTAACTCTTTCTGACAAGTTATATAGATCCATTTCGATAGTAATTATTATCTCTTTCACAAATAATGACCCAAAAACGATAATGTAATTCGATGGAAAAAATTATTTTGAGTATGACAATCAGCCCTATTTTCACTTCCGTTATGTTTAGCGGTCAGACGTTATCCCAACTTAATGGCAAATTGCCATTGAGTTGGGTTAACGTCTGACCGCTAATCATAAGGGAAGTGATACAGCATAGGGCTGAATGTCTGATGACATTTTGAAGTTTGCGTTCGTTTGATTGGACATGAGTAAATTCGTCTAAGTTTCACCTATGTTCGCACTTGCCTGGTTTCTACTGTATACCGTGTACTACAGTAAATTTTATATACCACCAATATTCCCGTTCTATGATGAAAAATTTCTAAGAAATTTAAAGTAGTGTTTTGTTTTTCTAGATGACAAACAAGCCTTTTTTTGGTAAATTTGTAGCGGACTTGTACGAAGAACACCGATTGTGTACGAATAGGTTATCGGAAAAGGGAATCTCGCCCTCTTGCCATTCGAGTAAGTAGCGCTAGGTCGTGTGTTGTTTTGTTCGGTTAGCCGCTCGCCCTAACGAAAAATTGCAATTCAGTTACTGTGCTTATACAGAGTTAGTAAAAATTGAGGATTCGACTATTTTTCTCAATTAATATGGAAATTCATCGAAGGAAGTTGTGCTGAAGGTTGAAAGGTATCTTACTTTGCACCTTTTCATATATTAATTTTTTTGCCATTGGTGGTGGAGTGACGTTAACGGCATTTTTTTAAATTCAAATGAAACTTTTTGTCTATTACAGTATCGTAACAAATCCTTTGTTCTTTCTCATTCCAGCAGTAGTAACTTGTTTATTAGATACAGAGTATTTCGATTTTTTTTACCACTCACCTACTTCTTCTTTGTTTGAGACTTGACTCACTGAGGGAATGTAGCTGGACGAATATTCTTGTAATGTATTGATTTGGATAAGGTAGTGGCATAATTAGATATAACTTTTCCAAGAGTTAATTTTTCAAAGAGTTTCACTAGTTATTTTCAAATTGGAAAATTTTACTCAAAAATGTTGCTGTTTATCACTACATGCCTTTTCTTCACGGACTATATCAACAAAATTCTCATTATTTAACTTATATGAACAAACTTCAGCCATTACTACTCTACTGTCAAATTTCATCATTCATATAGGGAAATATAAGTTTTTAGAACATCTGGAATTTCTAAATGTTCCATGCTGTTCCTAGATCAGTTCTCTTTGTTTCTATCAAATAGCAGGTTGGTAACAATATTTTAAATGTGATTTTTGAACATCCAGAAAAAACATCATGGAAAACGATAAACACTCAACGAGCATAAATCACCTTTTATCGCACCTCTTTCCCAGAACTCTGCATATCTATCTATCCATACGCGTCGGCAGACACACAATATTTTAAGAATTTAAATTTAATCAGCATAATACACTTGCGAGCTCGCAAAACGCGTATCAAAATGGAATAAGAAAAATAGCGGCAATAATTCTTGATGGTGTCGAGTTGACAATTGCTTTTCCCCCAGTATCTCTCCGGCGTCAAGGGAGCAATGTTTCAAACAAATGTTGGCGTTCTGTTCATAAACGTTACGGCTAATACTGAATTGGGGCCCAATAAAAATTCGGGATGCAGTTCGCTATGATTATTTTTGGAGATTTATTGATTAGCGAATGGTTAATTTGAAACAGTGGTGGGTTTTTGTTTGTGGATGGTGCAGCTTGCACTGACTTACCCCAACACTGTAAAGCAGAACTTATTGAATTTGAAATTTGCGTAGCCTTTTCCACGTCGGTTTTAGTTTGTTTCTTGTTGTTTGTACATGTGAATGTATTTCTGAATATTTTTAGCCAGTAGATACAATCAATTCAGATTATCTAATTCCAATATGTCCCTATATGACATTTTGAATACAACCATGTATCATTTATCACTTTTTGTATTCAATTTTTTTTCTCATTTTGTATTTCATTTTTCAATCTAGAGTGCTATGGATATGTTCAAATCACTAGTTACAGCTTTAAAATTTTAAGAGAAATATAACTGTTTCCGGTCAAAATGCAGGTGCTATGTAAATTTTAGTTTAAAATTTTTTTCAAATGGCAACATGATAACTCGTCGGGTTATGAAAAAAGGTCATTTTATTACGATTAATTTGATACTGCACACTTATAGGTTTTAAAAAAATACCGTTAGAATCCTTAAAAAACCATGATAGCTATTTCATAAAATAAATCACCTTTTGTATTGAAATAAGATTCAAATGCATCGATTAACTTTTGACAAACACAACTGATCATAAAGGAGGCTAACTTCTCATTTTACTTCCCGTCTGCAAGGGTATGCAAATTAGGTATTTATTGTGTAATTATTTACACATATCAATTATAATATTTATGCAAGAAGATATGTTATTAACTTATGGATTATTAATTTTGTTTTACTAGTTGTGTTGGTTATGATAAAATTTACCAGTAAAAGATGGATTAATGTATAATTGGAAGAATTGAAATAACTCAAAAAAGTATTTTTATATTTTTTCAGAACATTAGAATACAGCAACTAATAATAAACAAAAACGATATCCAAGGATAGAATGAAAAACATAGAAAATCATTATTTTTCCTAACAGGTAACGTGATGCTTTATGCATTTAAATCTTATTTTAATCTCTTCAGATTCTTAATTTTGAGAACGTTCTAATGTAATCTATTGAAGTTTTTTTAACTGAAGTTTGTTTGAATCCTAATAATGTGCAGTATGAAATTATTCATATTCAAATGCTCTTTTTTTCTAACCCGACGAGCTACCATGTTGCCATTTGGAAAATGAATAGTAATAGAAATTTAAAAATGAATGTGAATTTCCGTTACAAAAAGTGACAAATAACTTGGTGGTTTTCGGTATGTCATATAAATAAAAAATATGTGAAAATATACTAGACGTCTCATTTGAAAATAAAAAGTTTACGTCACTTCTGGTGAACCAGAAGATACTTGAAGCTGAGTTACTTGTCAAAAGATGCAGCTTTATGCCTTATGGAGATCCTCCAAATTTAATTCTATTATTGAATTAATTGAAAAATTCCTGAATAACCGCTCCTAGAGGACCAGATGCCCTAGGCATGTCAGACTGGAAATCCCGTTCTACCAGTGTAGTAACCTGGGCTTGTGAAAATAGGAATCAAATCAAATAATATTGGGTTTTCAAGATTTGAATACCAGTAATCCCTTTTTCTGAACCCTGTAAACCTTTCATAAGAAGGTGGTAATCTAACCATACAGAGCTAAAAATTTCGTCGTATCGAGCTCACAATCTCGTCATATTGTTGTTGTTAAAATTGTTTTTTCCGTTAACCAGCTGTCCCCTTACGAACGGCAGCCCTTAGAAGTCGGAACTTGTGCGAGCCAAAGATTAACGAGGTCTTACCATTTTACGTGCAATTCCTAGCACTTTCTCGGGCCATCAGAAAAATTTCTGAAGTCGTCATGGTTTGAACCATCGCCGACTGGCATCCAAAGTGATTGAAAAAATGTCGCTTCAACCATTCGGCTACCTCCCAAGTAGCACAAGTATATTGGTACAATATTGTGAACATATTAATATTGGTACAATATTCTGACTATATTGACAAAATATGCAAACCTTTTGATTTTATTGAAAATATGAACAGGATGTTCATAAAGTCAGTTCTGGAATCATCTGCGACTGAAAGTTGGAATTTAGTCGCTATTTTCCATCGTACAAGATAACCTCTCTTGGAAGGGATTCATGTTATATTGTAAAATGTGAACATTTTGCGATATTGGTAAAATATTGTTTAGGCATTTCAAAAATAGTATTGGTGATATATTCTTGAAGCAATAATGGCCTCAAAACATTAATTGGTACAATATCATTGGTGGAAGTGAATATACAACAGAGTCTGCCTTTTGGTCACCGTAACCCCTGAGTATGTTGTCTTGAAAACAAGTTATGTGAAGTATTTGATATGTTTTCGTAGATTATAGAAGACGTTCTATATAAAGAGTCACCTAGCGGAATTTTATCTAGGTTTGATCATGTTATAATTTTAATAAGGTTCATTGAATATTCGGTCAAAATTCCTCGTGATCTATATGTAGGAAACAATATGGAGAAAATATTGTTTTAACGATATCGGTAAATATTATTGAACCAATATTGACCGAATATAAGTTAATAAGATTTGTTGAATATTGGCGAAATAATTTTCAACCAATGTGTTATCACACACAATATTCATTCTAGATGTTGAAAACAATATGAAGACTATATTGTATTATCGATATTGGTAGAAATTATTCAACAAAAATAAACCCAATATTACATGTGACAATATACATTCAGAACATTTTCAACTAAGATTCCACCATTAACATTAATATATTATCGTTTTTTAAATATTCACCCAACTTGGACCAATGTTTTTTTTATTTAGAATATATCTATATTGGCTCAATATGAAACCAAGATTCAGCCGATATGATGTGCTACCTGGGCTGGCTAGCAATCTCGTCATACTAGGCTATTGACTTCCTTCATTTGGCTGGTATTGATTTGTTCATTTATACACATGGACGGATCAATATCCGGCAAGTATATTCCACACATAAAAATAATTAGAGATTGGTGGACTTTGTGAGTGCAACACTGGCATTACTGGACTGGTTCAAAAAATACCTTATGAAATCGGGAACAAACTTTTAAAATGTGATAAAGCGTTTTTTTAGAAATCACTTGAAAAGAAATTTGGTAAGCAGTTTTGAATTATTCTCAAGTGTAGAATGTACTCCTACATAATGTCTTTAAACGACGAATCCTAGTAAGACAGCTTTTTTATCAGTATCTGAGGGTTTCTGTTTCAATTGAACATTCCATACCATAATATTGGAATTTCAGATTCCTCGTATACGATACAGTTTTATAGTGATTTTTTTTCGTTTGCAGATTTGGTGTACACCTAGAAAGTCCTTCCGAACAGATACTATAGTAGGTGTTTTTCATCATATTATAGCGCCAGGTAGCCGAGTGGTAAAAGCGCCGATCTTTTCTATCACTCTGGCTGCCAGTTGAAGGTTCAAACCCTAGCGACTGGAGACATTTTTCTGATGGCCTGAGAATCTGCTAGGAATCGCACGTAAAAAAGTGAGAACTCGTTAATCTTTGGCTGGCATAAGTTTCGACTTCTGAGGGCTGCCGTTCGTATGTAGTCGACTACTAGTTAACGAAAATAAAAACAGTTTTAAACAATATACTGAGGAATGTGTTCGACACCAATTACCCAACTGATATCTCAGAATAAAAATCTGATCTTTCACTCTCATAACGTGTATCCCGGGCCAGGCCACTTCTGACAGATTATCGATCGCCGAATCTAGTAGCGTAGACGTCGCTTGTCTACTTCCTCTTCTTCCTCTTCTGCCGCCCTTAGCCGAGATTCGGTCCGATAAACATTCATTACCTGCAGCGCATCGCGGGCCCCACCACTCAATTTAACCCTGCTCAATTTAGATTACTGTCCGAAACCGCTTTTCGTTTTCTTGTTTTTTCTGCTTTTCAACACTCTTTAAATTAACCGTACATCTATATCATCTAGTCGTTTCCCGAACTGCTTTTGGCATTTTTCAATGAGTTTCCGAAGTTTGGAGGGCTAGCGGCTTTCCGGATTCTTCGTTGTCTTCGGGTTGATTAATCCATGATTAAAATACTTTGGTTTCTTGCGTTGCCGTTGATTGGGGTGATTTTGGTTTTCAATTTGTATATATAATAGCATAATTAATATAAATTGATATGGAATTGAATCGGCCGATATTTTTTAATAAGTATCGATTGAACATAAAATGCTTTAGTTTGTTATTCAGTATTTACTAATTTCAGTTTAGTTTTTTTAATGACATCTTTGCTTTTATTATTATAATCATGTATAAGAGCCCCAGTAGTGTATTTATCTTTATTTCTGTGTACGTATGAGATTTATTCAAGTACATATAAACATGGGACACTAGAATCTCTAATTCAATATAGGAAGGTTGAGCATGTTCTCTAAAGTTATTAGCTCGAAACATCTCTCTGATTATTTTTTCTATGGATAATGAGACATAATTTGCTGCTGATACCGATCCCTACAATAATATCCCATATTGCAAATGACATTGTATCAAACCGATATAATGCAATTCTGAGAACTTCTTTGTTCACCACATTTGTCATTCTCCTTAGGGCAATTTTATGATGATGATGATGTGTGTTTTCCAGTTGAGATTGCTATGTGTTATTATGAATTCTATAAAAAACTATTTTGTTAAGTTTGAAATTTTGAATTGTTGTTGCCGGCTCATACCAAATTTACTCTATCTCAGGGGTCAGTTCCATAGGATAGGCCCAGTTATAATGTTTCAATGAGTTCCTTTTTTGTAAATAAAATTCCAAGACCTTCCAAGGACAATATTTTTTTTAACAGGTTCTGCAAATATTATCAATTTTCAACAATGCTATTACTATTTTCTTTATTCTAGAATTTCTTACTTCCTATTTATCATTTGTATTTAAGTACTCTTTTTTGTTTAAATTTTTTAATGATTTTGTTGATGTTTATAGCTACAAAAAACGTTTTCAAATAATTTGACTGCCATCTACCATAAAAATGGTCATGTCAGTCTATCATGGAATCTTACTTCCAAGACTAATCACAGAGTTCTTTCTGTAATAATATCTATGCCTGTTCACTACACCCACTAGATGGCGCATGCGCAGGTCTTCATAAAGCTTGCCAAGATGTCGTGTCGAATAGTCAAATTAAAAATCTATTTCTACCTATTTTTAAGTCATTACTGATTGAAACTAGTTATTCTTCTTATGGGAATCAAATTTAATAAAGTTTATGTCACTGAGAAGATTTGCGCAAGTTGTGAGCAGCAGTTCTTTTTTTTCTTTGAAGGAAAAGTTTTTCAGTTTACTGGCAAATTGTGAATAAATTTGGTGCAATGATGCATTGATGCAACAGGAACGTCAGGAACTCATGGTTCTTCATTGGGGGATGGTGTAAAAAAATTTTTGTAAATACCTTTTTCTGGATGTTGTTTGGGGACGCTTATCAACTTCTGGGTTTTGTTGGATTTTCCAGTACACTTCACTCCCTACAGGTAGGAATTTTACATAAAAATGTTAGGTTCAGTGTTGGAAACTTATTTTATTCGGAATTTTTCACTTTTTACTACTTTTTACTTCGTTTTTCAATTAAAAAATTTTCGTGGAAACTTTCTACAACCAACCGGCGTTGTTCTACCTTATCCCCCCACCAAGTGTCATTTTTCTATTCTTGTTACTTTCCAATTGTTCAACTAAGCAACATACCTTTTTATTTGCATTGTACAGTGCGATTTCTACTGAAGGCTTTGAAATTTACTTGTGTGAGTTACAAAATTAATTTTCAAATTAATTTATTTTATTATAATTACTGGGTGCTTTCAAATGAGTTATGGGGTGTTTGTAAATAAGAACTGTCAATAATTCGAAAGTTCTCTGTTTGGTAATGTGTTCATCTCTAAAATTATATTTTTGGATTCTTTTTCTTTTTGTTTGAAACCTGTTTTATTCATCAATCTCTTTAAAATCATTACAGTATATGAAAGCCCAGAAGACGCACTATTTTTGTTATCATTATTAGTTCTTTTGTTAAAATCTATTATTTTGGTTCTATCTTTAATCAAGCCTAGCACATTTGTATTGAAATATTGTTCGTAATTTTCTTGTGTATCTTTTAATAACTCATCATATATACTAGTATTAAAATTATGGTTATAATCCCCTCGAAGGGAAACGACCAGAAATATGCTCACACAGCCATTCGAACCAATAAAACGAAGCCTGGATCCTTCGGCACTTGAAAAATTGAATCCCTATTTGAACGATTCATATAGAAACAAGTTAATCCTTCAACTTCACAACCTTTAAATCAGATAGATACAGCTACACAGGAACTCCAGATAAATGACACACCACCGCAAATCACGAAGAATCACATATCACAGATCTTCAAGTTTAAATGTCGAAACATTATGCCTTGTTGCCAAATCCACTCCCAAAGTGTATCACATTTTCAAACGATTTTTCCCAAGATGAAAAAATATCATAATGGAGGCTTATCCTTAAACGGAAAGTCAAATGATTTCTGACATACCCAATTTTCACTCACTCCGTTTTTAAAAATAATCGAATCCATCCAGGGTGCACTCCATACGGTACTCAACTGAACGTAGCCTAAAAGCCATAACCTGTACTCTTTGCATTTTACTGAAGCAATAAACGTGTCGGCCTATTACGACCAGGGCGCACACTCTCAAGGCACAGCGTTCATAATGTGAACAAGGAGCAAATTCCAGATTTGGGAAAGACAATAATCTCAATAAAAGAAGAAGTACTATTAGAACAGCTGACTCACGAAGGACAGTGTATCTAACCTTTGAAGGGTTTGAATAAAATCTATCGGGGGTAATACCACGAGTCCTCGCAATACTATCGCTAGTAATTCTGTCAGAAATCAATGATATCAAATTGCTTGGTAACAACACGAGTCCTTTAGGTAAAAGCAATTTGATCGAGTTCAAGATTTCTAAGATCACCAGTGGAAAAATTAACTTCACAATATCCAAACCCATCAAGATAGTACGAGAGCAACAGGGTTAAGGTGAATACAAGCAAAACCGAGGTCGTCAACTTCCGGAAGAAAGTTCGCAAGACTGACGTGGACATTTCAGGGAAGTTGTTGGTCAAGGGACTGCCCGTTGATGAGCCACCCTCTTTGAAATACCTGTTAGTACTACCAGCGTTACCAACTGTAGAGGTCGTAGAGGAAATGTGTGATGATTTTATGAAAGTGACGATGTTTTTGAGAATTTCTCTCTTGAACGTACTGACAAAGACGAACGTTTCTAAAAGTATCTATAAACAACACAAATAGCACTCGTATAAAAACACGTTCTGATTACGTTCACGAATAAAAATGTCATACTGCACGATGACAATGTCAGATTTGACATATTCACACTAGTGTTGCCATATCTCAAAACTCAAAGTAACAATCTTCGTATTCTTAACCCTGGGATACAGAATGAGTTTTACGAACTTTCAGATTTAATCCAATCGTAAGCGAAAATGATTACCACTCCAGAATCGACCAAGACCATGCCTTTCGCTCCACTTCAGCAAAGTGTTTTATGACGTGGCAGATCAAACGCCAGAGATTAGTTCATTATATATTGCGAGAACATTACACGGTACACATTTCACTCGAGTGTGGATACTTTAATTCACTTAATCCATCCAAGTTAGCGAACGCGATGAGGACATTGAAAGTTATATTCGACGTCATGCCACGCTTCATTGTAGACCTCGCTCGAACACTTATAGGTCATATACCTTGCAGCTTTTCATCAAAACTTGGTTTTGCTTTAATAATAGCTATTTATGTAACCAGTTACAGAAAGGATAATATTGTGTGACGAGAGGATATTTGAGTCCGAACAGATTAAACGTTATCTGACTAGGAGAGTTTTATGACAATAGTGACACTAATAGAAAGAACATTTGTGACGAAGATGGACATGTCATGGCGACCATTCCCTCTTGACAGAGACGGTCTAGCGCACTCCGCACTCTTGGTACCGACGATATGGGCGAGTGCAGACCAGTCACCTTCACTCATAAACAAGTTTGCAATCCGATGAATATTCGGTAATTCTCGTCTTCTGGCATCTAGAGAAATGCGACATCTAGATGCGAATAGAGGCAGTTCGAGAACTTTCCAGTTAGATTTTCTTCGTGTATATAAGCGTTACGCCAACATCGCAAAAGTAGTTTCAGTACGATACACTTACAGAGAGTTAGTTAGATGCCGTTACAGACAGTCTAGTTCCAAATGAAATAGTGAGATATAAATCAGATAAGTTGTTGAATAAAGACATTAAATTTTTCACAGTAGTGTTCAGAAGTGGATGTTAAATAAAAACCTAAATGCAGAGTGTTCGTGAAAGTAGACAGTTTGTATGTTTCGGACAAAAAATAGCTTTTGCGAAAAATAGACAGTAACTTATAAAAAATTTTCGTGAAGTGGACAGTTGTGTGCATTAACGTACAACTGGTACAAACTGGTACACTTCTCAGAAACTTTTGATGCAAAACGACTAATATCTTGTTCAAAGACATGAGAATTCAAGATGTGTTCGAGGAAGGTTTGCCTGGTCGATTCGAAAGTCGCAGAATTGAAGCAAGAGCTGAAGGAAAGGGAGTTGGAAACAAACGGTGAAAAGGCCGCGCTTAGGACAAGACTTTCAGAGGGATCAATTCAGAAGAAAATTCAAGGAGCCTAGAGGAAAACATTCAAGAAACACTTCAAGAAAACGCAAGGAGCCTGGAAGAGAAGCTCCCTGAAGAGGTTCAAAAGAAGGACTTTGTGGTGTGACAAATCGATTAGAAGAAAGAATGGGAGCCGTCAGGACAGAGATGGAGAAAATCTGAGATTAGATTGAGGAAGAGATGGGAAAATTGAAGAAACAATCAGTGATGAAATCAGAGGTTGAATCAAGGAAGAAATCAGCAAAATAGGTAAGTTGAAAGAGCAAATTAACACTACTCCCACCACAGAATCTGTCAATGAAAATTCAATGCTGGAACTGAGTTTGAACTTGGATGATGTTCAAAAGGTTCTGAAAGATGTAAAGATCAGTTCGGAAACAAGAAAGCTCTCTATGAAACCACCTCAGTTTGACGGAAAGCCACCATGGAGAAATTACCGCCAACAATTTGAAGCTACAGCAAAAAGAGCTGTAGCATTAACACTGGCGTTGCGTAGAAAAGCAACGAACATTTTATAAACCCTCACGGCCTCAGGAGCAGGATAACTACGAGCAGCTGATCAAACATATAGAATTATGGTAAAGACAGACCCATCTAGAACATGTATAACAGTCACTCAAAAACCGCTGCCAGAAAACAAGAGAATGTTTACAGGAGTTCGAAGCAGAAATTGCACACTTGGTTCGCCTTGCATACGCAGCTACACCGGAAAAGGTAATGGAGCAACTAGCAGTAGATGGACTTCGTGACCAGGAAACCAGACAAGCCTTGACACAAGCTCTTCCAACACATCTCTTGGATGCACTGGCATGCGCTTCAGGAAGGTACGGACAATGAAAGAAGATCTACAAGAGCCTGCTACACTAGGAGCTGCAATAAGGAAAGTGGTGAAGGAAGTGTTGCCCGAGAAGAGACTGGTAAGATGCTGGAACTGTAGGAAAGTTGGACACGTGCGTAGCCAATGTCCAACCCTCAAGTGATCGAGACCAATGAAGTTAGTAGAGAAGGGTCGTGTGTCTACAAATATCAACACACGACAAGGATGACATTTCGGAACAGAATGTCTCTAAGAAGGGGGCAATGTGACGACGCTACGGGTGAATGCATACCTGTTGCCTTCACTCATAAAAAAAGTTGCAATCCGAAGAATATTCGGGAAGTCTCGTCTTCCGACATCTAGCAAAATGTGACATCTAGATGCGAGTAGAGGCTGTTCCAGAACTTTCCGGTTGGATTCCCTTCGTATAAAAAGGCGAAACGCCTACATCACAGATGGAGTCTCAGTTCGATACACTTACACAGAGTTAGTTAGATGCCGTTATAGATAGTCTAGTTTTGAATGAAATAATGAGATATAAATCAGATGAGTTGTTAGATAAATCTAGTACTTATAGTTTGTATGGGAAATTGACTATTCAAAACTATTTAGACTTTAATCTTATTACAATATTATATTATCTTGATAGATACTTTTTTAACGCCGAGTTATACCAAACAACTTTGATGTATTGCTGAACTATGTCCATACGGAATCGTGGATAAACTGTTGTTCATCGAAGCAATGATGTCACCCATTACAAAAGCAGCCGCTATCACTGCTGATTCACCTCAGATATATCCAATCACCAGACTTGTATTCGTGATGGCATATGAGGTAACCCGTTGAAGTAAAATTGCTTGAAAACAAGATTCGCGTTCATTTGCTCCAGAACTGTGGAATACTCAGCTTTTCCCTTGATCTGCTAAATCGACGAAGTTTGCCAACAAAAATTACCGTAAATACTGCTGATCCTCTCTAGGTCATGTCTTAGCGATATTACACTTTTATGTTTGTTCAAGAAGTTTCGGTTCGAGTCAGAAACTTGGAAAATAATCTCAAATGATATGTTTACGGAAAGTATGAATATGACAAGAATTTCATATGGAAATATCTTCAAAACAAACTGAACTGAAGGGTAATTTGTATTAATGGAAAACTATTTCTGGGACATTCAAATGAGGAACAATCTCGACAAACTATAGAAAGGGACGCTCCTGTTGATGAATTATAGTTTTCAATCCATTTGACGAAATATTATATTCGAACAATTTTTTTTTTTCGAAAGAAACAGTGCAAAAATATTTCATATCTTGTAACAAGGATAAAATTGTCGTTAAGTTATCTCATCCTTATGCTGGGTATGGTGTGTTCCATACCCTATTGGTCCTTTTCGTTGTACCTAAAGCATAGTGTACCTAGAACCAATATTATATAAGTACCTATAATAACCATGCTGCCATCTAACACATTACTAGTAAAATTTATTGTTCTCTTAAACCTAACAGATTAAAAACACTTTTTTACTGTCACGGGAACTGTGTTGCTCAGAAACACCACGAGAGTTAGCTCGAATGGTGTTTTGGACTGCAGCACAGTTTCAGTGGTAGGCAAGGTGACAGTTTTTTGAAAATTCTGAATTCTGAAATTCGATCAGACAATTTCGAGAATGAATAGACTAGGTAAATTTCATTCAGAGTAATGATATATGAGAGATGTCTCATAGAATAATTGGTTGGAATGGAACTTATTTTAATACTTTAAAATCAATAATTAGTCTTCAGAGCATGTCCTAAATATTATGTTTAACAAACCATTTAAATTCACCTGATAATAGTTATTTCATAAATAAGAAATTTTATCCGTAAGAGCATTGCTTTATAAAAAATTATTGTTCTCATCTCAAAAGTATTAATTTTTCCTCACCAACCATAAACCATCACCATAATACTGGATCAAAATCTAAAAAAAAAAATATAGTCAAATTAATTTTTTCACACTTAATTGCAACATCTTGCTATTGATATTATTAAAAAATTATGTAAAAAATCCTTGGCAAAACTAAAAACATGGATAATTGAGAATATTGAAAACATTGATACATAAATCATGTAGCATGTGAGTGAGATATCCGACTGATGATTCGGTTGTTTTTATATAATTACAGACTTTCTATATATCATTTTTCAAGTTATATTGTTTAAGTATTCAGGTTATAAATGTATTATCTTAAATATTCTTTATTTTGAATATAATAATCATTGATTTTGAAATTGGTGTTTGTCTAATTCATAATGAGCGATAATTTTGAAAAGTTTTGTATCTTGGATTCAAGTTTTTTTTTAAGTTTCTATATGTTTTTGCTCGACTCGACTCTTTCCTCAGGGGCAAGTTCCATGGAATTGGCCCAGTTACATTGCTTGCGAATTTTTTTTCTAACAATAGAATTTCCGAATGATCCTATGTCAATTTCTGATTTTACACACGAATGAATCAGTTTTCACACATGGTTGATTTTGGATCAATAGAATACCATAAATATTTATTCTAATCTTTTTTACTTAGTATTTTCATTAATTTTTTTTTCTAGTATTGTATTTCTCTTTGAATTACTCTCAATTTCATATTTCTGCAATGCCCATGAGATGGCGCACTCGCGTGAAGTGTGCTAAATTGATAAATATTGATCTTAATCTATGTATTCTTAATTTCTACAAGTTGAAGCTACTAATAATACTAATTGATTTCATTGTATTGAAAATTTGGAAAGTTTGAATCTTTTAGGGAATTTGAGCAGGTAGTTCTTCAATTTTCAGGAAATTTGTAATGGAAATACGGTGGAATGTTCCTGCTACTTCGCGTTATCACAATGGGGGATGGTATAAATATTTCTGAATATAAGCCAATCAACAGGGCTATCAACCTCAACTTAAATTGATCCGCCAATAATTTTTTTTTAATTGTAAAACACATTGTGCACATTACTTCTGAGAAAAATTATCACCTCCAGGGGGGTGGAACTCCCCCCAAAAACGCGTTGAAATAAATTTTTGAGGTAATTTTGAAATATCTTAAAAAATTTACTTTAAATCAAAAAAATAACTTAATATTCAGAAAGAGCACAAATTTTTACGAAAAAACTGTCTACACCAAAATTTTGAGAAATCGCACGGTATACTTGGAAAAAATTGTAGAAGTTATATGCTTTCGCAATGGGGCAGGTGTTGCGCCGGCTCCAGCCAACGTGCATTTTTTCAACCAGCGCGTGAAGTAAAGTTCTATAACTCCTCACATAAATGTTCAATTCGGATAAATCTTTCATTTTGAAGATAAAGATCGCAGCTTTGTATTCTGATATTATTTATATTTATACGTGCAGTTGCCAGCTGCAACATTGCAATTGAAAATCTTATAATATTAAAGTTCATGACTTCGTGAAATAATGCTTGTGATTACTGTAATAATGTCACTTGTAGCAAGTAAAATGAACAGTTGAGGAATACTTCATTGTCAAATTGCATAACGTTTAACCGCTCCAAATAATGTTGGTTTTGAATACGAGTGTTTTCAATTCCTCGCAAATTTTAGGTTAAAAAATCTTGAGGGAGTTTATAAATTCAAATGCTAATAACTCAGAGATAAAACCACGTATCAAAATAAATGAAAAGCCAGTTTGAAGAAAAAAACCTGCTCTTATTGAAAATATTTATACAAATTTGGTTACTTGTACAAATTTTAAATGCAATCCAGTCAATCTTTTAAGTACTTAAAATAAAGGTTACTCGGCATTGGATCGCATTATTGTTCTATGGAAAGAAAAATAAAATCACTCCTTGATGGAATATGGGGATTCGAGACCGAGGAAGACAGTGCACCAAAGAAAACTGTCCCGAACTGTACCTGCTTTAAACTCATTGAGATTCTAAAACCTGAAAAATATCGGCTTGGGACCTTGTCAACGCGGCAGCTAGCGCGCAGCTGTATAGTTTACAGCGGCGCGGTTCTGTCGGTGCGCAGTGAGCAGCAGTCAACGTTGCTCTATGTAAACGTCAGATAATATAAAAGTTCCTGTGCATAAAACACTGGATACTGGGATAACATCGATAGTCGGAGACGAAGAAACATCCCTTAGTGCTTTGTCACTGTTAATAATTGAAAATGATGAGTTTATTTTTGAAATATTTAAAAAAGAGTACCACTTTGAAACCAATCGAAATGACAAGAATAGCCGCACCGGATTCAATTTTAAAAATGGTTTTTTGTAACTGCACGACCGGCTGCTTCAGAGACACCTGCACGTGCAAAAAGTGTTGTCTAAAATGTTCCAATGTTTGTAATAAATGTACCACATATATCTGTAGAAATTTGGCAGTGATTGTTCTGGATTGTGAAGATGAGGGTTACGCAATAAATCAAAAGAAAAAGTATGTCCACCGAAATTGTGAAAATCGAAAAATTGGAGAATCGAGCCATCATCAAGTACCTGTATTTAAAAGGGTTAAGAGGTAAGCAGATTTACGAATATATGCTTAATACCCTTGGTGATCAATGTCCTTCGTATGCGACCATGAAAAATTGGACTGCAAGCTTCAAAAGAGGTAAATTTACCATTGAAGATGATGACCGATCGGGAAGGCCAGTTTCTGTATAAGTCCCCGAAAATATCGATGCAGTTCATGACATGATTTTAACAGACCGTCGAATTGGGCTAAAACGGATATCTGAAGCACTGAATATTTCATACGAACGCGTTCATCATATAGTTCACGTCAATTTGGACATGAGAAAAATTGCTGCAAAATGGATCCCCAAATGTTTGAATGTTGACCAAAAGCGTGCAGTGGTAGTAGCATCGCGTTCGATCTGTGCTCGATTTGAAAACGATGTAGACTTCTTAAACCGAATTGTTACTATGGATGAGACTTAGGTACATTTCTACGATCCAGAAACAAAGCAACAATCGATGGAATGGCAACACTCCGGTTCTCCAGGACCTAAGAAGTTTAGTGTGCAAAAATCTGCTGGAAAAGTTCTTGCTTCAGTTTTTTGGGATTGCCATGGAGTAATCATGATTGATTTTTTGGATAAGGGTAGAACAATAACTGAAGATTACTATTCGACATTACTGACCACTCTAAGGGAAAAAATTAAAGAGAAAAGACGCGGAAAGCTATCCAAACGTGTTTTGTTTTTGCAGGACAACGCTCCTGCACACAAATCTCATGTTGCCATGCAAAAGATTCGTGATTTAGGGTTTGAATCACTAGAACACCCCCCTTATTCACCAGATCTGGCTCCGTCCGACTATTATCTCTTTCTTCAATTGAAAAAAAGTTTAAAATGTCGTTAATTTTCTTCCAACGAGGAGGTTATAAAAGCTGTGAAGGTCTGGTTTGCAGAGCAAGAAGAAACATTTTTTTGAAAGGTCTAGAGACGTTGCAGGTTCGCTGTAATAAATGTATCTAGTTAAGAGGAGAATATGTTGAGTAATAAAATATTTTGACATTGAAATTTTTTTTGGTTCTATAGTAGGCAAATAATTTTTCAATATATTCTCGTATACTACGGAAACTAAAAAAGTAATCACAAATTTCCTTTGACCATTTTGTTCAGAAAATTATTCCAATTCCACGTCCAATCTTTTCCAAAATTGCCATATAATTATATTCTGACATCAATATGGGCTGGGATGCTGCCCAATTCTCCAATTCTAGAGTTTCAATTTTCTATATTTCCTGGTCTATTCATTTGGTGATATACTTCTCGAATTCCTTACGAGCTGCAGCGCGTTGTTGCCATTGCTCTAGACGTGGTCATTTTCATGCTCCCATCGATCAAAACACTGTCGACTTTGGGAGCTTGTATTTCGATAACTAGATGGACGAATTATTCCAGATGTGGTTATTAGCATTGTTATGGAGTTTATTGACATGTGTAAGTTTTCCGTCATATTTGTGAGACGCGTTTCTTCTGTACAGCGTGTTATTTGAAATGATGATTGCATTTGGCCTATGGTTCTATGATTTGAAATTCTATTGGAGAGCAACTTTCAGTACAATTATCTCCCCGGATTAAATTTGAATTTTCTACGTTACTCATCATGACTTCTTCCAGAAACAAAATTTCAATAGTCACCCAGCGAAATGTCAAGTTTAGACGAATCATCTCGTATTTTTCTCCCCGCTAAACAGATTCCGAATTTTCTTTAAATTCAGCTTTGAGGCGAACTTACTTGTTATCTTCCCCGAGCTATATTTCACGGCTGACTGAATTCAAGGAAGATTATTGGGGAAAGAGAGAACATCTAAATCACTGTCGCTCGGCAACCATCTCAAATAGCAATTAGCAATTAGCTCACTTCTCTCTGTATGTATTTGTGGATCAACACCCCTAACTTTGACTGATGTTACCCTCCACCGTTTTTGAACTCGAGAGGGTTTTAAGGACTGAGTGCGACGCAGCTCGAACACTACTCTCACCGAAATTTATATTATGGTCAGAGGTCGAATGTACAGTGTGTCCACTCAAGCTGGCGACATGTGTAAAAATTTATATTTTTCGATTTGGGAAAAAATAGTTATTTATGTAACAAGTGTGTAAGTGGCTTTTTTTTTGTCGACAATCACATGAGTCAAAAAAAAGCCTATACACACGAATTACATATAATATTTTAAATACTACCGTACATAATTTTTCACTGAGATTAGAAATAAAAAATTTACTCAACACACTATGGTAATGAATGTACATTTTACGAACATGAATTTATTTGACGATTAAAAATATGTTTCACTCTTGCATAACAAAATAACAACAAACAAAACAATGGTCAATAAATTAGATTTTCACTTGTTAGTTGTTGGAACTATTAATATTGAAGGTGCAACTATTACAGCTTCCAAAATTTATAAATTCGGCCTTTTCCATTACAGAGTTTAAAACATTTTGTGACCTTATTTCTGAAATATTGGTACGAGCGGTTCTCTAAATTCTCTATTATCGTGTTCAACAGTAAAACTGTAGATTCTAGAAACGCTCTTTTTGGAAGTAGATGGCATACTGTCATCCATCAACAGTTTATTAAAAATTTTATTCTTTTGGATAATTGTGCTATCTACATAGCCTTCTGCAACAGCAGATGACTTCCATCCTCCGTGGTTTTTTACAGTTAGAAAGTCACCTACAGAATTTGCTAGCATAGTAGCTGAAGACCTTCTAGAGCAGTGTCCTGTGAAAGCTGTTGGATTGGGCACGTTCAGATAGGTTGCTATAACATGGCATTTTACCAAATGTATTTATCACCACAGGCTGTTTAGAACATTTACCATTTGCGTATTTTAAAAACAACCTATAACAATTTATATTTGATAGTCTTAGTGAGGTATATTTTTTTTATGAAAGATAGATAATCAACTGAAGAATTATTACGATTTAAAATCGTAAAAATGCGATCCATTCCATTTTTTGTTTCTGGTATTTTATAATAGTAATATACACTATTTGTTTATCTTCTACAAGCTCCCGAATTCCAATTATGAATCCTACCTGAAAAATAACATATTGCAGTGGTACGAATAGCCTGATTGAAGAGGAAAACTTGAGAAAATATCCTTACGTTTGGAATGTAAAATTGTAACCAAAAGGGAATGGTTTTGTATCATACTGCATATGATGTGTTGCCTAACTAAGCCGGTGCCTTTGAGGATCGGCGTAGTTACGCAACACTCCATACGAACACCATACATTGCAATAGCGTTACTCAAAACATAAAAAATATTTAGATTTTATACATACTCAAGCGTTTACTTACTTTGATCATCAAAAATTGGGAATCTGGAGCATTCAAGAGAAAATTAATTAAATGTTCTCTTTCAAAAATTTTAGATTTTCTTGGTTTGAATCCTTTATTTTTTTGTTTGATAAACGCTATTAACTTGTTGAAATTCAAAATATCAACGTTGTCTTTATATTTTAAGGTGCTTTTTAACATAGAACATATCAACCATAGTGTAGAAGGTTTGCAAGACTTTAATTCCTCAGCAAAATAGGCCAAAATGAAGTTTTCTGGGTATTTTGTCACTTTATTCTTCCTGCACCTTTCTATAAATATGTTATATTTCTGTTCATAAATGTCTGCAGATTTTTCTGGTAACAGGTTTTCAGTGGCTTTTTGAGCACTGTTGAGTATATTTGGAGGAGAATTGTCAAATTCTCCTGATGAATTTGAATCCATATCGATTATCAGAGAGGTACAAACAGATACACTGCAATAAAATTTGAATGAAGAATTATCAGGTACACAAACATAATTGACAAAAACTTTTCACCTTGTGTGATTAGATTAGATTTTAGATAATGTACTAAATAAACTTTATAAATCAATCTATAACAAATACTTTTGCTGTGTTCTGTGATACTAACACAATTTCAGGTATTGATTGTCAGTTATTCCAATTCTCGTAACCACACAGCCTACTTACTTTTTGACCAAAATTGACATCCACGGTCTGTTTACAATTAATTAAAGCAATGACATTTGCAGAAAATATGATCAAAATAAAAAACATGATAATTTGTTGCATACTAAACATAAGCAAAAATTATTTTTAGTCGTATAAGAAGATACCATAAGTGGCAATTTAAATGAAAACCTTTTATTTGGTTGCTATACACAAATTTTGACATATTTTACTTTACGCACTAGTGCGTAAAGAGTTTTACTTCACGCACTAGTGCAACAAAGTAAAACTTTACGCACTCCAAAGCGTGCGTAAAGTACGTACTTTACACGGTAGTGCGTAGCAGGATTGAGCCATTAATGCACAATCGTAATTTTTTTGAGTGTGTGTGTCATCAATTATCTTCAGCAAAAAATATAAAAACAAATTTGATGGTAACAGAAACTTTACAGTATAATCATGTTATATCTTTATCATCTAAAATCCTCAAATCCAATTAAAGTCAACGTAACGGGAACAAGAGATTTATTTGTATACGCCATATTTCATCCGAATTTGTCCGCAGTCGATCAATGTCACTTAGACAGCGAGTAATTGCCACTGGGAATTGAAAAGAAGCAAATGCAAAACATTCCATGCAATCCCATCACCACTAGATGCAACTTATGTAGAGTTAGAAAGAGAGAGAGAGAGAGAGTTAGAAGAGAGACAAGTTGCCGAGTGCTGATAAATTTCACATTGTCCGATTTGAAAACATGTTGGTGCGAAAATTTTCAGTTGAGGAATCATTTATCAGTTGTTTGTCTTTGATCATTATCGTTCTCCCAAAAGGTCTCTTTCAACCCTGAATATTCCAAACTAGAATTGATCCTAATGGTGAATGAAGGAAAATTCGACTTCCGCTGTCGTCTTTACCTTTTTGAATTCAAGAATACATTTGGTTTATTTATTTTTCAAAAAAAAATTTTAGAAAAGTTTTTAAAAGAAATAAGTACGCCACTGGACATGAAATAATTTCAAATAGATAGAAATTCCATGAAATATATTGATTCATCACTACATATACAACGTGGGTTATGGTCGATGGTACCTTAGACGTTTACGGAGAACGGGACATAGGATCATTCTGAAAATTTGGTTTCTCAAGTAGTTGCTCTTGGTCTATCGATCTGAAATATTTTCAGCAATGCAGCGTTGCCGCTTATACCAGAAAGTAGCAGCATCTTTGTTATTTCAAATAGGTCACCCTGTATATTACCGCATTTTTTAACTTGTCATTCCTTTCTGATTATTTTTGCCACACGCTCCCCTATACCTATCTCTTACGGTTTTTAAGATATTGGTTATTTTCCATATTTTTTATCCAAAACATAGCTCGAATTGAATGTTTATTTCTGCGGTATTTGGATTCTTAGCCAGAATTCCGAGATAATAGCAATTTTCACTTGTAATCTCCCAAGTGCTTGAATTATTGCCGGAAATTTTTCGAGTCCATGAATTTTCTTCGAAATGTGCGTTACCTAGCTAAAGTCACCACTTTATCCAAGACCACATAATGAATCTTTCATAAAAATTTTACAAATATCACATTCCCAAGAGTTCACTCACCAGGGAAATAACAAGAGTAAGGGCACACCACAATGAGCCCCGCAAACACGGCGGGCTCATTTACCAAAAACTTGACTTGTTCCATGAACGCCAAGACTAAGCACCAAGTCACCTCTATAGAGGACTAAGACCAGAACCCAGTTTTTTGCCGAAAACTTTTTCCGAGAATCCACTACACCCCTCACAAATCACACTTCTTAAATCTGATCAATCTGACAATCAACCCCTGTATTAGCATAGCGGGAGACAGGGTATACTAATACCATGATGTAGGAAGGTAAAATCTGAGTTACACCCGTCAACACCAGCGGGGGTGTCTCACCTGTTCCTCTTGAGGAGCCGAGGAGACACTACATTCGGGACAACGCCGACCCCTGGCAACAGGGGTCGACGGAGCCCCCCCACCCCAGCACTCCCTCACAACCTGCGGGATCCCTATCAGCCCACGGAGGTGGGCGGAAAATATCAAGCAGAGTTGTGTTGTACATAGATTTCACCGAAATGCAATGTAAATAGTTAAATATCTGAATATACATATTTTTGAGTTTGTGTTTGAGCTCAGCGGTAGTGTTGCGGCCTATGGTTGCTAGGTCGATGGTTCAATCCACGATAAGAACATAACTTTTTTATTTTTTTGTTCCAAATTTAAACACATTTATTGATGAAAATTTTGTTAAGTATTTTACATATCATTATTTCAGTGGTTATAAATAGTTCAGGTGAAACCATCGTTAGTTATTTCTTATGAATTGTGGATGATTTTCATTTCTCGGTGTGAAATTTTCTTACCGAATCCCCCTCGTGCTTGAATTAATTGCCGTAAATTTATCGTACATGAATTTTCAAAGAATATAATATATCAATTCGAAGGGAATTTAGTCATCTTTCAGGATATTTCATAATATACAGAATGTTCCATTTAAAAAAAACGCACTTTCAACCTTTTTCGTATCTAGCAGTAAGATCATAAATTTTGAACGACCCTGTATAACGCAGGACAAACTTCTCTATACAGAATCAATGTACATGATCTTGATGAACTAAACACAAAATTGCAACTTCCTAAGAATCCAAATACCGCAGAGATAAACATTCAATTAGAGCTATGTTTTGGATAAAAAATATGGAATATAACCAATATCTCAAAAACCGTTAGAGATAGGTATAGGAGAGTATGGGCCAGAAATAATCAGAAAGGAATGAAAAGTTCAAAAATGCGGTAATATACAGGGTGACCTATTTGAAATAACAAAGATGCTGCTACTTTCTGGTATAAGCGGCAACGCTGCATTGCTGAAAATATTTTAGATCGATAGACCACGAGCAACTACTTTAGAAACCAAATTTTCAGAATGATCCTATGTTTTGTTGTCCGTAAACGTCTAAGGTACCATCGACCGTGACCCACCCTGTATATCATTAAAACAATCCAATATTTGAAAAAAAATCGATGTAAAAAAAGAAAATTTTTCAATAAAAAAAGTTATATCCCAAAAAAACTGAAAAAAAAATTTTAATGAAAAAGCAATCGTGTTCGTATAGGTATCTTGAAATAAAAATTCGATGAAAAAAGAAGAAATTTTTTTATGAAACTCGAAAAAAAATTTTGGGATGAAAAAGTATTCACACATCTAGGAAAAAATAGTTGAACATTTTTCGATAAAAAAATGATCTGTCAACTCGGAAAAAAAAACTGAAAAAATGTTTTTGGAAGATAAAAGTGTTCATTTATCTGAAAATAAATGTTTTCATGAAAAATAAACAAAAATTTAACGTTGAAAAAAAGTTTTGGGTCAACTCGAAAAAAAAATTAGACGTTTAATAAATAATCAACTATCTGAATGAAAATGCAAATTTTCACTTTCAGATTTTTTTTGTAGTTCAATGTCCAGCGTGACTTTAGCCGGGGAAGTAGTTGTTTTCTGTATTACAAAAAAGTATTACAAAAAGTAACTTCAATTTTATCGTAGGGTTTTTCCATTTCTCTTTAAAACATGAATCCCTTCCAAGAGTGGTTATCTTGTATGATGAAAAATAGCGACTAAATTCCAACTTTCAGTCGCAGATGATTCCACCACTGACTTTATGAACATCCTGTTCATATTTTCAATGAAATCAACATGCCATACCCATGACAGGTTTTATGTCAGAAAAATATTCTCAAAGTTTCACCGCGCAAGAAATAGTCCAACAATTCCTCATTACAGTGTGAAATTGCTTCTGAAGAGTATGTTTTCCAATTCTTCCGACCTCCCTGATGATCTTAGAAGAGTGAAATAGATTTTTGTCGACCAAAATGTATTGGAGGCCTAGCGAGAGAGATGCAATTCACGCATCAATGGAATGAGCGATTTTCTGTGAGTGATACTTCTGAATAACATTTTCCCTTATCTCATTCATAGATAAGAATCTCCAATGGAAACTGGACATTTAATAAATAATCAACTATCTCAATGAAAATACAAATTTTCACGTTCAGATTTTTTCTCTCAGTTATATAGGGTCTTTCTCCATAACTATCAGATGTAGTTCAATGTCCAGCGTGGCTTTAGCCGGGGAAGTAGTTGTTTTATGTTAGATATTACAAAAAAGTAACTTCAATTTTATCGTAGTGTTTTTCCATTTCCAAAGAATTCATGTATTGATTCAATTTTCAATTGAGAATGTTTCTCTTTAAAAAAATAATTATGATAGTGTAATAAAGATTATTTTATTGATATTTGTTTCTATATCCCACCCTATCTGTACCAAATTTTGAAAATTAAATGAAGTCCAATAAATTATGGAACAATCACAGATGAATATTCTATCTGACTGTTAGTTGTATTATTCTGAAGCTGACGATTAATCCCGAAACAGTTAATAATTGATGAATCAATTAGGAAATGTTCATTAAACCATCTAGAGAGCATCCGGAAAATGAAAGATCGTGCTTCAACGACCTCATCCAATCATCTTCGACGGAGTTAAATGCAGGTTTCATGTTTTCTTACTCCGCAAAATAAATAGACAGAAAAATCTCTCAAGAATGCTCCTAAGATTTGAGATTTGAGAATATGGGTTGCATCGAGGAATCGGGATGCAGGATGAAGGATATCATTTCCAAGAATATCAAATACATCGCGTTCATAGATGTGGAACGAAAGCGCGAGATAAGGGCAAATAACTCAATGTGGTGGAGTGAAGTCATAGGGGACTAAATGGTTACTCTTACATTGTACAGGTGACAGTGCATTATACTTCTAGCCATTATCACTATCTAGTAGGTAGATGTTAGATACCAACAGCATTTGCTAATATATAAAATCTGTGAATATTCTTGAATATTAAGAGTGCACAGAAAAGAGAACAGGATTGGTTTAAACAAAATCAATTTGGATCAAATGTACCCAAGGCGATGGATAGGACGACGTGGCCCTATCCTGTGGCCACCCAGGTCACCGGACCTAAATCTATTGGATTTTTTTCACTAGTGCTATTAGGAACAATTAGTTCACGCCACAACTGTAACTGACGTGGTACAGCTGAGACAGCGTATTCACACTGCTGCTCTAAAAATCGCTGAGTCGGGGGCAATGACACATTTGAAATGGTCGTTTTCCAGAAGCTGTCGTTTCTGCATAAGAGTGAGTGGGAAACAATTCGAAAATTTATTATAATATTATTCGGTGCGAGAATGAATAATCGATACATTTAGTGTTAATTCGTTATTATCCATATTCAATTCATTATTTCAACTTGATGAGATAAAAACTCATTTTGGACAAAGGACCAAGCACACTTCTTATGCAAAAAGTATTTCGGTCAAATTGTACAAAATTTCAATATGTTGTTGAACTCAAAATAGCGAACAAAAGTTACTGTGGACACACAAAAATACTATGTGTAGTTAACGAAATACAGTGTGTGGAAGTTGTAAAATGTCACTTTCTTACCATTATTCACTGAACTTTATTGCGGGTTATATCACTGAATTATCAGTGAGTTTTTGATCTACACCATAGAATCAAACTTGGCCAGTGCAACAGTATGTTTTCTGAGCATTTTTTAAAACAATATACAGGGTAGATCAAGACTTTTCATTAGTTACACAAAATGAAAATAATGTCCGAACGTTATACCTCGGACCGTATCGAAATTGAAGTTTCTGTTTTGGATATATATACAGGGTGGGTCACGGTCGATGGTACCTTAGACGTTTACTAAGAACAGGAAATAGGATCATTCTGAAAATATGGTTTCTCAAGTAGTTGCTCTTGGTCTATCGATCTAAAATATTTTCAGCAATGCAGCGTTGCCGCTTATACCAGAAAGTAGCAGCATCTTTGTTATTTCAAATGGATCACCCTGTATATTACCGCATTTTTGAACTTGTCATTCCTTTCTGATTATTTTTGCCTCACACTCCCCTATACCTATCTCTTACGGTTTTTGAGACATTGGTTATTTTCCATATTTTTTATCCAAAACATGGCTCGAATTGAATGTTTATTTCTGCGGTATTTTGATTCTTAGGAAGTTGCAATTTTGTGTTTAGTTCGTTAAGATCATGTACATTGATTCGGTATAGAGAAGTTTGTTCTGCGTTATACAGAGTCGTTCAAAATTCATGATCTTATTGCTAGATACGAAAAAGGTTGAAAGTGCGTTTTTTTAAATGGAACATCCTGTATATTATGAAATATTCTGAAAGATGACTAAATTCCCTTCGAATTGATAAATCATGTTCCTATACCTAAATAGCCAGAATTCCGAGATAATAGCAATTTTCACATGTAATCTCCCAAGTGCTTGAATTATTGCCGAAAATTTTTTCGAGTACATGACTTTTTTGAAAATTCATGTACCAAATAAATTTACGGCAATTAATTCAAGTACGAGGAGGATTCGGTAAGAAAATTTCACACCGAGAAATGAAAATCATCCAACAATTCATAAGAAATAACTAAAGATGGTTTCACCTGAACTATTTATAACCACAATAAATGTGTTTAAATTTGGAACAAAAAAAAATTCTAGATTCCAGTGAAATAAGGAGTGCTACAACTGTATCTCCAAATACCCGGATTTTGAAATATTTGGAACCCAATGGTCGGCATTTCGAAAATTTATTGTGAATGTTTTCTAGTTTTTGACAGATAATTAATGAAATTATGTTGTAATCGTACAAACTTCCTTTTGTTCATTGGTTGTAAATCAGGGTACGTTTCATTGAATTCCCTCACATTTTCCATGAAGAATAAACAATTTCATCAGAACTTCGTTTGAATAGTTATTTCCCCCCTCCATTTCAATTATTTTTTAGTCACTTTCGTTAAGAAACACACAACGCTATTATTAATAGTACACTAATTGTCAAATTTTCATAATGTCATGTACCATCATGACATTTAATAGCCACCTTAGATGAATATGAGAAAAATAAATCGATTATTTTGAAAATTTCACACCTCACTTTTGTAGCCAATCAAAAAATTTGTTCTACCATGGCAACCCTAAAAATTTCCGGAAATTTTATCCTCCTGGGTACCCTGGGCGAAATTAATAAGTGGAAATTTTTCTGTCAAACATTTGACATGTGACAAGTTGATATTTTGCTTTAATGTACAAATGGAGGTCTAGTTTTCATATGAAAGGAGATAATTATGTATTTACTAGGTATTTGGAATGTGTCTGAAAATATTTTCACCACGATTATTGCAGAAATTGTCAATACACCATTTGTCACAAGTTTTTATCATAAATCCCGTAGCTCAGCGGTAGTGTTGCGGCCTATGAGTCGCCAGGTCGATAGTTCAATACATGATAAAGCATAACTTTTTTTTTTGTTCCAAATTTAAATACATTTATTGATGAAAATTTTGTACTATTTTGTAAGTATTTTACATATCAATATTTCAGTGGTTATAAATCGTTCAGGTGAAACCATCGTTAGTTATTTCTTATGAATTGTTGGATGATTTTTATTTCTCGGTGTGAAATTTTCTTACCGAATCCATCTCGTGCTTGAATTAATTGCCGTAAATTTACCTCGTACATGAATTTTCAAAATTTACAAAATTTTTCTATGTCTAGTTTTCGTTTAATGGATCAAGATGCTGAAAATCCGAATGAATATCTACAGCTTGGCGTTTCGTGTATGTACGTTTCTTAGTTTACCTTTTGATCAAAGATGACTCCCAAGATCTTAACATCGTTTTGAAATCCGAAGTTATAAATATGATATGGAGTTTGATTGTGCCCTCGATTGAATATAATAGATATTGTCTTTCCCTTATTCAAATTATTGATTTTTTTCTTGCTATAATAATAATTATGCATATACGATTACAATATGTTCCAGTTTTTTCTGAGCAGCATGATTCAGATAGTGGCTATGAATATATCTGGGATACCTGATTCATAATACAGTCTATCTATAGTGGAAGTTTGATTAAATGAAATTGAACTGTTTATTACAATAATATTGTTCTTGAGAGTTACATACCTCAAGTTGAAGACTTTACAAATCCCTACCTGAATATTCATAAATGACATTCAAATAGAAACTCCCTGTTCCACGTTTGCCAAAGAATGAAAATGTAACCATATATATCAGACAGCAACAGATCCTTCCATAAATCATCCGATACTAAAATGTTGTTACTAGAACCCATCCATTCGAGGATTATGGCGAACATGAATCTTATGTGGAGAAACGATGAAATTTATGCGCGAAACGCACATCGAAACACAATAAATCACCGAAGTTAACTTTATAGATTGTTTCTCGCCTTCAGATGAACTTGTGACGAGATTACTTTATTTTTATTTCTTTTGCGGGAGATGCTCGTCGGGATTGTAGTTATAAAACTTGATGGCATGAAATAAAGGTTGCACGTGATCTATATGTGGGTGCTTTATCGGTCGCTCGTTTCACGGATCTAATCGAATCTTAGTTATTTCGTTTTGACCTTCAGGATTGAACCCATTCAACGGGTTGAAAGGCTTAGGACACCTATTTCTTTATTCATTTAGTCCAGTAGCCACAGAGAAATTTGTGTCAAAACTGAAGGATGAATTGGAGCTGTATGGAATTAGTCACGTGACTTCTTGACATCATGTATTCGCGATCACCATTGGCACCATCTAGTCAACATGTACCTACAATTTTTTTTTCTTTAATTTTTTGCATAGTCACCGAAAATTATGATTATGGTATCATTCGATTCTTTTTAGTCATTTATGAAGTTTCGGGAAAGGTCCCAAGAAGGACCGAAAAAAATTGCAAAAGTTACAATTAAGTGAAAAAAAGTGGGGGTTTGTTTTTTTTTGAATATTTCGTAAAATTTTAAAGATTTTTGAAATGTTAAAAAAGATTTGAAAAGATCAGCAAATTTGCTGAACAAAAAATGGTTTTGTCTCCCGAAACTGTGCCTCCGATATTTATAATTTTTACAGAGCCCTAAAACATCAACAAAAATTATTTTAATAATATTGAGGAATAAAAAAATTCAGGTACTGTTGGGATACATCAAAAATCAATAATCTGAGGTTGAAAAATTTTTATCCCTAAATCTCCGTAAATTATGCATTTGATAATTGACAAATTTTCCTAAACTGAACATAAAAACCCCGATAATTATTGAACTAAAATCCTAGGAATTTTTTCACTTTTTGAAGTTATTCTCAATAGGCTTACAAAAAGATTACGGTTGCAAAAATTGTAAAATTTCGATTTTCCACTTTTTCATCAACAATTGAAAATAAAAAAATTAAGTATTATGAAACATTTTTATTTTCAATATCTTGAATGTTTCGATCTCTAAGGGTTTAAAGCTACATGAAAATATATTTTTAAATTGTTTTCCTACCATTGTTCAAAAAATTGTTATAAACAAATAGATTGTTTATGAGCAAATCAAAAAAAAATTGTAATATATTTATTCAGGAAAATTATGATTTTAAAGGATAAACTGATTCCTACAAAAAAAATTAGTTGCTAAAAATGCGTTTGTTTATCCACAATCGTTATTTTCTGCTAAATATCAAAATTGAGAAAACAATTTTTCTCTGAAACTCATAATTTGGTCTTTGAGATTCTTGGAAATTTTTTTCTTCATTTTACATTTGTTCATTTAACAAACAATTCATTATAAAGGAATACTGAATTCTGTAATAAATAGTCATGTGTTGTTTGTCATGCAAAATATTTTCTATTTTTGATACAATTGTTTAATATTATTATGCAACAAAACTTTTTTATCCGATTTTTTGCTTTTTTTAAGTAGTGCAGATATAACGATAATTCTTGGAGCTTTTTTGTTCATCATCAATTAATTAACAATTTAAGCCTTTTACACAGTTCTAGCTTCACCATTTATTCAATTATTGACTATTATTTGTGAAAAAAATTTATCCAAGGTATCCAATTATGGAAGTTAGTGTCACAAAAAAAATGTTGAGAATCTTGAGCACGAAAAGGTTCTTTTTCGTCGACCTCTGCAAAAAATGACATTTTACGTAGTAATTTCCGGACGAAAAATCTACTATTTTTGAAGGCAAGTACTTTTCGTCCGCAAACACTTTTCGTCCGCAAACTCTTTTCGTCCGCTGTGGTCACTATGATACGGCACGGTACGAGAGCGGCGATTGAGTCATTTTCGTAAATCTACGTTTTAATTAATACCTAGGCGCCTGTGACAATAACTGTCATTTGCTGTTGTCAAATTGATTATTTACGAAATCCGCTAGATTTCAGGTAAAGCACTTCAAGAGAGAAGTTTTGGAAATGGTGCTGTTGGAGCACCTGCATCTGAAGTTGCATCAACAAGTACCCAAAATCAAAACTTGTCTCTTGCATCTTCTTCGACAGCAGGAATTAATATCAATAATTGCACAAACTGTACGTTCAATATTCATCTTCGAGATTGATTTAATTTTGTAGCATAGTTGAAATAGAGAGTTGTTACACTTCAAATACATTTTGTTTATATTCATTATAATTATGATCGAGGTATGTAGAGGTCGACGAAAAAATGTAATATGCACCTCGGCGAAAAACTGTCTACTGTCTCGCCTGCTTGCTATCCTCGGCTGCGCCTCGGCTATCAATTTGCAGGCTCGACTATAATAGACAGTTTTTCGTCCTTGGTACATAAATAACGATTTAGCCTATTTCAAAGAACAACCAATGACGAAAAAGTCTTCAAGTTTATGGATTTATCACTCCATGCTACGAAGAACGTTGCTGATTGAAAACAAATTTGACATAAGTTAGTTTAGTCCGCTGATTGCTTTTTTGTAACGAAATTTCGATTCTTATTAACCCAAAATGTCCAGAATTTTTTTGACTAAAGAGAATATTGCAAATTTTAACAAGAGGCAGAGAATGAGAAATATTTGCTAGTGGAAGTGTCAGTGATAATAGGTATAAGTGGAACATGCCGAAGAGATGAGCTAAGAAATATAGAAAGGGAAGAAATGCACGATGAAGGGACTGTTTTCAGAATTGTTATACCTATTACAAAAACAAATATTTCTCGAAAATTCTTCGTAACGTATCGATGAGACCCAGCGACGCCGAAACATCTCGTTTCCTTTGTAAGCGAACTGGTCGTGGTGTTAGAGTATTTGACTCTCACCCAGGCGGCCTGGGTTCGATCCCACCGCCTGTCACGTAGCTGAAGTGGTTCGGATTCTACTTTTATTTGAACTGTAGGACTTGGATCTCCCTCACTTGCACAAGCTCTACTTTTGACGGGTTTTCTCCAAAAACCTGGGAGTTTCGTAAAAACAAATTGTGCAAAAAACATGTGCAAGGCAAATGCTTTTTTTTTACTATTTCATTCTGCCGAATACACGGGTCTCTGTTATCGAAGATCTTTGGCTTTATTGTTGTCTGATTCCGTAGTAGATAATAATAATAATAATAATAATAATAATAATAATAATAATAATAATAATAATAATAATAATAATAATAATAATAATAATAATAATAATAATAATAATAATAATAATAATAATAATAATAATAATAATAATAATAATAATAATAATAATAATAATAATAATAATAATAATAATAATAATAATAATAATAATAATAATAATAATAATAATAATAATAATAATAATAATAATAATAATAATAACTGATGCCGCTCTGGAGGACTCGCTTCACCATAAGATCTGGTAGAGACATAGTCCAAACAGAGCAGGTCATCATTAGAAGAGGTGTGTTTCAGGGAGACTCCCTTAGCCCTCTTCTCTTCTGCATCTCACTATTGCCATTGTCCGTTGCGCTCAGGAATACCCGTGGGTACAACTGCGGCACCCCCAGCAACCGGAGGCATAATGTCACCCATCTGTTTTACATGGATGACCTCAAATTGTATGCCTCTGGAGAAAGGGACCTACATCAGTCCCTTAGGGTGGTGGAAGAATATACGCATGCTATCGGTATGGAATTTGGGATCGACAAATGTGCCACGGTTCATCTCAAAAGAGGACGATGCGAGGAATACGGAGAGGATGTCCAGCTCGTAGACGGAAGCATCCTACATCATCTGGATGCCGGAGAGACTTATACCTACCTTGGGGTGGAACAACGCCGCTCCCAAGAGGTATTTGCAGTTAAAAACTCTCTCCGCGGCAAGTATCAGCATAAACTCCGACAGATCTGGTCATCAGAACTGTCGGGGAAGAACAAAGTTGCTGTAACTAATATGCTTGCCGTTCCGATCCTTCTTTACTCTTTCGGAGTGATGAAGTGGACTAAGGAAGAGCTGCGACAACTTGACGTTAAGACTCGCAAAATGATGCATCTCAATAGGAGCTTGCATCCTAAATCGTCCGTTCCACGGTTATACTTTTCCAGACAACGGGGAGGCCGTGGACTTTTGAGTTTGGAGTGTCTGCATAACAGAATGGTTCTGGATGGGGCCTGTAAAGTCATCAGGAGTTCAGATCCCCTTCTCTGCATGGTCCGCGACCATGAGAAAGCAGGGATTGGAGCATTCCTTTTTAAGGCAGCTACCCGTGCGGCTGATGAACTCGGTCTCGTTTTCGACACTGAACGGGCTAACCCAAACTCTGTCACCGAGTTGGGACCCGTTCAACAAAAAGCTCAGATAAAAGCTGCGGAGGCAGAGGTCCTGCTACAGCTACATATGGATAAGCCAATGCATGGTGTCTTCTTTCATAACATCGAAGACCTTGGCTTATCCAAAAGCTTGACCTTTGCCTTCCTCAGGTCGAGTGAGCTAAAGTCGGAGACCGAGGGATTCATAATGGCCTGCCAGGATGGTGTCTTCAACACCCTTGTCTATCGTAGTCGCGTGATGGGTATAGACGTCCCTGACACCCGATGCAGGGCATGTCGTGGGGCACCTGAGACCGTAATGCATTTGCTATCAGCATGCCCATCTTATGCGGTCTCAGCCTATATCCACAGGCATAACGCGGCGCTACGAGTGTTGTACTACCACCTACGACACTCGTACGGTATAGACGAGACACCGGTGTTGCCTTATGCTCCGGGGGATATTGAGTCCGTGGTGGAGAATGAGAGATGCCGAATCTATTGGAACTACTCATTCCCCACCCTCAGGCAAATACAAGCCAATAAGCCTGATGTTGTCCTCCTCGACCACCAAAGTAGAACGATATTCGTCATGGAGTTTTCCGCTCCAGGCGAAATTAATATCGTTCGAAAAGAGGAGGAAAAACGGACTAAATATCGAGATCTTCTCTTTGAACTCCGCAGGTTATATCCGGACCATTCTGTCAAAATGGTGGTTCTGATTATTGGAGTCCTTGGTGGAATGATGGACACACTGCTCTCCAATTTGAAAATAATACCTGCTTGCCGTAATATGGCAGAAATCTTAGCAGCAAGAATGCAGAGGGCCGTTATACTTGGTTCGCTTCGTCTACTCAGGGCACACGATTCTCGGACCCAATAATCACTCACCCTACGGATGTAGGGAGTGGTTATTGGGGTTAACGACACCAGCGCGCCCTCCGGATGGGTCGGAGCACCGGAGACAGGGCCTGACTGGTACACTCCTAAGGAAAAAAATAAATAAATAATAATAATAATAATAATAATAATAATAATAATAATAATAATAATAATAATAATAATAATAATAATAATAATAATAATAATAATAATACCTTTACTGCTTTTTAAAACATGGTTTTACAGCAAGACTTGAGTAGAAGGGGAAAAAGTAACATAAAAATGGCAAGATCAAAACAAATAGAATATTATCGTACATAAAAAAAATTAATAATAACAAAAAAGTAAGCTTACTCGTTATGAATGAAAGATCTGAGCCTCAAAATATTCCATACATAACTAGCTATAATTTTAGCCTCGTCTGAGGAGAGTGCGTCTAAGGAGGAAAGTAAAGATTCCCAGGACTCAAGAGATCTACAATTGGGTTTCATAACAATATAAATAGGGCATTCAAACAGAAAATGGAAAATGGTTTCAGCATCGTGGCGATTGCAAACTGTGCATATCTCGTTAAGGTCAATCAGATGAGACAACCCATTCATGGTGAATTTCATTTTGTAATTATTTACTTAACGCAGTTGAGCTATGGTACGGGTGATTCCGGAGTAGATCTTCACACTCTTAAACTTTATGGTGGCTGGAAATGTGACACATCCGCTGAAGGATGAAGAGAAAATTGAGGAAAGCACTTGAAATAAATTATGGGGTTCCACAGGGCTCAGTTCTTGGTCCTACATTATTTATCTTATACATTAATGACATTCCTCTTTAAAAAAAGTGTTTTAAAATTGTTTTTTCCGTTAACCAGCTGTCGTCTCCTTACGAACGGCAGCCCTCAGAAGTCGAAACTGTGCGAGCCAAGGATTAACGAGGTCTTACTTTTTTACGTGCGATTCCTAGCACTTTCTCGGGCCATCAGAAAAATTTCTGCAGTCGCTAGGACTGGCAGCCAGAGCGCGATTGAAACAATGTCGACTTAACCACTCGGCTTCCTGGCCCCGTTCTTTATCTAACGAATGCGTCTCTTATAATGTATGCTGATGTCGACACTCATTTGTTAAGTGACACTATGCCTTCCAATCTACTTTCTTACGATAATGAATCTGATAGCTGTGTAACAATCTGATCTAGAAGCAATTATCTCACTATAACGACGGAAACTTCAGATTTCTCAACTAAAAATAATAAAGAAAGTAACGAAGCAGTTATGCAGTAAGCTTCCTGGAGTTAATTTGGACTAGTCTTTGAATTTTGCATATCAACGGGGACATAGATAATAGAACAAATTAGCAACATATTGTTTAAGAGTAGCTAATTTTGCCATTTTTCATAGCCTAATGACATATGGACCAATACTATAGGGTTCATCTCATCATATAGAAGTAGCATTCAAAATACAAAAAAAAGTTGTTAAAATCATGGTACAGGCTAAATATGAGGATCATTGCAAACCTCTCTTTAAAAATCTTCATATTATTATTATACACGACTATAAGGAGTGTATACTACGGCCGCTCAGCCGTACCACACAGGGGGCCTAAAATCTTTATTTGAAGTCGTAGGATCACGAAACAAACACCAAAATGATCCTTATCGAAAATCAGGAAGGAAGCCGGAAAAAAAGATAATAATAATAATATTTCCCTGTCAAAATGACAAAAGCATTTTTGAAAGTGCCATAACTTTCTTATTCGAAGAGATAGGGAAAAGTTATTTGCGGAAAAATGAGCGTCGTCAAAAAATACATATAGTACGGGAAAAATAAACGACCTGAAAAAATTAAAATTTCAAAATCCGTCTCTCTTTCTGTCGTAAGCACTGCGAAAAGCTCTCATTTCGGCACCTTTAGAGATATCGCTTTGAAATTCGAACTGCGTCAATAACTTGAGGAGAGTAAAATTAAATTAATTCATTTTTGCGATCGAAAAAATCGTTTTTCGTAGTTTACACGATACAGGTCAGGCAAGTGATTTGATTTGTTTCATATTCTCTGAAAGTATACTACTATGTGCCGCGATATGGCTCATAGTTTTTGAGTGGGATCGGAAGATGTTTACAAGTTTTTTGGGCGATTTTCCGAAAAGGGAAAAAGTTGAATAAAAACCGCAAAGATTTTTTTAACTAAATTTCAAAAGTCGCAGTGGATAGAGCTAGAATAAGCAAACAAATCGTTATTCTTTGAAATTTTTGATAAAATGATTGGAAAACTGGGAAAACTCGAGAAAACTGATTTAAAAAACTAGCGTTTTTTAAAAAACGAAATATACAACGAAAGGTTGATACCATCACAATTTATTAAGAATACTTTTTTAACCGCCTTAAAAAAATCTTCAAAAAATGTCCAGAATTTTTTTCGAAAAAATCAATGGCCCAGGAAGTATTTTAAAAAAAACGGAAAAATCGATATATTGACCGTACTAATGATAAAATTGAAATTGTTAAAATCGCCTCGAATACGTCTCTAAGAGTTCTACTGAAGCTCCAAACCGTTTTTCTCCGACTCCATTAAAAAGTGGAAAAATGATGGAAAACCTGAAAAAAGTTTAAAAAGTGTGTATTTTGTGTCTATCATCGCCAAAAACTTGAAAACGGTGCTAGATATCACAAAAATAGATGAATACAATTTTGTTGTACTTGAACGTTTCTACAAAAAAGTCACATCAACTTTTTCCATATCTTGATAAATAAAGTCGTGAAAATCGAATGAACATAAAAAAATTACTATTTTTTGACGGGACAAAAAGATTATATGAAATTTTTTGATATCATGAAAAAAAAAATTGAAAAAAAACAAAAATTGAAAGATATCAAAAAATGTATATGAACAATTTTATTGTCTTCGAAGAGATTAACAAAAAGTTTGAATGAAATTCTTTCATATTTAGAAAAAAAAATATTGAAATTTGAACGTGGGGGAAAAATCGCCCTTTTTGGATTTTCAAACACCAAAAAATAGAGAACGAAACAAGATATCGAAAAAATGTATATAACCAGTTTTATTGTACTCGAACAGACTAACAAAAAGTGTTTGAAGAGTTTTTTCATATCTTGAAAAAAAAAATTTGAGATACGGACTTAGAATTTTTTTTTGTGATAAATACCGACAATTCGAAAATAAAACGAGATATCTAAAAAATGTATATGTACAGTTTCATAGTATTGGAACTGATCTATAAAAAGTTCCAATGAATTTTCTTCAAATTTTGAAAAAAACTTTAAAAAAATTTTGAGCAAAAATGAAAAATTGAAAGATATCAAAAAATGGATTGGGACAATTTTATTGCCCTTGAACTGATCAACAAAAAGTTCGAATGAAATTTTTTCATATCTTGAAAAAAAATTTGAGAGACGGACTTAGAAGAATTTTCTGTTTTTTTGTGATAAATACCGACAATTCGAAAATGAAATAAGATATCGAAAAATTATAATTTGAAACTTTTTCTGAAATTCAATTACGTCGAGTACCGTAACCAGTCGTGTATCCAATTATTGATGACCATCAATTATAGTTTTAAACGAATTCCTCTTGAAGTCGTGTATTCATATTATTGATTCCGCTTGAAGTCGTGTACTCATTATTGATGACCATCAATTATAGTTTTGAACCCTTCAACTTTCGAGCTCTAGGCGATGCGAGCACTCACTTGTATTAACTTTGCGATCTTGCTTCATATACGAATGTTTGTGTTATCTCAAAAAACTGAAAAGAGAAACTAAAGTGACTACGCAGGAGGACATACATCACCATGATACTAGGACTAAAACAAATTTATGGTTAACAAATATAGATTAAGCAAATCGCAAAACTCCTATCTATTTCTATCTTAAAAATTTTTAATGCGTTTCCAAATCAGTTTCAGACTTTGGACACTAATATAAATTCTTTCAGTAAAAATTAGGAATAATCTTTTACAGAATGCCTTTTACACAATTGAAGAATATTTTGATGATTTCGACTCATTGATTAAGTAGTTGGATGTCCAATAATAGCTATATTATAAACTGTTACATACCATCACGAATTACCATTTTTGACGTATGCACATATTACTGAGGTATGTATGTACTACGTGAATAAAATTCTATTTAATGCTATTCTATCCATTCTTGGAGAAAAATCATTATCGGATGTTTCACCGATTGTCTTCTTGCACAAGAAACCAAAAAATTAGAAATAAACAACCAGAACAATGAAAGAATTTCGACGCCTATGTCCAGCATTAATTTAACAAATTGTAATAATGTAGTCATTGATTTTAATAGTTAAATTCTGTTGTTTTCACCAAGTATACCTAGACATTTTCACATTATAATACTCAGTCCACTAAGAGTATGTCATTTTTACACTAAAAATGAAATAATTAATATTGTCACTGTCACTGTAAATTATATAATAATATAAAAGGTTGGGAGTAGTAGAGAAAGTAGTGATTGAAATATGCAACCTGTCTTTCTTGCTCTACACGCCCCACGCTTCGGAACATTAAAACTCACCGATCCGATCGACATACGTATCCGACTTCTCCAGGAACTTACGTGGCTGCATGAGTCTCGATAATTGACCCGCAGAGGTCGCACTCGACTGCTGCTGCGAACTTCACAAATCTTTCGTTTTTTTAAGATCGAGGATTCGCATTATTTCACGGGAGACACGCACTTTAAAACCGAGTTGGATGCGGCGGATTTGCTCAACAAGAGGTTCTCCCCATATCGATTGCCCTAGTTGCCGAATTTCAGGGCCGTGCGGATGTTTTTTGGCCCACTTTCTAGTCGACGGAGAGAGTCAGTGACCGAAAATTGTTTTTTTCTATCAGATTCGTCTATGTTAGGAATGACCTTCTCCGTTTAGGGTGGAAACTAGCACTTTTTGATTCTAACAGGAGTGGAATATCTATATGTTTACTAGGAACGAAAGTGTCCCTTTACCTGCCGCATGCGAGGTTTGCAGGGCCCAAGGACAGCAACAGCTGAAGCAGGAAGAGACACTTTACCCCAATGTAAGACATGATTTCTTCTAACACCTCCAGCATATAACCCACCAATTGATAACAAATAATGAGCCCTATACTGTATCACTTCCGTTATGTTTAGCGGTCAGACGGTTGGGATAACGTCTGAACGCTAAACATAACGGAAATGATACAGCATAGGGCTGATTATAGTGTTTCCAAAATCTGATTTCTTATATTTTTAATTGTCGTGTGGAAATCTATATAAATTATATATGATATGATACGTCAACTTTATCGAAATTTATATAATCACTCGATAAACATTTCGCACGCAATTTAAAACTTTACCAATCTCGTCCGCATCTCGTAACTGGTTTATGGGCACCCTAGGAAGAGCGGACACCTTTTTCAAACGAGAATACGAAATGGGTTGCTTAGAAAAACAGATTAAGAAATCTGTTAGTTATTCCAGGCGAGCAAACAATATTTCGGTTTTTTTCAAACTAGAAGATGTACTCACAGGAGGTCTGAACCTACATGTTCTATGGAATATTATTCTATGTCTTATCAACACTGTGTGCCTCTTGAACGAATATTGAAGATTTTTAAGAAACAGAGAAAGTCAAGTAATGTTTTTGAATGCAGGTCTGTGGAAAAGTGAGACACATGGTGGGCAGAAAAAAGTTTTTTTTATGCCTCGCAGAAACTTCTAGAAAAGTTCTAGGTTTGTGGGAGGTCATAGCTTACGGAAAGACAGGAGATACTTTTGGAATGGTGAAAAAGGACACATAGCGTCGTGCATCGGTTTGGTCGGGACGGGCATAGGAGACGTTTCAGATTATTGCGACGATACGCGAGCCATTTATTGTTGAGTGATTACTGTCCGTCAACGGAACAGAGTTCTTGCCACAGCTTAATTATTATGCGAGTATTATTGCTATTCGCGATTATTGCAGTGCAGTGTTGTGTATTTTTTTGAGGGTTTTTATGGCGCTATTGGTTGTGCCACTAGTGTTTCTTAGTACAGGTCGTACAATATAACTATACCTTTTATTTTCAGCAAATATTTGGGGGTACTGTATTTTTATGTATATATGGCGTTCCTGGCACAAGCGTCCCGAGTACAGAGCGTATAATATAACTATATCCTTTCTTTTTTTTTCTTTGGTGTCTTGGCATCGACTGCTATGGTCATTAGCCACGTGTTCTGGATAGGCCTTGTTACTAACTCCATGCGCCACCTGTGGAGCAGCACTGTTAATTGGAATGCAACAGTGAATCGTGCAGGACTCACCCCAGTCCAGCCATGAGATTTGAATATATACCCTTTATTTTCAGCAAATATTTGAGGGTACTGTTTTATATAGCGTTCCTGCATAAGTGCCTGAGTGCGAAATCCGCACAGGTAATATTCATCCATTATTTTGTTCAGAGATCATTTGAACATAGTGTTTAGTATTGAACGCGTTATTCAGTTCTGTAGTATTGTTTTAAACGGATCCTCAGTATACTTAATGAATACCTGTTTATCCTTTTCATTAATTACAAGATCGTTTAATCGTCCTGATATTTATTTATTGTTTAATAAAATTCAGTTAATTTTATATAGCCTGTATTTTTGCTTCCATTTGATTTTAAAAAAAAATCCTACTACAATAAGTTTTTCATACAAAAATTAGCTTGATCAAAAACATCGAATCACTACAATTTTTTACCTTGTTTGACATTTCCAAAGCCTGCTATGAAAAGTATAGTTTCTGGCTTATTGATCTAATCATATGAATTGGCCGTATGAAGTGAAATCATGAAAATTTTTGCCAAAATTTGTCACGAGTTTGAGAAAAATATAATTTTTCGAGATACAGGGTGTCAAAGTTCATTGACCTGCGAGCTCTCCTGACTCAACCCCTATGGATTTGTGTAGAGGGTGCAATGAAGACCAAAGTTTATGCTGAGCTCATCAACGACGAAGGTACTCTCCGGTTAAGAATTGTTCAAGCAGCACCGGACGTCACATTGTACACTGACATAATCTGTCGTTCGCAGGTGAAAACTTTGCATTGAAGAAAATGATGGTAATTTTGAGCAGTTTTGTGAAATTTTGTTGTTTTGTTTCCTTAAAAATTAAAGTGAATAAATTTCTCCTCTTTTCAATACTTTTTTCGTGTTACATGCAGGGAAATGGTTTTTGAATTGAATGAAGTGAGATACGAAAAAACTTAAACAAACAAAAAAATGTATTTCTAATTGCTCAATCCTAAAAAAATTAAACATGCAAAAACACAGTGAACTACAATAATTTGTCCTAATATTGTCGCGACTAGGGCTGCTATGGTAGCACCCTGAGTCGTATAAGGGGTTGTTTTCCTTATACTAAATGCAACTTAGGGTATAGCTACAGTTGGTAGCTATTGAAACTCAAGGGGTAGCAAAGGAAAATAAACATTTATTATACAACAACGGGATACTGGGGGAAAGTTATATACACATTTAAAATAAGACACATTCAATAATAAAACCTAAAACCATCACTACACCAATACAGCTTAGGCCAAAAGGGCCTAGCCTATAAGGATAACTGAGCGCTAGGTCTCTCCTCTATGGGAGTCAATTACTAACTATCTTATCATTCCATTCCTCTTGTATTTATATAAGGAAATGATTATATCATTTGGTCAACGATCTTAGCTCGTCACGCGACTTCGCTAATTTCAATGATGGTCGTATATGGCAAAGAACTCCTATTGTGGTCGAATTAATTAACAACAAGATGAATGGATCAATGCACTAAGACAATTCAAACGGCATTACTCGATATTTACGACAATATCAATAAATATTACCCTTTGGGACGCCACCGTAATTGAAATTTTCATTTTAAGTACTTTAGCAGAAGGCCACTATCACCGCAAATAAGCGTGGCAGTTTTTATCAACATCAGCAAAGGTTTTCAAATAATTGAGAAAAAACTGATTTTTTCTGAAAACGTTGAACACTCTGTATTTCGAATACGAAGCAAGTTAGAACATATATAAGAGAAAGTTTCCTGTTCACCTGAAAAACCGATCCTGAACGTTCGGCGGTGTAAAGTATAATACATATTTGTTTTTCACGCTAATTGAGGACTTTTCAGAATTTCCCGTGATAACTGAGTAGGTGTACACCATGTATATGCTGAACATCATCCTGATTTCTCGCTATACAGTAATGCTCGTTCTGAATAAAAATACCAAGGGTAAAATTAATTAACCGTAATATGGCCACGAGCTTGTGCCAGATTACTTGTTACATGTTCAACAAGAACGGAGCGCACTCGAAACCTCAAACTTGTGAGTAGTCTATATGAAACAGAGTCTTTGAATGCTACGAGTGATATATTGTTGCCATTTCGAACTGAAATTAATTAGACGAATTAATTCATTTCCACAGCAGTAAACCAACGATAGCTGTTGTTACAAGCATCATGGATAATTTATGAATATTACGCAGACAATTCATATTTGAACCTATCAAATTCATTCATGTTTTTGAATTTCAAATCAACAACACTGAATGCACTCTATCGAACAACCAAAATTTTTGTTATTGTTAGCGTGGATCGAATTTTAATGATATTATTTCGAGTAAATTGTGACGGAATTGCGAATTTTATGGAACATTTTGAAAAATAGAAAAAATGAATCGATTGTAGGAGGATATATTGAAAAATTCTCAGCCTACTATAGAACCAATCAAAATTTCAATGTCAAAATATTTTATTACTCAACATATTCTCCTCTTAATTGGATACATTTATTACAGCGAACATGCAACGTCTCTAGACCTTTCAAAAATAAAGTTTCTTCTTGCTCTGCAAACCATACCTCCTCAGCTTTTATTACCTCCTCGTTGGAAGAAAATTTACGACCTTTTAAACTATTTTTCAGTTCAAGAAAGAGATGATAGTCGGACGGAGCCAAATCTGGTGAATAAGGGGGGTGTTATAGTAATTCAAACCCTAAATCACGAATTTTTTGCATGGCAACATGAGATTTGTGTGGAAGGGCGTTGTCCTGCAAAAATAAAACACCTTTGGATAGCTTTCTGCGTATTTTCTCTTTAATTCTTTTCCGTAGAGTGGTCAGTAATGTCGAATAGTAATGTCCAGTTATTGTTCTACCCTTATCCAAAAATCAATCATGATTACTCCCTGGCAATCCCAAAAAACTGAAGCAATAATTTTTCCAGCAGATTTTTGGACACGAAACTTCTTAGGTCTTCGAGAACCGGAGTGTCGCCATTCCATCGATTGTTGCTTTGTTTCTGGATCGTAGAACCATAAACCATAGTAAAAATTCGGTTTAAGAAGTCTACGTCGTTTTCAAATCGAGCACAGATCGAACGCGATGCTACTATCCTTGCACGCTTTTGGTCAATATTCAAACATTTGGGGATCCATTTTGCAGCAATTTTTCTCATGTCCAAATTGACGTGAACTATATGATGAACGCGTTCGTATGAAGTATTCAGATATTCGTTTTAGCCCAATTCGACGGTCTGGTAAAATCATGTCATGAACTGCATCGATATTTTCGGGGCCTGACACAGAAACTGGCCTTCCCGATCGGTCATCATCTTCAATGGAAAATTGGCCTCTTTTGAAGCTTGCAGTCCAATTTTTCACGGTCGCATACGAAGGAGATTGATCACCAAGGGTATTAAGCATATTAAGCTAACCTCTTAACCCTTTTAAATACAGGTACTTGATGATGGCTCGATACTCACATATCACATATCATTCAGCGACTATCATTGATCACATATTTACTAACGTAGTTGATCCGGTAGTGTGTGTCATTGACAATGATTTGTCTGATCACCGCACTGTATTACTTGAGATTCCTGAACATGATTCTGAAAATTGTAAAAAAACTTTTCAAATTAGATGAAGCTTCAACCAGCAAGCTATACTCAATTTTAATAATGATCTCTTAAAAGAAAACTGGAGCGAGATATTCAATCACTCAAAACTTGAGCCATCTTACAATTCATTCATGGATATTTTTCTATTTCATTTCAATATACCTTTAAAAAAATATTTTGATAATAATGATGACAGTAACAAAAAATGGATTACAGATGAAATTAAGAAATCTAGTATAAAACTGAAAGATTTACACCATCTGAAAAAATATTATCCCCAATCAACCATTCAGTACAAAAAAGCTAAAAAAGAAAATGAAGTTTTATCGAGAGATTCAAAGAAAAGATACTACCAAAATAGAATCGCTAATTCCAGTAACGTCAACAAAACGGTCTGGAATGTAATTTCTGAATTCAGCAACAAGAACAAGAAAAGTCGTCATCCTATTATTATAAAAGAAAGTGAAATGACTTACGAAGACCCAAATGATGTATCAAACTTATTTAATGATTTTTTTTATAAATGCTCCAGTACCAAGCAAACAAAATGAAAAAAGTAATATTTCCAATGAAATCGAGGTAGATATGAATGAGTACTCTTGTTTTCTTGAACCATTTACCAGTCTCGAACTGATAACAATTTTAAAATATAAACTGAAAAATAAGCATTCATCTGGGCATGATGAAATTCCTCTTTTTATAATAAAGGCTTGTTTAGAAAATATTATTGAACCTCTAACACACTTAGTGAATCTGTCCTTTCTGAATGGAGAGTTTCCCCAATGTCTGAAAGTTGGAAAAATTATTCCCATCTTTAAAAACGCGTGTACAACTACTATCAATAATTATCGTCCAGTTACTATAACATCAAGTTTTTCTAAAATATTTGAGTATTCATTTCTCAACCGTCTTATGACATTTTTATATAGATTCAATATCTTCACGGAAAATCAACATGGGTTTTTAACCAACCGTTCTACTAATACTGCCATTCATGCTTTTTTTTGAAAAGGTGTACTTTTTATGGAGGCAGGAGATTGCCCTGCTGGAATTTTTTGTGATCTCAGCAAGGCATTCGACTGTGTCAATCATAATCAGCTAAATTCTAAACTATATAATTGTGGAATACGAGGTGTAAATTTAGAATGGATTTCCTCATTTTTGGAACACCGTCATCAGTACGTATGTGTACCAAATATTCAATCTCAGAGTGTTGGTTACATCAATTCGAAGAGTAAACTCATTAATGTTGGTGTACCACAAGGTTCCGTCCTGGGGCCTATTTTATTCTTATTTTATACTAACGATCTGGATAAATTCTTGAAAGGTGTTCACAATGTATGCAGACGACACGTCATTGATAATATCACACAAAAATTAAATTCGTATTCATCAAGAAACAGAAAAAGTCTTAAAGCTGATGCAGGACTGGTGCAGAACCAATTATCTGCATTTGAACGCTCAGAAAACACAAATTATAAGATTTCACAACTATCAAAGAAAGTGCGATCCTGTCAGAATTAAGTTAAATGATGATGTTACCATTGATAGCTTAGTCGAAACCAAGTTGGAAAGGTCACTGTCAAAATTTGATGAAAAGGTTGAATTCCTTATGTTTCATGTTCAGAAATCTCAAACATATACTTGAAATTCCTCAACTAGTGGCCCAATACCATGCACAGGTTGTTGCACGAATTAGATATGGATTATGTTTGTGGGGCAACTCCACCTTGGCGAAAGATGTTTTCGTAGTACAAAAAAGAATATTAAGAATAGTAGCTGGAGTTCCTAGTACACATTCTTGTAGAGACATTTTCAAACAACTGAGAATATTGACTTTAGTATCTGTTTATATTTATGAATTGTCACTATTTATTTTTAAATATAGACACAAATTTGTTCTCACTGGAGATTTTCATTCCGTTAACACACGTCAAAAAAAATTACTATATTCCATTTACAAAATATAAGGTTTGGTAATTCACCTACAATATTGGGACTGTCTGTTTTCAATAATCTACCTGAAAATATAAAAGAAGCCACATACTTAAAAAAATTCAGTAGTTCACTGAAATAATTCCTGACTGAAAAATGTTTTTATTCATTAGAAGAATATTTTAATATGTAGTTTTAAATTATATTCTAAGTTTACATATGTGTGTATTCGTGTTGACTTTTAAATATTTTAATATGTAGTTTTAAATTATATTCTAAGTTTACATATGTGTGTATTCGTGTTGACTTTTAAATATTTTTAAGTATTTAATTTTTTTTATATTTACAGTGTAGGCTCTGACATTTTGTTACTGCTACTTCTATTTGACTATTCCTATACATATTCATATGTCTTGTTGGAAAATAAATATTATTATTATTATTATTACTCCAATTTTTCAATTTTCTCAATTTTGGCGGACATATTTTTTCTTTTAATTTATTGCGTGACCCTGGTTTACTTTTTTGATGTCAAACTTTACACTGACACTTCTAATAAGTTATTGTTCGTTGCTATGGTAACGCAATATTTTGTTTATGCAGGAAACTGGTCTAGGCTAACTAGATATCAACATCCTCGTATATGAAAATGTCATTAATACCTCGTAAGATTTCGACTTAAATCTGTATCGGTTCCTTAAAATTATTTGTGATTAATTTCCGGAAACTCAAAACTTTAAATAACACAAAATCAAAAAAAACATTATTTTGTACTTGGATATCAAATCAAATTATATGATACAGAATTGATTTCAGAAGGATAACGATACCATCAGGATAAAACTTTCAATGATGACTTCAGAAGAGGTTCTAGAGTATGTCAAAATAATGGCAGCAATTGATGAAGTGAGCATAATTTCAAATTGTTTGATTAGTGCTTATGGTTATGAGTGCGTCAACTTACCTAAAAATAGGTTTTCATGAGTAATCCGGTAGAAGGATCAGTGGAATTGGGACTAAGAATATTTGATCGAGTTTTGTACAACCGGCCATAAGTTTTATATGTAAAGTTTGAATTTTTCATTTTACAATTGATTATTGAAAAACTTCCTCATTAATCTACAAAAGGCAATTATACCAAATTTGAAACATTTAATGGTCAAACAAAAAAGTTTCCACCTCAACGGGGATGTCTACACATTCTTCCATACATGTAGGTACAATGTTTTTGAAAAACTTTCCGACCATTGTGTGACTCATGAATATGGATATTTTTTCAATGAATCTCCAGAACTTGTGTAATGGGCTTTGCTGATGATACCGTTTTAGTAGAAAAAGGCAAAATTTCCGTGAAGGCCTTGTTTCAAATGCTTCAGATGTTAGTTGCAGAAATTGGTTTATCAATTAATTTTCGAAAAACGTTTATCATCAATATTGAGGAAGGATTACTCATAGAAGAAGAGTTTTAAATCTGCGGTGAAAATATAAAATCAATTGGTTGCCATGGAAAGATTAAATATCTTAGAGTCAACTTCAGAAACAAAATAAGAAAAGCACATTCATATTTCAACTGATACACCATATCTAAATTGATATATCCCCTTCAAATGATTCCTTTGAAAGAACTTTCAAAAATGTTCCTTGGGGACATCGACAGAGTTATCTGGTCTGCAGTGAAGGAAATATTGTCTTAACCATCTGATACTCCCAATAGTATGCTTTAGTCAACAAAAAACCAGCGTGGGCTTGCCCTTTCCAATGCCAGTTGGGAAGCGTTCATCAAACATTTCACTATTTGCAAACGATTGAAACAGGTTTCTGATCCATTAGTGCCAATATGCAGAGATTTGAGAAAGAGACAAAAAGAATGCCTCAAGGTATTGATATTGAGCATCTAAGAAAATATAGAGATCAGAACTGAAAATCTCTTCGAAAACAATTGCAGCAGAGAGCATTTGATGAATGGTGTGGTTTGCCAAGTAGAGGAAGAGGGGTCTGCTCATTCTATGATTATAAACCAGCAAATAATTGGTTCTCTAACAGAGATGGGATAACCTTCACCGAGTAGCCGGATTTGCTGGAGATGAACGGAGAGGTGACAGCTGTGCGGGCAACACTTCGGAGAAGTAGGGCAGGAAACCCGTGAGGACGTTGTTCTACAACTGGGAATTATGTGATTGAAACCCAGCCCCACATCCTAGGTGTCTGCCCTTATAGCTCTCTGTTGAGGAACACCAGACATCATACCATTCATTCAGCTTTGGCAGATTCTTTGAGATCAGATGGAATGAAGATTTATGGAGAAGTCACTTGTTTGTCTGGTCTACTAGGAGGGTCTTTATCTTTGCATTTCAAAAGAAAAAGAACGCTCTCAAAGTATATTCAACTATCCGACTTGAAACGGATGTTAACCAGGATAAAGCGGAAAAGAAGCTTATTCATGAACCTACATTCCATATTTCATGGAAAAATATAAGTTGAATGAGATTGAAGTCATCGGATTACTCGTAGGAGCTTAAGGAACATTCCCACCTCCATTTCTAAAAATAGTTTTAAACTACACAAAATTAAAAAAAAGTTCTGTCAGTGATATGGACAACATGTGTCAAATTCTGATTTTTAGAAACCATTCATATGGATTGAATAATATATTGAGTTCGTAGTTCATATTTATATTTCACAATTTTTATTTAATTCATACCACCCTATTATATGAGTTTATTGAAATGAATTGAATTGAATTATTTTGCAGAGTATATTGTGTAGTGATATGTTGAATAAATCAATACCTATATATGTACATGTTCCGTATTTTACAAAGTTTCCATGTGTACAGAGTTTCTGATAGTCAAAATACTAAAAAAACTGTAGCAATCCAAATTACACATTTGAGAATTGAGTAACCTCAACTGGCTTTCTTAAGGAAGAAAACTCTTTTAGTAACGCTGCTGAAGACTGTGCAATACAAGAATACCTGAACATAATATAAAGAAAGCGTCTATGTTGTCCATGTATACATTCAAATAATTACTAGCTCATTATTATAATTTCCACGCACGAATATGTACCTTCATTTCAGAACAACCATTTCAGGGAATTGTTTTCACCTAATTTTGCCGGAATAGGTATTATAGGAAGGTACATTTCCATTCTGTTATGCAACAAAAGTTTCACGTCCGCATGGACATGAATCTGAATAGAAAATATGAGACGAGTACATTATGCGGGTATATTTTCCAAGCGGAAACTGAAATTATTGTTTGTTTCATCTTCGTTACCGAGGATTCATCTTCTTTCAACCAGGCGCATATCAAATTTAAACCAAGTTGGGAAATATTATAAAACTGTTATGTGGTATTTTCTTTTTATAATTGAAATATCGTTTTCAAAGCATCATCAAAAGTGTTCTAGAATATTATTAAATTATTGTTTTGAGTGACCTGATTGTGTGAGCTCGCTATAATAGTAATTTCATAGATGATAGGCATTCAAATATTATTGCCGGACCTCTGACAAATCTTTCAACTCATTTATCTTCGAAAATTCTGGTAAAATAGATGTTCCATGTGAATGTGGAGATTCTTATATCGGAGAAACCAAGAGACCATTATCAACAAGGAGAAACATAAAAATCAAGAATTGCTGACCACGCTTGGACAAAGCACCAGAGAATTCTTTGGAACGAGACTAGTATTCTTCATAGATGACCAAATGTTTTACCATAACATATTCAAGAAATAGAAATCTTATCCAGCATACGTAAAATTAAAGATCTAGGCATCACACTGGACACTATAACGCTCTAAGTCAAATTTGAAACTATTCCTCTCAAATTTGAGATGTTACGCTATATTGCTCCGGCAGCTTATTTTTTAATTTGAAGCAATAATGGTCAGATGGGTAAGAATCATCAGAGGTGGTATATCTTTTAAACCAAGACTCACTTTTATCACTTAGTTTGGTAAAAATTTAGGATAATTAAAATATGTAAGGAGGACGCCACTGAAAGTTAAAAAAATAATGATCGGCCTAACTTTTATCAAACTTAACTCCCTCTTTCAGTAGAAAAATTGACAAAAATAATCTTGTGTGGGTTTGTCACCTGAGAAGAGAGATTGAATAAATACGTATCAGTTTAAGTACTCAAAAAATTTTAATTATGGTTCTGTAAATATGGGTAAGACTAACACAACGATGACTGAACGCTGCTAAACATACAAGTGTGAAACGTTTGTTGCCTAACGTAGCAGATGTATCAGTACCTGAAAATGTATCCTAACCTAAAGTTGTCAACAAATCAAAAACGAATTTTATGGTTGTAGATAGAAGTTTTGAAATTACTAGTGAGCTAGTTTCACATACATACATATTTTTGTTCCTGCTACAAGGCCTTGTAAGAGATTCACAGGTATATTGTAAATATAAATTTCAACCTATTTTACGTATGGTACACTGTCATGAGGATATGTTGACACCAAAGTACATGCAAGAATATCAACAAAGTAACATTTGGGGTTGTTATGACTTGTATATGATAAGGCACTATTTAAATTGTGTCACCTGAGTCTCGTCGTAGCAACAAAACGTTCTCACCAAGTCCACACGACGATTGATGAAAGATAAATATTGTAAGCTGTACGTTACCAAGTTTCAGCAAATGTGATCATATTCAGTGTCCTCATCCCATGTGATACTCTGTCCACAAATATAAATATCATATGTACCAAAAGAGGCCCCCAAACCTGTGGAAGGGTGTAACTTGCTGGTTGTATAGAAATAGTAGCTCAAAAACTGGTAAGTGAATAGTTTGTTTGTTAAATAACCATAATCTTCGCGCCTGTCCAGCGTATTCTCAATAAATTGGACTCTTGTACAAAACTTAACCTCTTCTAGAGTATCGAAAGTCCTCAACTGCTTCGAGTGCGAACAATCCTTCTAGATCGGTTCGCAGTGATCCTCTGGTGACTCAACCAGACGGTTTCATCAATACGTTCAACTGTATTGAACTCAAAAATGAAAAGGCTCGTCAAAGAGTTTGCCTGAATAGACTTCAATGCATGAAGCTTCGATTATGTTCCATTTGACTTGAACATTTGAGCTTGTATATAAGTATAGGCCTAGACAAATCTTCTAGAAACTGTCTAACTTTTGTTGAAGTAACTTTACTTCTACTCTTCAACAAATTAGCCTAGCATTTAGAAAATAACCTTATCATAATAGCTTTATGTTATAACAATAGTTTTATGTTAGAACAATAATTTATTTTGTTAGAACCAGCATGCTACACACCGCAAAAGAAAGAATATTTTAGCATGTTCTTAAAATTCTTAACCCTTTTTTTTTTGAGAAAACAATAAGTTTAAAAATATTACCAACCTGATTGTGATCAATTTTTCACCAAAGGAAAGTCCAAAGAATTTTCAAAAAATAATTTTTCCCATGAGGTCAGCCAAGTGATTTCACTGGTTACAGAGATTGATGCAAAATGGCCGAAAAGCCCTTCTTTTCGCAGAAATATCTACGCAGTCTAATATTCTGACTTTTTTTCTAAATAGGCAATCATGAGTTTAAATATTTACTATCTCATTGGTTTATACAAATGACGTATACTCTGACGTAGTTTGCATTGTATCTTAATATTGCTGATAGATGGAGATAAATGACAGAAATATAAGAGCAATCATATTTTTGTATCTACTTTCTTTCTCTATAAACGTGCTGAAACATTGTATTCAAATTGACAGACGGATTCGATCTTTCCTTCCACAGAATTTGTGTGCTATGATATTGGCTATTCCCCTGAGAGCCTATCAGCCTTAATCAGTTACCTAGATTAACTACTTGAAGAGTTCGGACTCGCAGCGGATCAGCAGTAAACTTGTGCACTTACTTAAAAACATCATCGCCAGATGACATGGAGTTAACATAATGAGACGAAATTGATCAAGGGGACAAACAGGGTGGTTGGGTTCATGAAAAGAAACGGAAAATATTTTCATAATTCTGACACTATCATCACTCTATATTATGCATTCGTCAACAGCAGTTTGGAACCCTCAATATGCAGTACACTAAAGAAGGATAGAAAGTGTTCAAAATAAATTCCTAGCCTTTCAAAACAAGGTTCGCATTCAGGACCACAATTATCAGCCGATCCGAAAACAATTTAAAATTATGCCACTTAGTAAAAGACGTACTATGTCAGACTTATCTATTCTTCTCAAAATTATTAGACATGAAGTCGATTGCCCATATCTACTTCCAAAAATGAATTTCAGTGTTACCAGTAGAAATAATCTTCAATATCCCTTATTGTAGAACCAATCTAGGACAAAACTCTCCACTAGTTTGTATATAAAAAGCATTCAACACATACTTTCACGATCCCAATTCATCTGTATACATTTTCTCGGTGTCTCTGCCTCCATTGAAATTTTTTTTGAATAAAATGTTTCTCAATTCATATCAATAGATATAGTTTCTCATTCCCTGTACTTGTTCTTTTATGATAATTATGTTCTATTGTTTGACTATATTATTAATTTAAAAACAATTCACACCATATTTTTGAGTAACGTATTCGTATTACTGACAGATAATTTTATACCGATAAGTAAAGTTTATGTATAATTTTGCAAATAGCTTAGAATAATTCTTATATAGTGGATGCTGTTATCTGGAACTTTGTTCTATTAGCAACCTAAAATGGCAAATAAATAAATAAATAAATAAGTAGATGATGGTAAATGAACTTCAAATTTGTAATTTATATAGTACTCTCCAATGTTGTTTTGGAAAGTGTTGTTATGTATTTGGTTATATAAGATGATCGTTTTGAAATTTTTTGCAGGATATATCTCTACCAATGAAATGATAGCCTTAAGAGCCACCATCACCGAAAAGTTGAATTTCTTCTTCAGCCCTTCCAGCTAAGGATTGTTGGCATACTCATCGAGAATGGGGGTGAAAATAATAGTCAAGGAGCCCGGTAAAAATTTGGTCAGTAATTTCCTCTCAAGCGATATTTAGTGGAATGCATCAGAGAGTCGTATTATAAAGATTTGTGAACGTCAGCTGCGATTCCGTTGGTGGGAAGGGAGATGATCAGCACAGTAGCTTCCTACGCACGAAGAAAAAAAATATATTCAATTATGTCCTCCTTACCGGAAACATGTTAAATTGACGCAATCCGAATATAAGGTAAAATTTTATTTGAGAGGAAATCATAGAAGGTACAATTTTTTTTGTGTTCGACCAACTAACTGTCGTATAATACACCATGCTATAGTCAGCTGATTTTTTCTTTCTTCAAGATATTGCTTTAGCGATAATTCAACATGTTTTCAGGTAGGAGAACAAAATTGTGCGTGGGAGGCTACCACCGCTCATCCCCCCCCCCCCCCCACGGAACCGCAGCTGACGTTCACGAAGCTTTATAATATAACTCTCTGATGCATTCCACTAATTTTCGCTTGAGAGGAACTGTCACTAGCTCCCAGACTATAATGAACTCGATGAACATAGGCAACACAGCAACTGTCCGTTCTCGATTACAGCGCCAATCAGATTTAAATTTCCAGATCGTAGAATCCATTTGTTGCAAAAATTATATTGATTTAATGAAAGAGTTATTTTTTGTATGGGCTTGGTGGTCCCATAATAATTTCGGAATTTTTTTAATTCATCATTTTTTTTTCTCTTAAAAATTATCATAACCAAAAGATCACTGAAGTTCCGGAATTTACACAATAACATTGAGTTTTGCAAAAAAAATCAACAAATTCTCAAACAAAAACAGCGGGCTCCAAACGGATTTCCGTTTCACCAAGGAAGTGTTCGCTCTTAACGAAAGCATTATGTATATTGAAGTTCAATAATTGTACTGGGAAATATAGTTTAAAAAATTAAATTGGATTACAAATTTGAGTACAACAGAGGGTGTTGGTAAATGAACTTTAAATTTGTAATTTATATATACTCTGATATCGTTTTGGGAAGAGTTGTTATGAATTTGGTGATATTAGTTGATTGTTATCAAGTAGATAAAATGGTATTAAATAAAAATATAATTGTTTTCGTTTATCTTCCTTCTGAAATGAATTCCAACTGTAGAGAGGAACATTGGTTTGAACGAAAATTTATGAAAACCGCCTATATCATAGCCAATAGTACCTTCATTCAACCAAGCGTTCAAATTAAAAATTTATGGAGACCGCTCATGGGCCGTTTTGAAGGAGAAAGCACGAAACCACGTGCGCCAGAAGACCGCGCGTTATTGAAACGTAATTACACCATAATCGAATTTGTCATTATTCATCAGAAGACCATTGCGGATTCAAGCAATCAAAACGTTGTGAGAAAATTTGAAGAAGACAGAAGTCTTTCAACCATTACGTAAGACATTTGACATCCGAAATGCAAGTTATCGACAAACTGTGATCATTATTATCTATTTCATATAATTTCCTCCGAACACACGAATATTATTATTATTTCAATCATTATATTATTCACTAATATTGCATCCAACTATTGGAAGCATGGCCAAAGTATTCATATATGATGAATGACATATAAATTCAATCACGGTGAATGGTGGATGAAGGATGACAAATGAAGTATTGGTGACAAGTGACAGCTTGAGCAGCGTAGCCAGTTGGAGAAAAAGAAGTAGGATTGGCTGCTGACAAGTCACAATTCTGATGGCTCTGATTGGTTGATGGTGTGAGGGAGCCTGGCCATAAATGTAAGTGGTGGGAGGTGATTCAAGTGCGGCAATAGCTACTTTGAAATGGTGAATATTGTTTTTTTAAAGTTTATTGATTTGTTTCGCCCAATTGTTTTTATTTTTAATCGGATGTATTATCTACTAATGAATAAATTCAATTTATATTCCTATTTCTATTTTGTTTCAGAACTAAGTTTGAAGTGAGTAGAAAATCGATTGTGAAATTTGTACTGAACTGTTTGAAATTTTTTATTATTCAAACTACTAGAAGCAGGTGAAAATTGATTTTGAAAATTCCACAACATTCATGCGAGTCAAGTTATGGAAAGCGTGTGAAAAGTTTACTAACGTAATCCAAGAGATCCGGTTCTTGCATGGACCTGAATTTCGGATCATTCGAAATATACAAGAGATAAGTGAAGGTAGTCCTTTGTATAATATCCTTTCTGAAAAGTCAACGGAGTGAACGGTTGCCAATCAGTTTTCAATATTCAGTGAATTCCAATGCTGTTTTACCCACCATGCAAAAGTTACCACGAAAACATTCTATTACAGTTTTTATCCTCTACCTCGAACCCTCAAACATCACGGGTCAAAGATACGCATGTTATGAAAACAAATCGGTGAATGTGAACTTTTATAATCTAAACACAACCTAAAACGGCTCGAAATGTGCCGGCATCCCATGAATATTCAAGGACACGCTCCCTTTAGTATCCTGTCAGCGGCTGGAAGAACATTAAAAGCGTTCGCAGCAAATGGGCTGAACTTTATCAAACTTATTTACCGACTGTCTCAACACATTTTTTTCAATAATTTGAATATTTGCAGCTCGGCAAATTTTGAACAGTCGATTATAGAATGTGTTTTAAAATCATGGATTCATGATACATGAAGGAAATTCTGTAATCAACAATTCCTGGCGGAATGGGTAGTGAATGATAAAATATTTTTCTCAAATTGCATATTTCATTCAAACTAAGGATAACGAATATGCTTTCATAATTTTTTCTTCGAAAAAACTCCCGTTGACCCCACTTTACTCCTGTGATTTTTCTGAAGAATTTGCGGAATGGGTATTAAATGACAAAATATTTTCCTCAAATTGCATATTTGATCCAAACTAAGTATAACGAATATGCCTTTATAATTTTTTATCCGAAAAAACCCCACTTGACCCCACTTTACTCTTGTGATTTTTCGGAAAAATTTGCGGAATGGGTAGTAAATGACTAAATATTTTTCTAAAATTGCATATTTTATCCAAACTTAGGACAACAAATATGCCTATATGATTTTTTTTTCGAAAAAAATCTCCTTGACCCCACTTTACTCTTTTGAGTTTTCGGAAAAATTTGCGGAATGGTTAGTAAATGACAAATTTTTTTCTCAAATTGCATATTTGATTCAAAGGACAACGAATATGCTTTCATAATTTTTTCTACGAAAAAACCCCCCTTGATTTTTCGGAAAAATTTGCGGAATGGATAGTAAAAGACAAAATATTTTTCTCAAATTGCATATTTGATACAAGCTAAAGACAACAAATATGCCACTATAATGTTTTTTTCGAAAAAAACCCCTTTGACCCCACTTTACTCTTGTGATTTTTCGGAAAAATTTGCGGAACGGGTAAATGACAAAATATTTTCCTCAAATTGCATATTTGATTCAATTGATTCAATTGATTCATTGAGGAAAACGAATATGCTTTTATGATTTTTTTTTCCCGAAAAAACCCCCCTTGACCTCCCTTTACTCTATTATTTTCTTATAATTGATTTTGTATGTATGATTTTTAAGAAATCTATTATATAAATTAAGCATTTGAATCGATTTTCATAAATAGTGCCATCTATGAGACGGATAAATAAACTTGAAGTGAGTTTCAATTGTGACAGCTTTGTCACCTCGCGCACGCCACTGCGGCTTAGCGCTGTACCAAAAAGATGCCACGATGCCATCAACGACGAGAGGGGATTTTGAAGAACTTCTGATATACTTATTATTATTATAACAATATACATAATAACCAACCAAAATTGACGCTACAGCTGTAGCTTACCTAAAAAAAATATTTATTATTGTGTAAATATTTGTAATAGGTGTAGACCTAACAATCCTTTCCGGTAGTGGTTGGTTTGTGCTTCGATATAATTGGACTGTAGATGATCCTGCGTGTTTCAAATCGAGTACCAGAAATTTGAGAAATTGACAGCCAAGTCGCACATTATAACTTTTAATAAACATTCAATCTGGTTACATCAGCAAAAAGGACCACCTGTCCACAAGGCAGGAAGGATATCAACAAGAAGTGTCGATGACACAAAATGATGATACGTATTTGTATAAATACCTTACAGGAAAGCTCAGCTCTTGCAGGACAATGTACATTTAACTTGTCAAGTTTGACAACGGAAGATACCAAATTCAGCTTCACCGCTTTTTGGAGATATATTTGCGTGGATCTTGAAACATTAACTCCACAAACTCTATTTATGGATTCAGGAACATATATTATGCTTTTCTGTTGCAATTTATAAACGTTTTCTCATCAATTACAGTGCAGTTTTTTAAACTTAAAAAGGAAGCGTCAGAATATTTGCATTCTATTCAACAAGACTTGACACCCGCACACTTGATTCCGCTATACAATGCCCAGGCATGCAATTGAGCAGGATTGGCTTTAAACAATTTTATAGGACCTTTTCCAACATTTTGTATATTATGTAAATGAGTGTATTTCAGTTTTAGAGAACACAACATAGTCGTCTAGGTATAGTGGAGTCAAGGGGTTTATTAAAAAAAAATTCATATAGGCATATTCGTTGTCCTTAGTTTCAATCAAATATGCAATTTGAGAAGAATATTTTGTCATTTACTACCCATTCCGCAAATATTTCCGAAAAATCAAAAGAGTAAAGTGGGGTCAAGAGGGAATTTTTCGAAAAAAAAAATATATAGGCATATTCTTTGTCCTTAGTTTGAATCAAAAATGCAATTTGAGAAATATATTTTGTCATTTACTACCCATTCCGCCGATTTTTCCAAAAAAATCACAAGAGTAAAGTGGTGTCAAGGGTTTTTTTTCAAAAATAAAATCATATAGGCATATTCGTTGTCCTTAGTTTGAATCAGATATGCAATTTGAAAAAAATATTTTGTCATTTACTACCCATTCCGCAAATTTTCTCGAAAAATTACAAGAGTGAAATGTGGTCAAATGGGTTTTTTTCGGAAAAAAAACTCATGAAGGCATATTTGTTTTCTTCAGTTGAATCAAATTTGCCGGAAAAATCACAAGAGTAAGTGTGGTCAAGGGTTTTTTTTTTCGGAAAAAAAATCATGAAGGCAAATTTGTTGTGTTTATTTTGAATCAAATATGCTATTTGAGGAAAATATTTTGTTATTTACTACCCATTCCGCAAATTTTTCCGTAAAATCACAAGAGTAAAGTGGGGTCAAGGCGGGTTTTTTCGAAAAAAAAGTTTCATAGGCATATTTTTTATTCTTAATTTGAATCAAATATGCAATTTGAGAAAAATATTTCTTCATTTACTATCCATTCCGCAAGAAATCCTTCAGTCAGTATAATAGTTCTCCCTTTTTCCACTACTGTCTTGAAATAGTAATTTACGTAATAAGTCCGGAAATTACTGGTTTTTGGACTAGTAGACAGTCTGCCAGTCCAAAAATTTTTTTTTTAAATTCTTCCTTATAAGAAATGTGATAACCTTTGGGAAAGTGGCTAGATTTTTCTTTACTGAAATGTTACTTTTCCACATCGAATACTTGTTCTACATGGTAGAGGATTTTTGGGTTTTAGATTTTTTTTTCAGGCAATAATTGTGCTGTAGGAGCAGCTGCTGCATTGGAAATTTTGTAAGGCACATTTTCAAACTCATTATCAACTACTTTTATCAAAAGCATACCTACCAAGATTTTCATATTTGAAATCAAAATCAAATCAAATCAATAGCTAATTTGTATTACTAGGGAGTAAAGTGCCACTTTTTCTCCCACAGGATGTAGTTAACTGCCTGACGCGAAGCGGAGGGCAGTAAACATCCAAGGGAGGAAAAGACACTTTACTCCCATGTAATACATATGATTTTTCCGCCTACCCTCCCAATAATAGTTATTTTTGTATCTAGTGCGCGAAATGCTACTTTGGTGATCGAGAACTGATTTTTTTTAACGAGGCGCAGCCGAGTAAAAAAAAAAATAGTCGAGATTACCAAAGTATTTCGCGCATGAGATGCAAACAAAATTTTTTCTACAAACGTCAAAAATATTGTTCTAAAATAAGTAATAACTATGAAAAATAGTATTGAACTGGCTTAAATAATTTTTCCAAATCAAGTAATTACTGTAACTATGGAAATAAAATGGCATTTGTTGACAATTATTTCAAAGTGACAGTTCTTGATAATTATTTTGGAGTGACTTTTTATTCGCGTCAATTTCGTGCGTGATATTTATTATTGTAAAAGAATGGAAATTTCGAGCGACGATGAACTAAGCAGTAGCCCACCTAACTTGATAGATGCGGCCAATTCCGTAATTTCCAGCCTTTTACCGGAGAAATCGAGGCGGCAGTATGAAAATGCATATCAGCAATTTCATCTGGTTTAGGAATAAATATTGGTTCGTGCACTGGCTGCACCATTAATGTTAACATTGTAAATAATAAATAAAATTAGGTAGTGTAAAATTTTCTCACAATTTGAAAACCTTAATTATTGTTCTACAATAATAAATAAACTATTTCTTGTTTTTTGCTTGATTGAGGAGTTGAGGACCATATAGGTTAGAATATGAAAATCCCATATAGTTTACATGCAGTGTGCGAATAGCTATTTATATAACAAGTTGCAAAATGAGCGTGTTTTTTGCATCAGACGTGAACATTGGAACACGAGCGTAGCGAGTGGTCCAACACGTCGTGTGCAAAAAACCCGCTATTTTGCAATGTGTTATATACATGGCTTTTTGTAATTTCGTTGGAATATTTATTCATATACAATCATGGATTACACTGAATACGGGCATCGGTCAATAACTATTTTAATATTGCTTAGTACTTTACATAGCACGAGTCTAGAATGATGGTTGCGATTCGGTTGCCGGGAATTCGGTAGCGGAGACACTGCCGGATATATAGCCGTCAGTTGACAGTTTTCATGGATAGATACAAACATATTGAATTACCTGACGGACTGTCTGATTAAATTCAAACGAAAATGAGTGATTCTGATACAGAAAATAATGTGCTAAGTAATATTGAAGCTGCCGCGGAGGAGGCATCTACCTATATTGTTGATAATCGAATAAAGAATGAATCTACTGAGTTGACTGAATTTACTGAAATTATGAGCATCCCATTCATACTTCCAAATGAACATCAAAACTGATTTCCATATTCACACTAGTGTGAATATGAACTCTCATATTCGCACTTGTGCAAATATGACCGTCATTTTGACATTCAAATTGTAAACAAAAAGTCGCCATATTGAAACGAAATTACAAAAATATATTTCGCACATTACTTCGCGCACGGTGTCATGGTAACGAATGAAAATGAAAAAAAGTGCCACTTCGCATACTGTTGTCAATGCGCGAACCTTGTCATTTTTGACGTTTGTAGAAAAAACCTTTTTGTGACTTTGTTTGCAAATAGACCTATTCTTACTTGATGGAAAGTATAGACAATACTGTCATGAGTATCTGAGAATCTGCGGTGGTGCAATGGCTAGAGTCTTGGGCTTGTAATCCGAAGGTCCCGGGTTCATCTCCTGGCAATTACAACTTTTTTTTTTCAAGATCGTTATTTTACTTTTTTCTTGTTAGTGATTTGAATTATTGGACATTTAGATAGCTTATACATTCCGGATTGCTATTGAGTGATTTTCTCATAAGTAATGTTATGTGCCTATTTGAATGACGTGTCGATCATTTTTTTCTAAGAGCTACGCTTGTAGAAAAAATAATGTGTGTATTTCGAGCTCACAGTGCTATTGTCGTTCTCTGAAGATTAATCTCTTTGTCGAGCAACAATCAATCACTTTGCGCTCTGAATACACAAATAGCTATTAAAGAACTAGAGTAGAAGTAACATTCATGTTTGATTTTTACCAGAATACAGGATATATAAGATGTTCTAGAAATTACGGAAAAAATTTGATTATGATAGATTCACAAGTTTCATCGTTTACAACTTACTTGAAATGAGGAAAAGTACTTTCCTCCCTAGGGAGAAAAAGTATGAGTTTCCTCCCTGGTTTGAGGGAGGAAAGTGTGTACTTTCTATTGGGGTAGGAGGAAAAATTTATTTCTACATCCTTTTCTGTCATTGTCATCTACATGAAAAAATTAGTCAACTCGGTAACATTTTGAAATTGATATACATATTATTATACAATATATTTTACATGATAATGATTCCTCAGAGTGGATTTAACACAGGTACAAATACCTGTACTGTTATAATCCATCAGAAGAACTATAAGTGATGACTGAGTAAGAGCGTGGCGATGGAAGAAAGACTGGAATTGTGGTGTTTGTTGTAGCTATTTTATACGAATTTCAAGTAAATGTGATAATAATTATGACGAATACAATAAAGTTGGTATCAATGAAATATTTCAAATTTATTTGGGCACTCTACAAGTAATTTTTTTATTTCACTTTTGAATTCACATTTTTTTGAAATTTGCTTTATGTTAACAGGCAGTGAGTTGAAAAGACCATGGTAAAAATTGTTTTTTGTGTTTATCTGAATACTTTCGTTTGTATATTCTGTTCAGTCGCAGATCTTGTATTGGAAGTTATTTTTGAATATTTATCTTGTTCAAAAAAGAATTTAGGCACTGACGGACATATATTTGTCTTATTTTAGGCGATTTGGTTCATTCGTATAGTAGTGTGGTTGAAAACTTTCTATCTCTGTAAAATATTATTTCAATCAAGGTGTTTCGAACATTTTGGAAGTTTTTTATTGTAGTTGCGAACGTTCCTCCCCAGATTGTTATGCAGTAGCTTAATATAGATTCTACCAGGGACCCGTATAGCATAAGTAAAGTTTTTCTGGATAAAATATCTCTGATACTGTTAAATTTATGCATTACAAATCGTACACAGAGAAAAATATTTCTTTGAATTTAACAAATATTGTTAAATTCAAAGAAATCTGAAGTTTGAATAGGTCCAACAAACAAGCTTGGTTGATTCAAAGTTTCCATTCTTTTGGATTTTCAAACAATTCATTATTTTGTTTTCATATAATTTCATCAAAATGCTATATTTTATTATTTGAAACAAAGCATATACTTGTTTCGATCAAAAATGTTTTTTTTTTATTTATGAACAGATGAGTAATCGAAAAAACAGGTCAATTTTATTGTCAAGGGGGACACTTTCAAGGACTATTTGTAGCCCTCGTGGTTCAACCCCCTAGGAGGGGTAGATGTTACCCTTCGAATTTTAAATGGGAAGGGGGGTCAAGTGGCACATCATTTTGATGGGCGTTCAATTCTTGTTCCAATGGTACCCTGACTTATTATTTTTTGATGAGCATTTTCCGAAAAATTGCGTTCTAAACTAACAGAAGTAATTATTAGAACGCCTATACTGAGATGCATGGTTTGGCCAGAACTGGTTAGAATATTAGGTGGTACCGTTCCAACCCTTTATTAGGGGTAACATTAGCCATTAGCTCCAAACACTTTACATAAAAAAGTAGTCTAATAGTAAAACGTAGATGGTAGTAAAGTTGTGTTTATTAAATGCTGAATTTTTAAGTGTCATCGCAGAAATTGTACAGATAGCCTTCCTTTTTTGCTACTTCTGCTGTAAAAAGTTTCTGTTTTCCGGCAAAAAATTGGTTAGCAAATTTGAACTATGTGGTAGTATTGTGAATACCGTTGTACCTGTTGGGCTGTTTAGGAATTACTTTAATAAGTGTATAAAAGTGTAAAAATGGTTTACATTCTTCAAGACAGAATTGAAATGATTGTAATTTATGGCGAAGTTGGAAAGTGCGCACGAAGGGCGGCATGTCTTTTTAACGAAAGACATCCAAATTGTAATGTAAGTCACCGGTATGTGCTTGATTTGGTGAATAAGTTTTACGAAACTGGTTCAGTGACAAATAAAAAAAGAAATAACCCCAGAGTACTAAATGAAGCAGCTCAAATTGAAGTTTTGGGAACATTTGCTGCAGAGCCCACGAGCTCCTTACGATCAGTATCAGAACAGACGGGAATGTCACGCGAGACTATAAGAAAAGCATTGAAAATGCATAAATTTCATCCATATAAAATGCAGATTCTTCAAGAGCTCCACGAGGATGATTATGATAGAAGAATAGAGTTTTATGAAATCATGTCTCATCGAGTCAATACCATCCCTAATCTTCTGTTAAACATCTGTTTCAGCGATGAGTGTTCATTTTTTCTGAATGGCAATGTTAATAGACAAAATTGTCGCTATTGGAGTGACGAAAACCCACATATTTTTCGGGAAGGGCATACACAACACCCACAAAAAGTTAATGTTTGGGCTGGTATTCTTGGAAAAGCCATTCTTGGTCCATTATTTCTGGAAGAAAACTTGACTGGTAATCTGTACCTTGATATGCTTGAAAAGACTATCGATCCTCTTATAACTCACGAGCTAGAAACTCAAATTGATGCAGAAGGTAATGAACTTTTGCAGGAGGATCTGTTACATTATCAGCAGGACGGTGCTCCACCTCATTATTTTCTTCCCATCCGACAGTGGTTAAACGAGAGATTTCCGGGTAGATGGATTGGCAGAAGGGGAGCAGTTGAATGGCCTCCGAGATCACCGGATTTAACACCCTTAGATTTCTTTCTTTGGGGCATCTTAAATCCGTTGTTTATAAAACACAACCTTCTGATATTGACGAACTTAAAAGACGAATTACAGCAGCATGCCGGTCAATTCCTAGTGAAGTTTTCCGTAATGTTAGAGGGGAGTTCGAAAACAGACTGTATTACTGTTTAGAGCAAAATGGACAACATTTCGACCAGCTAATAAGATAAGCGTAAGTAGATTTTATGTTGGAAATGTCTTTCTCGCAAATTAAATTTTATTGTGTAGAAGGAAAATAAGCACCAAATAAAAAATCCCATGCGTAATAAATTTATTCCTGACATTCAAGGGTTGGAGCGGTGCCACCTACTCTTCTAACCATTTTTATTAAAGGGAGACAATACAATAATGCATCTCAGTATAGGCGTTCTAATAATTACTTCTGTTAGTTTAGAACGCAATTTTTCGGAAAATGCTCATCACAAAATAATAAGTCAGGGTACCATTGGAACAAGAATTGAACGCCCATCAAAATGATGTGCCAATTGACCCCCCTTCACATTTAAAATTCTAGGGGGTTGAACCACGAGGGCTACAAATAGTCCGTGAAAGTGTCCCCCTTGACAGTAAAATTGACCTGTTTTTTCGATTACTCATATTGTTTACTGGAAGGAAGATATTAAGGGTGGGAAGTTTTCAAATTGACACCCTGTATATGCAGTCTGAAGGAAGTGTTTGTTTATTTCAATCAATAATGTTTCTCAATTTCTGAAAAGAATTATTCGTGGCGAATGAATGTTATTTGAATCAAATAAATCAAACATTCAGATTTTCAATGCATAAATGAACAGACCCAGTTTGACAGTTTAAAACTTTTCAATTCCTTGCTATTTTGATATCATTTCTCTACACCACATAACATAATATTTCAATGAAACACTTACATTCTTTGGTAATTCTTTCTATTTTAATTCTCAATAATTTTTTACAAATGAATTCAAATTTGCTTTCACTATTCTACAGAGCTGTCAATCGACAATATTTTAAGAAGGACTTTCTTGTTCCATGTTAGCATGGGACATTCCATTCTGTTTTCTGCCACCTCGAACCACGTCGTTCCAGATGACAGATGTCAATTTTATAACCTAGTTGTTAGATGTAAACACACCTGCCGCATGGTTTCATTCAAATTTCAAAACGAATTATTACTGATATGTTGTTTGAGTGGATTAACCATGGTCCCTAACATAGGTGGGCCCCGCACTAGATGCGGGCATAAGATCGTAATTAGGACCATAAGTTTTATTAAAGTTTTTCCGTTTTAATGTTATTTTTCCACCATATGGTAGGTCACATAATTTAATGTAATTCTCTACTCTATTGTAACCCTTTTTACTTTTCTTTAGATCGACTTGTAATCAACCCCTATTTTGCTGAAGATGAAGGATTAATCCTTCGAAACATTTCCTATATGTTGATGTAAGTCTTCCGACTGCATGGTATCTGCCTGTTGTTAGTCTTCGGACTACACAGTATCTTCGAAAAAGATTATTTTTGGTGGAGTTAGACTGAAAGTTTGTTCACCCTCCCAGTTTTATCTCACTTCCACTGTGTGTGATGGATCGTCTCCGATGATTAGATATCAATATTTTGGGTCAAAAATTATTATATTTTCTTATAAACTCTGCTGTCGTTCAAATCAAACGATTCCATTTTTTATTTCAAATATGCCTTTGTTTGTGGCAGAAGACAGATATATACATACTCTGTTCAATTAATATTTTATAAATCCAAATTGAAGATTTGTTCGTGACAAATCAATCAGTTGGTCAAATTTGAATCTCAATCTCAATTTCAACCAACCATTTGATAAATTTGTCTAAACAAATATTTATTTGAATCAAATAACATTTATTGCTTGTAAATAAATAGTTTTTCAACAAATGCAGTTGTTTCGCCCAAACAAATCTAATTTAAATGAATCGATAACTTGAAACAAAGAATATGATTTGGTTCTTAGGAATAACAATTGTTTCTTACTAATAACAATTATTTCTTGCAAAGAAATAAAACTCAAACAAATGAGATTGTTTTTAGCAAAGAAACGTTTTTCTCTGTGTACCTTCTTAATAAGAAACACTATTTGATCCAACTATCTAATATGCTGATCAAACATGATACCTAAATCTTTGATAACTTTCACGTTCTCTAATGATGGACAATTACATTCGGTATTATCATATTTGGGATTATGAATTTCAATGTTATGCTGATCAGTCTTTGTGGCGGAAAATGTGATACATTTAGTTTCATTTATGTTTAAGCTCAATAGGTTATGATTCAACCATATTTTGATATATTTTATGTAAAAACAATTGCTGTATCGTCAGCCTAACTAATTAATTTTCCTTCAAATTTTTTTATTTTAGCAATACCATTTATAAATATTGGGAATAGAAGGGGCCCTAGTATTGTTCCTTGTGGAGCTCCTGTTTGTTCAATTTGTCCAGAACTGAACGTATTTCCTACTTCCGTTCTCTGCACTCTGTTTTTCAATAATCTTTGAATAATTCTAGTGTTAAGCCTCTTATGCCGTATCAACAACGAAGTGATTGTTCCCGGACTATTCCGGGAAGTACGTATTTCCTGGTCTAGGCCGGAAAAATGGTGCTTTCTCAAAAAAATGCTTCCGGGTAGTGGGTACTTCCCAGGCGGTTGCCGAAAAAATACTCTCCTACGAACATTATGAGTTCTTTTGAATATCGCTGTTCTAGAGTTTTGATGTTATAAAAATTGTAGTTGATATTCACATTTCTCAAACTGACAATGTCATTTCATGGTGTTTAGTGTTTAAAGTATATGGAATCCTAATGTTGATATCATTATTGTTATAAAGTGTCAATTGTTTTTTTTTAACTTCTTTTTGTATCATAATGGGGACAAAATATATTTCGAAGATGTCTCGGTTTTTGGTTGCGAAGTTATCCCAGTATTGAAATAACTTTTTCCGATTTTGTTATAAGTTATTCCTACTTTTGTTGAATAAGTCCTTGTATTGTTCTATATTTTTTTGAAAATCAATAAACTTAACGTCATTTATCAGTTTCGACAATAACCTTGTATTGCATGAATTGTGGAGGAAAATTTGATTTGAAGTTGTCCTCCGAATGTCGAGTTAATGAAAACAGCTATAGGAAGAAAAAAACATTTATTTTTACCAATAAAACGAATATAAACTCTTGAGAATAAACAAAACTAACTATTGAGTACTACCTATTCCTTGGCATAAAAATAGGAACTTTAAGGACGGAAAGTATAAAAACGAGGGCATTCATTACTTGATTGCTACTCTGCTCATGCTATACCTTTTGCCCTGTTTTGAAGGCTTTAAAATTTTGGGAGAAATCATGATGTTCTACTGGGATATATTTCAGTAAGCTCAAAGGATCTTTGATTTTTTATACGATACTTCTGGCATATCAATATACGCTGTACTAGCTTTTTTATTTTCTTCGTTTTCTGAGTGACCATTATTTTTTTGAAAGATTCTTTATCGAAAGTATATAATAAATTGTATTCGTTAATTCTTTGGTGACACGTAATACTTTTGTTCCAACCTTTATTTGGTTCAATACAAAGACATCTCCAAGATATCCGAAATGTTTTTAGGGCATTGAATTTTAACTTGGCGCAATAGAGGGATATTCCAAAAAAGCAGTCATATCAGATTGAATATTGTTATTTCCTAGTTTAATACTGAGGCATATTCGATGATGCAACACTAGGGTAACTTCAAAAAACGAAAATATCCTCACATCTGTGGAAAAAGTAAGACAGCTCAAAGTGTCCTACTATAAAACAAAAAAAAACATGAGAATATGAGTCGCATATCGAACGAGAAACACTAACTTTACCATTAATAAAAGAAAAATTCATATTACAATGCTGAGATATCGGTTATCTCATACTTAAACTTTCTGACTATAGCACCAGAAAGAGCATTTTCTCAGATTTCTTAAATTGACCATTTTTTAAGTTGTCTAGCACACCGATTTGATGTTGCCGATACTTGATGAAAATCCATGTTGATACCTCAATTTGAGCTATAACTGAAATTATTTTCAATAAAGATGTTTACAAAACCACGACAATTGTTTAGCTATACAACAGCTTCTTCAAGTTGAGGAGAAATTCTGAATTACACGTTAGCTGAGTTCCCTAATTTACTAATCGTAAGGGAACACAGGTCTTGAACAAAAAATCTAAATAAGCGCTTGTTAAATTCAGTTAAATTCAAAACGTCACTCCTGTTGGGAATTTACGTTGCGGTAGATCAAAAAAAACTCCGATAACATGTCAACCACTGGAAAATAACATCGCGATAGCATTCCGCTAGCATATGTGACATTAAGATATAAAAGTAATCCTCTTTTCTGACCAACACTCAGTTCCACATTCGGTTTGGGGGAGAATTGTAATCTCCGGCTTTCATGCCATTTCTAATCTCCAAAACGTGAAAAGGCATAGAGGCATGCCCTGCTTCATATATAACATGGATCTGTAAATAGGGGGGAATTAAAAACGTGTTTTCGGCGGAAACGTGGACCAATCTGTGACTCAAAGAAACTCATGGTAGGTCACCAACTATTCAGTAGTTGTAAATCTGAGAAATATTTTTTCATAATTCAATGGAATGAAACAATACATTGAATGCAAACGCAAAGTGAGAAAATTCATTCATAAATAAACAAGTTCTCATTACGAGTGGTAAGCGAGATATGTAACCTCGAAAATGCAATAAAGGCTTCATATTCTAGTAAACATGATATTTTCCAATACTTTGATTTTTTAATATTGAAATGAAAATACACTTTATTATTAACGTTTTGAAAAAACGCAGATATCAAGCATCAATTATAGTTTTTCATAAGCTGTTAGAAGGTGAAGTGAAGTGAAGTACTACTATCTCGAAAATATTTTTTCTCAGTTTTTACCACCATTGTTTAAAACATTGTTAAAAACAAATACATATGTATATATATATAAATATATATACAGTGCGGCTTTTTTTAGTCGCCCCCCTGTTAACTTTTGAACGGTTCGACGTACAAACATGAAAAAAAAAACGTTTGAAGGGTTTCACTATTACTACTTTTTGAAACAAAAAATATGGTGATTGCTCCACAGGGGGCGCAGGGGGACACATCAACTCAAAAATTTCAAATGGCACATCGTTGAAAAGAGAATTCAATTCTCTTTACAACCATCTGAATATTTTTGAATTTGGTTGAGCAATTTTTTCCCAATTTCGATATTTATGTCTATCGAAATTTTCTAGTTGGTATGCCCCCAGCGCCATCTGCAGTGTAATTGCAATATTTCCTCTCTCAAAAAGTAGTATCGGTAATACCCTTCGCAATGTTTTTAGTTTCATTATTCCACAACAAACCGTTCAAATTTATCAAGGTATGACTAGTATTCAGATCCGCATGTAGTTATATTTGATATTTCGAATTTGAATTGCAATAAAAATATTAACGAAATTCTTTTCAACGATGTGACACTCGACCCCCCATGCCATTTAAAAATTTTGCATTGATGTGCCCCCCCGCGCCCCCTGTCGAGCAATCACCATATTTTTTGTTTCAAAAAGTAGTATCGGTGAAACCCTCTAAAACGTTTTTTATTCATGTTTGTACGTAGAACCGTTCAAAAGTTAACAGGGGGGGGACTAAAAAAAGCTGCACTGTATATATCAGAAAGGATTTATAGAGGGGCTACATATGAAAATATAAAGAGAAAAGTTATTGGGTATAACCCTCAAATTTGTGCAACCGTAGACACGTGTTTCGAGCTTAAGCTCTCATCAGTACGGTAAAATAAAGTGCGAAGATGTACAACACTTGGACGTAAAAATAGAAGCAAAGGAAGTCAACAAGTCACTTGATCTTACCGTACTGATGAGAGCTTAAGCTCGAAACACGTGTCTACGGTTGCACAACAATTTGAGGGTTATACCCAATAACTTTTCTCTTTATATTTTCATATATATATATATATATATATATATATATATAGACGAAAATTATGATTTCAGAAGAAAAAACGATTCCTAAAAAATTTATTTGTTGCTTAAATGCGTCTGTTAATTAACAATCTTTATTTGAGTTTAAATATAAAAATTAAGGAACCATAAAAATAATTTCTATTTCTTTAAGATTCTTTAAAAAAAATTCTTTATTTTTATTTGTTTATTCATTAAACTATTTGTTATGAACAAATAAATTTTTCCGATAATACTCAATTTTGTAATAAAAATAGCTATGTGTTGTCAAAATGTTGATTCAGAATTTAATATTGTAACAAAATGATGTGTGTAATTCACTATAAAATTAATTTTCTTCTTTTTAGTGCACTCAAATAAAGCTTTTCTCTAAAATGTTTTCTTTGAGTTTATTTTTTCCTTTTATAATTACAATAACTTTTAACTATCGCAGATATAACAATAACGCTTCAGGTCTTTTTTGTTAATTATCAATCAATTAATTAACAATTAAAGCCATTCACTATAGTTCTAGCTCTATTATTTATTTAATTATTGACCATAAAAAAATGCATACTTTTCAATTCAACAATACAATTATCTAACTATTAAATAGAAAATATCTATACTTTTCATAGAAAACAACACATGGCTATTTTTATTATATAATTGAGTATTGAAAAAAATAAACGGAAAAAAATTAATTTGTTTATAATTATTATAATTAATTTGAAAGATTTTTTTCCAAGACTCTCAAAGAACAATAGAAATTATGATTTTTAGAGTAAAAATGGTTCAAAAATGGTTCCTCAATTTTAATATTTACCAGCAAATAACGATTATTGATTAATAACCGTATTTTTTAGCAACAAATAATTTTTTTAAGGAATCATTTTTTCTTTTTAAATCATAATCTTCGTCAACCCAACGTATTACAAAAAAAATTTGATTTTCTCATAAACAATGTATTTGTTTATAACAATTTTTTAAACAATGATGGTGAAAAATAAAAAAAAATCGTTCAGCTAAACCCTTAGAAATCGAAACATTCAAGATATTTGAAAAAAAAAATTTGTAACGATGCTGATAAATAAATTAATCAGACGGGGTGGGTAGACTCCAATATCGAGAGTATGAGTGGAACAAAAATAAACTTTTATGATAACTTCATAGACAGGATTGAAAATGATTCTAATCTAATTCTGCCAAAAAGTCTTTTAGAAAAGTCACGGTGACAGGTAGTCTGCCAATAATTTTTTTTTCGGTCCCGATCGCCTTGGAATACCGACAGTTGTTAATCTTCATATCGAGCAAGGTATTATAGTCCAGTAATTCAAGGAATTTATTAGTGAAGGAGTTGTTACATATTTACTTTTTTAATTTTTTTTCAATTGTCAATAAAAAAGTGGAAAATCAAAACTTTACAATTTTTGCAACGGTTATAAATTTGTAAGCCTATTAAGAATATCATCTTCACTGAGTGAAAAAAATCTTTTTTTGGTTTGTTTGTCAAGTAACAAATGCTTAATTTATGGAGAAACAGGGATGAACATTTTTTAACCATGGATTATTGTTTATTCAATAATTAATATTCATATTTAATCAGATTATTTTTTTGGTGTGTCAAAGTGACGCAACGCGCGCGGAAGCCAGTCCACTCGTTTTTGGCTCTCTTTTCAGGGCTATGTAAAATTATAAATATTGCAGGTAGAGTTTAGGGGTCGGAACTTTTTGTCAGCAAATATGCTGATCCTTTCAGGTCTCTGTTAATTTCGAAAATATTCAACCTTTTTCGAGATATTCAAAAAAACCAAATAGCTTTTTTCGGCCCCTTTTGGGACTTTTCCTTGACCTTTCTACATGACATAACGTATCAAATGACACCATGATCATAGTTTCCGGTGACTATACATTTTTCTTAAAGGTACATGTTGACTCGACTATAGTGCAAACCTTGCAGTCTGCTCCAGTGGAACCCCACAACCCACCGTCTAACCAATGAAACAAACCCCGTTGATTATTTTCGACATGACGTCAACATTATCTCTCCTGGAGGTGGTGGTGTTGCAGCAAATCCGCTTAGTCTTTGACAGAATCCAACCATGATGTAGGTGTCCGTGCGCTCTCGAATGGAGTGGCTTTACTACGTCTTCGAGTTCGAATACAAATTGCCTTATAGTTGAACGAGACTCAACGCCAGAGAGAAGTTTTACAAGAAGTACTTATTAACTCCAATTTGTCATGATCGATACAGTAATTTTTCTTTGCAAGCGGAAGAGTTTGAATAGTGTATGGGAGTTTTGGCAAGGGGGAGTTTCAGTCTATATGTCCTAACTTCCAAAATATGTGATGGAAATGTAAAAATAATATTGATCCATTATGGGTTGGTGGTAGAAAATCAATATTATATTGATAAAATTGTTGGCTCAACTTATTCTGAATATTGGGTGTCACATAAAATATTGAATAAATATTGTTTGAATAGTTTCGACCAACATCGCCAGAGCAATATTGTCTCCACATTGTTTTTATCATCTACAATAAATATTGCAAACCCAATGGCCAATATTCCTTCCATTCGATTCTAGGGTTGAAAACTAGTATATTGTACAACAAGTGAGAAAAACGACATATTTCTCACGAGCGCAGAAGTTTGTTGGCACGAGCCGAAGGCGAGTGCCGCAAATCAAACGAGTGAGAAATATGTCGTTTTCTCAAGAATTGTACATTGTACTTTTTCTACGGATGCGTTGTTTTCAAGTATTGAAAATTAAAATACATATTATAATAATACTTGTAAGTCATTAACTCATTTTTATGTTTTATTTAAAATAGTAATTAACAGTTATATTTGAACTATTTTGTAAAGTAATTCCTGGTAGGTTGTTTTGTTTCTACATGTTTTCGGTAATTGAAATATTGGCTGCGGTCGAAGTTGAAGTTGATGGGGAAACGTACTGAGCTTCCACAGCATTGTTGTGTTCAGGTTCTAATGGCACTGGAGGCTGATTGGATTCTGCTATACTTTTTGAAATTTTCATTTTGTTAGCTATGGAGTTGTCGATATAAGATTCAGCAACATTGCTGGATTTCCAACCCACATGGCGTTTTAAAGTTAAAAGATCTGCCCCTGCATTAACTAAAATAGTCGCAGATGACCTACGGAAACAGTGGCCAGTATATAATTCAGGGTTCGGTAATTTCAAAAATTTCGCTATTTCTTTCGCCATGGTGCCAAATTTATTTATCCCCACAGGCTGTTTCGTACATTTGCTATTTTTGTAATTTAAAAAAACGTGTTTTATTTGTGCATGTGGAAGCTTCACATATTTTTTGTAAATTTGGTAGAATTCTCCTGTGACTGTGAAATTTCTAGGAACCTTGGTTTTAGTATCGGGTAATTTTATTATAAGGGCCGAATTAAGATCTTCCTTGTCATCAATTTTTAATTTTCGAAGTTCATCACAACGGCGTCCCCTGTAAGGCCAATAGCTAAAGCAGCCTGAAATCAAAATCAAACATTAATTTTCCGATAACAATTTAAAAATTTTCAATTCATACCTTTATCAGCAAATACTTTTCATCAGGTGCATCTTTTAAAAGTTGTTGAATTTCTTCAGAAGTTAATGTTTTTGACTGTTTTGGAACAAATTTATCGGATTTGCGTTTTAAAAATGCACGTAGTTTTACGTATTTTGATATATCAACACAGTTTTTAATCACTAAGGTACTCCTCAGCATCGAGTACTGAGACGATAATGTTGATGATTTCAATCTTCTTGACAACTCTTCAAAATAAACTAACAAGGTATTTTCGGAACAAGAATTTACCTTGGCTTTCATTTACCAGTCCATAAAGCTTCTGTAAGCGATTTCATATTTTTAACTTGACGTGCTTGGTAGCAAATTATTGCAAACATCTATTGCTTTCTGAATAATTTCTAGAGGTGTATTTTCCGACTCTAAATCTTCGTATTCCATTATATTCAATATTTAATGAATCTGAACTGTTTATATTATAACAAATAACAAAAAAACTATTTTCGTTGAGTAAGTTGACAGCAATAATTATGCAGTGCTTCGGTTTTGTTGTTATAGAAACGCTAACAATGGGCTACTTGGATATTGCACGCGAATCGTCGGCGTAGCGTTGTCAACGTGGAGAACGTGTCATATCATGTAACATCATGTAACAATTCATGACTGACTTGGGTTATCGTGATAACAGTGAGAAATTATTTCTCACTTTGAGAAATTATTTCTCACTGTATTGGCGGATATTTCTCACTGCGTGAGAAATCTTTCGTTTTGAACGTATGAAAGCGATGAGAGAAGTGGCACATTGTAAGTATAGCATCGGTAGAAAAAATATTGTGTATCCAAGTATTATCATAGCATATTATTGGTTCAATATTATTTTACCAATAGGTACGCAACAAATCATATAGTCAGAAAATTTCTATCGAAGCTAGTAGCACCCTGGAAAAATTATTAAACATTTTCCAGACTTAACATGAACCACCGTTTTTTACAGATTTTATAACACTAATAGATATTACGTTGAAAGTTCAAGAAACCATCAGAATTGTTGAACAGGTGCGTCACGAAAGGGAAACGATTAAAGGATGTGTTCCGGAAAATGTTATCTTTACTTTCACCAGAGAAAAAGTGTTCATTTGTTAGTAAGTAATGGAAGAAAAGTTTGTGTTTGGATTTTGGGCTAATTTTGCATACACATATACATAACTAAATGGATAATGCATAATTCCAAAGAATTAAATTCACGACTGAAAATGAATTCAATAAACAAAAGAAATAGTACAGTACCAAACGTGACAGTTTTCAACTGGGAGATGTTATTTTTCCTCATTGAAGTTGTGTATAATTATAATAATAATACTACTTTATTTTCCACTGGACAATTACAAATTGTATGGGATTCGTCAATACATGTAGAGGAGGAAAATAGAAGATACAACTAAAATAACACATTAAAACTTACAGCTAAACAGAAACATTCGAGTTTATTCAATCACTTTCACATTGAAAATATTCTTCTATTGAATAGAAGCATTTTTTGACTAAGAAGTCCTTCAACTCTCGCTTGAAACTGTAGAGTTTTTTTTTTACGAAACTCCCAGGTTTTCGGAGAAAACCCCTCAAAAGCAGAGCTTGTGCGAGCAAGGGAGATCCAGGACCTACAGTTTAAATAAAAGTGGAATCCGAACCACTTCAGCTCAGTGATACACGACCGGGGATCGAACCCGGACCGTCTGGGTGGAAGCCAAACGGTCTAACACCTCGACCACTTCGCTGTGTTTTGCAATGCTTTATTTTGTCAGGTAATACATTAAATAGTCCAGGAGCCATAGCTTCACAGGGATTGAAATGAATTTTCGTCGAACTGAATTGAACATATAAGTCATCTTTTTGGCTTGTATCGTATCTGTGTCTGGAATTGTTCATTGTGAAATCTGTATAGTTTTTGAATACATACAAACAGAACTCGAAAATTATAATTGAGGGCATTTTCAAATATTTAGATTTTTAAGGTGTTCTTTGCAAGAACACGCTTCTGGGTAACATAAACACTTGATGATGAGGTGGACAGACCCCAAAATCGTCCTACATACCTCAGTCTGGAATCTATCTGAGCATAGTCTAGAATCATTGTTTATATAGAAGATAGTTAGTCAACCTTATGGGATTATAATTGTATCAAAATGGATGCGACATGTAGATGGCGATAGTGAGCTCGCATCCAAGTCATGTCGTAACTTCAGTGATCTGGCCTCCAAGTCATGTCGTAACTTGATTAAAACAATGGAAAAGTATTAAAATCAGGGTTTTTTGAAGAAACCTGCATTAAAATGACGTCAAATATTCATGTTTATAACTAATCACGATAGATGACACTCGCGTTTGTGTCCAATACCTTTTCCACAGGCATTGACTAACTATGTTCTATTTAAACAATGCTAGAATGTATGAAGCCCTCGATAACACCAAACCTGCATTATGTATTTTTCTTGACCTTGCCAAGGCTTTTGACACCGTACAATTATTGGGGGCCTTGCAAAATATGGGTTGTAGAGGGCGTGTTCACAAACTTTTTGAAAGTTATATCTCGAACCGCCAACAAATTGTCAAAATCAATGACAATATCAGTAATGCTAAGGAAGTGGAATGTGGAGTACCTCAAGGTACCGTTTTAGGTCCACTATTATTTATAATCTACATAAATAGCTTACTTAATATCAATACCAGCAGAAAAATCTTCAGTTTTGCTGACGACACTGCAGTGCTTTATACCGCCGACACATGGAATGAACTGAAACGGCAAGCTGAGAATGATTTCACTAAATTCATAGACTGGTTTAATCACAAGTTGTTGACAATCAATTTTAAAAAAACCATGGCACTTCCACTTTCAAGCTACGTGACTGGATTACCTGACTTCGATACACTAGATATTCCATATGACAACCAAATCATTGAAATTAAACTGACAGATAAAATGAAATATTTAGGTGTCACAATAGATCGCCACTTGAGATGGAATATTCACATTGAACAAGTCAGTAATACGCTTCGGACAATGACATATAAATTCAAATGTCTTACTAAAGTAATGAAACTACCGCAATTGAAAATGGTCTATTTTGCCCTTGTTGACTCTAGGATAAGTTATGGTATATTAGGATGGGGAGGACTCGCTCCATCAAATCTGGAAAGGATCAATATACTGCAAAAAAATTTTCTGAAAATTATTTTGAAAAAAGACCGTAACTTTTCTCCATGAAGAAAGCAGAATACTTGACCCACGTCAGATTTATTTTTATAAAATGGCATTGCATATTCAAAAAAACAAGAAAGAATAAGTTCTTGCTTGTTTCCCATTTCCATGAGACCAGAAATAAAACCAATAAAAAATTTGTTTTTTCAACTTCAAATAAAACTGTTGGTAAAAAATGTTACACATTCCTTGCCCCTAGAGTATTCAACTACCTTCCCCAGCACTTGAAAAGTATAGTTAATTGTAATTTATTCAAATCTAAGCTTAAGCAATTCACTTTGATAGAAGATAGAAGAAAAATACATCATATAATAGAGAATAAACTGAACGTATAGAGTAGCACTTGAAATTTCATATTTGACCTTCTGCTTATGTTTATTCATTGCGTTTTTATTGGTATTGAAATTGAAAATTGAATCTGATGTTCATATTACTCTAAGTGGAATCCGTACTAGTAACAATTTTTTTGCGGACAGCCTCCAGGCTTTGTTAATTTGTTGCTGATAGGCACGCACTTACTGTTAGTTGAGAAAAGCATAATGTACTACACGGAATTTGTTGCCAATTCTTGAATGATGTTCCGCATAGTTCGCAAAAATCCAACGCAGACAGCCTCTTGGCTTTGCGATTTTGCGAATTTGTGCTGAACATTCTTGATATGTTTTAGAATAATATTCAATTGTAAATAATTTTTTTATTGTATACATTATCCGCAGACAGCCAATTAGGCTTTGCGGTTGCTTTTTGTTTATTTGTCCGATCATTTATGTAATTATTTTTCTATAGGTAACACTGAAATTAGAAAGTAAATACTCTAATATCACTCGGGATTTTATATTTATTTTTTCTGACCGCTAGTTTATCTATAATCGGAAGAAAATTGGTTTCGTGACGTCACAGTCATCAAAACTAAACTTGGCAACGTTGTTGAAGTTGTGCATCAAATTCTCATTCAAATATAATGTGTCGTATGACAGTGTTTGTCTCTGTCTAACTCATTTGCCTACCCATTTGATACAAGTGGAGCAGTTCCATCATCCAAACTTCAACGAACACTACCTTGATTTATTTTTTGAGGTTAATGAGGTTTTCTAAGTTTTGAGAGCTTTTGTTGTTTGTGTTCTAAAATTTGTTACTAATTTCTGTATCTCCAGTACCTGTATCCCTGCAATAACTGAACATGTCGAAAAGGTGCTTTGTACCCGGTTGTCTGAACACCAGTGCAAATTCCAATAAACAATTTTTTTATGCACCTAAAGATGAAGCGCGTCGGAAAATGTGGTTCGAAACAGTGCATAAACCTTTTGTGAAAAGCGGAAACATATGTTTTTGTGAAGAACATTTCCAAGTGAGTACTTTACGTTATGTTATTATTGTATTCAAAGTAGAGTTCAAGGAAAGATTTAAAATATTAGTCATTGCAAATACGACCTTGAACTATCAAAATGAATGTTGATTGTTGAATGTGAATAAAATAAACATTAACCTCACATCTCCATATAACTTTTGACAATTGAGAACTGTCATTACGATTTGCTGTGTTGTCAATGCTCGTTCTTCATCAAAAGGATGGTTCGTTCAGAAAATTTGGAAGTTACAAATACAACAAAAACTAGCTAATATGTGGATTTTTATCTATGAGTTGATCAAGTGACAATGTATTGATTATTTCTCAACGGCTAATATCATGCTAGAAGTTTCGGAACGTGGATTATGACGTCAGCGGCACACATTCAAATGTGATATTTTTTTAAAATGAAAGAAAAATAATGGAACTTTTTGTTAAATGGACTTTTCAGACTACCAACTATCGATTTAAACGAGTTTTGTCATTTATTTTCCGTAAATGTAAAGGTCCATTAGCGACGTATCATCTGCATACATAGTAAAAGAAGACTGGACTGGTAAATTATCTAAATCATTCATATATAGTATGAAGAGAATAGGTCCCAAAATTGAGCCCTGAGGTACTCCAATTGTTACCTCTTGTTTCGAAGATATAATATCATTGATAGCAACTTACTGACTTCTTGATTTGAGAAAGCTACACAGCCACTGGTGAGGAATACCTCTTATTCCATACCTCTGAATTTTTTCTAACAAAATACCATGATCGACACAGTCGAATGACCTGCTGAGATCACAGAAGATCCCAACAGGACACTCACCCGTATCTATCAAATTTATAATTTTCTCGTAATATGAGTGTGCAGCTGTTGTAGTGGATTTGTTACCTAAAAAATCAAAAATAGAAAACTGTAAACAATTGCTGGAAGGTTAGAAATGTAACAGGGATTCTTCCTGACTGAAAACAATGGATAAGGTTTGATGATTGAAGGACTGCTGAAAATTATAGAGGTACGAATTCCCTGAAACCACATAGCACCAGTAATTGTCCGATATGTAGCATGTAAGTACGTCCTCCAACAGCTGATAAATGGTTAGGGACCGCGACAACTTATTGTGAATTTAACCCCTTACAAATAGGCGAAGATATCAGGTGAGTAATCTCTCTGAATCAAAATATTATATATCACACTAGTTACATATGAAATTACCCTGAGGACTGAATAAGTCCTAATAAAATCCACTAAAGTTCACAAAGTAAATACAAATAATAACCAGACTGTTACAACCTCAAAAATTGGTCAAATGTGATCTGGCGTGTTCACACTTTAGGACGACGATATGAAACATTATTGTTACCCACAATACGTAGCAGCAAACTTTACGAAATATTACTGACAGAAGATTTCTAATACTACAGATCAACCCTAATGGCAACTTGATTCCTGAATATTTCCGTATTGTTGCTTTTGCAATGTTACATTTGTTAATATTAGTGAGCTGCAGAAATGTGCAATTACAGTAACATATTTGCAACCTTACTGAATAGAAAAAATGTACATGTACACGATGAAAAAAATTCATAGCAAGTTGAAAACCGGATCGATCTAATTGAATGTGCGGAATCCTTCTCAGCAAATATTCGACTAGGAATCATAACCCGCACGGAGATTTCCTTTGATCCACCTCCGCATCTGGCATTTGAAATTTCCCGCTAACCAGATTACGCGAAAGCTATTCGCGAGGAAAATTTAATTATTTCCTCGGGACATTTTCCGACGTAATTAGAGGTCAAAACGGGGCACAAGCTCCTTGCGCCGTTTTTTATCTCATCGTCTATATCCACTCCGATATTCATATTTGGACGCGATATGAATATTACATTCCACAATTCTATGTTTTATGAAGACTTTATTGAATTCGTGCAAGTTCCGCAATTCTTTGAATGTGGAATGTGATGAAATTGTGAATCGGTTACTTGTGAAAGTTGATAATTTATAAGGACTACCGTACATCCTGAGAGGTAGGAACACTCGGTATTCTTCCAATTATTCATTTGCTATCGCACTCATTTCTAATCTCCTAATTTGCCAGTGGGGATAGACAATAACAATCAAAAATTTAACAATACGTGGATATATTGAAAAATTATTAGCCTACCATAGAACCAAACAAAATTTCAATGTCAAAATATTTTATTACTCAACATATTCTCCTCTTAATTGGATACATTTATTACAGCGAATCTGCAACGTCTCTAGACCTTTCAAAAAAAAATTTTCTTCTTGCTCTGCAAACCAGACCTCCACAGCTTTTATTACCTCCTCGTTGGAAGAAAATTTACGACCCTTTAAACTTTCTTCAGTTGAGGAAAGAGATGATAGTCGGACGGAACCAAATCTGGTGAATAAGGGGGTGTTCTAGTAATTCAAACCCTAAATCACGAATTTTTCGCATGGCAACATGAGATTTGTGTGCAGGGGCGTTGTCCTGCAAAAACAAAACAACTTAGGATAGCTTTCCGCGTCTTTTCTCTTTAATTTTTTCCCGTAGAGTAGTCAGTAATGTCGAATAGTAATCTCCAGTTATTGTTCTACCCTTACTCAAAAAATCAATCAGGATCACTCCATGGCAATCCAAAAAAACTAAAGCAAGAACTTTTCTAGCAGATTTTTGGACACGAAACGTCTCAGGTCTTGGAGAACCGGAGTTTCGCCATTCCATCGATTGTTGCTTTGTTTCTGGATCGTAGAAATGTATCCAAGTCTCATCCATAGTAACAATTTGGTTAAGTTAAGTCTACATCGTTTTCAAATTGAGCACAGATCGAACGCGATGCTACTACCCTTGCTCTCTTTTGAACATTCAAACATTTGCGGATCCATTTTGCAGCAATTTTTCTCATGTCCAAATTGACGAAAAAGGACATAAAAGTTCATCAAAGAAAACAAAATAACCAAGCGGAATGTAAAAAAGCAATACCATAAACTGATAAACTACACTCTTTCCTTTACTTTTCCTCTCAATACCGCGAAAAATAACTGAAAGTTTATGAAGGAGCTTTCCGTTATTGCAAATTCCTTCTGTGGCAGATATTTAAACTGGGTTTGTGTCGAAAGTGTTATGGCAGCGTGAATGTCACGTTCGCAACTGGATATTATTGTTTGCAGCAATGGTATTAGTTTGGGAATTCCATTTGAATATATCCATTCACGTGGACAGTTTGGCGCTGGTTTGCACATCATTTCGAACAAGGAAAATAGTGATGGTCAGAAACTATCATGGAATGCAGCATACAATTGTGAACTTAAACAACATGGATTGATGCAGAACACCAATTTTGATTTATCTTCTTCTTATTGATTCTCTCTTCGTTGTATGATTTGATGAATCAACAAAAAATTGATGAAACTGTTGAATCACTGGGCAATTATTTAAAAAAACGTCACCGGAAATAAAATTCGAAAAATTAACTTGTAGAGACAACAGCACATCCTCTTTCAAGGTGTCTTTTCCAATGTCAAGTATTGGAAAAATCTACGATCCTGAAATTTGGCCCGACGAGTGCGCGGTGAAACTTCAATTTTTCAAAAAACTCGACGACAAGCGACCACCCGGTGAACCTGTAGCAGAGGACGACTCGCCCATATGCGACCAAGTTGCTGACGTAGACTCTTTCAGTGTCTTCAGTATCAACATTCAGTGCATCTCAAATAAACGCAATTTAATCGAAGCCTTCATTAATGACAAATCTTTTTCCTTTCTGTTGTTTAGTGAACACTGGCTTAAAAAATTGCATAATGAGAACTTTCATATACAAAATTATAAACTACTGGGTCACTTCAGTCGTAACGTTCATATACACGGTGGTTCGGCTATTTTTTGTAAAAATTATATTATACCTCAGTGTAAACCAGTTAATTCCATCAACAATCTCTCAATAGAATTAATTTTAGAATGTTCCGCTATTGCTTTTTGTAAGAAATATTGCATAATCAACGTCTACAGACCCCCATCAAACGATACTAAAAACCTTAACATTTTCTTCAATCGTATATCGAAACAAAAAACTTGGACCCGGGACTCTCGGATCACCATGGTCAAATAGCTATTTACCAATTTCCACTATCTGCGGACCCAATAATTGTCTCTGAATGCAACGTCCTTAGAAATATCACTCAGAACTCCATAGACGAGTTCTTATATCTTCTCTCCCGAACTGATTTTGACACCGACTATGAACAAGACATTGATGTAATTTTCGATAATTTTCTGGAAAATTTCCTATGGTGTTTCAATTGTTCATTCATTAAAAAAAGTCGGACTTCCAAAAAAAAACACTCTAATAAATAACAAAGTAACTTTTTCTCACCAACTGCTCGTAAAAAGGAAAGAAGTCAGAGATATCGATTGTTTTTTTGTGAATAGGAAATGGACTCAATAAAATTTGATTTGATTTGATTTGAATTTATTACCTTTATCGGCTAACAATCTAGATGGAGAAATCAAAACATTCATACAGAAAGGACAAAATTATTGATTTTATTGAAAAAATGAACAGGATGTTCATAAAGTCAGTTGTGGAATCATCTGCGACTGAAAGATGAACATTAGTCGCTATTTTACACCGTACAAGATAACCTCTCATGGAAGGGATTCATGTTGCAAGGGGGAAACATTCTCAATTGAAAATTGAACCAAAACATGACACCTCTGGTAACGGAAAAAACCTACGAGAAATTGAAGTTACTTTTTTCCAGCGTGGCTTTTGTCGGGGAAGTAGTTTTTTTTGTTAGATATTACAAAAAATAGCTTCTTTTCATTTCAAATATCTGAATGAAAATGCAAATTTTCACTTTCAGATTTTCCCTCAAGTTATATAGGGTCTTTTCACAATATATATCAGATGTTGCTCAACGTACAGCGTGGCTGGCTTTAGCCATGGAAGTGATTGTTTTCTGTCAGATATTACAAAAAAGTACTCCTTGGCTATGTTCCAAAACTTACCCTGGAGTAAGAGTAAAAGTAATGTCAAGGTACTAGCTTGACAGAGAGTAAGCAAGGTTTTGGAACAGTGTTCGATCTTATGGCGTAAGACAGCAACTGAAAGTTTAGTCGTTTCTTATTGTTTTGTCATTGATTGTTTTATCAACATCTTTATATAAATACATCAGGAACCTTAATTGTTACTGCATCATTCCAAGAAACTTTTTCTGGTAATTTTTGAGCGACCTAAACCAAATCTCTCACACTTGATTTCTCGGGTCTTTCTACCTTAGCAATATCTGAAGCGAACATTTTTAAATAATCATTGGATTTAGGGAGTTATATCACTAATTCATCTAAAAGGAACTTTGAGTATTAGTTATCTACGTCAATACAAACTTAACAGAATTCAATAAACATATATATTGTAAAATTATTAGAAATCCATTTTATTAGATGAAAGCATACAGAATAACAATCTATTTGTTATAACGAACTTTCGTTTTGAAGTTTTAGAATGAAAAATGTGACAGACTAACTGTCAGAGTACTCTTCTACCCTCCTTTTTGGTAGAGTACGGTTGAGTGAGCTCTGGGTAAACCCGACAGGTTTTTGAACGTTTGACAAGAGCAAAATAATTCGTCAGAGTAAGTTTCGGAACAGTGAGAGTAAACTCCGGGTAAGAGAGTAAGGTTTTGGAACACAACTAAACGATTTGATTAGCAATCGTTCATCTCGTCTAACGTACCTGCTTGGTATTATGTGACTACCTGTCAAAGATTTTCTTTTTGGGGTTATATTTAGTTTGAAGTGGAATTTTGTCAACCAGTTTTTGTTTTGTGTTTATCGTGTTTATCGTGAACTGTTTTAATAAAAAATGTCATGGTGTGTTTGGAATCAATGCAAATACTCCTGTAGAGCAGTTAACAAGATGGATGTGAAATCTGTTCATATCTTCCCGTAAGTTTGTTATGGATTTAGGTGGAGTAGTCAGGGTATCAGGGGAGTGGTCAAGGTACCAGGGACGTATTTCTCTCACTGTCGAAGTTATCAATTCATATTTACACACCCTAATAAATGAGACCCAACTGGATATAGCGCAGTGATATTTTTGTTCCGACCTTTAGTGGAAATTATATTCCATTAGAGACTATTTCAATTAGGACACCTAGTGAAATTATATATAAATCGTGTGACAATCAAAGGATAACGAAGGAAGATGGTGACAGAAATAACAGACATTTTTCATGACAATGTATTCGGTAACGATTTGACAGAGTACAAAGAAGAAGGAGGAATTTCATCCATATTGTATTAATCGTGTGTACATTTTAACTTCTGTGGCAAAGCCGAACACTTGAGGTAACGTTTGATGAATCTATTTATAGAAATAACGATGAATCTCATCCGAGGCACTATGTGGATATGAGGTTTTAGTTGGAAGACGATCGAACGTTTTGAAGTCGAAGAAGGAACTGTGTCTGTCGCTTCACTGATTGTGACTAACCATTTCTAACTAGAAAAGCTCAAACCAAATCCTCCAGGAAAAGAGGTTTTGTTTCGCCTTGAAATCCGTGAAATGAAATTGCCGAAAGATTATCCTAGGAATTTACAATCAATTACAAATTGGGAAAACCGGCCAAGCTTAGGTGATGGTACCATTCGTATCTATTAAATCGAATGATAGGATAGCAATTAGTTAACTGGTAAAATGTGATCAGTTAAATAATCCCGGTTTTGTGATAGAATACCGTGGCTGGATTACGTTGAACTATATACAGTGCGTTCATAAAGTGTGGAAACGCTCTATTATCTTACGAGTTGATTATTTTCGGAGGAAAAGCAGGTCGATTTTGTATTTTAGTTTTCCACCTTTTTTTAGAAAAAAAATATTTTTTCCCCTACCACCTTTCAAGATATGACGTCATCGATGTTTATTTTTTTAAATTGAAAGGGTATATTTTCATGTCAAAAATTGAATACCCATATTTTTCTGAGTTCAACCATACCACATACGTCATATCTTACACTTCGAATTACAGTATTCTGAGTATAAAGGAAACCAGTGTTCATATTTCTCAACATTCATTTCATTATTCATTTTGCAACGTAAACCTAAGAACTACTCAGCAGTTAGTACCAGTATATTGCTACACTTGAATAGTAGGCTAAGCAAACATATGAAAGCCCTTAGCAACCAGACAATAAGTTCTTAGTTACCATTGCATATGTCACACTGGTTTTCTTTATACTCATTATACTGTGATTCGAACTGTAAGATATGACGTATGTGGTATGGTTGAACTCAGAAAAATATGGGCATTCAATTTTTGACATAAAAATATACCCTTTCAATTTAAAAAAAAATATCGATGATGTCATATCTTGACAGGTGGTTGGGAAAAAAATATTTTTTTCTAATAAAAGGTGGAAAACTAAAATACAAAATCGACCTATGCGAGCTTTTCCTCCGAAAATAATCAACTCGTAAGATAATAGAGCGTTTCCACACTTTATGAGCGCACTGTATATTTACAGAAGATACAAAATAATAGTTAAAATTGAAATATGCGAAATATTGATATAATTGATAATTGACAAGTACGAAGGAGATTATACAAGTGCGAAATTACTGTTAAGATAATTTTAGACTCAGAGAGTACAGAGAGTTGAGAAAGGTAGTATTTAGCTTACCAAGTAAAGGTAGTCCGTATGAAATAACAGCGGAAATCCTTAAAAAAAAATATATGAGAGTATCGAAAAACCTCTTTTGAATCTAGTTAATACCTCATTATTAACATCGGCCCATAAGCTGTCAACAATTATACCCATACCTAAGGTATTCAACTCCAATAAAGCTAGTGATTTAAGACCAATTAATATGTTAGCAACACTAGAAAAACTAATCGAAAGAATAGTCTATGAACAACTCACATCATATATAACAGAAAATAACATGATATATTCAAATCAGTCAGGTTTCAGAAAAGGCCACAGCTTTATAAAATGTTCTATATGATTGGAAAGAAAACTATGATAATAATGTTATGATTGGAGCTGTATTCTTGGACATCCAGCGCGCATTCGAAACAACTGACAGGGCCAAATTAATTATCAAACTAGAGAAGTATGGTATAACCGGAATAGCACTCGACTGGCTCATTGATTACTTACAGAACAGAAAACAGGTAACTAAAATTAACAACACAATATCAAATGAAGTCTTAAATAAAAATGGCGTACCTCAAGGAAGTACATTGGGACCATTGCTATTTCTACTATATATCAATGATATTGTTCACTCGGTTAAAAACTGTCGAATCCATCTGTTTGCCGATGACACATTATTGTATTTCTGTTCTGAAAATATAGAAACCCTAACAGATACAATCAACGCGGAGCTGGAAAATATTTTCCAATGGTGTAACGCCAGTTTGTTGAAACTTAATGCAAAAAAATCAAAATTCATGTTAATTAGCAACCACAAAAAGTATGCAGAATTCATAGATAATAATCATAATATTACAATTGGTAATGAGGAAGTTGAAATGGTGGAAAAGATTAAATACTTGGGTATTATTATCGATAGAAATTTAACATTCAAAGAACATATTTCTTACATTACCAATAAAATATCAAAAAACATAAACTTCTTGTTTAGAGTGGCACCATCTTTAACACCATGGTCTAGGAAAACAGTGTTTAATACGATAATATTGCCCCATTTCACATTTGCATCGTCTATACTATACCTGGCAAATAAAAATGTGATGGAAAGGATGCAGAAATTACAAAATAAAGCCATGCGAGTTATATTGAATGTTCCAAGAGACACGTCCATCAAGGTCATGTTACGTACATTGAACGGGCTTTCGGTAGAATATTACTTGGAGTACCGCACCATGATCTTAATCCACAAAATGAAAATTTCATCAACCCCATCATATCTGTCATCTAAATTAGTATAGAACAAGAACTTACACAACTACAACACTCGAAGAAGGGCAGACATACGAGTCTCAACAAAAAACAAAAAAAGCTCCGAAAAATCTATTTTTCATAAAGGCATGGTGTGTTACAATGAGTTGGAAGATTCTTTGAAAACCCGCGACGCTATTACAACTTTCAAACAAGTATTGAAAATATGTCTATTACGCAAGTGTCATACATGATTGTCACTATTACTCTTGCCTACCGACTCATATAAAAGTTCATATGTTTTAATATGTTGTATTATTGTATATTTTATTTTTCATAATTGTATATAGTGTTATATTTATTGAACAAATTCTATTATATATATATATATATATATATATATATATATATATATATATATATATATATATATATATATATATATATATAAATATATATATATATATACAGTGACCGCCAAAAAGAATGTACCATATGGGAAAAATTTTTATTATTGGAGTATTGGAAAAATATTCTGGGTCCGATAACCTAAAAATCGAAAGTCACTTAGAATTCAATTTTATACACATAAACGAAGTTTCAAGAGATAATTCAAAAAAATTGAAAATAGCGATTTTTTAAAAATATTTTCCCATCTATTTAAAAATATTTTTTTTCTTATGAATAGCTTGACTACACTGAAACATTTGCATTTTAATGATAATGCAAAACATTCTCATTTTCTCCACACCAGAGGGCACTAAATTGAAAAAATGGGAATTTGTCAGAACCCTTGCTGTTACATCGGTTCGTATCTAACAGTTATATCCGAATTCCACGACCATTGTGATGACATGACACTCCAAAAACATGGTAATTTCCAGATTATAATCAAGTTCCGATGATAATCGTGCATGAGCGTTTCACTTCGCACATAAACTTGAAAGTAGTGCGTCAAATTAAAGATTCTTGAAGTTTATGTGCAAAGTAAAACGCTCATACAGCATTATTATTGAAACTTGATTAAAATCAGGAAACATGGTGTTTCTAGATTGCCATATCAACACAATAGTCTTGGAATTCTGATATAACTGTTAGATAAGAACCAATGTAACAGCGAGGGTTCTGGCAAAAACCAATTTTTTTAATTTAGTGCCCTCTGGTGTGGAGAAAATGAGAAAGTTTTTTCATTATCATTAAAATGCAAATGTTTCAGTATAGTCAAGCTATTCATAAGAAAAAACAATAATATTTTCAAATAGATGGGAAAATATTTTTAAAAAATTGCTATTTTCAATTTTTTTGAATTATCTCTTGAAACTTCGTTTATGTGTATAAAATTGAATTCTAAGTGACTTTTTCAAATAACTCTTTTTCCCCTTACCCCTTTTTTTGCCTTTGCATTGCAATTTTCTTTTCTCCAGAATATTTTTTCCAATACTCGTATAATAAAAATTTTTCCCATACTTTTTGGCGGTCACTGTATATATATATATATATATGTATATATATATATATATATATATATATATATATATATATATATATATTTATATATTTAACAGGAAGTTATTCATGACATCTACAGTCACTAGTTGAAACTTAATTTGACACGAACCAAGGAATCCAAAAGTAGAGGTTTGTCCACAAGCACAGGCAGCCAACAATTCGTTGTTCTGGCCAACCCAAGGTTCAATCAAGTTTCTAATACGTTATGAGGAACGCAAGGAGAATCTAAGTGAAAATAGAGTATATTTCACTTTGACAGCTGTTTCGTGCTAACGCACTCATCAGAAAGGATTTATGGAGCTCTCGGAATCGAAACGAATCCACTCAAGAATTAATACCGTGAGGTAAGACAGAATATAACAGGAAGTTAGTCATGACATCTACAGTCACTAGTTGAAACTTTATTTGACTTCCTGTTATATTCTGTATTGCCTCACGGTATTAATTCTTGAGTGGATTCGTTTTGATTTCGAGAGCTCCATAAATCCTTTCTGATGAGTGCGTTAGCACGAAACAGCTGTCAAAGGTTAGAACTCTCGGAATCAAAACGAAATATACTCTAACTTGATTGAACCTTGGGTTGGCCAGAACAACGAATTGTTGGCTGCCTGTCAATTTGTGGACAAACCTCTACTTTTGGATTCCTTGGTTCGTGTCAAATTAAGTCTCAACTAGTGACTGTGGATGTCATGAATAACTTCCTGTTATATTCTGTCTTGCCTCACGGTATTAATTCTTGAGTGGATTCGTTTTGATTCCGAGAGCTCCATAAATCCTTTCTGATGAGTGCGTTAGCACGAAACAGCTGTCAAAGGTTAGAACTCTCGGAATTAAAACGAAATATACTCTATTTTCACTTATATATATATATATATATGTATATATGTATATATGTATATATATATATATATATATATATATATATATATATATATATATATAGCGCCAACTATCAAACTGAGGACACACCGTAAAATCAACGTTGCGAGGACCACTGGAAGGAAAGGTGTTAGACACTCGTCATACCCTTTTCTGTTCTTGTTCAGAGTGGGGGGCACCAAGATTCTCTAATATACGCTTGAATTACTGAACAGTTCAAATTTGATTTTTACGAGTATATCGGAACCAAGTGAGGACCATACTTCCGTGATATCATTGAGAGGTCCGTTTATTTGTCTGCAGAATCCTACCAAACTGAGGTCCGTATAACCTAATTATTAGTATGAGGTGTATAAAGTGAGGACCACTGAACGTTGCCAAGTTTCACAAATTTCTCTTCACATACGATCGGCACTTTTACGGTACATGTGACAGTACAGACAAGCCAAAATTATAATTATTGATAGAAATGGATTAGGCAATCCAGACTTCTGCATTCAACCTATACAATAGGTATAATCGTCGACAAGTATCTAACAGAAAACAACTAGTGCTTCATCAAAACATATAACTTTGAGTAAAAGAGTTAGGGTATTTAAGAAATTTGGCTTTCAATTTCTTTTTTCATATCAAGATAATTGAATGTGATTGACAAAAGCGGAAATATAGAATTCAATTGCTTGGTAGTTGAAGTATGAGACAATATCCACTATTTGATCACAATTAGCACTTGAAATTGTGACCGCTTTGAGGAACGTTGCAGAAATAGATGCCAGATGTAATTCAATATCTGTCAGGGAAAGAAAATCTTTTCTGCCAGATATTTTCCACTTTGTGGGAATGTGTTGAAAGATAGGTATTTCGATTTCATTTCATCCAATAAAATTCAGTAATTGAAGGCATGGTATGTTTTTGAATTTTGTTAGGATGGATCATAAAACGAATACAACGATGTATTTGCAGAATATAAAGAACTGTTGTTATTAGACTGTATCGAGTAATTCATAAATAAATTTATATTCAGTATCTTTATAGTGTCATTTGTGAAATCTGACAAAGTCAAATCACCCCTCTTTCCAAAAATCTTTCTGAAAATATCTGACAGAAAACAATTACTCTCCCAGCCAATACTGCACGGATTTTTCAATATTTTTGTGTTCCATAGAAGTTAGCGAGTTTCTGAGCCACTGAACGATTGTCGTTTCTTTAGACAGAATCTAAAATTGTCAGTGTGTGTTTGGGGGCTGCACTCCTCATATGGAAACTGTCTCAACTAAGTGAAAATTTTGACGTAAAAAATTATCTGTCTGATAATCGAATAAGTGAGGAATATAAGGCAACCCTCTGACAAAAGACAAGTGCTTTACTGGCAAATACAGCGTTGGATGATGAATCATAAGGACTTCCCTTTGATTTACATTATACTAATATCTGCTAGACAATCGAATCAGAATCTATTAAATTAGTCCATCTGAAAGAAAGATTGAGGAATAGATTGAAAGATTCGTAAAAAGATAGGAGAATAGGTGAAACAAAGAATAAATGTATTCGACAAAATATTAAATAAGAAAGAGAAATAACAAGTGACAAACAAATAAAAAAATCTGCATTGTTCACAATGAACGCTTGTCAACAAAGAAACAAGGTGTCCAGCCATACCAGGACGGTGCTCATTGTCTTAATCCTATACGATAGGAATAAATATACCTAACATGACTATTCATTGAATCATAAATAGAAATGAAATATTTTGAAAAAGGCACTGATTCCCTTACTTATCTGGAACACCGCAAAAGGGTTGGTGAACTGTCTTTCTTCTTGAGATGTTTTGATAACCCAATCTCTTCTGAACTATCTTTGGCCGTTTCACCTTTATCAGTCACCTTTGATACTGCCGTCTATTCACCAGGACTCATTCTTTCAAAGAACGGCGAAGATTTGGAGATCATTGACTACGGAAATGTTCGGCCTACATACTCCAAATGTTTAAGGGGAACCCCAATTCCTAGTTACTTCATCTTGATTCCGAAGATGTTCTCGAAATTTTACAGGTGTTTGTTTCTCTTTGAAACCAGAAGAAAATAGAATAAACAAATGAATATATAATAGTTAGTGGTAAACAGCGGAATAACAAAAAGAAAACTTTAATTTGTAGACGCTAAAAAGGAAAAAAATTATTCGAAATGTTTTTGGTACTCATTCAAATGCACAAAGAGGTGAAAATCATTGCATTATATGTGTGATGTAGCTGAAATAACAATCCCTAGCTTTTGAATGTGTTACTCACAGAATAACCGAAGTAACACATCTGAAGCAGACTTTTTCTTTAGTGTATTCAATAGCAGTTTTAAAATTTTCTCTCTCCCAATGTTATTCATTCCTTTTCAGTGAATTTGAATAAAAGCTTGTCTTTAAATGTTTTTTTTTCGTATTTTTAGTCATAAGTAATCAGATACTCCTCGTTCTGTTCATTTCCATAAGAGCTTTAGTATACCAGGGCTTCTTGATACTCAATATTGTGTATTCTATCAATGATCGATTGAATCATGAATCGTTTTGTCAAAATTCACGATCTCTGACTTCAAAAACCTACACATCAACTTTGATAGAAAACGAGCAATGATCACAGAAACTTCGCAATCCTGAAACCTCGAAAACTCCCACATAGTATTTTTGGATCAGACGATAATTGCAAAACTCGTTGGCCAAAATGTAGATGCCAATTCAAATAAAAAAATTTTCATAACCTCTTTTCTCGAAAACTCCACTCACCAATTTTGATCAGAATGGTGTCATAATCACATAACCCGTTCGTCATCTTGAATTCATAAATAAAAAAAAAATCCTAAACTCCGACCCCAAACATCTTTTCATGCAAAATTGAATGAAACTGACCAATAACATCAAGCTTATCCGCCGTCTTGAATTTACCAATTTGGACCTAAAATTCATAATCTCAAATATCCCCCAAGGGCCGATTATGAATAGAATATCAAAGCTCGTTCTCCATCTTGATCTCATATTCCGAAATACTTAGTATTCCAATTTTGTATAGAATCAGACCATAAGAACAGAATTCGCAATTCGCCATCTTGAATTCATTAATTTGATATTAAATCCATTATCTCCGACCAGTTTTTCTAAAAGAAGTTCAATCCCGCATTGTCACAGGAAAGAGGAACACATTCCAAATTTTTATTTGATCGGTCCACTGGAAGCGGGTCAAAATTCACTTTCTATTGGCCCGTCAGCCCTCTGCCATATTGTCTAATGATTTTATAAGGTATTCCCTTCAGGGTTTTGGTAGTTGTGAATATAATGATCAATGCACAAGCAAAATTTGCGCATGCACGTGGAACATAACAATAACAATAATTATTGTTTTAATTAAATTATATTATAATTATATAACGATAATCGTATTATAATTATAAATTTCATTATACTTCATTTTCCCAAAGACATGCAAAAACACGTATATATTCGAAAAGCCCTATTTCTCAACATAATTGTGGGCATATGGTGTCCTTCGGAACAACGCGACATGTATGCCGATCGGTTTCCGTCTGATTTTCATTCGATGAAATATCGTTTGGTATCATGCTTGGCATACGCTAAAATATCATCAAAATACGTGATTTCTCTATGCAATCCACAATAATCAACTAGTTTCTGACAAATTCTATACGGGTTTATGCATGTATTTGAGAAAAAAAAGTAGTTATTATTATTATCGTTATGTTCCACGGGCAAGCGCTAAGTTTGCTGGTTCATTGATCATTATATTTATAACTACCAAAACCCTACATGGCATACGTTATGAAATCATTATACATTTTGGCAGCGGGCTGACGGACTATAAATTTCACCAGATAGTACAGATGAGTGAATTAACACATAAACAGACAAGAGGACGAGTGTAAAAGCAGCAACGGTTTTCCCAGCAAACGGTTTTTATTTTTGCTTATGTTATTCACAAATATCCGTTGCTCGAGGTTTTTCCACGGGAATGTATTATTCTAAACTTGCTGATAACGTTATTTATAATGTTGTTGAGGGGTAGCTGTTGAATCACGAATTATTTTGCATAGACATAGAATAATTCATTTCTGTAAAAAAAAACACACAACGGGTATTTTAACTGTTTCACGATTTTTCTACTTCAGAGGGTTGTTGAGGGATAGTTTTCGATACACAAATTATTTTACGCCATAGAACGTAGTCAGTAGGTGTCGAATAATTCATTTCCGTAAGGGTTGTTGAGGGGTAGTTATTCGTTCTCAAATTATTTCATCCTATAAAACGTATGCAACAGGAGTGGATTAATTAATTTTGTTCAAAAAACCTCGAATCACGGGTACTTCAACTGATTCAAGATTTTTCTACTTCCGGAGGATTTTTGAGGGGTAGTTTTTGGTTCACGAATTATTTCACTCCATTGAACGTATTCAGCAGGTATAGAAAAATTCATTTCTGTAAAAAAAAAACAAACAACGGGTATTTTACCTGTTTCACGATTTTTCTACTTCGGAGGGTTGTTGAGGGGTAGTTTTCAATACAAAAATCATTTTACGCTAGAGAACGTATTCAGTAGGTGACGATTAATTCATTTCATAAAAAAATCTCGAGCAATTGGTATTTCAACTGTTTCAAAAATTTTCTACTTCGGTGGGCTGTTGAGGGGTATTTTAGGTTCACAAATTATTTCACACCATGAAACATATTCAGCGGGTGCGGAATATTTAATTTTTATCAATAAACCTCGAGATACGGGTATTTCAACTGTTTCAAAAATTTTCTACTTCAGATGGTTGTTGAGGGGTAGTTTTTGGTTCACAAAATATATCACCTCATAGTACGTACTGAGCCGGTGAACAATAGTATATTTCCGTCAAAAAAACTTCGAGCAATGGGTATCTCAACTGCTTTAATTTTTTTTACTGCAGAGGGTAGTTGAAGGGTCGTATTTGATTTACAAATCAGTTTTCCTTATAAAACGTATTCAACAGGTGTAGAATAATTTATTTCCATCAAAAAACCTCGAGCAACGAGAATTTCAACTCTTTCGAAATTTATCAACTTTGGAGGATTGTTGAAGGGTAGTTTTCATTTCACAAATAATTTCACCCTATATAACGTATTCAACAGGTATAGAATAATTATTTTTGTCAAAAAATCTCGTGCAACAGAAATTTCAACTGTTTCAAGAATTTTCAACTTAGGAGGGTTGTTGAGGGGTAGCTTTTGGTTCACAAACTATTTTATTCTATAGACCGTATTCAGCAGGTGAAGAATAATTCATTTCCGTCAAAAAAACTCGAGCAACGGGCACTTCAACTGTTTCAAGATTTTTCTACTTCGGAGTGTTGTTCAGGGGTAGTTTTTGATCCATAAATTTTGACACACTATAGAACATATTCAGCAGGTGAAAAATAATCAGTATCTTTCAAAAATATCGAGCAAAGGATATTTCGAATGTTTCAAAACTTTTCCAGTTCAAAGGGTTGTTGAGGGGTAGTTTTTGGGTTAATCTTCATTTCACCATGTGCAACATATGCAGCAGCTATAGAATAATTCATTTCTGTCAAAAAACCTCAAGCAACGGGCATTTCAACTATTTCAAGAGTTTTCTACTTTGAAGGGTTGTTGAGGGGTAGTTTTTGATCCACAAATTTGTTACCATGTAGAAAATATTCTGCAGGTGAAAAATTATTTATTTCTGTCAAATAATATCGAGCAACGGTAATTCTGAATGTTTCAAGATTTTTCCACTTTGGAGGGTTGTTGAGGGGTAGTTTTTCATTCACAAATTATTTCATCCTATAAAACGTATGCGACAGGAGTGGAATAACTAATTTATTCCAAAAAACCTCAAGCCACGGGTACTTCAACTGTTTCAAGATTTTTCTACTTCCGGAGGGTTTTTGAGGGGTAGTTTTTGGTTCACGAATTATTTCACTCCATCGAACGTATTCAGCAGGTGTAGAATAAATCGTTTCTCAAAAAAAAAACAAACAACGGGTATTTTAACTGTTTCACGATTTTTCTACTTCGGAGGGTTGTGAGGGGTAGTTTTTGGTTTACAAATTATTTCACTTCATAGAATGTTTTCAGCAGGTGTAGACTATTTTATCTCTGTCAAAAAAAGTCTAGCAACAGGTTTTTCAAGTATTTCAAAAAGTTTCTACTTCGGAGGGTTGTTGCGGGGTAATTTTTATTTGACATATCATCCCACCCTGTGAAACGTATTCAGCAGGTACAGAATAACTCATTTCTGCAAAAAAATCTCGAGCTACGAGTATTTCAACTATTTCCAAATTTTTCTACATCGGAGGGTTGTTGAGGGGTAGTTTTTGCTTCAGAAATTATTTCATCCAATAGACCATATTCAGTAGTTGTAGATTAATTAATTTCTGTGAAAAAACCTCTAGCAACGGGCATTTAAACTATTTCAAGATATTTTCCATTTCGGAGGGTTGTTGAGGGGTAGTTTTCGATTCACAAATATTTCACCCTACGGAAAGTATTCAGCAGGAGAAGAATAAGTCATTTCTGTCAGAAAAACCTCGAGCAACAGGTATTTCAACTGTTTTAAGTTTTTTCTACTTCGGAAGATTGTTAAGGGGTAGTTTTTGGTTCAAAAATTATTCCACTCTATTGAATGTATTCAGCAGATGTGAAAAAAATTTGTTTTGTCAAAAAACCTAGAGAATTCGGCATTTCTATTGTTTCAAGATTTTTCTACTTCGGAGGGTTGTTGAGGGGTAGTTTTCGTTCACAGATTATTTAACCCTGTTGAACGAATTCCGCAGGTTGAGAATCACTCATTTACATCCTTAAAAAACAGGGCAATTTGAATTAAAACTTGCAAAAGTAAAGAAAATGAGGTAAAATATAGTGATACCCATTACCTAATAAACATCAATGTGTTCAGCGTAACACGATATGTTGCCACATTTTCGGACCTCACTCAGTGCTGACCATATAATCCCACAAGGAACGGAATACGCACGTACAGAGAATATACATTCTCAGCAGCGCCTTCAAGTGACAAATCCCCAAACTACAATATACGATTTTTTCTATATTTCTACCAAAGTGAGGACCACATATTTCACGCGATATTTCAACTAACAGTAGTGAATGCACAAAAAGGAACGAAACACTATATCTGTCTCACTTAGAACGATTTTTAGGTTAGTCACTGAACTTGTACAGAGGAGGATCCTCCACACGGAACGGCAGAAACGTTGTGAGGTCCGTATACGGACCTCACTTCGACATGGTCCTCACAGCTTCCGTAATTTTTGCACAAGCGGACCTCACTTTATACGTTGGTCAAATATATATATATATATATATATGTATATATATATATATATATATATATATATATATATATATATATATATATATATATATATATAAATATATAAATAAGGATGGATATATCGAGGGGCAATATATGAAAATATAAGTAAAAAAAAAAAAGCTCGAAACACGTGTCTACGGTTACAGAACATTTTGAGGGTTATACCCAATAACTTTTTTACTTATATTTTCATATATATATATATATATATATATATATATATATATTTTAATCTATGACTGTAAACATTAGCTTTATGTGCTAAATAAAGAAATTAATAATAAATATCTCCACAATTTTATAAATGAAAGTGGTTGTTGCTCGAGATTTCGGAGCACTTTTCAAGAGTGCTTAGCGGTTAGTGTTCAAAGCACTTTTCGTTAGTGCTCAGTACAGCTCTGCTCTGTGCCTGGGATTCCGAAAACTACACTACAGGTCATTTTTTGACTCATTACAGCAAACATGCAGATAATGCCATTCGAATTTTCCAATTTTACTCGGAATGATATAAAATCAAGGACGTAATTCGAAAATGCATCTCTGGGGATTTCACGATTGCACGAAACTTGCAACAGATGCCCGTGCGACCGTTCAGCGCAACCCATGCGTGATACCCGTGTTCAAATATGCACTGGGAATCGAACTATTTTCGTGAATGAACTCTCATCGATTGTTTGCCAAACAAAAATTCCCCTTTCGACTCTGTTGCTTCGCTGAAGTGTACATCGAAAATGTGGATATGAAATGCTCATTCGAAAAGCAAGTAATATAACGAATCGGGATTGGATTGATGCGGATGGGAATGGAACAAAGGAAGATCGTTCATTTCGCAGTGATTTCCGTCAGTGAAAAATTGGATATCGTTTCTTTGTTTTATTGTAAGGGAAACGAACACTTTTAAGAATTTAATATAATTACTTTTTTCATCTGAACTTTAATATTTTCAATTTTCAATGAAACTGCCATCATTGAATTTCTCATACCCAAAAACTGAATAATAGATTACAAACGCATATAATAATAGATCCGCATAACCGCATAAACCCGATTAGAATGTGCATAGATATTTATTTGCCATATAAGTGCTACAAAGAACACAAGGTTTTGCACTGAAACTAATAATGTAAAATTATAACACAAAATACATAAATAGTGGACATGAATAGTTATTTATATCATTTAAGGGAATTATCCCAAGTAGCACACCTATATTGGTAAAATATTGGTACAATAATGTGAACATATTGGCGAAATATTTGAAATGCAATGTTGGCGAGAAAAAAAATGTGAACATTCGGCGATATTGGTCCAATATTACTTGAATAATATTGGCGGAATATTCTCGAAGCAATATTGGCCTCAAAATATTCGGCGATATTGGTACAACATCGCTGATACAATATTCAGACAATATTGGCACAATATTCAAACGTTATATTGTCGAGAAGCAAAATGTGAACATTTTGCGATATTTGTCAAATATTGTTTAGACATTTCAAAAATAGGATTGGTGAAATATTCTTGGAGCAATAATGGCCTCAAAACATTTATCGATATTGGTACAATATCATTTGGATATATTGGTGGAGGTGAATTTACTTTGGTAAATTATTAAATGTATTGTAGTTGATCAATGTCATACCAGAGTCTGCCTTTTGATCGCCATGACCACTGAGTAAGATGTTTTGAAAATGAGTTATGGGAAGTATTTAATATACTTTCGTAGGTTTTAGAAGACGTAGAGACGTAGTGTCATCTAGCGGATTTATATCCAGGTTTGATCATGATATAATTTCAATATGTTTCATCGAATATTCGGCCAATACTCAAAATTCATCTTAATCTAGATGTAGGAAACAATATGGAGACAATATTGTTTTAACGATATCGGTGAATATTATTGGACCAATATTGTTCCAATATTAATTAATAAAATTTGTTGAATATCGGCGAAATGATATTCAACCAATGTGTAATCACACTTGAATATACAATTCAGTTTTTATTCCTAGAATCCATATGAGGGCAATATTGGGATTGCAATATTTATTATAGATGTTGAAAACAATGTGATTCAATATTGTTTTATCGATAGTGGTAAATATCATTGAACCAATATTGACCCAATATGAGTTTTTACATTTTGTTGAATTTTGTTGAACTTGGGAAAACAATATAGTTTTTAATACCTAGAATCGATATGACTGGAATTTTGGGATTGCAATATTTATTCTAGATCTGGAAATCAATATACAGGGTGACCCAGGGTTAAAACGCCAAACGTTTAGGATCCGTTTTTTAGGTAAAAGGGGAACTTTTACCTAAGAAAAACAAAACCGCTCTAGGGAGTCCAGGAAAGGTGTACAGAAAGAAATATGTATTAATGATATACTGGGTGTTTCTTAAGTACGTGTAGAAACTTTAGGAATATGTTGCTGTCGTCGAAATAAGGGAAAAAGTTCCCATAAACACATGTCCGCAAGTTATTCGTTTCAAAGATACAGAGTGTCAAAGTTTAATTCTTATACAGGGTGTCCGGTAAACTTTGTACAATGTTGAAACTGGTGATAGACCAGGTCATGACTGTTCAGAAAATCGCTACCTAACCTTGGATATTTGAGTGCCATGTATACAAATTGGGACGAATCCAAATATCTTTGCTGCTGAAGATTACTGATGAGTGATGCTTCTAGACGTACAGAACAGTTTTTCAGAAAGTGAAAATATTTTTCAAGAAATGAGGGTAAAATGACAGATTTGAGTTTCATCAATTTTTTTAAAAAAGTTTGACATTATTATCTGAAAGAAACATTACCAATTGGAAGTGGACATTCATTTCGAAAGAATGCTCATTTTGTCCAGACTCTACCATGGTATAAAACAAACTATAATTATTTTTGGATGAAGTGGTTTTAATCTGGGATTCTATCAACTTTTATTCAAGAAAAAAAAGGAAACTACCAAAACTACGTCACAGTCACACTCGACGCGTGTTTCGCCAACAAAGTTAGCATCTTCAGGAGCAAAAAGTAAGCTTTTAAGATTTTAAGATCGTGACGTAGTTTTGGTGTTTGGGTATTTTATTTTTTTCTTGAATTGTATTTACACCAAAGGTTCCAAAATATTCATTTATTTGATCAACTTTTATACTTACGCCCAAAAATTATTTTTTTCAGATTTTATCAAGTTAAATTTTGGAAATAATCATTAATAATAAAGAATAGACTGCTTGGTAGTATTAAATAGTATGTCAATAAAATTAACTTTTCATGTAATTAGGCCTAATAACATTATCGAAATGAAATGTCGATTATCCGTCATGGCACCGAATAATACGAATTCTTGTGATAAATGTCGCAATTGTCCAACATCCAGATTCCAACGAAGTTTCAGAGACCGAAATAAGTGCAAACTTTTTTAAGAAATGAATCCTTGTCGAAAATAAAAACGTTTGTTTAAACAACTTGTGACTTCTTCGTAGTTTTTTGAAATTATTCCGCTTGTGTCATTCAGTGGTATTTATTTCTTTGTCATGCCGTACATACGTTCTACTCCCCGAAAATATGCGCATATGCACATCATTTATGGTGAATGTGGAGGTAGTGCTACTGTTGCAGCAGCTCTTTATGCAGAACTATATCCGATTGCACAATGCCGCTCATAGAATCGCTGATTTGGGGGCTATAACCTATAAAGCATTTGAAAAGGTTCTTCTTGAAAATATGTCGTCTCTGCGTACGAGTGGATGGAAAATAACATGTTTGTAATATTATTCAGTGCGATGTTGAATAATCGTTATTGTGGTTTATAGTGTATGTTGATTAAAAATAAACGATGAATTAGTATTTACTTCATTACATCTCACTGAATGCTTCGAAGCAGTTGATTCGTTATTACTCATAATTATTTGATCATTTAATCTTGATACGATAAAAATAAAAGACATTACTGACAAAGTCTAATGGAGTTTATTTTTAGCTCAGAATAACATCACACTCTAATATTATCGAAATTCTACTCCTTCCAAAAATAATGATCGTATGTTTTATACCATAGTAAAGCCTAGACAAAATGAACATTCTTTTGTTATGAATATCCAGTTCCACTTGGTTATGTTTTTTCAAACAATAATGTCAAACTGTTGTTAAAAAAATTGGTGTAACTCAAATCTGTCATTTAACCCTCATTTCTCAAAAAACTATCGTTTTCTGAAAAACTGTTTCGTACGTCTGAAAGCATCACTCATCAGTAATCTTCAGCAGCAAAGATATTTGAATTCGTCCCAATTTGTACACATGGCATTAAAAAAATCCAAGGTGAGGTAGTGATTTTCCAGAAATTAAAAAAATGTTCATCATCTCGAAAACAGTGAGATTTTTACTAAGGTAAAATTCCGATATTCTGAACAGTCATGATCTGGTCTATCACCAGTTTCAATATTGTACAAGGTTTACCGGACACCCTGTATTTGTTTTTTGTGAATACATTCCAAAATATATGTGATATTCGAGTGAAGTTTGTTATCTGGGATGATTTTTCAATGACAAAACCAAATTTTATGTCAATTATGAAAAAACTGATTTCTAATTGAATTTATTTTGATTTTAAAAATATTGTAATTCAAAATCACTTGCATCGATTATTTCAAATCTCAATAACTCGAAAACAGTTTCTCGCAGTGACCTCTAACAAGAATATATTTTTTACACAAACTAAATAATAAATATTCCCAGATACCAAACTTTACCCAAATATCAAAATTATTTTGAAATTATTCACAAAAAACGAAAATAAGAATTCAACTTTGACACTCTGTATCTCAGAAACGAATAAGTTGCATCAAAAACAAGTTAAAAGGTAAGGGCTGCGTGTTCCCTAGCTCACACAAGTCTCTCGAAGACTTCTGAGGGTTGCGCGTAGGGGTGCAATTGGTTGACGGAAATAACAATAACAACAATCTCATATTTCCACAGTAGGTAAAAATTTTGTACATACAAAAACTTTTATTCAAGTAAACAATTTATTTGCCCGAGTTTTCTCTGTGTATATGGGCCAAACATAAAATCAAGATTCAGCAAATATGGCAGTAATAACTAGTTTCAATATCATAAACTCACAGATCATTTTACAGAAAATAAATCTTAATAAAGTCTCGAATCCTCTTCGAGGACTAAAAATACATGTTCCGAGAAAATAAAGATTTATTTTAAAACATGCATCCGAGCGTTTTCATGCCGGATATTGAACAGCTTTTCGTTCCTTTATTGAATGTCAGTTCATTTAGAAAATCACTCAGAATTGAAATATCTTCGTCTCATAATCCATTTCTCGGCATTCTGCTCATACGGAATGGAAATATGAAAACTAGAGAAAATCAAGGAGGCATCGACACAGTGAAATCCGATATCGCTCGCTTGTGATAAAAACAACTGTCTGGAAGGATATTTGTTTGCTCTGAAATGCGAAATGCGCTATTTTTAAATTAGTGCAACACTCACTGTTCTAGAAAACATGCTAGATTCTCATTATTGTCTTATTCCTCTTACTCGAGAATATCTCACAGTAACCCTTTGCAATGTATTGTTACTTTCACAATTACTGCGAATACTATAATTTAATAGCTTTTAAAAGCGACCTAAGGTTCTTGATCCCCTATAGAAATAAGGTGCAATAGAGGGTTTTATTTGATAGATTTCTGCGCTATTGGTCAATTGAAGTGCTGCCATGAACGTAAACGTTACCGTACAATTTGACATCTACGCATGCGCATTCGTCAGCTATTCACGTTAACGTTGAAAATAGGTTTACGGGCATACGTAACCTAACGGTCTCACATGGATACCTTAAAAATCAACGCACGTTAACCGAAGAATATACGATCACACCGATGAGTTGCGAATCAGCGTATTTTGACTTTAAAGCCATAAAATCAAAAAGTAACAAAGCAATAATTACAATTTTACATCAATCATCATTTCTTCAATGTATTTTTGATGATCTTGCTCGGTATTTCGCTTTATTTAAAACAATGAACATTTCGAAATGCCAATTCCGGAAGAATTTGATTTGCGTTTGGCAAGGGAGGTATATGGTCAAAATCCCTATTAAGATCCGCATAGTAGAGTTCATCTTCCAATTGTTCATAGAAAACAGCATAAAAGCAAAATAAACACAAATTAACATGTTGGGGTTAACTGTTGACATACGTTCAACTTCAACTTAATTTCATAACAACCCGTAAACGTTATATTTCGTACGTTAACGTCTACGTGAAGGTTCACGTACTGTAATCACTTCAACTCTCTATTTACTATAACGTTCGAGTTAACAGTGACACCTGGTGGTTCGCACGAGACCAACGAGACGAGCCTCCACTCTCGTCTCGCTTCTCGTACAAGAGTCTCGTAAAAGAATCAAAGTCTCGTCATGCATAATCTTGTTGTTTCAGTGCAATATGGAATACTTGAATACTTGCTATAATGAGTCGGTACATATAAACAAAATAAAAACTTAACATAATAACCCTACACTCAACCTAACCTACAGTAAAAAAATATCAGACTCACGTCTACACTGACACTGAGCACAAAACTGTATTTTTCCAAATGTGTTTTGTTTTAAATGCCATCTAAACAAACAATATTTTGTCTGATGAATTCAAAATATATAATATAAATAAGTCCATATATAAATTGCAGAAACATCTACTTGATAGCAGTAAGCATATTTAACCATCAGGCTTGATATTTAATTGTCCAATACTACATTTTTGTTTCGTTTTAGGCTCACACCACAAATTAGCGTGATATGTACTATTAGCTATGTATGCACCCATACTTTTATTTTTATTGTATTTCTTTTTTTTGCATTATTTCCTATAAGTTATACTTTTTTGTCAGTCAATTTGTTGAAGTTATATATATTTTTTAGCTCTGTTGGTTGAGTGGAATACTTCTGAGCTAGACTTCGCCAAAAGTCTTATCCATTAGGTAAATCATATCTCGAATGGCAATAAAAAGCGTTTCTTCTTATTTTATTTTTTATTTTTTTAATAATGCCCTCTCGGTTGCATATGATTTTGTTTTTCACCCAGTCGTTTAGTCGATATTTTCTTTGTTTGGAGAATATAATAATTTTTAACACTCATTCATCAATACAAATTAATTTAGTGGATACAATTTCTTTTAAAAAAATTGTTTAATACTTTCTAGTTCTTTTGAAAATATTATAAAAACCTTTTTTTTTAAATTTGTATTTTCATTAGGTTTTGGTTGGTTTTGGTTGGCACACGGGTTTGGTTGGCCGCCCCACTAGCTAGTCTCGTCATTCAGCCATTTGAACTACACATCTGCTCTTGATCTCAGTAGCTTGAGAAGATATTACCATTTTTTTCAATTTTTCTGACCTTGAGTTATTTTTTTTTAACAATTAAAACGCACCCTGGATGCTGTTCATGTAATTGCTTGTTCAACAAAAAACCATGAAGACTTTCAGGTATATAATACTCCAAAGAAGGATTATAAAAACAAACTAAAACAGGAGAAATTAAATGCAAATAGCAAACGACTTTCAATTTCTGATAATATACAAAAAACAGCTTGGGATATAATAAACGAAAACAGAAATAATAAAAAGTCGCATGTGACATCTGAGTTGACAGCTAATGATTTCACTTGCTAAGCTTATCGCAACATTTAATAAACATATGTATCGAGAGAGGTATTTATCCTCAATTATTTAAAATAGCCCTAGTTACTCCTATACAGAAGAAAGGTGAGTATAACAATACAGAAAGTTATAGGCCTATTTCTATCATACCAGTTATCCCAAAAATATTTGAAATTGTCGTAAAAAATAGATTATTAGAATATTTTTTTAAAAATAATCTATTAAATAAAGCTCAATTTGGGTACAGAAGACAGAGGAGTTCTACCATCGATGCAATCTGCGGAATATATAAAAATATTATAGAAGCTTTCGAAGAGCGTAAATGGTGCTGTGCAAAATTTTATGACATGTCTAAAGCGTTTGATACGTTGGACCATGGAGTATTATTACAAAAATTAGAATATTATGGGATCAGAGGAAAAGCCTTAAATCAGACTTCAGTCCTGGGTCCTCTATTATTTATTATGTATATATATATATATATATATATATATATATATATATATATATATATATATATATATATATATATATATATATATATATATATATATATATATATATATATATATACAGTGACCGCCAAAAAGTATGTACCATATGGAAAAAAATTTTATTATTGGAGTATTGGAAAAAATATTCTTGGGAAAAGTTTGTGCATGTCCGATAACCTAAAAATCGATTTTGACACATGTCACGTGATCGCTAGAATGGCGGCAAAATGAAAAAAATAGTAATGCAAAGGCAAAAAAGGGGTAAGATGGCAAGATATCAAAAAAAGTTATTTGAAGAAGTCACTTAGAATTCAATTTTATACACATAAACAAAGTTTCAAGAGATAATTAAAAAAATTGAAAATAGCAATTTTTTAAAAATATTTTCCCATCTATTTAAAAAATTTATTTTTTTTCTCATGAATAATGATAATGACAAAACTTTCTCATTTTCTCCACACCAGAGGGCACTAAATTGATAACATGGGAATTTGTCAGAACCCTTGCTGTTACATCGGTTCGTATCTAACAGTTATATCCGAATTCCACGACCATTGTGATGACATGACACTCCAAAAACATGGTAATTTCCAGATTATAATCAAGTTCCGACGATAATCGTGCATGAGCGTTTCACTTCGCACATAAACTTGAAAATAGTGCGTCAAATTACAGATTCTTGAAGTTTATGTGCAAAGTAAAACGCTCATACAGCATTATCATTGAAACTTGATTAAAATCAGGAAACATGGTGTTTCTAGATTGCCATATCAACACAATAGTCTTGGAATTCTGATATAACTGTTAGATAAGAACCAATGTAACAGCGAGAGTTCTGGCAAAAACCAATTTTTTTAATTTAGTGCCCTCTGGTGTGGAGAAAATGAGAAAGTTTTGTCATTATCATTAAAATGCAAATATTTCAGTATAGTCAAGCTATTCATAAGAAAAAAAAATATATTTTTAAATAGTTGGGAAAATATTTTTAAAAAATTGCTATTTTCAATTTTTTTGAATTATCTCTTGAAAATTAAATTCTAAGTGACTTTTTCAAATAACTTTTTTTGATATCTTGCCATCTTACCCCTTTTTTTGTCTTTGCATTGCAATTTTTTTCATTTTGCCGCCATTCTAGCGATCACGTGACATGTGTCAAAATCGATTTTTAGGTTATCGGACATGCACAAACTTTTCCCCAGAATATTTTTTCCAATACTCCAATTATAAAAAATTTTCCCACTATCCAAAGAACTAAGAACATGTCAACTAACCTCACTATAGTTGTAAGTAAAATTTTAATAACATCAAAATGTATAATTGACATAATAATTCTTTGTAGTTCCTCCCTGAAGATGTAAATAAAATTTACGAAAGCTTGGAGTAAACTCTATAAAAGAGTACAGAGTACACTTTTTGACTTTGCTGCAATCCCCAATATTAACTGGTTATATATATATATATATATATATATATATATATATATATAAATATATACATATATATATATATATATATATATATATATATATATATATATATATATATATATATATATATATATATATATATATATATTAATCTAAAGAATGCGTGTCCGATAATGTATGCTGATGATGCCACTTTCTTCTTAACTGACACCACGTCTTACAATCTACTCTCGAATGATAATGAGTCTGAAAGTTTTATAACAAACTGGTCTAGAAGCAATTATCTTACTCTAAATGATGATGAAACCAAAACTTTAGATTTTTCAATAAAAAATAATAAACTAAATACCGAACCAATTAAGCTTCTCGGAGTGTATTTGGATACATATCTAAATTTCTTACCACATATTCACAAGTTATCAAAGCGCCTGTCCACGTGCATATACATGATCAGACAACCCAGCAACACAACAACAACATATTGTTTAATAGTAGCTTATTTCGCAATTTTTCATAGCATAATGACAAATGGACTGATTGTCTGTGGTTCATCATGTCATCTATAGAGATGTTATTTACATTACAAAAAAAAGTCGTCAGACTAAATATGATGACCATTGCAAACCTTTCTTCAAAGGTCTTGGTATATTGACTCTTCGATCTTGCTACATATATGAATGTTTGTGTTATGTAAAAAAAATTAAAGGTGAAAATAAAGTGACTAAACCGGAGGACATACACTGCCATGATACTAGGGCCAAAACAAGTTTAAGGTTACCCAAATATAGATCAAGTAAATCACAGAACTCATATCTATATCAATCATTAAAATTTTATAATGCTTTAGCTAATGAGTTTAAGACTCCTGAAACGAGTATAAACACTTTTAAAGTAAAAATTAAGAATGTTCTTTTACAAAATGCCTTTTACACATTTGAGGAATATTTTAATTATTTCGACTCATTACGTACGTAATCAGTCGCCTGTCTGATAATGTATATTGATGTATATTTTTTTTTGAATTATTGTATTTCTGAATTTCGCTATGTCTTTCTCCTTTAGTTGTTTACTGACTACTTTTGTTTCGTTTTCACTGCTCTTTGTTTTTTAATTTTATTTGTTTATTTATTTGGGAATAATTTTTCTTATGTTTTTTCAATACGAATTCGTATGCAGAATTCATTCGCGATATATACGTATATTATATATATATATATATATATATATATATACATATATATAACAGGAAGTTATTCATGACATCTACAGTCACTAGTTGAAACTTAATTTGACACGAACCTTGGGTTGGTCAGAACAAAGAATTGTTGGCTGCCTGTCAATTTGTGGACAAACCTCTACTTTTGGATTCCTTGGTTCGTGTCAAATTAAGTTTCAACTAGTGACTGTAGATGTCATGAATAACTTCCTGTTATATTCTGCCTTGCCTCACGGTATTAATTCTTGAGTGGATTCGTTTTGATTTCGAGAGCTCCATAAATCCTTTCTGATGAGTGCGTTAGCACGAAACAGCTGTCAAAGGTTAGAACTCTCGGAATTAAAACGAAATATACTCTATTTTCACTTAGATTCTGCTTGCGTTCCTCATAACGTATTAGAAACTTGATTGAACCTTGGGTTGGTCAGAACAACGAATTGTTGGCTGCCTGTCAATTTGTGGACAAACCTCTACTTTTGGATTCCTTGGTTCGTGTCAAATTAAGTTTCAACTAGTGACTGTAGATGTCATGAATAACTTCCTGTTATATTCTGTCTTGCCTCACGGTATTAATTCTTGAGTGGATTCGTTTTGATTTCGAGAGCTCCATAAATCCTTTCTGATGAGTGCGTTAGCACGAAACAGCTGTCAAATGTTAGAACTCTCGGAATTAAAACGAAATATACTCTATTTTCAATTATAAATATATATATATATATATATATATATATTTTTTTTTTGTAAATACTTACTTGAGTCCTTAATCAAGATTATCTCCTATCAAAATCCTAGTCCTGATTTTCCCGTTTCACCCTGTTTGGTCAATACGAGCCTAGTGCAAATTGAATCGAATCGCGCAATGTGGCCTGAGCTGACCATTGATGTGATAGGAGATAAGGAGGAGAAGAGGGCAGATTTTTCTCACAACGAGTGCCGTGCACATCGGTTACCAATCAATGGACAACAATTACAAGAATCCTGCTTTCCCCTCCCCTGTGATCTGGGTAAGTCGGGTATTATCATATTTCCATTTGTTTTATTTCATTAAATAAGATTCGAAAAATTTATTACAACAAGGTTGAGTGGAGACCACAGTTGCGGAGTTTTCACGAAGTAGTCATAGGGCTAGTGTCCCCTTAGTATACAGTCTTACATCATTGCATAGTTGAAAATAATACAACTTTCATTATATCTGTATTATGTTTTTATCTGTTTCAATTTATTAATTTATTATTATTGACGTATGCAAACATTTATTGATGTATGTACTGCACGAATAAAGTTCTATTCTATTCTATTAAAACCGGTATGAGATTAGTTATTTATGTACCAAGGACGAAAAACTGTCTATTATAGTCGAGCCTGCAAATTGATAGCCGAGGCGCAGCCGAGGATAGCAAGCAGGCGAGACAGTAGACAGTTTTTCGCCGAGGTGCATATTACATTTTTTCGTCGACCTCTACATACCTTTATGAAAGTAAGTACTCGCATGTTTGCTGGCCTCAGCTACGTCCAACTCTTCGAACTGCAGACTCGATCATAATTTTAATGAATATAAACAAAATGTATTTGAAGTGTAACAACTCTCTATTTCAATTATACTACAAAATTAAATCAATCTCGAAGATGAATATTGAACGTACAGTTTGTGCAATTATTGATATTAATTCCTGCTGTCGAAGAAGATGCAAGAGACAAGTTTTGATTTTGGGTTTTGATTTCGTAAATAATTAATTTGACAACAGCAAATGACAGTTATTGTCACAGGCGCCTATGTATTAATTAAAACGTGGATTTACGAAAATGACTCAATCGCCGCTCTCGTACCGTGCCGTATCATAGTGACCACAGCGGACGAAAAGAGTTTGCGGACGAAAAGTGTTTGCCGACGAAAAGTACTTGCCTTCAAAAATAGTCGATTTTTCGTCCGGAAATTAGTACGTAAAATGTCATTTTTTGCAGAGGTCGACGAAAAAAGTAATTTTTCATAATGTAGTTTTAACGACTTATGTTAGGTCTTGCGTTTTCGTGGATTTGATAATAATTTTAATTTTCTTTTAGTGTTGATATACCGCCATGTTTGTTTGTTTGTGCATTGGGGATGGTTGGCATATTTGGAACGGGGCAGGTTGGCAGTGTTGACCGATTATTAATTTGTTGGGGAATCAATTTTATTAAAATGATAAAAATTGCATCATTTTTAATAGGTTTCACTTTTAAATTAGTTTTTTTTTCGACCGGTGATTGTATTTGATTTTATACTATCTGTTTTTGGATGAAATGAGTAAAACTTATAGCTCTACAGTAAATAAATATGTCATTGAGCAAGCTATAAATGAGATTGCTATTTTACGTATTGAAACATCAAGACAAGCCTCATTTGATTATAACATTCCCTACAGAACCCTACTTCGATAATGTAAACAGAACAAGTAACACAAGAAGGGCAATCAATTAAAATTGCTGTAAAAACAGAAAGGTAAAGAAATTAGACCTCATCAGACCTTAAGTTAATGACAGAATAGGAGGCAATTAAAAAGAAAAAGATGAAAATTGCGGAAAGAAAGGCAAAAAGGGAAAAGAAAAAGAGAAATGGGGAAGTAAGCAGAAAGATAGAAAAAGTAACAAAAGCACAAAACGCCAAGAGGCAAATATTTTCAAAGATATAAATGATGAAAGTGAAAGTTTTGAAGAAGAAAAAGACTGCTGCTGCCTGATATGTTAGGCAGTTTAGGCAGCCCTAAGAAGCGAGAGGTGCAATGTACAAAATGTAGAGGTTGGGCACATGAGGACTGCACTATAATGGCTATATTCCCTTGTATAACTGCGAGAATTGTGATTCAGACGATAATTTTTAGATTTTATCTCCTATTGTGTATTCTTATTTTTTGTGTTTTCCAACTTTTTTGTTGTGTTACATTATAATAGTTCCCTACTAACCCCAGAGGTTGTACCAACCAACCCTAATGGTTATGCCAACAAACCCCATAGGTTGCGCCAACTAGCCACGTAACCGGGGTTGGTTGGCAAAAAAAATTTGTGTGTACATAAGCGGTTGCCAAAACTTTATATGAAAAATTCTATATAATTATATAAAATGGTAGCCATTATTATGTTGTATAGATCATATTGAAGTAATAAAAAAACGACACAAACAATTCAAATGAGAAAAGTATGCCAACCAGCCCCGGACTCCCCTACTTTGTAATTGTAATGAGCTCTATTTTCGAAAAAGTACTTTGTAATTACTTTTGAAATACCTTCAATTACCCAGATCTGATCATCAGTATTCGCGGATGATTGCGAAATATTCAAAAACTTCCTATAATAGTGGGACATGCTGTATATGAGAACACGACCCATTTTTTCACTGAATTATAATAAATTTCGAGCAGGCAAAAGCTTAGATGTTTACTTTGTAAGTTACTGTACAAACCAACCTACCCTCTCGAACAAAGCTCGCTATTCTCAGCTGTTAGTCAGGCTTATATAAACAAAAACCATTGAAATATTCTCTGCTTGTCCACCTCACATTCGTCGTATTTGGTAACAATAAGAATAGGGGTTGGTTTACTGTCCCCAGGTCATGACGGTAGTTGAGAACTCGGGGTATGTTTTGGACATATGTGGTAAACACAATTACGTGCAAATCCATTAATATCAACGATCACACTTTATGAATATTAATGACAGTCAGTGCATGCAACCGTCTGCTGAATCTATCTGGAACTTGCCGAAGGAAATATTCAAGAGCTGTACAGGGTGTTTATTAAGTTCTTGTTCAAACTGCAAATGGTAAATCTTTGACTAATTTTAAGGTAGAAAGTTCATACTAACATGTGTCAGCAAGAATTTAGTTTCGGAGATACTTTTGAAAAAAATATTTATCCGCATAATATTTGGTGAAATTCAGTTTTTGTGAAGTTCTGAGCAACTTCTTCTAGCACCTAAATGACCCCATATCCTGAATCGATGAATAAATTTGAAAATTACTCAAAAACGCTTGTCCGTAGCGTTGTTAAACGAATATACCTTTTTTGTTGAGAAAAGGTGTAGGAATAAGACTTGAATATAAAAAAATTCCCAACGTTTACTGTAAAAAAAGTTAGGGCAAGATAAATAATGATAGCCCTCTGATATCCCTCTGAATGCTGCATAAAATTTGATACCAAATTTTGATTTTTCACCTCAAAAAACCCCGTTCATAAAACCCGCTATAAAACCTATGTTCTTGAAGATATCCTTTCAGCTTTGACTTGAACATAGTTCCATTATCAATTTCTCTCCAACACATAAGAAGGTGATTGGAAAATTTACTCCCTGTTTATAACGGGGTATTTCAAAAAATGATGGGTGATGTTTTGAGTTGGAATTCTGGAAAGATCTCCGTTACTGGAGGAACAATTGTGCAACTGAGAAACTGTGTAGGTATGAGGAACACCATAATAATTTCAGAATGTACACACACGGAAAAGTTATAATATTGTACTTATTTCCTAAAAATGTTATCAGGAAATTCGGATTTTCATATAAAAAATCAGTCTGACAACTCCTTTCTGTAAAACAACTATTCTAGTGCAGCTGCTGGAACACCTCCAAATGTTAGTATTACAAGACATATAATAATAATATTTCTTAGCTGAAGAACAGCGCCTATCTTTTTGCAAACAACATTTAAATTTGTTCTCCAACTAATATTACTGTCTACAAAAATCTCAAGGAGTTTGGTACTTTCAGATAGACCTATTTCATCATGCTTGACTTTGAGTTGGATATTTTCCATTTTACTATACAGTGTGTCTCACTTTGAGCAGCCACACCCTCAAATTTCGTTGAGTATGAAATAATTCGAAATTTTCTTTGACTCAAGTTGTAGTACTCGGAAATACCTACCTTTATGTTTACGGAACCTTTGTATATCCATTTTCCACGACCAAATGAAAAGTGAAAAATTGGGAAAAACATACAAGGCATTTTTTTATCGCAAAAATAACACCAGATTCTGTTTCAGAACACCTTAAAACCCCCAAATCTCGATGCTTGAATCATTTGAATATACAGGTTATCATCTGTAGTTGGTAGCATTATCAACTCTAATCCATAAATAATGCTTGGAAAATTTCCAAAATGTCTTCTCTTGTCACAGAATTCCCAAAAATATTTAATTAATACTTTGAAAAATAGCAAAATATCACTTTTCCAAGGCTAACTCTGATCAGAATGAATGATACCCTGTATATTCAAATGATTCAAGCATTGAGATTCGGGGGTTTTAAGATGTCCTGAAACAGAATCTGGTGTTATTTTTGCGATAAAAAAAATGCCTAGTATGTTTTTCCCAATTTTTCACTTTTCATTTGGTCGTAGTTAGCCGTGGAAAATGGATATACAAAGGTTACGTAAACATAAAGGTAGGTATTTCCGAGTACTACAACTTGAGTCAAAGAAAATTTCGAATTATTTCATGATCAGCGAAATATGAGGGTGTGGCTGCTTAAAGTGGGACACACTGTAGATCTGCAATAAAATTGAGATTATGCGATTTTTTCAGAATTCACAATGAGATAATTTTTCCCGTACCAGCTAATGAGTTCATTTGCAAGCGTACTCAATTTTCTTGGTTGTTCCTCAGGGTTCTGGGTTTCAGCCGCTTATTTCGTGTCTCCAGCTTAGATGACCAAATAGTTTGTGCTCATAAGTAGAGGTCAATAACTTTTAAATAATAACTATACTATCAATGGACCTCAGATACATCACTGAGGCATTCCCAAGTCTATCATATAAAAAACCAACCGACGCGATGGCCATTTATTTTAACAGACATTTCTGAAACGAATGTTTCCACGATAAGAAGTTCCCGTGGAAACCAAAGGAATAAATATTGCTTTCCTTAAAGTTGGGGTCAAAAATATCGACAAATCAAAAACAGTGTCCCAATATGCTTCCGTTCATCTAGTGATTCATGTACATATTGACATAACTAATTGACTCTCCAGGATGAGAAGAAAACATATAGATATTCTGAGAGTGTTCCGAATTTTTTTCTGAAATATATTCCACTCTAGGCACACTTAACGACCACTTTAGATGAATAGATGATTTACTGATACTCTAGATGTACAAACGGCAATAAACAAATAGAACTCGTTAAAGTTACAGAACACAAGAACACAAAATTATGGTTATATAGCAACAAATAAAAAAATTAGAGAACAGGGCTAAGATCCCCATAATGCACAGACAAAATAATCAACTTAGGAGCTAAAATATCCGACAGAATACACATATATAGAAAATCATCAAGACAACTCAAAAAATCGAAATGACATATTTATTGAGTGATAGCCATGAGTGCGGCCATAAATTATTTTGTAGTGTAGCAGGCTTTTGAGGTAAGAGTTCTTTCCAATATTTTTAAAATGTATGAGAATCCATATTTTCAACATACCGGGTGTAACAGAAATATGGTACACCCCCCGTATCTTCGTTAGTTTTGATGGTAATAGATTGAAATTTGGAATATCCCATACACATAATAAGCGGCACTTTTTGAAATAATTTTTTTCACTTCCGGTTTCGCCGGAAGTGATACCAACTTTCGATTTTTAAATAGAACACCCTGTATATTATTACATTTCCAAAATGTTCTTAGTTTTCTGAATCCAATGATACCACATAAGTGACATTTCAAACGTCGAAATTTTTTATAATTCAATTTTTAGTTTTCCATTTAAGGATGGTTCCAATTTATTCCAATTGACCCTTCTAATACTAGAAAAATCGAAATCCGGTCAAAAATGCTAAATTGCGTTTTTTATGAGCAAATAAAGTTCATCGTAATCGTTTTTGGGGTAAAACTCAATTTTTTCAAATGGAAACATATTGGTACCGTGGTACCATTCATAAGTTCTATCAATAAGGAATTTATCCATACCAGGTAATAAAATGTGCGATCAATACAATAAAAATTACAGCTAAAAGAAAATAAGAAATTACAATTATTTTGTTCTACTGTAATACTACGAAAATACTAAGATGACTTTGAAATACAAAAAATCAACACAAAACATTACAACAATTGTTTGAAATGCTGTCCATTAACGTCAATGCACTCCTGAACTCGCTTAGCTGTTTCTTGAAGAACGTTAACTAATTGCTGGGCCGTTATACTAATAATTGCGCGTCTTCGCGGGTTGTAACGGCGGTTGCATAGACAATATTTTTTAAATGGCTCCAAACAAAGAAATCAAGAGGTGTCAAATCAGGTGACCTTGGAGGCCATCGCACAGGACCATTCGTAGAAATTACGTTTTCTTCGAATGCTTGTTCATGGTAATCACTTTCTGTTCTTGAATTATGGGGAGGAGCTCCATCTTGTTGGAAATACATTCCCTGTCGTAAATGGACAGGTAATTCAGTTAAACTGTTCTCTATTTCATTTTGCAGAAATCCTAAGTATCTAGCTCCATTCAAGGGTCCTTCAAATATTATTGGGCCAATGATTTTACGACCGAGTATTCCAAGCCAAACATTGAAACCGAACCGCACTTGAAAGTTGCCCTCCCGCAATAAATTTTGATTTTCTTGTGACCAATACCTTGTATTTTGTCGGTTAAATAATCCCATATTTGTAGACCTAGACTCGACCGAAAATAAAATCCTTCCCAAAAAAGCATTGTTTGGCTGCACATTATTCTGCAAGATACAATTGCAATATTCCATGCTACATTCATAATCATTTTCGTACAGGTGCTGGTGCAATTGATATTTGAAAGATTTATAATTATGTTTGTGCAAGATTCGGCTTACCGTTTGGTGACTAATTTCCAATTCAAACCCAATTTGCCTTAAAGAAACTTATCAACTTCTATTCGAGCTAAAACATTAATTTCCGTTCCTTCGTCAATGATACCGTTTTTCTCGGGATCATGGTTAGGCTCTCTTCGGAATTGATTTTCAAGACGATTAAAATAATTTCTCGCTGGACATTGTCTATTAGGATATCGGTCGGCATAAAGGTTTCTAGCAGCAACGGCATTTTTCCTACATTCTCACATTCTCCATAAATAATTAACATGTCCACTTTTTCATCCCTCATCAAAAATAACAAATGTAAAGACTTTTCCAATAGGTATATAATAAAAACACCGATTAACCAACAAATATTCATTTGGCAATGTGAAGAAATAATTTCATTGTTTTGAAAGTCACCTCAGTAACTTCTTAGTACTAGTATAGTAGAACAAAATAATTGTATTTTATTATTTTCTTGTAGCTGTAATTTTGATTGTATTGATCGCACATTTCATTACCAGGTATGGATAAATTCCATATTAATAGTACTAATAAATGGTACCACGGTATCAATATGGTTCCCTTTGAAAAAATAGATTTTTACCCCAAAAACGATTACGAAGAACTTTATTTGCTCATGAAAAACGCAATTTAGTATTTTTGACAGGATTTCAATTTTTCTAGTATTAGACGAGTCAATTGGAATAAATCGGAATAAATCATGGCACACTTAAATGGAAAACTAAAAATTAAAGTATAAAAAATTTCGACTTTTGAAATGTCACTTATATGGTATCATTGCATTCAGAAAATTATGCAGATTTCAGAAATGTAATAATAAACAGGGTGTTCTATTCAAAAATCGAAAAAAAATCATTTATAGGTTAAAAAGTGCCGCTTATTATGTATATGGGACATCCCAAATTACAATCTATTACCTTCAAAACTAACGGAGATACGGGGGCTGTACCATGATCCTGTTACACCCGGTATATTGGCAATATATTGTACCTATACAGGGTGTTTCATAATAAATGCGCTGGACTTCAGGATATTAACTTACCCTCTAAAATGCACCATTTTCGAGGTACAGGATGTTGAAATTTAAAAAAATAATCGTTTTTGCGAATATCTCTTGAACCGTTTATCGCACAGAAAACAGATTACGTAGACATTTTCTACTCATAATAAGCTATGTTTTGTGCAGATTTTTTATTCTTTTAAATTCATGATTGGTGAAGATTTTGAAGGGGTAGTGGGTGTTTTTTTCTCCAACTTCTACGCCACTGAAAAAAGTACAATGTTTTCTACACAAAAAAGGTACTCCTGGTCATAAGCTCTAAACTTGACCGTTTTCAGGAAAAATCAACTTTCATGTTGAAAAACATTTTTTTAAATAATTTTTTTCCTAATTATACAAAATTTATTTAAACGTTAGAACATGTAGCAAAACCAAACGTTGACTTCTTAATTGCAAAATAAAAAAAACAATAACAATCATACTCAGTTGAATTGTTGGAAATGTCCGCCGTCAGCTTCAATGCACGCAGCAATTTTTCGAGGAAAAAACATTATTTAAACAACATGAAAGTTGATTTTTCTTGAAAACGGTCAACTTTAGAGCTTATGACCAGAACACATTTTTTGTGTAGAAAACATTGGCGGTTCATAAAGCTCAAAACTGTACTTTTTCCAGTAGCGTAAAGGTTGGAGAAAAAAACACCCGCTACCCCTTCAAAATCTTCACCAAATCATGAATTTTAAAAAATAAAAAATCTGCAAAAAACATAGCTTATTATGAGTAGAAAATGCCTACAAAATCTATTTTCTGTGAGATAAACGGTTCCAGAGATATTCGCAAAAAACCATTATTTTTTTTTTAAATTTCAACACCCTGTATCTCGAAAATGGTGCATTTTAGAGGGTAAGTTATTAAAATTTATTTTTCATATTTTTGGACGAGCTATCACATCCTGCAGTCCAGCGCATTTATTATGAAACACCCTGTATATTTATATCAAGAGTTTTTAGATTTTCTCTTTTCAACCATCTGAATTTTCTTGGATTTCATTACTATCTTTTTTACAAAATGAAATTTGCATGAAATTTTCCTGAAGTATTTCCGATGTACCTAACAATGAATTGTCTATTTGTAAACAGTTTTCAATCAACTGTAAGAAACTTTCTGAAAGTCCATCTACTGATTATGGAAGCTAATGATTCTACGATGGATATCACAATATCTTTATTACTTTGAAAGAGATACTTTTTCAACTAAATTTCAATAAACTTTTTGCATCTACCACGTCAAAGCCACTGGAATTTGCAAGTACTTATTGCCAAATTCAGTTAGAGAAAGCCTTTCAATTGATTTCCCGATAGTTCAATCCACACTTTTCTTTGAAAGGCTCCAGCTAGTTTTCCAAGCAAACTACAGAAAGAATAGAACCAATTAAGGAGCAAAGTAATTTGGTAAGAACGCAAAGCCAACATTCATGAATTCTCAATAGCAACTAGACTAGGAAATTCGAGCAATTGTTAAATATATTCCATTCCGTCTAGACTGGCGAAAACAATGTTCGAATTGATACTTTCGGAACGGCTTCCTTAAAATCTCTGCATTCGATATTGTCGGCGCTCCAACAAATTATATCAATTCAGTCCAACTTCGGACCATAACCATAACAATGAATGTATTGTGCCAGAACGGCTGACACTCAATCCAATTGTATTTACATAATTTCCTGTATTATAATATAGTTCAGGAAAGGAAGAACTTTGCCTCGCAATCTTTTCGTCCCACATCGATTTCATCAGTTCTACTGAAAACAAATCCAATTCATGTGAAAAAAACAGAATTCTTTGGGAGATTGTTTAATAACGAGCAGTCGTTGCCGACCGATGATGAACCCTTTACTCCTATACTAAGTAGGCTTATTGAGGCAAGTACCTGACAGAAAACAACTACTCCCCTGGCTAAGACCACGACGGGTATTGAATTAAATCTAACAGATACTTGTGCAACGTTCCTCAAAATACCAGAGGACGCAATTGCAAGTGCCCTCTGTGACTAAACATCAGTTATGTTTTGATTTGGACAGAGTGACCACCTGCAGACTAGTTTCGAGGTTGTTGCCTCTCATCAGTGCAAACTGTAGGTCAACACACACATCACTGAAGCCATCTGTTTCCCGTCCAAACCAATACACATTTCTTTGCTTAGTCAGCTCTGGTTCACACGATAAAGCGGTTTCTAGGCCGCTCCACCTAGCGAGCAGAGGAAGAACACTCCGAATCTCCGAGTTGAGAGATTTATATGAAGAAAACAGAATTCTTTGGGAGATCGTTTAATAACAAACAGCAGTGTTTATAGAGAAAGAAGATAGTTAGCCAATCTTACGTACTTTTAGTTGGATTCAAATGGAGACCATCACTAGAGGTCGCTAGTCCACGAGTCTCCAGTCACGTCTGTTCTTGATTTTAACGTATGTATTTGATCAGTTCGTAAAATATGATTTATTGAATAATTCCATAGATGGCTCTGAAATATGATTTTGACACATGCATCCTATCCAGCGTTGTACTGGTAATCTCGAGATTCCATTTATTTCGTTTCAGTGTTTCTATTTAACCTGGAACTTGATGTTATCAAGACCTTTACCAGTGAATTTTGTGTTTATTTGTTTTGTGCAGTTATCATTTGTGAAATTGTCACGTTACGCCCTTCGTGTATTGTTGAATATTATATTTGCTCAACACTTGCTATTAATATACAGGGTGGGGCACCGAAAACGAAACAGATCGAATATCTTCGAAACGCATGTGTTGTGAGTAAAATGCAGAAACACGTCGATTTTTAATCCAAGGGGGACATCTTTCTATCATAACCTCAACTGTCATACCTCTCCCCCACCCCTAGGGCACTATCACCCATACAATTTGAATAGGGAAAGTAGTAAGTGTGACACATCATTAGGAAGGTAATTTCATAAGGAATTCAGCCATGTCCATTTTTGCCACATAACTTTTCATTTTGGCGCCATCTTGCGGGACAAACAACTGTTCCGTATTCCAAATTATGATACTGCATTTGCAAGCTATTCTGACATAAATTAGGTGACGATGCATTATGGAATTTTTCTAAATGAAAAAACAAAATGGCGGCTCAAAAGGCGGACATGATTTGCAATTACGGTGCGATTCGATTCAACATTGATATGTGGTGGTTTCCAAGGTCGGAAATTACGGAAATTATGATTTGTTTGTCAATTCGAAAAAATATGATGGTGGCTCCAAGATGGCGGACGGAATTTGTAATTCTGGTCTGATTCGAATCAAAATTAGTATATGGGGATTTTCAGGGTGAAAGATTATGATGTTTTCGTCAATGCAAAGAACCAAGATGGTGGACGAAATTTGTAATTGTGGTTCGATTCGATTCAAAATTGGCATATGGGGGTTTTACAAGTTTTCAGTATGACTAAAATGAAATGATTAAATTGATAAAAAAAATGAAACAAATGCGCTAAAAAGAAATGATAATTTTTTTCAGATGTGTGACTGAGGTTATTCTATACGTAACAGAATCAAAATTTTACCTCGCAGAAATACCTATTTTGTACTCGCGGCAAGCTTTCAAATCTGTTACGCATAGAGTAACTTACGTCACACATCTAAAAAAATATGAATACCTTTTATTCTCTCTTTTTCGTTTATTTGCCGTTATCTCCTTATAGCGCATTTGTATGAAAGCTTTTTTCTATCAATTTAAATAATTCATTTTATTCATACTCAAAACCCCCATATACTAATTTTGACTCTAATCGAACCACAATTACAAATTTCGCACGCCATCTTGTTATTTGCATCGACAAAAAAAATCCTAATTTCTAACCCTGAAAATCCCCACATACTAATTTTGATTCGAATTGGACCAGAATTACAAATTTCGTCCGCCATCTTGGACCACCATCTTGTTTTTTTGCATTTATAAACAAATCATAACTTCCGACCTTGCAAACCACCACATATCAATTTTGAATCGAATCGGACCATAATTGCAAATCATGTCCACCATTTTGGAGCCGCCATTTTGTTTTTTCTCTTAGAAATATTCCATAATGCATTGTCACCTAATTTATATCAAAATAGCTTGCAAATGCAGTATCATAATTTGGAATACGGAACAGTTGTTTTTCCCGCAAGAGGGCGCCAAAATAAAAATGTAGGTGTCAAAAATTGACATGGCTGAATTCCTTATGAAATTACCTTTTCAATGATGTGTCACACTTACTACTTTCCCTACTCAAATTGTTTCGGTGATGGTGCCCAAGGGGTGGGGGGAGAGGGATGACAAATCAAATCAAATCAAATCAAATCACTTTATTTCTTGAGACAATATACATTGTATAAGAAAGGGTCAGATGGTTGTGGATGCTTCCGCATGATAATGCGGTTGTTAATCAAATGAATAAACATAAAAAAAAATAAGAATATAACAAGACACACTTAATATTATATGACGTCCTAAACACGTGTAAAGAAGAAATGTATACACACAAACACACATATAACATATGCATATATATATATATATATATATACAAAAACATATCTATATATACCTACATCAATTCTGAAATAAAATGAAATAATGCTATCTTTATGACTGACTGGTACATATGGGGAACACAGATGTATAATAAATAAAATGAGGAATTAAAAGTATTCATTTAAAGAGTAGAGACATTTCTCAACCAAATATTCTTTCAGCTGTTTCTTGAATTTGTTCTCATGTTTCAACCTTTTAATGGAGATGGGTAGATTATTGAAGATCTTTGCTCCAATTCTAGTTGGAGCTTTATAACATATTTTACCTTTAGATAGTGGTATATGTAAATCATCCTTACGACGGGTGTTGTATGCGTGGAAGTCGGTATTAATGGAGAACAAGTCCCTGTTTTTGAACACAAAAACACAAACTTCAAAAATGTAGAGACCTGTACAGGTCAGAATATCAAATGTTTTGAAAATTTCTCGACATGAATAGTCTCTTTTCACACCAGCAATACACCTAATAATTTTTTTTTGGGAAATGAAGACATTATTCGACAATGTAGAGTCACCCCATAGGCAAATACCATACCTCAGTCGACTTTCCACTTGTGCATAATACACATTCAACAATTGTTTTTCTGTCAAAACGAGTTTGAGATTCCTGAACATATAATGAAGAGATGAAAATTTGGAAATCAAGAACTTGCAATGTTCTTTCCAATCTAGATGCGAATCTACGAATATTCCTAAAAATTTACAACTGTTATTTATTGACAAAGGTGTATTATTTGAAATTATATCTATATCCACGAGTTCTCTTTGATAGGTATGAAATTTTATAAGATTAGTTTTGTCTGCATTAAAATATAGAGAGATTTGGTTGAACCAGGCAACCAATTGAGAGAGAGTGGTTTCACAGATTTCTTTTAGTTTCACTTGGTTTTTGTGAGATATAAGTAAGGAAGTGTCATCTGCATAAATTGTCATCTTAATATTAGGAAATGAATTCGTAATTTCATTAGTATATAATATAAATAGAACAGGGCCCAAGACAGAGCCTTGGGGAACCCCTATATTGATATCAGTATTGCTAGATGCAACATTCCGCATTATATTATTTTCACTATATTTCAGACTCACATACTGAGAACGATATTTGAGACAGTTGAGACAGTTGAGGTTATGATAGGAAGATATCCCCCTTGGATTAAAAATCGACATGTTTTTGCATTTTATTCACAACACATGCGTTTTGAAGATATTCGATCCGTTTCGTTTTCGGTGCCCCACCCTGTTTATATTATTGTACTCAGTATAGATAACAATTTAGTTAGTAAACACATTCAATCTCTTCATTCAATAATCGTTCACTTTTTAACACTTCGAACTTGTTCTGATTTCTGACAGCATAATATATGGAGCCCCATTTCGAAGAAATAAATTCAGTTTGAATAAATGACCACAGGTGTAAAATGTACACACTAGTTAAGTGATATCTTCAAGGTGAATACAGAGACTTAATAAACTGATGATTACAAACATACTATTTGTTCCATTGTGTGTCACCACCTTTTCACTAGTGAAGTGTGCGACACAAATATCACCCACCTACTTGTTAAAATGAGTCGCCCAGTGATTGAAATTAAATAACAAACAATAACAAACACAAAGCAGTTTGCCCCGAAAATAATAAGGCAATGGTGCTGTTAACCGGTAGTGTATTATGAGCTTCGTCCCAGTGATTTTGGCTTTAAAAATACACTGGACACCACATGTAGGTGAAAAAATATTAAATTCCACACTCATATTTCAATTGAACCATGCCACAGTATTGTTCATGATGATTGAAGTCAAAATGACAAAATTGATATTAAACGTTCACTTTATTACATTTATGAATAGTTCATTCAATTTATATCAAATAATAAACAAAAACGTACGCACTTCATTTTTATTGAGTGACATTGAAGTTGTGAATAAAATATGCTACTCTGTTAAAAACTATCATAAGAAAATTTCAAGTACGTCCCTGTCAGGACGAACGATTCACTACTAGGATTCCTTGACGAAAATAAAAATCCTCAAGTATACCTCAAAAAATGCAAGTTGATTGTAGGGGGCGCATTCGTACGGGTGTATTTTCTGCCTCGGTTCGTCGTTATCGGGCTAGATGTCTCGCGCGATTGTATCAAACGCGATTTCCACAGGCATTGACTAACTATCTTCTTTTCTATAAACAATGCAAACAGTCGTTGCTGACCGATGATGAACCCTTTACTCCCATATACACCTACTGAGTAGGCTTATTAAGTATCCGACTATCATCTCTTTCCTCAACTGAAAAAAGGTCTAAAAAGTCGTAAATTTTCTTCCAACGAGGAGGTAATACAAGCTGAGGAGGTCTGGTTTGCAGAGCAAGAAGAAACATTTTTTTTGAAAGGTCTAGAGACGTTGCAGGTTCGCTGTAATAAATGTATCCATTTAAGAGGAGAATATGTTGAGTAATGAAATATTTTGACATTGAAATTTTGTTTGGTATGCTAAGAATGTTTCAATATATCCTCGTATACGAGGCTTGTTTGGTAAGTCCGTGACTTTTTAAATTTCCCGCGCAGTAACTTTAAATGAAACACTGCTGCTGTCAACCACCATCTTTCAATAGACTACTGTCAAATTTTGAGCAAGCTGCGACATTTGGTTTGTGTTTGACAGCAATTAGAAGCAGACAACCTCGTGAATTTTAACAAAAATGGAAAAAAGTGAATTTCGTGTGTTGATTAAGCATTATTTTTTGCGTAAAAAAACCATAACTGAAACCAAGGAAAGACTTGATAAATACTATGGGAACTCTGCACCATCAATTTCAATGGTTAAGAAGTGGTTTACTGAGTTCCGTTGTGGTCGTACCAGCACAAGTGACGCCGTACGTTCAGGTCGCCCAAAAGAGGTCATCACGCCAGAAATCGTCGATAAAATCCATGGAATGATATTGGACGATCGGAGAATAAAAGTACGTGAGGTAGCTGAGGCTGTAGGCATCTCAACTGAGCGAGTACATCACATTTTACATGAATATTTGGACATGAAGAAGCTATCCGCGAGATGGGTGCCGCGATTGCTCACACTCGACCACAAGCGCAACCGTGTGACCACTTCAAAGGAGTGTTTGGCAAAGTTCAATCGCAATCCGGGCGAGTTTTTACGCCGTTATATAACCGTAGACGAAACATGGATCCATCACAATACCCCAGAGACCAAGGAACAATCAAAACAGTGGGTGTCAACTGGTGAACGTGCACCAAAGAAGGCTAAGGTGCGTCTGTCAGCCAACAAGGTTATGGCCACAGTTTTTTGGGATGCACGCGGTGTCATTCATATAGATTACTTAGAGAAGGGTAGAACGATCAACGGCGAATATTATTCAGAGCTTTTAGACAGATTCGATATTGATTTGAGGCAAAAACGACCACATTTAGCAAAAAAAAAAGTGCTGCTTCATCAAGACAATGCACGAGTGCACACGTGTGTAGTCACTATGGCAAAAATTCATAAATTGGGCTACGAACTACTACCCCATCCAGCATATTCTCCAGATTTAGCCCCTTGCGACTATTTTCTTTTCCCAAACCTGAAGAAATGGCTGGGTGGTAAGAGATTTGGGTCGAATGAAGAGGTTATAACCGAAACAAACGCCTATTTTGAGGGCCTTGATAAAACCTATTATTTGGAAGGAATAAAAAAACTGGAAAAACGCTGGACTAAATGTATTGATCTAAAAGGAGATTATGTTGAAAAATAAAACGCTTATTTGCCAATTTTTTTTTTCTTTATTCAAATAGTCACGGAGTTACCAAACAGCCCTCGTAATATTCAAATTTCAAGAGGAATGCACCACCTTCAATTGCGAGGTTTGTCCTACACTGGCATGCACAATTAACCGGACAAACAAAATTTTGTTCAAATTCAATATTAAATAACTTTTTAACCTTTTCATCAATTTCGATAATTTTTTTGCCAAGTTGTAGGTACTTTCATTGTTATCATTCTCTACTATCGATTTTGCAGAAAGTTCTTAAAGATTTGTCGTTATACAGGTTATGATAAAAGGTGCACTTTACCCCAACATTTCTGAACACCCTGTGGAAAAATTTGACTACTGAATGATAGGTCTTCGTACGAGATTTTAAAGCCTGATCTTTCGTCAACAGTTCTTTTTTTGATTCATATCAATAACTGCATTCTTAAAGAAAAAACGCATTTTTAAAGAAAACCATGCGATTCGTAACCATAAACAAGCGATTTTTTTAAGTTGGCTTTGGTTGTTATGACAAGTTTCAGTTAAGCATTTTTTATGGCTTGTCAAAAAGATTTTTTCTAAGCAGTAGTCAACAATTATTCAGAGATTTATTTGCTTTATAGTGTATGTTAAGGTGGTTGTGTCTCTAGGTGATTTGTGTTTCGGAGGTATACCGCTAACGAGAAAGTTTTTAAAAAATGAGACCGGAACAAGTAGCGCAAGCTGTAGCTTTACAAGATAATGATCGTGCCATTCGATATATCGCAGATAGACTTGCTGTTCCACGCAGTACAGTATCCGTTGCGATAGAAAGATTCAGAGATACTGGTTCGTACTTAAGAAGACCTGGGCAGGGAAGACGAAAAGCAACAAACGCAGTTGAAGATCGGTTTTTGAGACTCCAAGTTCTTCGAGAAAGAACAATTCCTGCTACAGCTTTGGCTCGAAGATTGGAAGATGTTCATGGTACGGTAGTTTCACCTGACACAGTACGGCGAAGGTTGAAGGAACAAAACCTATCATCTTGTGTACCTGCTACAGGTCCCCTATTGGATGCAGGTCATCGAAGGCAGCGCTTTGAATTTTCTCGAACTCATGCAGATTTGGATATGGACGATTGGCGAAATGTTCTTTTCACAGACGAGTCTCGTTTTACGAGATATTCACCTGATGGTCGTCAAAGAGTGTGGAGAAGGTCTGGAGAACGCTATGCTCAATGTTGTTTCTCTCCTAGAGTTCAATTTGGTGGTGGAGGAGTGATGATATGGGGCGGTATTTCCTTGGAAGCCCGCACAGATCTTGTTTCGCTACGGGGAGGGAGCCTCAATGCTGACAGATACATCAGGGAGTGTTTGGAACAACATGTAGTCCCTTATATGCCCTTATATGTCCTAATGCAAGATAATGCTCGGCCGCACATAGCCAGAATGACTAGGCAATACCTCAATGATGTTGGTATCCAAGTACTCGACTGGCCGCCAAGGAGTCCGGATCTCAACCCCATAGAGCATATGTGGGACAAATTAGGACGAAGGCTTAGGCAGAACTATGGAGAATTTCAAACTGTGGTTGCGTTGGAACAGGCGCTGGTAAACGAGTGGGAGCAAATACCCCAAGACGCAGTTGCTGGTTTAATTCAGTCTATGCCAGAAAGGATGAGAGCTGTTATTCAAGCCCGGGGAGAAAACACTCGATTTTGATACCAATTAATTACCATTGTTGTCACTGTTATTTTTTGAATAAAATTTTTTTACGGTTACGAATCGCATGGTTTTCTTTAAAAATGCGTTTTTTCTTTAAGAATGCAGTTATTGATATGAATCAAAAAAAGAACTGTTGACGAAAGATCAGGCTTTAAAATCTCGTACGAAGACCTATCATTCAGTAGTCAAATTTTTCCACAGGGTGTTCAGAAATGTTGGGGTAAAGTGCACCTTTTATCATAACCTGTATAACGACAAATCTTTAAGAACTTTCTGCAAAATCGATAGTAGAGAATGATAACAATGAAAGTACCTACAACTTGGCAAAAAAATTATCGAAATTGATGAAAAGGTTAAAAGGTTATTTAAGATTGAATTTGAACAAAATTTTGTTTGCCCGGTTAATTTTGCATGCCAGTGTATTTTCTGGATATTTGTTTTAACTGGAGATTGTACATTTTGTAACTAGGCCTCTCAAATAAAAAAAATAACTCATAATTTGACACGGCAGTAGGTCCCATTACTGAATAAGAAAACGCTTACACCTAATCAAGTGTGGTCTAAACAATATTGACAACTGTAGGAGTTTAGTAGAAAATGTTTCTACTATGTGTTGTAGGTAAGTTTCAATAATAATTATATAATAATAATACTTTTATTGCGTACGATCAAATAGGGACACAGCACACGTCAGAATCTACAGTACAATAGAAGAGTTACATTTTGAAAGTACATTAAAAGAAGAATATTGACAGGATACATACATTCACAGCTGTAAGATATACATGTTATGAAGTTGAATATAATACAATAAGATAAAAATAAAATAAAATGTTAAAAGCAATGTTTTAATGCCACCAACAGTTGGAGCAATAGTAGCATTTTTGTTTCAGATATGTAATAACGGAGATTATAAATTTCTTTGTATCTTTGATGCTTTTCAATTCTTGGGGTAGGGAGTTATACGCTTTGATTGCCTGGTACTATGGACCTTTCTCATAGTAAGTAGATTTGTGGTTTGGTATCGTCAATTCATTGCAATATCTAGTCCTTACATTCATGTTTACAGAATATTGATCACTGTTCCTTGGAAACAAGTGAAAATATTTCTACACAAAGCACACAATACCTAGGAAGTACAATGAAGGCGCAGTCATAATGTCAAATTCAGTGAAATATGGTTTAGAAGAGGTGTTTAGATCCAGTTTTAATATACATCTAATAATTTTTTTCTGGGTTATGAATATTTTCTGTACTACTGTTGATGAGCCCCAGAACTATACCATATGATATGATTGATTGTACGTGAGAAAAATAATATATTTTCAAGCTGTTGGTTGATACTTGAACCCTCAGGTAGCGAATTATTCTACAGATTGAGTTCAGTCTGCTATTTAATGAGTTTATATGAGTTTTCCAGCTGAGTGTTGCATCCAGCGTTATGCCTAGGAATTTGAAGTTATCTGATATTGGGATTGATTTATTTTGTAGTTTAACGTACAGAGATTCTTCATAGCAATTTGTCTTGTTGAAGATAATGAGACCTGTTTAAGTTGCATTCAGTTTAATATCCTTTTTTTTACAACATGTATTCATTTTATCAGAGACAGTGGAAGATTTAGTTGAGAGTTCGGTTATACTGTTGCCCGTGATAATAACAGAAGTATCGTCAGCAAACTGGTATACGCTCCTGGGACATAGAGTCTTGGGTAGATCATTCACATAAATCAGAAAAAGAATTGGTCTGAGTATTGACCCCTGTGGTACGCCTTGTTCGATGGTAGCTTTATTTGAGTAATATAGTTGTTGATTGCATTGTAGTTGTTGTACAACAGCTTTGAATGGTTTACCATGTCAAAGGCCTTTGAAAGATCGAAATATAATCCTGATGGGCTATTATTTTTTTCAACATTCTCAGTGATATATTTGACTGCATTGACTGTGGACATGCCTTGCCTGAAACCAAATTGTTGGGATGTTAATATATTATTCAGTTGGAGGAATGTAATTAACCTAATATATATCGCTCTTTCAAAGACCTTAGAGGGTGAAGGAAGAAGTGAAATTGGTCTGTAGTTATTTACGTTATTTCTATTGCCTTTTTTGTGAATCGGTACAACTTTTGCTACTTTCAAGTCATCTGGAAACATGCCAGATGGTAAGCTTTCATTTATCATGTTTACTAAAGTGTCACAGATGTAATTGAAAATTATTTTCAATATCGCAGGTGGAATGCCATCTACACCAGATGAATATTTTGGTTGCATCTCATTCAGAATATCAAGTATCTCTGTTCGATCAACTGGTCTTAGAAAAATAGTGGTGTTATTGTGGGCAACCTTAATGCATTTAGAGTTGTGAGTGATGCTTGGGTGGCTGAAAATTTTGCAAAAGTATTTGCCATGTATTGGTTGTGTTTTCTGTAGGTGGTTTTACCTTAGAGGTAGTTTTCACTCCTAAAAAATAAACAGCGCCCATCGGCACAATTAAGAATTTGAAGTAGAGAGTAGGATGAGCCTAATTCCAAATTTTTATTCAAATCAATGCAGGTCGTAAAAATTGCGAGGCTTTGCCATTTTTCGAGCTTCATTTACCGGACTATATTTCTGCAGATTGGCACCGCCGATTCGATAACATTGAGAACGTTGTGCATCGGTGGAAACAATTTGTATATTTCAGACATATGTGGTGGGCACAATTACGAATGGAAACGGTTCGCACTTCAGACGAATAAATATACTTCCTCGTTCTCGTTCTCTTCTAAGCTTTATGTTTATAAAGGGATAACGGGGGTAAATTCAATTGTACCGCCAAGATATACAATGCGGATATTCGTAGAATGATACAGCTGGTTCTCGGAATGGGTTGTTGAAGCAATACAAACAATAATGCTGCTTTAGGGTGGCTGAGAGTTCTGAATTTCATCAATTATACAGTCTTCGCCATAAAGTTGGCTAGATATAGGGAAAAAAAATTGAAATTTCTGAAAATCTCTAATGGCACTACGTTTATGTATGCCTGAAAACTAAAAAATCCGTTGTGACCTATCACGTGACCTCAGGTTTGGCGGGAATAAAAAAAATGCCTGTTGCCGAAAAATTTGTCAAATTAACAAGAGAAGAACCTGATTGGAAAAAAACAGAAATATCAGTTTATTCCTCTACCCATACAATGAAACACAATTCACTCTTGTTTTATCTGGAAACAGCTTCAAAAACCTGAATCACATGAGTTTGGGTCAAAACTGATCAAATATTTGTGGAATAGACATTTTGCGGGAGATAAATAATTATGGAAAACACGATTTAGTCGTGTCATTAGAAGTAGTCATGCCTTGTATACTTATTGATGAACATCAGATCATTAAATTTGCTCAACTCATAAATAAAATTGAAACAAACAGTGATATCTGTAAGTTAAACTTATTGTTATATTGTTTGTCCTTAATAAATTTAAATTGGTTAGTACTGCCATATGGCGAAAATTATTGGCATAAGAGCAGTAGCTGGAATTTTCAATAGAAAGCATCTGACAAAAATTTGCATTTTACTACGTCGACAAAGAGTTCCCACGAAAATTATGACAGAATAGGCAGAAATATCTCAAACCTCTGTTAGACAAATTTTAAAGCAAAATAACTTTCACCCATGCAAACCAAAATTTATGCAAGTAATCATTTGTGTAAAATTGATCATCGCAACAATTTTCAAGATGAGTCAATTTTCAGGATAAATATATAGAAGTTGAACTTTTACCATTTTCAGATGACACCCTATATAGTGTCACAATTTTCACTAAGGTGAAGGTCGTCGTTTTTTAGAATGTCTTCCAAAAAACAACGGCCTTCAAACCCGAGTGAAAATTGTGAAACTGAAAACTTCGGCCGCGAAAGCCTGACACCCTATATATTTCTCAACTCAGGAATTGATATCCGGGGGTTTTAGGAAATACTACATAATTTATTTTCCCAAATTTTTCACAATTCAGCTAGTTATAGTTAGCCATGGAAAAGTAATATTATGGTTACTTCCTGCCGTAATAATGGAACATTTCTGGTCACTTTCTAACAAGAAAATATATTTTAAAATCAACATAGCTTTATGGATGAATAAGAGCTGAGGATATTGCCAGCAACAGATAACACCCTGTATATTTTAATGATTCAAGCATTGAAATCTGGAGTTTTGGGGCGTTAAAAACCAGAAGTTGGAATCAATTTTTTGATTAAAAAAAGCCTCAGATCATAGTTTGCCATGGAACTGTAATATTTGGTTATTTTCCAAAACTGAAAAATAGCAGATAAATCGAAATACCACAAACAGTTGTGAATCTGCCCGTTGAACTGTAATTCTTGTAATTTTAAAGAACCATGCACCATTTTTTTTAAATGGGTTTTGGTGTAATTACGAGGAATTTTTGATATGATGTAGTTCAAGTCAATATAATGAAAAGTGTCCGTTGGCGTAATTCAATCATATTGCTAGATTTCGAGATACAGGGTTTCAAAGTTGGTAAGTGGCCATTTCTATAAAGTAATATTAATTTCAGGAAAAGGAGATGAAAAAATCGCGAAAAGGACATTTTTTATAACTCATCCTGTAATTAATTTGCTGAATTTTTGATAAGATGAAGTTCTGTCAAGCTGATCAACAGTGTTCATGGGAACAAACTTAAAAAATTTACAGTTTTTTCTCTAAAAGGTGTTGAAGGTTTACAGATAAGACTAACTCAACTGTTCATTTTTCACGGTTGGGCCCATGAACACTATTGATCAGCATGACTTGAACTTCTTCATATCAAAAATTCAGCAAATCAATTACAGGATGAGAGGCATAAGATGTCCGGAGGACTGCTCACTGCTAAAATCCTATACAATAGGAAAGTTGGGTCGAAAATCCATCAGAAAACAACTACTTTCCTGGCTAATACCACGACGAACATTGAATTACATCTGATGAAATTTCCGTGCAGAGTTCCTACAAGGTTATCTCTGCAATTGCTTGTTGCATGGGAATGTTCATCGAAACATTCGGACCACCTATATATCGATTTCGGAGTGTTGCTCCTCATCAGTATAGGGTAGGTCTAGCAGTCAATAACTAATGACTGCAACGAATGAATCGACGACCAAACCCATTTACAGACCGAAACTGAGATCGCGCCCGCACAGTGGATTAATTCCAAACTGCGAGCGCCATCTCAGTGCCGGAAGCCCAACCAAAGCAATACCCATGACCACGATCGTCAAGACCGTATATGAACAGAAAAGAAAACTGTAGGTCACAATGAGCTTATGACAAGAGGCATAAGATGTCCGGAGGACTGCTCACTGCTAAAATCCTATACAATAGGAAAGTTGGGTCGAAAATCCATCAGAAAACAACTACTTTCCTGGCTAATACCACGACGAACATTGAATTACATCTGATGAAATTTCCGTGCAGAGTTCCTACAAGGTTATCTCTGCAATTGCTTGTTGCATGGGAATGTTCATCGAAACATTCGGACCACCTATATATCGATTTCGGAGTGTTGCTCCTCATCAGTATAGGGTAGGTCTAGCAGTCAATAACTAATGACTGCAACGAATGAATCGACGACCAAACCCATTTACAGACCGAAACTGAGATCGCGCCCGCACAGTGGATTAATTCCAAACTGCGAGCGCCATCTCAGTGCCGGAAGCCCAACCAAAGCAATACCCATGACCACGATCGTCAAGACCGTATATGAACAGAAAAGAAAACTGTAGGTCACAATGAGCTTATGACAAGAGGCATAAGATGTCCGGAGGACTGCTCACTGCTAAAATCCTATACAATAGGAAAGTTGGGTCGAAAATCCATCAGAAAACAACTACTTTCCTGGCTAATACCACGACGAACATTGAATTACATCTGATGAAATTTCCGTGCAGAGTTCCTACAAGGTTATCTCTGCAATTGCTTGTTGCATGGGAATGTTCATCGAAACATTCGGACCACCTATATATCGATTTCGGAGTGTTGCTCCTCATCAGTATAGGGTAGGTCTAGCAGTCAATAACTAATGACTGCAACGAATGAATCGACGACCAAACCCATTTACAGACCGAAACTGAGATCGCGCCCGCACAGTGGATTAATTCCAAACTGCGAGCGCCATCTCAGTGCCGGAAGCCCAACCAAAGCAATACCCATGACCACGATCGTCAAGACCGTATATGAACAGAAAAGAAAACTGTAGGTCACAATGAGCTTATGACAAGAGGCATAAGATGTCCGGAGGACTGCTCACTGAGATGGCACTGAGATGGCGCTCGCAGTTTGGAATTAATCCACTGTGCGGGCGCGATCTCAGTTTCGGTCTGTAAATGGGTTTGGTCGTCGATTCATTCGTTGCAGTCATTAGTTATTGACTGCTAGACCTACCCTATACTGATGAGGAGCAACACTCCGAAATCGATATATAGGTGGTCCGAATGTTTCGATGAACATTCCCATGCAACAAGCAATTGCAGAGATAACCTTGTAGGAACTCTGCACGGAAATTTCATCAGATGTAATTCAATGTTCGTCGTGGTATTAGCCAGGAAAGTAGTTGTTTTCTGATGGATTTTCGACCCAACTTTCCTATTGTATAGGATTTTAGCAGTGAGCAGTCCTCCGGACATCTTATGCCTCTTGTCATAAGCTCATTGTGACCTACAGTTTTCTTTTCTGTTCATATACGGTCTTGACGATCGTGGTCATGGGTATTGCTTTGGTTGGGCTTCCGGCACTGAGATGGCGCTCGCAGTTTGGAATTAATCCACTGTGCGGGCGCGATCTCAGTTTCGGTCTGTAAATGGGTTTGGTCGTCGATTCATTCGTTGCAGTCATTAGTTATTGACTGCTAGACCTACCCTATACTGATGAGGAGCAACACTCCGAAATCGATATATAGGTGGTCCGAATGTTTCGATGAACATTCCCATGCAACAAGCAATTGCAGAGATAACCTTGTAGGAACTCTGCACGGAAATTTCATCAGATGTAATTCAATGTTCGTCGTGGTATTAGCCAGGAAAGTAGTTGTTTTCTGATGGATTTTCGACCCAACTTTCCTATTGTATAGGATTTTAGCAGTGAGCAGTCCTCCGGACATCTTATGCCTCTTGTCATAAGCTCATTGTGACCTACAGTTTTCTTTTCTGTTCATATACGGTCTTGACGATCGTGGTCATGGGTATTGCTTTGGTTGGGCTTCCGGCACTGAGATGGCGCTCGCAGTTTGGAATTAATCCACTGTGCGGGCGCGATCTCAGTTTCGGTCTGTAAATGGGTTTGGTCGTCGATTCATTCGTTGCAGTCATTAGTTATTGACTGCTAGACCTACCCTATACTGATGAGGAGCAACACTCCGAAATCGATATATAGGTGGTCCGAATGTTTCGATGAACATTCCCATGCAACAAGCAATTGCAGAGATAACCTTGTAGGAACTCTGCACGGAAATTTCATCAGATGTAATTCAATGTTCGTCGTGGTATTAGCCAGGAAAGTAGTTGTTTTCTGATGGATTTTCGACCCAACTTTCCTATTGTATAGGATTTTAGCAGTGAGCAGTCCTCCGGACATCTTATGCCTCTTGTCATAAGCTCATTGTGACCTACAGTTTTCTTTTCAATTACAGGATGAGTTATAAAAAATCTCCTTTTCGCAATTGTTGTCATCACCTAGTTTTCGTCTCATACTGTATATCAATTTCGAGAAGTATGTTGAATGGTTCGTGGTCAAGTATGCCTAAAGCTCAAAATATAAAATAAAAATATACAAAAGGTCATTGGAAAAACTGTCACTTCTTTACTCATCCTGTATAAAATGTTGAATTTATCAATTTTGACATATTCAAACCATGATCATAGCGATGTGGTACTTGGTTTGGTGAGTTTGGTCACATCTTCACTTCATAGGGTTGATTGAGAATTTCATTTTGAATAATGCTGGACTCACCCTGTATCAAACAATATTCTCCATTAAAAACCAGTCTAAAAGTATTGCTTCATGGGCAAGCAATACTCGTTTTCCGGAAAGCAATATTACTTTAAAGAAATGGCCACTTTGACACCCTGTCACCAGCCATAGGATTGAGTGGAGCCCGTGGACACTTCTGATATGCTTGACTTGAACTACATTATATCAAAAATTCATCGAATCCACTGCGACCCATTTTCCATAAGAATGGTGAGGGGTTCTTTGTTTGATGGAAATAAAATTATTCAAAAGCGCCACAAGTAATTTTATCTATAGTCTTTTTCAGTAATATATGATATTTTACAGAAAAAAATTAATATTCCACTATTCGTGAAAAAACATTCCAATGAATTAGGTCAAAATGTGTTATTTTCATATTTTGTGAAATAGCCCTCCATGTTCGGACTCGGGCTCTTTCGCCAAAATATGAAAATAAACTTTTACAATTTTTAGATAACAATTTCTTGTAAAATTATTGGCATTTTTTATGCACTTCTCTAATTATAACCGAATATTTCTCTCATATAAAATTGGTCATAGGAGGAATGCAATTACCAAAAAATAACAGGTAAGTTGAAAAATGTCGCGTGTTTAGCACAATTTTATTTTATATTCTTTGTCAGTACCAGGTTTCTTGTGATAGGAAGGGGTTATGAAATGAGTGAGCATTTAGACAAGGGGAAGACTGAGGAAAGGCAGAGAATACGTCATTGGAGGGAAATTAAGGTGGCTATCCTGAAATTGGTGACTTTGGTTAAATTTACGTCAATTTGCGAGTAAATAAAGTTACAAAAGCCCGTGGCTCAGATAAATCATATTAAAATACTATGCCTAATTCTTGTATTTTGTTAATAACTTGTTTAATATTGTAACAATACTCGTACATCATACCATGATGATGAATTGTCGTTCCATTAATTCCCCAAGAACAGTAAAGCAGCAATAGATCAATTTCTGTAGTATGGGTACCTATTGATTTTTCCAGGATTTGTTCAGACCATTTTAATAAAAGAGATTTTGAAACCAATCTTCAAGAATCTCTCCTACAGGACAAGACAAAGGATTAAAGCGTTTTCACACACACACCGGTAAAGCCGGTGCCGGTGACGGTGCCGGCACCGAATGCAATGTAATCAAATTATAGTTTTCACACTTAGCCCGGTCCGACTTATTTGCCGGTACCGCCGCCGATTCCGATTTATGCAGCCGGCGGGGATCTCGACAATCGGAAGACTCCGATTAGTCGGTTTCTATGATTTCTTATGTACGTTTGTCCACACACATTATGACGTGTCGGTGACGGATAGTATTTTGACAAGTAATTTAATTGAAGTAACCTGATGCTTAATTTTATTTTCTAGTCGTTCCACCAGAAAATCAAATGTATCTGTACTCATTCTGAAGTAATTGAAGAATTTGAAGTTATCCTCTCTTAGTTTTCCATAGAGCGTGTAAAAAGAGCCTTCTAAGTATCTCACTGTCAGTAGGGGATGTACCCAGTATTGTCTTTCATATTTGGTTTTTCGATATTTTCTCCTAAGATACAATAAACCTAGGAGTTGACGTCTGTTGACAGCAGTTACAGCATACATCTTTCTTCCTGCACTGTTCAACATATACTGAAAAAAATAACGGCACCGATATGCCGGGCTGTGTGAAATACGCTGTTGTCCGGTACCGGAACCGGTACCAGCACCGACACGGCACCGGCACCGGTTTTACCGGTGTGTGTGAAAACGCTCTTAGAACAACGGTGAGTTAAAACTGTTCTAATGAGAAACAGAACTCAATTTGGTTTCGGTTGGATAGAAACTGTTGAAAGCCAATATTTTTGCTTTGACATTACGATATAATCTTGGTGTTCCTATTTAGTTATTCCAACCAAGACGTGTTGGTAAAAATCTGGTCTGTCCACTGTGGAGATAGAGAGATACTTGCTGGAATCTGTACCCATGGCTGATCGTTTACCATCAAATAATGGTTTGTTCATTATACTCTACTACTGGTGCTATGAAATGATTGATATTTATAGGTCTTTATGCCATTTCACAGTCTCCTTCCACCCCTTGTTACAAAGAACGAGAAAAACTCATTGAACAGTTATGTGCAAACACTATTGTACAACAATCATCAGAAAGAAGAATTAAAATTGAAAGAAAAGTTCCCATTACCAAGTGTAAGAACTATCCAAACTCAAAACTAACTATCAAAATTACTATGGAACGTTGCAAAATCAAATGATATGTTCAGCTTTATTTAAAATATTAGATATGCACAATTTCACTACTCGCCACTTAATTAGAATTTTAGGTAGATATATAGAAATTTTAAATTTTTTCTACATAAAGAAATTGTATTTTACTATTTATGAAACAATGTATGAATGTACCGAAATTTATAAAATAAAACATTGACTCAACAGTACTCATAAATTATTTCTAAAAATATTATAAATGTTGTCGATGAAATGTGAGTTAGTTTTGTGAACAAGGCAGAGGGAATGACAGTGGCTAGTCTGATAAGTTTTTATATTTGAGTAAACTTCGAGGACGAATATATATTTATTATCTATCATTTTAATCATTTACCCCATTTCACATTCACACATTTTAGAATAAAATCAAGCATATTACAAATCACACTTCCTTCTTGCACCTGAGGTACTGAAATAATGTCAACAAGAGATTTGTTCTGAATTATTTCATTGGACATGAAAAGAATTTCTCTTTGAAGGGTGCAACTACTGTTACAACAGATATATTGAGATTAGTCTTTGAATCTTTGAAATATAGTTCAGATCTCAGATTATGTGATTCTTCCAGCTTTTCTTTTTTTTTGAAACGGCTCATTACTTTGTATAGAATTTACTTTCTCATCAGTTCATTCAATTTGATTTTTATTATCAACTACGACCAACATTCAGAACCTATAAAAAATGTTAAAAATTTGTTATTTTCGTCAACTTTGAAACTCTCAGAAGTCTTCAAGATACTTGTGCGAACTAGGGTATATATTAATAACAAATATGTATTAATCACTCGCACGTTTTTCAATTTACTCCCACCGATTAGTTTCGAATTCAATCCATCAAAATGGGATATTTTAGTGTAATTAAAATTTGGAACCCTGGTCAGTACTAAGATATTTCTCAGAAAAAAAAATCAATATTTCCATTTTCCTTAAATATTCTATTGAATTATGCATAACAATTATCACAAAATTTTACATTCAAGCATATTATCTTATAAAGTTGCAGTTGAAAATTTTCATATTTTGTAAAAGACACCTCCTCCTTCGGAGGAATTTTATGAATTTATACTGTTATAACCGATATTTGATGTAGTCAGGAGCATCAAAACTAAAAAAACAAGTGGTTTGGACATGCACAAACTTTTGTGCATGTCCAATAACCTAAAAATCGATTTTGACACATGTCACGTGATCGCTAGAATGGCGGCAAAATGAAAAAAATTGCAAAGCAAAGGCAAAAAAAAGGGGTAAGATGGCAAGATATCAAAAAAAGTTATTTGAAAAAGTCACTTAGAATTCAATTTTATACACATAAACGAAGTTTCAAGAGATAATTCAAAAAAATTGAAAATAGCAATTTTTTAAAAATATTTTCCCATCTATTTAAAAATATTATTTTTTTCTTATGAATCGCTTGACTATACTGAAACATTTGCATTTTAATGATAATGACAAAACTTTCTCATTTTCTCCACACCAGAGGGCACTTAATTGAAAAAATGGGAATTTGTCAGAACCCTTGCTGTTACATCGGTTCGTACCTAACAGTTATATCCGAATTCCACGACCATTGTGATGACATGACACTCCAAAAACATGGTAATTTTCAGATTATAATCAAGTTCCGATGATAATCGTGCATGAGCGTTTCACTTCGCACATAAACTTGAAAATAGTGCTTCAAATTAAAGATTCTTAAAGTTTATGTGCAAAGTAAAACGCTCATACAGCATTATTATTGAAACTTGATTAAAATCAGGAAACATGGTGTTTCTAGATTGCCATATCAACACAATAGTCTTAGAATTCTGATATAACTGTTAGATAAGAACCAATGTAACAGCGAGGGTTCTGGCAACAACCATTTTTTTTAATTTAGTGCCCTCTGGTGTGGAGAATATGAGAAAGTTTTGTCATTATCATTAGAATGCAAATGTTTCAGTATAGTCAAGCTATTCATAAGAAAAAAAAATAATATTTTTAAATAGATCGGAAAATATTTTTAAAAAATTGCTTTTTTCAATTTTTTTTTAATTATCTCTTGAAACTTCGTTTATGTGTATAAAATTGAATTCTAAGTGACTTTTTCAAATAATTTTTTTTGATATCTTGCCATCTTACCCCTTTTTTTGCCTTTGCATTGCAATTTTTTTCATTTTGCCGCCATTCTAGCGATCACGTGACATGTGTCAAAATCGATTTTTAGGTTATCGGACATGCACAAACTTTTCCCCAGAATATTTTTTCCAATACTCCAATAATAAAATTTTTTCCCATATAGTACATACTTTTTGGCGGTCACTGTATATATATATATATATATATATATATATATATATATATATATATATATATATATGTATATATATATATATATATTATATTCGCAAATTGATGGAATTTTTTGGATGCTTTCAACTGTGTGAATCATAAAATACTTTTACTGCAACTATAAGATATGGAGGTAAAATTCCGTTAACCGGGCGCTACAAGCTTCAAAATTTTGGCGCTCTCAAGTAATTTCGAATGAAAATTGGCATTTTCTGGTACACGTTTCTTCTTTGAAAAACACACTCAAATGTCTCCTTATTTTCACCAGCACAATATACACACCCTAATTCACCAGTTTTACACTTTTTTTTTTTCATTAAAAACAGTTTTTTATCAACAAATTGTAGCTTTTGCTAGCAAATACAAAATCAACAAATTCATGCTGTTTTGTTTAGTGAATATCTGTCATTTCAGTTGTCAGGTTGAAAACAATGGAATTGACGGAAGGGCGTAGCTAATTTTGCGACATTGCCAATGTGATTCCAGAAATATTCAATTCACGTATCACATGGAATATTTTAGTGAATGAGTATGAAAAATGAGTTGTTATAACCACAACATTTTCCCATCAACACTCTGACTGCATATTTGAAACAATGGTATTCATTATGTTTCTTAATGACTAGCAAAATTCAAAAGAATGAGACAGATCACGGAAAAGTGCGCAAACAAATATGAATATACATGCGCACAAAACAATAAAGAACACTTTTCACATAAAATAACCTACTTAAATGACTATAAATCAACCCGACAGACAAATCCGCGCGCGCGGATTTGCGAAATGTCGAGCGAGTGCTCGCATTCCCATCACTACTCTGTCGATTTCTGTAAACTTTGAGTAGAAATTTTCATCCCTTATATGTCAGTGAACAAGACCAGAAATACGCGAGCAGTAAGCAGGAATTTTAGGGAATCTGACAACGTCGCATTGTACTCTTATAAAGTTATTAATACTCATTGTTGTTGTTGAGTCAGTGAAAGACATTGATACTGGCTACTTTGTTATGAAAGAAGCCATTTCGTTGTCAGATAACTGGATTGGAAAAAAATCTTGGTACTAATATTTTGAATGCACAAAAGATATTTTTAAATAGACAGAGCATGTAGCAGGCATTTTTTGCGAACAAATAATTACCTAAATAAACATATTGGATCAAATTAATTTTTGGTATAAGCGCATGCGCAAACAGATAGAAATGACGCAACCTATTCGTATAGTATAGTCGGGTAAGCTCGGTTAGGTTTGCATAAGATCGGATCTGTCGGGTTGATTTACAGTTATTTAAGTAGGTTATTTTATGTGAAAAGTGTTCTTTATTGTTTTGTGCGCATGTACATTCATATTTGTTTGCGCACGTTTCCGTGATCTGTCTCGTTCTTTTGAATATTGCTAGTCATTTAGATACAGAATGAGTACCAAGTACCATTGTTTCAAATGTGCAGTCAGAGTGTTGATGGGAAAATGTTGTAGTTATTTCAACTCATTTTTCATACTCATTCACTAAAATATTCCATGTGATACGTGAATTGAATATTTCTGGCACATTGACAATGTCGCAAAATTAGCTACGCCCTTTCGTCAATTCCATTGTTATCAACCTGATAAGTGAAATGACAGATATTCACTAAACAAAACAGCATGAATTTGTTGATTTTGTATTTGCTAGCAAAAGCTACAATTTGTAGATAAAAAACTGTTTTCAATGAAAAAAAAAGTATAAAACTGGTGAATTAGAGTGTATTTTGCTGGTGAAAATAAGGAGCATTTGAGTGTGTTTTTCAAAGAAGAAACGTGTACCAGAAAATGCCAATTTTCATTCAAAAAAGGCCCGTATCTCCGAAATTACTTGACACCGCCAAAAATTTCATTTGGATTTATTGTTCAGGAGGTCAAACTACGTAAGTCCCAAAAAAATTTTTGTAGCTTTTAGCACCCGTTTAATGGAATTTTACCCGATATTTGATGTAATCAGGAGCATCAAAACTAAAAAACAAGTGGTGTATAGAAAAAATAAAAATTTACCATTCTTACTGGATCTGAAATTCTACTTCTTTTAAAGAAATTATATTCGCAAATTAATGGAATTTTTTAGATGCTTTCAACTGTGTGAATCATAAAATACTTTTACTTGAAGTATAGAAATATGGATTCCAAGGATTCACCTTCTATCGGTTCAATTCTTATTTAACTGAACGAAATCAGACAGTAAGATATTCAACATATTCGTAATTGAAGAATATTAGTTCTGTAGAAACCTTTTTACTAGGAAATTATTAAAAATTATCGAATTGGACACATGAACAAACTGAAACATTGTTTATTCATACGTTTGACCATGATTCACAAGTATTTCATAAGAAAACCAAGAGGTAACCAATTCAAGTAAAGTCGGAAAACTGTGTTCAATCACTAACCTTGTTCTCCATATTTTGAAAACCAGTGAAGCAGCCCATGATTTTCATGTACCACTACAACAAACACAACACTGAAAACACCATAATCAGTCTGATCAAAACGAAATACAAATTTCATTTCTATTTTTTCCGATTTTGGCGAGATAATAAACAAGAAGCTATTTTGTATCGTCCCATAATTTCGATACTTTCTTGTCACAACGCTTGACAGGTAGTTGTTGTAGACAAATCACAGCTCACTTTGTTCCTAAATATTCGCGGAAATGAATAAGTGTAAATAAGAAGGCAGCTGCGTTTTTTGAGGATTCTAAAGGCTGGTCCATACTCAAAGTCGTATCAAGTATAACGGAGCGTGTGGACCACACAACGTACACTTTTCACATGATCAGAATCAGGTGTAGGTACGATATGTCGAAAATCTGAAACGCCTGGCATCATTTATGAAAATTGATTCAATAATTGGGAGCAAGTGGACGAACTTAAGTTTTGTTGGAACGTTTTGTAGTATATTTACGAAGCATCAGTATATTCTGCTGTTTGGTGGCCGTAGACATTTGAGCATTTAATTCAATATTTTGCAGACTTATACAACAGATCTTCGTCAGTGCACTCGACAAGTTTTAGGCGACTTTATTGAACTCTACAAGAGTTTCACGTGCTTGTGACAAGCTTTGATATAGAACTAGAGCAAGGTTGTTTGTTGTATGAGGTACGCATGTTATCAAACTTTTAAAAAATAAAGATAGTATTTCTTTGTTGACATGGAAATCACAGCCTACTCTATCAAAACGAAAAATTGTTCAACATATTTCATTAACTGGTACAAATCCGAAACAGTTTTTGTTCAGCCATGGGTTTTCTCAGGAATTGATAAGAAACATTGAATCAAGATTATCTGATAAGTATGTTCAATTTGTTATTTTCAACTTTTAAAGGAATGTTCCATCTTGATATTTGAATGTAGAGGATGGGAGCAATAACTTAGACCTTCTATGCTGGTCAGGCGGTTTTTTTTATCAGTGACAGAAACTAGGAAAACTTTCAACGAGTGGTGATAACTCAGATATCTGTGGGTCGCAGTCGTTCGAAATGTGAGGTGTCTTCTACAGTGTGTTAAATTTAAAAGTTGCCAGTGGAATCATCTCGGGAGTGAAAAAAATATCAAGAAGTTCCCAATTCTGTTTAGATACAAGGTCAAGAGAATCAAAGTAGCATATGACCGAACTTCGAAACTCTCCACCTTTTCGTTTTCATCAACCCCCACTTCAAAATTTCAAATTTTACTCCCCCAAGTGTGATCCATCATTGAAAAACTCTTCAAAAGTGCTTTTTACTGGTAGATACCTAATTTTGAGTGGGTGGGAATGTTATTATCAAAAATACAAAATTAAACTCAGTTTGTGAGTTCAGCCGATCACTTCAGTACTATTTCTTATTATACAGAGCGACAATTTAAAAACTTACAATGGACTATACGGTATGTTTCACTTCAAGCGGCGACAATCATTGTTTTATAACAAGTCTGCTGATTTTGTTATGAAAATGAATTACCACGAGAGCTGTACATCCTGGTACGAATTGTTTTGATATTCCTATTTTCCAATCCTACTACGATAAGAAACAAGACTCCAGAAATGACGAAAGCTTATTAAGCATTTTTTTACGAAAAACCTAAATATTTCCTTTTATTTTGGCACATATTTAACCCCCAAATCTCATTTCCGAAATCATATATACCGAGCGTCCACAACTTGAATGCAAAAAATAAAAAATCAACTTTTTTATGGTGCCCTGTGTGAACGAGTGTATGGCAAGTTTTAGACTGCTAATAGACCATGAGAGTCACCTAGTGTATCTATCAACACCATATCATCCTGATATCTCATACAGAGTGTTAATAATAAATATGGAAATATCGAAAAGAATCTGCTACTACTACACGAAGTTTTGAAAATAAGTTGATTATTGATTCTTGCTTCTGATTTGCATCGTGCATCTTACCCAATTCTAACCAATTCAATTGAAATAACTCGATAAAGTTTATTTAATTTTTAGATTTTGTAGGCTCATACAGACAAACAGGCACGATAACAGGAGGAGTAATTAAGTATAAATAACCAATTTTGAATTTCACCCTTTTCAATTATATCACTCTTGCAGCAATACATTTTTTCATTCTCTTCCTACGGTTATCTGTGAGTTTTCGTAGTACCTCCTGAGTAATAAATCTACACACTTTCAAAACTTTCATATTTTTGGGACGATCTCGATAAACTTTTTCTTCAAGGTACCAAAGTGATCAAGTGGTGTTAGGCCAGGTGAGCGTGGAGACCATCTAATCAGGGGACTGTTTTGTTGTATGCGTTTCCCCGGAAATTTTGTTTCACTGTCTTTGAATTTAACAAAAAAATAATTCCTCTAGTGAACGATTTATTTCATTCTAAAATTATGTAACCAACAAAACAATACCATGTTTGCAGGTTTCTGCATAAAAAACCTACCGTCGCTATCACGCCATCAAAAATTCTTCAAAAACATTGTAGGTTAGGCTATGTACACAGAATTGTTTTCGTTTTGAATTACCATGTATCCAGATGATAAAGGTTAATACTGAGTGCTATTACGGTTTTGGTCAAAGTTCGGTGTTGTGTCATTAGAGCAGCATGGTCAATGAAACAACCAATGAGAAAGTGAACTACAAAATTTTAATCACATCATTTACAGTGCCTGCCATAAAGTATGTAACAAATGGGAAAAATTCATCATCCGAGTTTCGGAAAAATATGTTTTGGCGATCCATTGTGCATGTCAAACAACATGAAAATATATTTTGACACATGTCACGATACCACTGGTATGAGGGCGAATTGAACAAAAATATGATAAACATGCCAAAGGTGGGGTAAAATGGCAAGATATTAAAAAAAAGTATTTGCGAAGAAGTTGATTATAATTTAATTTTATATACTCATATACTTTTCATGCATCAAGTCACGAAAATTGAAAGTAATTTTTTTTGGAATATTTTTGGATCTCTTTACAAATATCCAAGTTTCCTCTTCTGAATAGCTTTACTGTAGTGGGACAGTTGTATTCCTGTGATAATGACGGAATTTTCTCATTTCTTTTCCACAACAGATGGCATTAAATCGAAAAAGTTGGTTTTAGTCAGGAGCCTCGAGGTTACATTGTTTCTCATCTAACAGTGATATCAGAATTCCACAACTAATGTGACCATCTGATCATCAGGAAAACACTATGTTTTCAGATTGCCATATCATCACAATAGTCATGGAATTCTGATTCAACTGCCAGATACAAACGAATGTAACAGAAAGGGTCCTAGCAAAAACCAACATTTTCAGTTCAGTGCCATCTGGTATGGAGAAAATGAGAAAGTTCTGTCATTTTCATCAAAATAGGAATGTTTCACTGCAGAGATCAACAAATATCAAACAAATTGATATTCTAAGCAACTCTTTCAAATAACTTTTTTCGATATCTTGTCATGTCATCCCACTTTTCCCTCTTCATATTACTTTTTTCAATTTAACACCATTCTAGTGGTCACGTGACATTCTTTTCCAATACTCTAATGGAATTTTTTTTCCATGTATTATGTTATGAACTTTATGGCAGGCACTAATTTTCTGATGTTTCATCTGTGTGATGGCGAAACCATCAATTAAAAATCTGTTTATCGAACAAAAGTTTCGAACCTATATAGGTTCATCTTCAGTGAATTAGACAAAGTCGAAAGCAGCACAGAAAATGACAGGATAGCCACAGTCACAGAACGCAAAATTGAAGAAACAAAATCCTCCACATAGCAAGTAGTGTTCTGAGCAACAAGGTCTCATGTCATCACTATCTTTTAACGATATCGTTAGCAGTCGTTACCAAGCGATCAGTCATCAAATAACGATAAAATCAATACGATTCTGTGTATTTAATAGCTTATTGCTAGGTAACGACTGCTAACGATATCGTTAAAAGTTAGCGAAAAGACCTGTAAGCCAGTAACGGTGATCAACGAAATAGAAATTCCACCGATTTTAAGAAACAAATTATGATGTTTGGCAACCACAGGAGCGCTTGCGCTCGCATGGTCGCCTAAAGCAACATAATTTGTTTCGAAAACGAAAAGGAATTTACGACAATTGCCGATAATACGAGTTGCATTTGTTAAGATTATTTCATGAATAAAATCGGATCCATTTTTATTAATTATTTAAAATATTAACATTAAATGTACAGTTCGTTCTGTTGTATAATTTAACATTATCCATATTCAGTTCGTCCTTTTTTGTACCAGTAGGTACAACCGTCTGCGTTGTGGATACGTATTTTTACATCTTCATTCCTAAGATTTGAAATTATTTTAGCATGGTGTTCCTTGTTGAATTGTTAATATAGTTTTATATACGTTGAGCTACTATGGCCAGTGACTTCAATTATTTGTTGTTCTTCGATTCCGTAACTTGCCAACTGACTGACAGCTGTAGATCTATCACAAAAATTTATTTGATATTTCAAACATCCTGCTATTTTCTGTTACCAATCAAAGAGCGCATCATTCGTAGTTTCGTCGTTGCATATCTGCTGCTTCTCGCTTAAGGTTAGGTTTTGAAAACATTTTGGCTTAGTGATTTGATTGATCAACGAGTATGCAAATTTTTTCGAAAATTGTGAAGTTGATATGAATTAATAGTGAGTGCTTATTTGGTTTTGGTCAAAGTTTGGTGTTGTGTCATTATAGCAGCTTGCTAGTGGTTAGTTTGTTTTTTGAAAAAACCAATCAGGAATCATACTAAAATATCGAGAACACATCATATACATATCCAGTAACCAATCAAGAGCCGAACTACGAAATCGAAATATGATGTTTTCAATTATCAACACAAAAATTTCAACCAACCAAAACACGCTATTTTAGCATAAGTGGAATAATCGCTCAAATTACGAGACGATGTAAGTCCTCATCATTATCCAGCTTGCAGCCGATTCATGAAGGAAAAACTTTCGAACAAAATATAGTTGTTTGAAGACAAAGACGCCAACACATTCTCCAACTCAGTTTCTGAAGGAATCAAATGGCTCCGACTCAATGAATATTTCAATAGTCAGACACCAAGAGCATGAATACAAATTTCGAATTTATACCGCATTCAAATTTGCGAAAACGTCGTAATTTTTACCTAACGATTACATTTATCGGTGAAAAATGGTGATTAAATTTGTATTACCGGTACTATTTTCCCCTTGTCTTGAACTATCTGAAATATTATCCAATCCTTTCAGTCTTTATTGGACTCCGAAGGATAGTTTCAACAATAATTGTATGCAGTAGATAAGCCAAAGCGTATATGTAGATAAATTATTGACACTTTCAGGGAATTGAGCTGCACCACTGTCGTAGTGGGTGACTATAAAAGTGGATTAAGTTATTGGGTTGCTACACGACATTGTCGAATTCATACTGATTATAGTAAACGATATTTTGTTAATTGCTATAGTTATGTTGATTGCCAGCTCCATTGTAGTTTGTACAATATGGTTTCGAGAAACAATATTCAGAGGAAGTAGCTTAAAGTATCAAATAGATATGTTAACTTGAAAGTGATATAGTCGATTAAATGTTTTAACGATTATTATTTGAGAAGAATGGGATTGAATTTTTCAAATTTAAAACTCGTGAAAGATAAAACCAAAGATGCTGCAGACATTTCAGCTCACAAGAACTCCAGAAATAATTCATATTTTCAAAAAGTAGGGCCTTCGACGATCTCATCAATTCTTCTGTAAACAAGTCCAAATCATGTTGAAAAACGATAAATTTCCAATAAATGAGAATAAAACCAGTACTTATACCAACGATATATATCTTGATACTTTCAACGATTTTTCCGTACAACATCAAGCTTTGATTTACTAAATTTTATGAACTTCTCTGTTCCCAATAATTATTTCTCTCTAGTTTCAGTAACTGCAGATGACGTTTTGGATGTGATGAAGTCACCAAAAAATTCTAAGTGCTTGGACGGAAATGAATTAAATAGTGAAATAATTAAGGAAACCTCGGACATCATTTCACAACTACTAATCGATCTTATAAATCTCATATTCGTCTCTAGTATATTTCCTGATGCATTCAAATTACCACGAGTTATTTACCTTTTGACTGAATGTGTCGACAATTACCGTCAAATTTCCCTAATATTTATATGAGGTTGAAAAAATCCTTGAACGACATAAAACAGAATACAGTCTTCTGAGGCACCCCTCCACCAATCATTTGATTGGATTAACTTCCCAAACACGTTGCATTTTTTTAAAGAAATTTTTCGGTAATTCCTGAGCTCATGTACACTCTCAGAGCTTTCCAATGTATATATAGACATTTGCAAAAAACGAATCATACAATAAATAAAATAACATGAAAATCCTTCATACGTGCAATAAAGGAAGAGAAATGAATTGTTGGAAGCCTTGGAAATAAACAAATTGAATAAAAACCCCAATTTTGATACCCTCAATGACCAGTTAAAATTATGTAGCTCTCAACTTTTGATAACAAAGTTGGACCACCGATTGTATGAACCCCTATTAGATAAACTAGATTGACTCATCAGGTAGATTCCAGGTATTTTCCCAACTTGTTTTGAAACATCAGTTAGGTAATTTAAACCCAACCTTTCTTTAATTACTTTCTTATGTATAAATATTCACGAACTTGATGAAATCTGTAGTTACTTGAAAATGGTGTAAAAGCCAAAACCGGTCGTAATAAAGTAGTAAAGTGTTAGTGGAAACTGGACAAAAGTAATATTTTTTCTTCCTCTTCTTATTTCATCATGAACTTCCACAAAATAAAAAGATCATCAATCAAACAAGTGAAATAAAGATCATGAAGAAAACATTGAGGGATAACTGGAAGTGGCCAAATTGTTTCGGACCAGATTTAATATAGAAAAAGTGATTGGTATTTGAAAAAAGTCGATTTGGGATCAAAGCTCTAAAATTGAGACGAATATTTTATAAAGTAAAAGAAATGCTTGGTAAAGAGATTTAGTGACCAGTTAGAACCAATGAAGAGCATTTCAACAAAGTCAATAAATACCTAATTTTCATAAGATTTATTATGTTCCTTCACTAGACTTTAGACTTTTCTATTCAAGACTTTTTTCAATGAATTTATAAAGATACCTAATGCTCAATTGAACATTCCAAATGAAATGGGATCCGTTTCAATTATGCATGGTAGAAATGAAAAATTTGGAAAAATGATTACTGTCTACATTTTGTAATATTGTATTTGTAATTTTGACAATTTTGTAATAATAATCAAATGTGAAAGTAAAACTTTATTGGTAAATATAAACATGGATATAAAAATCAATTTAGAAAAATATGAAATCATTTTAATTATGAAATAATATCAAGATGAAAATTTTGATTGAAGTCCGGGACTCGAAGTGATGGCGCATTTACTGTTTCAGTTGGAGGAATACCCGGAAAAAACCACAATACCATCAGAATTCGTATCATCAACTTTCTCATAGAAAAGGACACATGCTTCTTGGGAGATGAGATAATCAATCTGGGAGTAAACACGGAAGTCATCGAATAGTCATGCTGAATAGTGTCCATTGGAAATGCTGCCGCTATGATTACATATGGCGTAGATATTAAAAATAGTATTAATTCTATCTTCCAATATACTGTCATCAGTCGAAGAAACACGTTTTAGATGTGTTACTAAAATTTTTGGATATGTTTGAATACGAATCATCTTAATAGTTTCTACACTGGTGATTCACCCTATGCCATAGCTGCAAAAATTATCACAGACCTCAAGATTTTCGGTGATTTCATGATAATCCTGCCTCGGTTAGGTACGCTGAAAAGGTATTCCTATGCATTCAAATAACTATTTAATTTTTATTGAATAACCTGCAGAAAGAATTAAGAAACTTTTGTCTGTGATATACAAATAAAAAACTAAACTCACCTAACTCTGTCGATTTGAGGCAATCTCTGATTTTCGCAATTGGAAATATTAACCACTCTCCATTTTCTCATCATGAATAGTGTTTTAGAATTTCTTCGGTAATATCACTACAAGAAATTGATGTTCCATATCACTCATATGATGCTATGATCGTTATAATAAGTGTTTCGAATTTATATCACCCTGTCGAGTTTTCATATGATGATGAGTTTTCACGGGAGGCAACTGCTCTCAGCTGCTTTCACCCTCTCCTATCAATTTCATCTCTTCATAGATATACGAGGAAAATTTTGACTTTCCCAGACGGGAAATTCGTGGAAATATTCGAATGAACTCATACGATTCAGAATACGGAACTATTCCATGACTTCTTCATGGTCCAAAAGTCGTATTTGAGAGACAAAATGAAACTAGATTCAAGTTTCATTCGGCTGAAAGCAATTGGTCTCATCGTTGACACCTCCTTCACGAACTCGGGTTCCTCTCTGGAATACAGATATTATCTTCAATTTTCTCCGTTGATTTGAGGATGTTCCTGAATATCTTAGGATTTTTCTTTCATGTGAATCTGTTTAGGAAATAAGATGATTTGAATAATTGACTAATTTGGATTCAAAGGTGAAAATGAAGGCTCCTTTCGATTTATGGTATAGACTGTTCGCCTCTGGCCAGAGGCTTCTTCAGTACATGTTTATTTCAAAGTTAATTGTAATATTATTCCTTGGCAAATTGTTTTGTTCCTCTTGAATTATGGTGATTCTGGCCTGAATACTTATGGCCAATTAAAGGTTTCCTCAAACCAACGCGAGAACGCGGGAGCAGGAGCGGGAACGAGATGAATCCGAGACTAAAATCCATAGTGGGACATACCGGTGTGATTATTGGTATTCCGAAATGCATACAAGCAACAAAATATGTATAATTTGCTACGTGTACTGTTTATGTAGCAATTTGCACGGTTCCAAAGTTCCGTTCCCGTTCCCGCGTTGGTTTGACGGAACCTTTATGCAATTTTGTCATAATCATAGTCCTAATTACAGTTACTGTCCTAATCATAAAATCAAATTGAAACTGTACATTTCAGTAGGGGCATTTCTTCAGTTTCAGTCTCAATCATAGTCATAAGAATTTGACCTCCAAAGTTGGAAATTTTCAAGTTTTATGCTTATGATTAGGACGACATACACAACGCGCATGTGCGTCGATACCTATTTGACAAATGACATGAGTAATTATTTGTTTTGATTCTTGTTATGTGTTATTGTTTATTGGGCTTCGGAAAAAAGTTCCAGGAAGAGAATACTCTTATTGAAATGATTGAAAAACGTCTCCCTAAAAAGACAATAATGGCAGTGTTGTCACCTGTCAGTTTTTTATTTTCAAGCTAATGACTGTGATGCATGAATACACAAATTTCTTAACCCTTTGAGACCGAAATTAATTCGAAAATTTTAAAAGTGAAAAATAATGAACATTTATATAGAAACGTTCAATAACATAAGCTTCAGTGAAAATAGGACTTAAATAAACAAAAAATATACAAATTATCCCAGAATGTGGTTACTGATGTTAACCACTAGGAACTGAATAGTGCAAAATTGCAACTTAACAAATGCCTCAAAGTTATCCAATTTTGTTTACAATATATAAATTGAAAAGAATACACTTATTTGGAATTGACACAATGCAAAAGGCGAAGTTCAGTTCATAAGATGATATGAAATCAGCTCATAAACTGTTCAATCATTTCTTTATTCTTTTTAATTTGACAATTATAAAATTGCATTGTAAGTTGTCACATAACTAAAATTACAACAGTCACAAAAACTACAACTAAAAATAAAAATTTTTAACAGAGACACATTCACATTCACTAAGATACGCAGGTACTAAGTAATCACATTTATCTATGAGAAATTCTACGAAACAATTATAGAATTAGTTCAAAAGTTGTTACAGTACTGAAATTTAAATTGTTAAAAACACTTCAATTAAAACTCAAAATCGATAGATATTCACTAACTGAGTAGTAACACTTTTCTATAAGAATCTGTTTTATCGTTATTGTGTTACATGTATTTTGCCTATTGTGAAATCTATATAAAGTTGTTTTATCTACATTTAAGTAAAGGTCATTTTCATTGAAATAGCTAGTAATAATTTTCATAACGTCGGTGCCTGCCTTTTCAATTTCTGATGTTGTAGGAGACGATATTGTCAAAGAGAAATCATCTGCATAGGCAGTATATTTGCTTAAGAGAATACTCTGATCAATGTCAGTCAAATACAGTGTGAATAGTATAGGGCCCAATATTGAGCCCTGGGGGACACCCCTCTCAATAGTTCTCAACTGTAAATCAAAAATATGTTCTTGATGTTTTGGGTAATGATAATATACTGTACACGATTTTGTATGAAGGATGATATCCACATATTTGCTACTCCTCTAATACCAAATGTTTCCAATTTTGAAAATAATCTTTCGTGATTCACGCAATCGAATGCCCTGCTTAGGTTACAAAAAACCGTGGCAGGACATTCACCACCTTCAATATATTTCACCACCGTATTATAAAAGGAAACTAAAGCCGTTATCGTAGATCTTGATTCTCGGAAACCATGTTGATTTTCATTTATAATTTCAAATTTTTCGATAAAATTCGTAAGAAGATCTAGAAAAGAATATTCAAATATTTTTTGAAAAATTAATGGTATCATTACTGGTCTATAATTTTCCAATATTTGCCGATTATTTTTTTTGTAAACAGGAGTCACTTTTCCGCTTTTAGTCCTATTGGAAAAGCTCCGATTGTAAATGACAAATTCACCATAAAGGTTCTTCCACTTAACCTTTAGTATATCGCTAGGTATTTTGTACAGAAACGAATGAAAGTTAAACAATCACAGCTAAATTTTTATCGTTCGTATATCAGGATTGCATTGAAAATATATTTTTCTTGTAGGCCTTCTTGAATCTTTGCAAACTGTAAGATTTGAACATAGTAGGGACCTGATTTATAGTTGAACATATTGTATGTACAATGAATAGTAAGTATAATACTCACGAACTCCTTACATATACTTAATTTTTTAATAATAAATATACCAAATCACATACGAATACTATTAAATTTTTTTTAGGTGAAAAACTGTTGAAAGTTTATCACAAACATGTGTCCAAATGATAATTTAGCTTATGGGCATTGCATAGCGACAGTCTGAGGCCAACCAAAAGTTCCAGCAGGTTGGAATTTCAAACGTTCTCTGAAAATCGGTCGTGGACGGTCGAGAATGATCGAACAGTGTGAGTTGTACGATGAAAATATACGTGCTAGAAATTTTGCTCGTAGATGGACAGTGTACCTACCTCGATTGCGTAACTGTTCAATCTGTTGGCACGACCATTTATTAGTTGCTATCAAATAACATTCCATTCGAACTAAGTACTAAAACTCTTTTTTTGTATGGTAACTGTCTTGCAAGGTCAAATGTATCCTTATGGGATTGACCTAATTCCGAAAATACCCTTCGAATATTCACACCATAGTGACAATCAGTAATCATTTGAATTTAACAGCGAAAATGAAGATCGATAACCGTTTGGAAAAGTCATAATTCGAAACGCCAACAACGCAATCCAAAACAATGGTTCGGTATCGAAACAACGCAGGCTTGAACGGAATTTTATCAAACTCCATCATCAATCACTCGGGAAATTAAAAAACAGATGAGTCACACTGCAATAAATGAAAACAACAAGTGTTACTCATTACCACATGTTGGCCCAATCGATCTCGACTGTCAGAATAACGCGGAAAGCTGCTCATTTCGTCCAAAAACAAATTATGCTCCTCGAAATATATGTCATAAACACAATATGTAGTTAACGTTGTTTTGTGTGTGATGTTTGGGGAGGAGGGGTGACGGAACTTTGATTCCGGGGAACATTTCTTAGCGAAGAGGGTGAAGTTTGTATTGAAGGCACGATTTGCATTAGGTGGATTTCACATGCATCCACCGAATGGAACGAACGAAGAAATAACTGAGTGTAATTGTGTTTGTACAATATCTCGCCTGTTTCTGGATTGAGATTGGGAACATGTTCAAGTTTGTTTTTGGATTCGAGTGAGAAGGCTTTGGCTTTCATACGATTATCTATTTTTTCACATATTATCTATTTTATTTGACATTTCGGAAGTTCACAATTTTTTTGTTTCACTTTTCAGAAATTTTTCCTAGAATTTCACATGTTATATTTATACTTATTGCATATTTGTAAATATTATCAACATTATTTCTTTGCTATCGGTATATATTAGAAAAAAAGCAGGAAATACACGAGCTCTGGCAATGCCATACTGGCTCCATTGTTTGTTCCTTTTTTCCCTATTACATTAGATGACAAAAATAATAAATTGGACTATCTAAATATTTTGAGTGAATACGGATACGTGAAAATGATCAATAAAGCAATGAGACAAAATTCCTCCTTGGATCACATATCCTTGAAACCTAAAAAAAAATTGTGTGAAAATAATCATGATACAACTCTCCTACATATTATTACAGAAAATTAAATTATTTCTCACAAACATAATAACTACAAGAAATATATAAACTTGGAACCATTTCTATATATATATATAACAGATGATCCAAACAACAACAAACTGCCTATCGACGAAATAAAAAAGTTATTGTTGTTCAGAACGAACAATATTCAAACGTAAAGGCGAAAACATAGTCGTGCGAATTTCGCAATTTTTCAGCGAACAAAATGGCTGCCAGACATGCCGCAATAAAGTTCAAAAATTTTATCTTTTTGCGAATTCGCACAAATCACGGAGCAAAATTTTAGATCAGATTATTCTGTTCTGTATCTTCGCCATTTTCATTCAACTACCTTGAAATATATCTTTAGACAAAGCTGTTTATGTTTAGTTTTTATCACAAAACAATTTTAATTGCATTTATAAGATTTTGTAAAGTAATTATGGAAGATCTTTTCAAATTATATGAAATTATTTACATGTAGTTTTTGTAAAATATTCCATGATGAAAATGTTCAGGGAGATCATTATTATTGTCGGGAGATACGGATCTATCATCCCAATAGATTTTGGGGACCTGCTTCAGTTCGACGAACTGTTGTCCACAAATATTTTTATTGATATCAAATCTCGCTTCTGCAATGATCTGTTAACATCTATATACAGACCATGTACCTAGCAGGTGGCCAAAGAACTCCTGAGCATCTTGCAGGGCCTCTCAAATAAAGCGGGTTGCAGAACTTTGGATCTGACTTTTTGAGGACACTGTTTAGATTCTTGATACTAGTTATACTTGTAAAATGTGTTTCTTATTAAATTTGTTGTTGAAGGTACTTATCTTCTGGAGACAACATGCCAAATTGAAAAATTCTCCTTATTACAAATTATAATTCAAACAAGTAAGTAATGTCATTTGGGAAACAGTGAGTGAGCCTGTGAGCAATTCTCCATTAGAGCCAATTTTCTTCATTTGAAACTGATATTTCAGAAAAAGGAGAATAAAAACAAACAACATTATGTCTAACCTCAAATACCAAAAAATGGCATGTTATGATTCATCATTTACCGCAATTTTTTCGCCGTATGAGTATGAACGTCCATGCGGCGATTTTTTTGCGATTTGCGAATCGCAGAAAAATTGCGAATATTCGCGAGGGTATGTACGATCCTTAAAAAGAGTCGTGTCGCACAGTAGCTCACAAAAAAGTTGCTTAACATTACCATCAAGAAGAACAAAATGGTTGAAATGTTAACCAAATAATATTATGCTGAAAAATAAAATAAGCAATAAAATTACTGCTCTCAACATCTAGAGGTGAATAAAAATCATACCAAATTCTTATGGAACATGGTGCAAGAACTATCCTAGTCCGCAGAGAGTATATTTGAACATGAAGTGAGCGCGAATAACGAAAGGTTAAATGTAGTTCAATGTCCGTCGTGGTATGAGCCAGCGAAGTAGTTGATATCTGTCAAAAACTTTTCCAATATTTTTCCATTTGTTGAAATATTTAGAGAGAAGAGTATTTCGACATTAATACGCTAGACAAAAAAGGACCCCGCAAACTCCTTATGGAATTTGGGTCCAGGTGGATTTCTTTGAATTTTTGGTATGATGTAGTCCATGTAATTCTCAACCAATGTTATCATTGCGCCAACCCAAAAAAATGAACAGTTTTGCTGCTAGGGGGCGTTGAAATAACCCCATGCGCAGATTAGACTATTTATTTTTGAACCCCGTAGCAATATTTTCACTTCTTTCATTATTGCTGATGTTGCACAATATTATGCTGTTTCATAAAAAAAAATCTTATCCCCTCCCCTTTTCCTCCCAACTCCTATTACGAAACGCAAAAAAATATTTCTCGAGTGCCTTCAAATGTATCGTCGAATGTTTGAATATGCCTAAATGAGGGAAATTATAGTTTTTTATGATTATCCCCCCACCCCCTAAATGACACAAAACGAAAAAAATTCGGTGGATTTTTCTGAATTTTTGATATGATTCAGTTCAAGTTATTTTGAATAGAAATAAATCGGGTGACAAACCCCAAAAATGAATAGTTTTGATGCTAGGGGGTGTCGAAATCATACCTTGCTCAGAATAGATTATTCATTATTATAGGCGGAAACAATATCTCTACGTATTTTTGTCTTATTTTATGCCGAACAATTGTGTACATTTTTATAAATTGAAAATCTAAAACCTCCCCCTTACCCCCAACCCCTATTTCAAAACACGAAAAAAATTAATTCAGGCACCATCTCAAATTCAAATTCTGGATGTCTAATTTTTATTTATTTTCAAGATATTCGCCCAATTGATTGATATTCAAAAATCATGAACTAAGCCCTACTAAGAAGTCAGCGAACTCCACTAATATTTTTCTGAAGGGTGGGAAAGGTGAAACAAATGTACGATTTTCTCAATTTGAGCTGATTAAAACATTTATTTTTATAAAGCATTTACAAGTAGACAGGAATTATTTTTTTTCGTGTTTTAAAATAGGGGTAAGGGGGAGGTTTTAGATTTTCATTTTATAAAAAATTACACAATTGATCAGCATAATCTAAACTAAAATACGTAGAGCTATTATTTCCGCCTATAATAATGAAAATGGTCTATTCTGAGCAAGGTATGATTTCAACGCCCCCTAGCATCAAAACTATTCATTTTTGGGGTTTGTTACCCAATTCATTTCTATTAAAAATAACTTGATTTGCATCATATCCAAAATTCAGAAAAATCCACCAAAATTTTTTCGTTTTGTGTCATTTGGGGGTGGGAAGATAATCATAAAAAACTGATATTTCCCTCATTTAGGCATATTTAAACATTCGAAGAAACATTTGAAGGCACTCGAACTTTTTTTTTTTTCGTTTTGTAATAGGAGTTGGGTGAAAAAGGGGAGAGGGTAAGAATTTTTTTTATAAAACAGCACAATATTGTGTAACATTAGCAACAATGAAACAAGTGAAAATATTGTTGCCGGGTTCAAAAATAAATAGTCTAATCTGCACAAGGAGTGATTTCAACGCCCCCTAGCAGCAAAACTGTTTATTTTTTTGGTTTGGCCCAATGGTAACATTGGTTTAGAATTACATGGACTACATCATACCAAAAATTCAAAAAAATCCACCGGGATCCAAATTCCATAAGGAGTTTGCGGGGTCCTTTATTGCAAGAAGAACAACGCGAACAGGTTTCAAAAATAACAAAAAAGGAGCACTACAAAAATAGGTTTCTAAAACAAAATACAACAGGGTTGGAGTATTACCTGACTTTTGAGAACAAAAATAATTTTTTCCTTTACGTGAGTAGGAACCATACTATTTTTTCACTGGCGTCCAGTATCCCATTTTTGATTTCCTTTATAAACTCACAAGACTGATCATGGAAAATCCTTCAAAACAATTTTCAATCATGGTAAGCTCATCATCTCAAAACATTGGACTAATGAAAAATGAAAAGGTATCTAATACAATATAACAATCAAGCAAGTCCAGATATGTTCAGATTTTAGAAAAATGGATTGTTTTACTATGTATCTAAAGGAAACAATTCAATTCTAGTTATTTCTTTTCATATTAAGATAAAATCAAAAATAGCCAGCAGGTGCAAATAGCTGAATGCTGCAGGTCCCACTGCAAAAGACCCAAATAAAAACATTCGGGCTTCTCATTGCAGATTCTACATGGTTCCAGATTCATTATCAACACTTTGAAGTAGTTGTGTACAAAATGATACGAAAAATAATATTTCAAAAACAAGAAAAATAGTTATTTTTGTATCTAGTGCGCGAAATGCTACTTTGGTGATCGAGAACTGATTTTTTTAACGAGGTGCAGCCGAGTAAAAAAAATAGTCGAGATTACCAAAGTATTTCGCGCATGAGATGCAAACAAAATTTTTTCTACAAACGTCAAAAATATTGTTCTAAAATAAGTAATAACTATGAAAAATAGTATTGAACTGGCTTAAATAATTTTTCCAAATCAAGTAATTACTGTAACTATGGAAATAAAATGGCATTTGTTGACAATTATTTCAAAGTGACAGTTCTTGATAATTATTTTGGAGTGACTTTTTATTCGCGTCAATTTCGCGCGTGATATTTATTATTGTAAAAGAATGGAAATTTCTAGCGACGATGAACTAAGCAGTACCCCACCTAACTTGATAGATGCGGCCAATTCCGTAATTTCCAGCCTTTTACCGGAGAAATCGAGGCGGCAGTATGAAAATGCATATCAGCAATTTCATCTGGTTTAGGAACAAATATTGGTTCGTGCACTGGCTGCACCATTAATGTTAACATTGTAAATAATAAATAAAATTAGGTAGTGTAAAATTTTCTCACAATTTGAAAGCCTTAATTATTGTTCTACATTAATAAATAAACGATTTCTTGTTTTTTGCTTGATTGAGGAGTTGAGGACCATATAGGTTAGAATATGAAAATCCCATATAGTTTACATGCAGTGTGCGAAATATATTTCGCACATTACTTCGCGCACGGTGTCATGGTAACGAATGAAAATGAAAAAAAGTGCCACTTCGCATACTGTTGTCAATGCGCGAACCTTGTCATTTTTTGACGTTTGTAGAAAAAATATATTCATCCTACTGGAATACAGTGGCATGTTTGCTTTTACGGGTATACAATTAAATGCGGAAAACTTGCAGCATAATTTCATCGGAAAAGAGCTAGAATGAACATGATAGAGATAGATACTGGTGGGCCTGAGCTTCATTCCATAACTCTTTCTATTTATAAAGAATTGATGTCTAAGCCGTGGTGGTCGTGATGGTAGAGCGTACACAATTCAATCATAGGGTCAAGGGTCCGATTCCCAGCATGGTCACCGGTCTCGTGCATGGCATCACACGTTAAACGGCAAGGGCCACGTCTTCCCTAGCTCGCACAAGTTTCTCAAGGACTGCTGGAGGTTGCGCGTAGGGGTACAGCTTGTTGACGGAAATAACTAATCTAGCAAAAATTTTTTTTGAAACTTCAAGAAGTATATTAGTTTTTTTCCAATATCCAGCTATTCACCTGAAACTCTTCAATTTTGAGAGATCCTCAGTTCGTCGTATATACATATTCTTTCAACTATTATTGCGTATTCAAAACTAAATACCGTATTCTTTTCCTATCTGAACCTTGGGCAGGATTTTCTCAATACGCCAGATCACTCTGCAATGTGAGGGGTTTTATGGTAACATCGCATCACAGTTCGCTCTGGGGTGGCTTTATAGGCATTTTGTCGGCCTCAGTGATATCACCTAGAAAGGGAGGCTCATCTTTTATTGCTTCATTCGCGAAATCGAGTTCTTATGTTGTTTTATTATATGTATTTATTATGAGAGTACGATATATTCCTACTGGTGGTATTTTTTAATGGGATCCTGATTTTTCATTAAACCGAGTAAACTTTTCTTCATTTAGGGTAGGAGGAATTCATGTGTTAAAATGCCATAAACGAGAAAATTTAAAAAATAACTTTTTTTCTGTAAAAGGAAAATGAATTTTCTATATGCCTAGTACACGTCCGATCGCTATTTTCTCATTTCTTGGGCCCAACACTGACATAATTTTCAGTGGTTGAAATCCTAGAAAAGAGAAAATGAGTCAGCAAAATCTGTCGTTATTTGACGGTCTATAATGGTGATATCGAGCATTAAGATGAAAGACTTCGTAGGTATTATTAATTACAGTGGCGACTTTAAGATGGGCCTTTCTAAAGAAAATATATGCTTGGCTTTTATTTGTATTGAATTCCATCAAGTTTCTTGACATACCTTTTTGGGAATTTTAACCTTCCACAGTCTGAAAATGAAAAAATGTTAATTCAAAGAAATCTGTACAAGTGTAGAGGGGCAATGATCAATTTTCCCCAATCTGTTAATACGTTTAGAAGACTGTTGTCTTGAAAACAGTTTATTATTTCGTCAGTTCTTATGTTGTTTTATTGACTGAATATGTATTTATTTTGAGAGTACGACATGGGTTCTCAATTATCGCCAGTTTTGAATAATATTTTCATGTAATATTTTGAAGAACGTTTCATTCAAACTTACCAGAATGGCCCCTGGGTATGATGGAGGTATGTTGGTGATGTGTTTGCCATTTGGAATAAAAGTAGAGATGACTTGAACATATTTTTAGATTATATTAATATAAAATTCACTATAGAAACAGAAAAAGATACTCAACTGCCTTTCTTGGATGTTTTGATAAAATAGTCAAAATCTCAAGTCAATACTACCGTTTATCGAAAAAAAACACACTAACAGATATCTCAACTATACCTCTAACCATCACAACAGCGTGAAGAAGGGAATTGTGAAATGTCTGTACAATAGGGCATAAATCGTTTGCAATTCGAACCAGGATCTGGAAGAAGAAATAAATCTAATAAAGTCTGTTCTCAAGGAAAACGCTTATCCAGATCAATTCGTAGAAAAAACTCTACATGAAATTGAAAACAATAATGCACCCAACAACCAAATAACACAACCACCAGAAATACTTCAACCCATTACACATCAAACAACCAACATAATAAAATATGTCCCCGGATTGTCTGAAAAGATAAAATGGATGGCCATAGGTATGATGTAAAAACAACATTCAAGACAACCAATACATTGAGATCAATACTTACACACACAAAACCAAAAAACACTGATGAGTGTTCCAAAAATTGTGTTTACAACATACCTTGTTCGTGTGGAAAAAGTCATATAGGTGAAATATCAAGACCTTTGACTGTGCGTGAGGAAGAACACAAAAGTTATATAAGGAATCGGAAAATAACTGGTTCGAAAATATCCGAACATATTCTGATATCGGATGGCGATCATATGATGAAATATATTGACACCTAAATTTTATTGAGTGAATCAAATCAAGAAAAGAGAAAGTTGAAAGCCTGTATTTTATTATCGGCGAACTGTTTTTAGACCAACTCAGTAGACATGGATAGCAAATGGTTACCTCTCCTAAGAGAAGATTTGATAAATAACAGATTGATTGATTGATATCAGACACCCTATATGTATCCAGACAACAAATGTCTTCATAAAAAATATTTGGCAGATTTCATTTGACTTTGTCAAAACAAATCCTTCATATCAAAGCTGACAAAAATAGAATTTTAGCAAGTCTTCATGCTTCGAGTTTTGATAACGGAGACAGATCTAGTCTCCGAAACGTCAACGTTTTCGAAAAAGAGAAGTATTTGTAGTCAATTTAAAATTTTTCTCGTCATATAGGCAAATTTAGTATTCGATACGTTACTGACGAAATAATAAACTGTTTCCAAGACAACAGTCTTCTAAACGCAGTAACTGATCGGGGCAAATTGATTATTGCCCCTCTACACTTGTACTGATTTCTTTGAATTATCATTTTTTCATTTTCAGACTGTGGAAGGTTAAATTTCCCAAAAAGGTATGTCAAGAAACGAATATTCTCCACGAAAACAAACTTTCATTCAATATCCACCAAGAGTCCACTTTGGGTCGAAAGGTCCGGAGTTCGAGCCTCAATTGCGGCTGGGATTTTTTAATTTAATTTGACCGATTAAATTATTCAAATCTCGTGGTTGAACTGGGGTGAGTCCTGCACGATTCACTGTTGCGTTCCAATTAAATTAACAGTGCTGCTGCTGAGGTGGCGTATGGAGTAAGTAACAAGGCCTATCCAGAACACACGGCTAATGACCATAGCAGTCGATGCCAAACACCAAAGAAAAAAAAAATATCCACCAAGTTGTTGTATCTACATCCTAGAACTTTCGCTAGGTCCATATTAAAATCGTTTCATGGGCTGATATCGGAACTTTGAAAGAGAATTTGGTGTGAAGAGTGCTATCATCCGTATATATTTGCACTGGGCATGAGATAGCTACAAAAAAATTATAGATGTGAAGGAGAAACACTATGGGTGCCAAAATGAATGCCTGCAGAACACCAACCTTCACAGGTATAGTGTCGGATGAAACTTTATCAACCACAACGTGGAGATATAAGCTGTTAGATAGCAAAGAACAGAACAGGGGTGGCAAGCCATAATATGGAAGTTGACAAGGAGTCCCTGGCGTCAAACGCCTTCTAGATACCTAATGCCAATGACAAAGTTTCACCATTTTTTCCAGTAGATACCTGCCGTATTTGTGAGACCAAGCAGGTCACCAGTTGATCTCTGATGACGAAAACCTCATTGACGATCATTAACCATTCCTAAGCGTTCTAAATATTTCATTAACCCAATATTGATCTCCGAGATAACAGATAACAGTGCGGTAGTGTCTGTAGTTGCTAGGTAGGGTCTTTTTTCCATTTTTGGAAACTGGTTGTACTTTTGCAACTTTCCAATCTCCTCACACATGTTTCTAGCTGCTGTTGAGTCGGGGGCTAATTTCTCGGCGGAATGTCATTAGATGCATCAGTTTCGTTGGTGTCCCGTCCCCAGCGAAATGCATCTTATAGTTCGTTGACAAAATATAATCTCAGGCATGAGACTGTTAATGGGGTGATGTTCTGGGGTTGTTTTCCTAGGGAAACCAGAGTAGATGTGGGCAAATATATTGGCTTCTTCCTGGTTCTTGGGTAGTATCTATCTACCTTGGTTAGAGGAAGAAATAAGCTAGATGTGACGTTTCTTCCCACAGCCTTGGCAAAAGACCAAAACGTGCGAGACCCGATAGGACACCCACCGAGTTCTGCCCATATTTTGGCGTGGAAGACTTCGAATTCGATTGTCTCCTTACATATGTTTCTAGCTTCAAGGTCATATGGACTATAGGTACTGTGTATTCTATCAGTTATGTACTTTGAATTAGCATAAATCCACATTATTGTACTTTTCAATATCAGGGGACAAGTGATATGTATTTCACTTATTAATAATTTTTTTTATTTTGTCAAATTTTGTATACTTATTAACAGTTTGTAATTCAACTTGTCTTTTTATCTACGTAATTCACGACTATTACCTATGACGAGTTTTTCACGTGGATGAATTATTCATATTACAAAAATTGGGGTGTCTTCGATATATTTCTACACATTTTCTGCATCCTAGACATAGGGCTGTTCACCCCAGCATCTCGCCAAAAGAATCGTCAGTTTTCCTAGTACTTCATCACTCAGTAAACTTTCCCGTCTCCTAATGAATTGTTCTATTTGTTCTAGAAGGAGAAAACTGCTCGTAACTTCATCGGTATTATGTTAAGATTGGCGCAATATTTCGCGGGAGAGCTTAACTGGGCAGTATTTCCTAATTGTGTAGCGTTTAGTGACATCGAGGATGGGCGAGATGGCGGAGGAAGAGGAATGAGCAGACGGGGGTGGCCGGCGGCACATGAAATATGAACTCGACGCACCGTTGTGAGCGATCGAGCCCCGAACAACCCCCCGACTTGTTCAACGCATCCGGTCCGGGGTGAGACAATGTAACCAACGGTGATACAACAACCTCCCTTCTAACGGTGGATGATTCCAAAGGCGTACTTTTGGGATTTTGGGGATCACAGTGGTTATTCAAAGGTCAAATATTAGGTTAGGGGTTTCACCTACTCGTTACCTTAGAATAAAAAAGTTCTATCTGAACTCAACTACCTTGCAAAATATTTTTGTATGTGATCCGAATTGAGAAGAATAGGGCTGTTTAAAGGACCCCGCAATATCCTTATAGAAAATGGCTTTCGATTAAATTCCCTGAATTTTTGTTGTAGATTTTGACTTCCTCGGCAAAAGTGTCATGGGCACAAAAAAATCGGCCAACCAGTTTTCGAGATACAGGGTGTCAAAGATGAAACGGAAAGCTTTCAGCTCAGAACTTTTAAAAATTCCAAGAATAGACAAAATGTCTTTTCCTTCTGGGAATACCATGCCACAATGATGGTACAATATCACCTTGATCTTGTTTTCATTACACTTTTTCGTTCTGTGCTCTACAACAGGGTGAACAAAGAAAAACCCAATTCGATTAATTTTAAACCAACCAGTGTGAGTTCTCTGATGAGAATTAAAGACTCAATTTAGCCTGAATGAACTATCTCAATCTTGGTCGGAGTTACCGTACACTTACAGACGAGTATCTAATTACCTAACTGAAAGGTTTGGTGATAAATGGATAGGGAATAATGGGCTGGTGGGTTGGCCAGCAAGGTCTCCAGACTCAAATGTTAAGGAAAAATTTTTATGGGGTACACTGAAAAATTGAGTTTATCGTCAGAGGGAATTTCAAAATATTGAGGACCTTCACTACAGCATTGTTAGTGAGTTAGGAAGATTGAGGAGGAGGGAAATTAATCGTGCAGTGAATAATATTTGAAGAATGGCACAGTTATGTTATCATGAACAAGGCCAGCATTTTGAGCATTCGCTGTGATTTACTTTAGTCTCTACATTTTAGTTGATTATTGTAATTTGTTCAATGAAAATGACACAATGACTAATTTACCAAATACACACCTCATTTATCAAATATTGATTGTTGATTCTGTCTCCGTATTTTTTCATTGGCTTTTCAAATGAACCAAACTCGGTGAGATTTCGATCTAGTAACTTGAACATAGTTCAATGTGGTGGTCGTCTTTCGGGATACAAGTTTAAATACATTTCTCATGCCCCAACACTGTTTCTATGGTATTTATAATAAATTTGTATCATATCTCTTTTTTCTTCATTCGTGAAAACCATTTTTCGCCAAAAATTCAATGACTTGTACAATAACAAAATATCATTGAGTGTAACAAATTGAAAGTCAAATTTAGAAACATCAGAGTCAAAGCCTATTATGATAAGAATTAATTTTTTTCAATATCTCCAATTTTTGGAAAAAGAATGATAACTTATGATACATCATTGAAAAGGAAAATCTGGTTCTATTCAAAACAGATAGAATCCAATGTAGCGCCCATAAGGAAAAATAAAGTTGATGATGGTGGCCGGAAGACGAAACGTCGGATAGCAAATCTGGAAAACACCAGTATGTAGCAGGGAAATATTGGCAATGTTAAAGTGGAATTTATTTTCAAATCTTTCGAAAAATAAAGCCAGAAAAAAACCATTTTCAGAAATTTCTGTTCTTCCAGATATCTCCGGATATACTGTGAATTTCAGAACTTTCTCAACGGCATATTGTTAGTCAGATAAATGTGTAACTTTGCCCCATTATAACCATCTTCGTATCTCTCATAGTTTCAGAGATCCCAATGGTGAGGATGGAATTTGAAACACCCTGTATACAGCCGTTTTCCTGACTTCATGTTGGTAATGAAGAGTTCGTTTTCCAGCACCGGTACCGTATGGAGCAAAATTGCTTTGTTTTTGAATAGAATTAAAAGAAATGTTTATAGTATTTTTTCTTACGCTTGAAGACAAAACTCTTGATACTGTGTTCAACTGCTTCCCCGATTCGCATCATTAGGCAATCATGTGCGGAAAAGGGACTCTTCATATACAGGCCGTTTCTTTTATCATGTGGTAACATTGATATATTCTAAACCGTAACAGATACGAAGACGATTAAATGGGAGAAAAGGTAACTATTGTAGAGAACAGTACAATGGTCAAAGAAAATTTACAGGGAGTCTCGCCCTTCCCGAGTTATACAGGGAAAACTAAAAATGCTGTTATTTGTTTTTTACGAATAGAACTGTTATTTCTGAAAATATAAAAAAAATTATAAGGAAAGTTTTAATGTATTCTAAATGTACTATAAAAATGTAACAATGAATCTTTGATTAAACGTTTCGTGTCAACACGGCCACCATCAACATTTCTTTTTCAAATACGGACCTGTCTATTTTAGTACAAATATTGATAAAGCGATAAAATCACAATTCAGTGGTATATCACACTTGATATTTTTATAACGTTTCATTTAAAATAACTAGCATCCTCAGTGACAACAATTTTTAATTACGGTTCTGTCTTTAGTTCTTTTGTAAATTATTTTGATTTCTTCAAAACCTATTCAACTATTGGCATACTTCAGACTTCAACCAATAATTTCGATAAGAAGATACCCCAACTCAACGAACATTCGTATTTTTCCTTCTTGGGCATTTTTGTATTACAGAAATCCTTGTTTCAGGCTGATTTCTTCTGAATCAATTATCATACTGAATATTTCTATAATTCTCAATCCTGGAAGTAACGAAAATATTAGTTTTTGGTCAAAATACGACTATTGTGTGATATGGTACAATTAAATAGCATCTCACTTCATTTACCATTTTTAAACAAGTAGGCTTTGCTTGGTTTCTATGGCAGGACAAATAAATGAGTTGTTGATACGTGTTAAGAACTGTCAGTCGATTATACACTCAGTCATATCAAAGATGTATTCAAATGACGAAAGGACTGATATGCTATTTGCTTATGCAAAATCAAATAGAAATCCTCTTTTGGCAAAAAATATGTATGGTGAGCTATACCCAAATCGTCGTATTCCAAACATTCAAATGTTTAGACGATTAGAAAGAAATTTGAGAGACTGTGGTGCATTTGATAGAAATAAAACTAGAAAATGTGTTGTTACTGGAAGTATGCGGAACCAAATAAATGTTTTAGGTAAGCAAATATTACTTCATAAAGATTAACAAAGTGACGAAAATATTTTTTTTCAATTTAATAGGATTGGTCAGTTACAAAAATATTTCTAATCAAGATTGTTCTTTACGAGAAATTGCCCACGAACTAGGGATTTCTGTAAAATCTACCAGAAATATTTTGAAAAAGAACAAATACAAATGCTACATGATACGCAAAGTTCATCACCTCAATGAAAGGGATTACGGAAGGAGAGTACGATTTGCGATGTGGTTGAGACGTAGAAATAGGGAAGTTGGAAATATTTGTAATAAAATAATATGGACGGACGAATCAAAATTCACCAACAATGGTTGGTTTAACAGAAACATCCATTATAGGTGGAATAATACAAATGAACATTTACATAGAGAAACCAATTTCCAGGAAAGGTTCGGAATAAATGTTTGGTTGGGAATTTTGGGAACAAACATACTAGGTCCTTTCTTTTACGACGAGCATTTGAATGGTGGAATGTATTTACATTTTTTATCCAATGAGTTTGATGGCTACTTAGATGAATTGCCACTGAACATCCGCCGTGAAATACAATATTTTCAACAAGACGGTGCCCCTCCCCATAATGCAGCAATAGTAAGGGAACATTTAGATGCAATATTCCCAAGAAAATGGATTGGAAATAATGGACCAATTGCCTGGCCAGCTCGATCCCCAGACCTGACTCCTTTAGATTTTTTGTCTGGGGATACATAAAGGATAAAGTTTTTTCGACCACTAGTACAGATATCGACCATCTCAAACAAAAAATAAGAGATGCATGTAATAGCATTACACCCATCATGCTAGAAAATTGCCACAGAAATTGTATGGACAGACAACTTATGTGCATTCAACAAAGAGGTCCGCAATTCGAGCATTTAATGTAGGTTATCATGAAGAATTCATTTTCTGTATTGGTTTTATTTTCACTCAAAAATTCAATATGAAATAAATTGTTTTCTGTTTGTTTGATTTCTTCTACTCTTAAGTAAGTTTATTTCCGAGGTAAATTGCTATCGTTCGTCTCTAAAACTACAGATATCTTTTATTATTGTAGTGTAAACATAATTTTAATAGATACATTTATTCAAAGCGTCACTGATAATTTTTATATCGGAGAGTTAGGTTTTGTGGAATCCATAAACGACCTAACGACAGGACCGTAATTAAAAATTGTTGTCACTGATGATGTTAGTTATTTTAAATGAAACGTTATAAAAATATCAAGTGTGATGTACCACTGAATTGTGATTTTATCGCTTTATCAATATTTGTACTAAAACAGACAGGTCCGTATATGAAAAGAAATGTTGATGGTGGCCGTGTTGACACGAAACGTTTAATCAAAGATTCATTGTTACATTCTTATAGTACATTTAGAATACATTAAAACATTCCATTTCCATTTTTTTATATTTTCAGAAATAACAATTCTATTCGTAAAAAACAAATAACAGCATTTTTAGTTTTCCCTGTATAACTCGGGAAGGGCGAGACTCCCTGTAAATTTTCTTTGACCATTGTACTGTTCTCCACAGTAGTTACCTTTTCTCCAATTCAATCGTCTTCGTATCTGTTACGGTTTAGAATATAGCAATGTTACCACATGATAAAAGAAACGGCCAGTATTAGGTACAGTTTTACACACGAGTGGGAAACATTGTAGCTTGAGCCACATGCCGAGTGTAAAATTCCCTCGAGTGTGAAAAATCACTTTCGCCCAAGAAATGTACTTATATTAGTTTTCCTACGACCAAGCGATAATTTTACCAACTAATATCGATGTTATTGACATCAAGTGTGCAAGAAAATCGAATAAAAAGTATGAAGTTTTTTTTATAGTCCAAGATCCCAGGGCCGTCAGACATTACTTATTTTTGAACGAACGAAATGTGTACGATTGAGTAGTGTTAGTATGTACTATGTTCGCATGCCTACCTGCTAGCTTGTCCAGATGACCATTCTTCAGATATTAGAGAATCAAGGTACGTGAAAACACTACTCACTTAGTTGAATTGCCAGTTTACAGAAATAGTTCTATAAACCATGCTGGATCAGTGGACAGAGTATCTGGCTACGACCCCGGAGCTCCGAGTTCAAATCTCGTCTGCAACTATTTTTTTTTCTTTTTTTTTTACCCAGCAGACGCATCACACTAAGGTTGGCCATCTTGGTTGGAAACAGCTTCGACTCTGGGAGGATTTTTGTTCAAAAAGAAATTTAAAAGAAAACAAAATTTTGGTAAATAAAAGATTTTGTTAAGATTTCCTCATGAGTAAAATTCCCAGGGCCTTCAGACATAACCTATTTTTGAAAAGATGAAGACTTAGGTAACTAAAAATAAGAGTTACTCAACTTAAATTTGTGTGGCTGATTTTTATGTATAATTTGTTGAATAATTTGTGGAGCTTTAAAGCGTTTGACAAAAGTTCTGGTCCATGGAAAGCGTCTGACACTTTTCAAATTACTAAAGAGTAAAATATTCTACAAAATATTTAAGATTCAAGTTAGGTACCTGCCCAGGTGTCACAGAGCGATCTCCACAAGCACGCAGGTATTAAAAGTACATGAGACACCACTCAGAACCAAAGTCTTCATCTTTTCAAAAATAAGTTATGTCTGAATGCCCTGGGATTTTACTCATAAGGAAATCTTAACAAAATCTTTTATTTACCAAAATTCTGTTTTCTTTTAAACTTCTTTTTGAAAAAAATCCCCCCAGAGTCGAAGCCGTTTCCAACCGAGATGGCTAACCCTAGTGTGATGCGTCTGCTGGGTTTAAAAAAGAAAAAAAAATTGTTGCAGACGAGAATTGAACTCGGAGCTCCGGGTTGGTAGCCAGATACTTTGTCCTCTGATCCACCATGGGTTATACGAACATTTCTGTAGACTGGCAATTCAACTAAATGAGTAGTGTTTTACGTACCTTGATTCCCTAATATCTGAAGAATGGTCATGTGGACAAGGTAGCAGGTAGGCATGCGAACATAGTACATACTAACACTACTCAATCGGCCCTGGGATCTTGTTCTATTAAGGAAATTCTTTCTTTTCAAATATAAAATTCATTTTGAGAATATTTTTCAAGATTATCGTTATAATTGAATGAAAATCAGCATTTTTTATGCAAATTCTGGATTAAGAGTCAATATTTTACTCGAATCAGTTTCATTCTGTCTATTCCTTTTGTTGCGTTTTCCGTATCACACACTTATTTTTTGAAAAAATGCAAGATGAATAAAAAGATTTTTCTCATTTATTTCCTTCCTGTCAGCACTGCACTGGTCCATCCGCTCTCTGTATTCCGACCTTGCATCCTTATTGCCAATACATATGAATGGGTAGGAGAGGGTTTTGATTTGGATTCCTACCTACTTTTTTGGTGAATGTCTATTTGGGCTTGACATTCCTAATTGGGCTATTGTGTTATGATGGGTATGAAGAACGTGCAATTCATCTAATGAGTGTAATCACTTTTATAAGTTCTCGTTATAAGTTTTGTTTGACAAAGAAGGCGAATCAATTGGTGAAGTATACATAGTATACCGGGTGTCCACGGAAGGTGGCTCGCCACTATAACTGTTTTGTTTTTGAAGATGCTGGAATTAAATTTGGAGGTTCTGTGTACGCTATAAAACTGCATTTTTGTCTATCTTTAAATGAGGCACCTGTTATATTTTCACCTATTTTGTCTCCATATGAAATTCTGAATACAGCTATGCTCCACTTGTGACTTCTTGTAACCGAACTTTTTTTATTTGAAATCTATTCTTCAATCTAGAGGGATATGGTTAAGTTTAAATCATTAATTTAGTTTAAGTGAATCGAGTAACTTGTCAATGGTTGAAGTGGCTCTGCAGAAGTAAATAGTAAGTATGTAGGCAAGAAGTTTTTTAATTGATGATAACGTTTTGTCTGTTGTTGACAGGATATTGGATGAATTCAACTATTATTTTACTCCCAAAAGATGCCTTAATCTTTTTGAATTGTTTTCAATGAAGTATGGTTGAAACCATTTAGGGTGCGGTACCAAATTAATCGTAATAACATTAGTCCAGGAAATGAAGCACTTCAGCTTGCAATTTTTTCGTCCTACATAGATATACTTGAAATTTCGACGGTAAATCTATTTTATCCCCCAGAGTGAGAGGGTCGCTCACACTCTGGGGGGAAGGACCCCGTACTTTCCTTATGGAAAATGGCTCTCAATTAAATTCCCTGAATTTTTGGAATGTTGTAGATTTCAACTTCCTCGGCAAAAGTGTCCACAGGCACAAAAAAATCAGCCGACTAGTTTTCGAGATACAGGGTGTCAAAGATGAAAAGTTAAGCTTTCTGCTCAGAATTTTTAACAACTCTGAGAATTGACAAAACGCCCATTTATTCATGGAATAACATGCCTGAATGATGGTACAATGTCAACGAGTCCGGAGACCTATGCTAATATTGATGACAATATCTCGGACTCCTAAAATCAAACATAATACCAAAAATTCAAGAGAATTAACCGATTCTTTTTCGAAATACAGGGTATTCATTGAAAAAAAAACCGCATTTTTGCAAAAAACTTGGACTGTATATTTTTACTCACCAGTCCAAGTTTTTTGCAAAAATGCGGTTTTTTATATTTATATATATGAAATGACTATGCGACATTAAATAATGTTTGATATATATATGACATTTTATCCGGTTTTATCCGAGCAACTCGAAAAATGTGAATTTTAACAAAAAATGTATTGTGAGAAAAATTGTAGCATATAAAAGAGCATCGAAATATTTAATTTTATAATTTTTTTACGACCACTACGGACCGAGCTACGGCTTAATAATGGTTAGCTTCAGTTCGTCAAATGTTAAATTTGAGAGATTTAGAGTCAAACTGTGCATTTTACGAAAAAAAGAAGGGAACAAAAAATTCAAAACTAAATTGAAATTATCTTTCTGATTTTTCCGGAAAATGTAAGGTTATGTGGAAAAATGTTGGATACAAATGTTGAAGATCTTTTATTGCCAACAACTTTTTTTTTCACTTTTTTTGTAGGATGTTGATTTTTGCTGCAAATTTTACCCCCTGACCTTCTATTATAAACAAATCCTTATTCATGTCCTTGTTGAGTTTTTGTACCTTGAAATTATCATTCACGAAACGTTTCATATGTTAATTTCAATAATTTTAATAAATAAATATTTTTTCGCGTTTTCTGGAAACTTTTTCCATAGTAACGCTACTCTTTCATTACATAATCTAAAAGTGGACGCCTCAACGGAAAAAATAGCAGCTGGCGATCTTGAAAAGACGAATTTTCAAGGTGAAAATTTTCTGTTGAAAATTAGGTCGATTTTTTGGAATTTGTAAAAAAAAATCTTTATTCCGCCACAAAAAAAAATTACAGCTCAATTGAAACATAATTAGTTATATTTTCACCAAATTTCGTGAAAAAAAATTATTTTTGAGAGAGAAAAAATTTAAAACTGAAAATTCGGTATTTCCGATTTTTCTGGTAAATTTGAGGTCATGTGGAAAAATGTTTGATACAAGAGTTGTAGATCTTTGTATTATCAACAACTTTGCAATTCATTTTTTATAGGAGGTCAACTTTCCTTGGAATTCGCAAAAAATCGTGGAATATCACTTTCAACCTCTAAAAGTTCACCACGTTCCACCCTTCCATTTTGTCGACTCCAAATTATTTTTCCCATCAATCGCTCCTCTTCTAGCATGTCTCTTGGTGTTAATTTTTTTTTCAAAAATGCATATGGACAATATCATGATTGAAACTACAGAAACTTCAACCATACCACAAAGTCTACGGAAATCGCCGAGGCAGGAATGAAACCCCTCAGTTCAGAGAATAATTGACAATTTCCTATTCCGAAGCAAACAGAAAACAAACTAAATCCTGCTGGAAGCAAAAGAAATTCTCGACAAAAAAAAATCCTTTGAACAGCAAATTCGGATTATCTTATGCAACGACGTTTCTGTACTTGTTAACTAAATTCATTTATTCTCTAGTTTGCGGAAGGAATAATCCCTTTCTCTGGCTGGATAGAGAAACAGCAGTCTACAATTATCGTTCAGGAAAGGTGCAATATTAATTACTCCAAATGAATTTACTAGAGAGAAACATTTTTGATGCGGATTGATTGTATTCTTTGCAGACATCATGCAGTGAGGAAAATTGGATTTGAATACATCAAGTTGTCAACGTTACTACAGCAGTAACTAATCGATGGTTATATCCGGATATCCCGAGATAAATGCTTGACACACCTGCACAGTTCATATTATTAGGTTTTTATTCATGTCAACTCATTCCTGCTCAAATGAAATTGCCACTATAAAATAATACAGTGCCTGTCGAATGTCCTTTCCTCCCCTGGTAATATTTGAACCACCTGGTACATCACAACGAAATTTGGTGAGATTGAATAGGAGATAAAAACCTGAAATTTTTTAAATTAGGGTCACTGAATCCTAGAAGGCTTTGGCCTTCTTACGGGTACGGCCAATGGGTGGAGTCTAATAGTTTCAATCTCTTTAAATAGTTCCGATATTCCAAATAACCCACAAAAGCGCCAATTAGGAAGTGAGGGTCATAAGAGAGAGAACCGTTAAGTTGGATTATTTTCCTTTTGAAAGTCAGAATGTCAAATAAGTAAATTATGTAAATCATCTTCAATTTAAATGGATACATTTCAATTTAAATTTTTTTATGAATTGAAATTGTCAGGTGTACAATTGACTCGAATTACAAAAAAGGAGTTGACTTCTGTGCTCGGTCCCGATGTTCTGTGGCCCGGCCACCAGCCATTATGGAACTTGGAGATACAGCCAAAGATTCTACGCTTTGATACAGCCTTCGACCATCTCTGCTGCAGACACAAGAGTTTCTTTTAAAAGGGCAGAACCAAGTGCTGTTTTCAGAATTACATGTAAAAGTTGCCGATAACCCTTTATAAAAACACTGAAACTTCTCCATTAATTCAAAATTAGAGATTATTGTTCTCCCAAACACTTCTTTGTCAATATATACCTCCGTTAAATCAACAAAAATTATCAAAATTGGGTGTCCATTTAAGGTACTGCTAATATCTCAAAAACCAAATAATATTGATTATCGAATTTGAATTTTACAGAAGTGCCTAGCATTCGTAAACATAACACATGTCAAATATATTTGCTGAAAGCCTCTTAGATGAAATCAAGCTTTGGCAAAAATTATTATTAGACATATTACAAAACATCCAAAAAATATTGACATGATTGAAATACTGTATTTCTGACTAACCCGTTTATAATCTTCCATTTTTGTACATTCTCATTTGTATGATTATGAAAGTTCCTTTATATACCTAATGCATGTGGCCAGGCGCACAGGGCAGCACAATAGGCCGAAAACTCAGCAAGGTGCAGAGGCTGGCCTGTTTGATAATAACTGGCGCAATGAGAACGACTCCAACTGCAGTGTTGGAGGTACTGCTGAGGCTGCCACCGCTTCCAGTCTGGATCAAGAAGGAGGCAATGGCAGCCCATTCGAGGATGCGGGACTCGGGAGTCTGGGTGAATGAAGGAGCGATGATAGGTCATGCGGAAATCACGAACTGGGCGGAACAGGAGATCCCGATCTCTGCCCTCAGAGTGTAAAGCGCACAAGACAGTCTGCGATGTAACAGAGAGTTTACTCTTACTATTCCGAGCAGAGAACAATGGGAAGGAAACACGGTGGAGTTCAGCACAGGAAGCCTAATATGTTATACGGACGGTTCGCGTCTGACTGACAAATAGGCATCGGGTGCCGGAATATACCTGGAGGGAAGAGAAGTACGAGAGAGCTATGTTTTGGGCAGATATACAACAGTTTTTCAAGCTGAAGTGTTCGCTATCCTATCCATAGCAAGAGGTGAAAGAAGGGTCCGAATAGAGAGTTTATATCTTTTCGGATAGTCAGGCAGCGCTCAGAGCCATCTGCCATCATAAACCAAGCTCAGCGCTTGTACAGGAATGCGGAGATGTGCTCGAGAAGCTAGCTGAAACGAAGGAAGTTCAGCTGGTATGGGCCCCGGGTCACAGTGGGGTGCGCGGAAACGAGGTGGCAGACGGGTTTGCCAGATCCGGATCCGCAACGTCGTTCTGTAGGCCGGAGCCTGTACTAGGCATCGCAAGAAGCCAAACCTCTTCAGCCCTCGACGAGTGGGCAGAAGAAGAGCTGATTAAACTGTGGAGAGATAACACCGGCTGCAGGCAGTCGAAAGACTTCGTGGCCGGCTCCAATAAGTCAAGGACGACTTGGCTGTTAGGCAGATACCGCCAAGCACTACGCCTCCTTATAGGAATACTAACAGGGCATAACAAGTTAGGCAGACACCTATCACTTATATTTATAGAAGACAACCCCACTTGCCACAAATGCGAAGAAGACGAAGAAACTTCATCCCACTTCCTCGGCGAGTGTGAGGCATACGGATGGCTAAGATTTGGAACCTTCGGAGTTGAGAAACTCCAACAAGAGGAACTAATCGACTTGGAGTGGTCGGACATACTGACCTTCATTAGGAGGTCACAAAGGTTCGAAAAGGTAAACTAAGACGATGAATGCAGATAAGTGGATACCAGGGGGTGGCAAAAAGGGTCCATGAGGGCCTACTTGCCTGGCCGCGGTTGCGGCCTCCCCAAACAACTACTACTACTATTACCTAATGAATGATTTTTTTTTTATTCCTATCACAAATTACGAAGTTTATTGAGATAGTGAATTATGACCTCCACATGGCATGGTTGAAACAAGAAGATATAGCCATTCACTTCAATGAAACAGCTGTTCTAAAGGGATTACGAATATACTAACACTATCTTTTATATTATGGTCTAACCAATTTTCTCAAGATAAACGTTAACCTTGTTCAGAAGAAAAGGTTCCACTTTTGCAATTCACAACTTTTCCATTCTAGGTGCTTCTTAGAATTGGCCACTTTTTTCAAAGACCATTTTTTGGTCTTTGGTTCCATAATGAATCTGAAAATTGATAAAATGGGTTGATAATCTGAACAATTTAGAAAACATTTGTCAGTCCTAGTGAATACAAAAATATCAATACTTACACTGCACACACTTTACTTTATTTATTGATCCCAAGAAACATTTCTATTTTTAAAGTGATAACATTTATACATAAATTGTACAAAGGCAGTACATGTGAAATACAGATTGATGAAGGAATCAAAAAGTTATTAGAAAAGGAATAATTTATGAAATGAGTCAATAGAAAAGAAACCATAGCAAAAACAGTCAAAGGTGAAACATTGTTATATATAGGAATTGATGTTATCAGTTAAGTATACATTTCCGGACAGTGTTGCAGAATCGGCCACAGGCCTAACACTGTACCATTTTTTTACCTCATTATTACAGATGTTGTATCACATTGTCATATTTTTATTTTGTCAAGGGTAAATAGTGAATAATATTATTATTATTATTATTCAGTTCATTTTTGAATTTAGTTTCAGTCCTAATTTCTGTCACAATTTTCCACAAAATTATTCAATATTGATAGTCATTTCTTTCTCAAAGTTTCATGCTTCAATCCTGAAAAAAAAAGTGTGAATGAAAATATAATCTGTAATTTTCTTTATTGAGGAAAATGGAAAAAATGTATTCTTCAATCTACTAATTAAGAAGTTATAAACAAAATGATCTTGAACTCACATCTGAGAATACAATATAATTTATGACTTTTGTCGGTATTCTTGCAGGTTTTCACTGCACAATAGGTACTTCACTTTGAGAAGAAAGGAATATTTATATCAGTAAAGAAAGTAAACAACATATTCCCAAGTTGGATCAGTGACAGTAGGGCTCATCAGAAGATTTTGGGACCATTTGTTTTTTTTTATTTTCTATGAATCTGATAAAACAATTTTTGAACATTTCCAATGACATAAAAATTGACTTTTGACATGTGTCACTAGTTCAAACTTCGGACCTAATCTTCGTGGTGTTTTTGGAACATTGGAACTATTTAGATTCCACCCATTGGCCACACCCGTAAGAAGGCCAAAGCCTTCTAGGATTCAGTGACCCTTTAAAATTAAGGTCTTGAGAAAGAAATGGCTATCAATATTGAATAGTTTAGTGGAAAATTGTGACAGAAATTAGGACTAAAACTAAATTCAAAAATGAATTCAAGAAATGTATACTTACCAGAATTCCTATAATATAACCATGTTTCACCTTTGACTGTTTTTGCTTTGATATGACAAGGTATTTACTCATTTCACAAATTACTCTCATCATTCATTTTCTAATAATTGTTTGATTTCTTCATCAGTTGGTATCAAATATGTATTGCTCTTAAACAAATTATGTAAAATGTAATCCCTCTTTAAACAAAAATGTTTCTAGGGATCAATAAATAAAGTAAAGTGTGTGCAGTGTAAGTATTAATATTTTTGTGTTCAATAGGGCTGACAAATTTTTTCTGAATTGTTCAGATTATCAACCCATTTTATCAATTTTCAGATTCATTTTGGAACCAAAGACCAAAAAATGGTTTTTGAAAAAAAAGTTGTAAATTGCAAAAATGGAACCTTTTCTTTCGAACAAGATTAAAAATTATATATGGACTTTCATCTTGAGAAAATTGCACAGCTATTTCATTAAAGTGAATGGCTATATTTTCTTGTTTCAACCATGCCATGTGGAGGTCATAATTCATATTTAGATTTCGGAGATATTTGTGAAAAGTGGAATTGTCTTTGCTGGATGTTTTTTGGTTATTTATACACTTTCTCAAGAAACTTCGTAATTTATGGTAGGAATACAAAAAAAAACGAATTCATTAGGTATATAAAGAAACTTTCGTACTCATACAAATAAGAATGTACAAAAATTAATGATTGTAAATGGGCGAGTCAGAAATGTAGTATTTCAATCATGTCAATATGTTTTGGATGTATTGTAATGTATGTCGGATATTAATCTTTGCCAAAGCTTGATTTCATCTGAGAGGCTTTCAGCAACTATATTTGACATGTGTTATATTCGCGAATTTTAGGCACTTCTGTAAGATTCAAAATCGATAATCGATATTATTTGGCTTTTGAGTTATTAGCAGAACCTCAAATGGATACGTAATTTTGAAAATTTGTGTTGATCAAACAATGGTATACCTATATTAACTAAGAAGTATTTGGGACAATACTCTCTACTTTTAAATAATGAACCCAATTAATGGAGAAGTTTCAGTGTTTTTATAAAGGGTTTGTTAACTCTGTGGATATCTTTAATCAACCATCAGCATTGACAACTTTTACACATCATTCTAAAATCAACACTAGGTTCTGCCCTTCTAAAAGAAACTTTTGTGGCTGCAGATGGTCCACGGCTGTCTCCATGCTCCATAATGGCTGGTGGCCGGGCCACATAACATCGGGGCCGTACACTGAAGTAGACACTTTTTTGTAATTCGAGTCAATTGTACACCTGACAATTTCATTCCATAAAAAAATTAGAATTGATATCTATCCATTGAAATTGAACATGATATACATAAATATAATAACAATTTACTTTATTTGACATTCTGACATTTCTGACTTTCAAAAGAAACAAAACCCAACTTTTTCTTCCAAAATTATCTGTTCTCTCTCACTTATGACCCTTACTTCCTGATTGGCGCTTTTGTGGGTTATTTGTAACATTAGAACTATTTAAAGAGATTTTAACTATTAGACTCCACCCATTGGCCGTACCCGTAAGAAGGCCAAAGCCTTCTAGGATTCAGTGACCCTATTAAAAATGGCGGCTGAGCGCCATCTTTAATATTTATTTTTTTTAAGACTCAACCGTTTTTCTTTAAAACAGTTTCCTACTAATTGTTTCGAAATATTAACGTTTGAAAAGTGACATTCCGGTTTAAAATGAAGTAAGTATGGATTTAGGTACTTCCAGTAAAACATTTGGCTAGCTAAACATTGTTAATGAGCTCGAAAGTTTGCGTAAATATGACCTCGAAATAGGATTTTCGGAAAATCTATCATTAAACATAGGGACTGCTGGATGAAAATTTATGTTTTTATGTTATTTTGCATTATGTTATTTATATTAATTTTATTTATTCATAAAATGATTTAGGCGCTCAACAGACTATTTGACAGTTAGCAGTTCAGTTTGACATTAAACAAAATATTACCGCTACAACGATTTTTTGCCAATGCGAACTTGATTGAAGCAAGTTTTTACTTGGGTTTGAAATGACGAAAATGTCATATTTCAAACGTTAATAGTTCGAAAATAATTGAATTCAGAAGTAAAGTGTATTGAAGAGAACTGTCGAGAATTACAAGTAGATTCCGAAAATAAAATAATATACGGGATGTTCTATTTAACAAAAAATCTTTGTACATTGCGCTCAGCCGCCATTTTGAAACTTTTAGCTGTGGTTTTTTTGGAAAAAGTAGGTTTTGATCTCCCATTTGAGCCCTTCAAATTTCATGGCGATTTACCAGGTGGTTCAGAAATCAGTCCGGGGAAAAGACCAAACTTGACTCTTGACTCTGATTGGCCTGTCAAGCTTGGTGTTTTCAGACTTTTGTATGTGCCAGTTAAACGTAAAAAAAAAGTAATCACCACTACGCTCGCGTTTAAAAATAAGCAGATTTGGAATAAATTCTATCGAATTAATCAACTTCATTAATTTCTCAAATCAACTTCTCAACTATTTGATAATTTCGTCTAATTCTGCCAAATATCCGATTTTTAGCCTTTTACTTTGTTTGTGAAATAGTGTAATGAAATTCCACTCGTGATTGAATATCTCTCATAAGTCTGTTTGTCTTTTATTTCTGTACTCAACTGAATTGTATCAACCACACGAGCGCCACCACACCACTCGTCCTGCAGACTCGTGGTGTTTTCTCGAAGCAATACAGTTTCATTAAGAAATGAATCGACTGACTTATCGCGATTATTTCACTTATGCTAAAATAGCGTGTTATGATTGGTTGAAATTTTTGTGTTGATAAATGAAAACAATGTATTCGATTTTGTAGTTCGGCTCTTGATTGGCTACTGGATATGTATATGATGTGTTTTCGATTTTGTAGTTCGATTCCTGATTGGTTATTATCAAAACACAAAATTACCACTAGCAAGCTGCTATAATGACACAACACCAAACTTTGACCAAAACTAAATAAGCACTCACTATTAATCCATTCAACTTCACAATTTTCGACAAATTTTGCATACTCGTTGATTAATCAAATCACTAAATCAAAATGTTATCAAAACATAACCTCGAGCGAGGAGCAGTAGACTAGACATGCAATGACGAAACTACGACGGGCTCTGTCAATGGTAACTGAAATAGAGGGATGTTTGAAATATCAAGTAATTGTTTTGTTAGTTGCATAATTTCAGAACTAAATGCGGAATTAATGTTCCTAGTTAAATTGAATAGTAAATAAATAAAAGTGTTTTCTATTTTATTCATGAAATAATCTTAACAAATACAACTCGTGTTATCGGCGATTATCGTTAATTCCTTCTCGGTTTCGAATCAAATTATGTTGCTTTAGGCAACCACACTCGCGCAAGCGCTCGTGTGGTTGCCAAGCAACATAATTTGATTCTCAAATTCAAAGGAATTGCTATTTCGATAATCACCGATACACTTGTGGTGTTACCTACGATAATTCAGTCACTAGTGGTATTACTACTGATACGTTAATGGGCAGGATAATTCATTGTAACATTGGTTAATTAATTCATTGGGCACATTATCAATACCACTAGACTTGGAGAACCGATTGTTAAACTCATTTTCTGTAATCGGATGCATGAGAAAATTATTTGAATTGTTTTGAATATTTTGACACATTGCATAATCATTCATATTGCAGATATGATTTAATATCTTGATATTTCAACACTTGTTACATAATATACAATTTTAATAATCAAGCAACATTTTCGCGTGACTAAATTTTACGTTGAGGTAGCAAAATGTCCTTTTCAGTTTAATTGGATGACACGCAAGAAATTGATTCCAAATCAGATGGATGGCATTGTACAATAAAAAATTTCCCAGTTGCATTTCCGAATCAACAAATCATTGCAACTGTAAGAATTCGTTTCGATAAAAACTCGTCAAATATAAAATTGAATATTTTAAGCTTTATCGCGTTCAGCCGTCAGATCCAGAAGTCCATAACAGTTATCGTTTTGCTTTAACGAGCCTCTGCTCGATGTCACGTGCAATGGCCCTTTTCCATGGCCGGCTGGATGGAACTGGCCATTTGACGAATATGGGAAATCGTTTTTGAACGACAGCTTCATGTCGTCGGCGTTACTTTACTTCAAGCAGACTATAACGTACCAGATATATGGATAGATATTATGGAAAGATAGATAAATGCATATTGACTTCGTAATGAACAGTTTCTCAATTTGATTGTCTACATGGAGAAATCGAAAACGATAAGACTTACAGACCAGTAGATATAGACAATCAATTTACATTACTTCCAAAAGGTTTCAAACTTCAGTGGTATCAATCACATTCATTTGGAATCGGAAACTCAGAAATTTTTCATCAAAAAATGATCTGATATTTTGCTCTGACGGCGGCGGCGGCGGCAGCTGAATGGTTGCTATTTACATTCGATTGTTCATCGACTCCATTTGTTAAAATTTGTGAGGTTGGTGAAGAATGCAAAAAAATTATCCTGTTCCTGATATAATACTTGGGGAAGCTGAAGAGGCAACATGCCAATTATTGCCCGCCAAGTCCGCGGAACATAATAAAAAAGTATTTTCCAAATTCAATGAATACAAATAAAAACGGAGAGTAATGAAAATAAATGAGCTACTCCTGCTATCGTAGGTGAAAATTTGGTTTACTGGAATTCTGTCATGAAAAAAAAAATTGAACGTCGTGATTGTGGGCCCTCGGCCAATTGTAATGGTACCATTTTGTTTTGCGGAAATGCCCTGTTGCCAAGTTGACCTCTTCGGATTACTGTAAATCTGATACGAAAAAAACAGTTGAACGTCGCCATTTTATGTCATCAGGCGATTCAAAAAAAAAGTTGATCGTCGCCATTTTATGTCATCAGGCGATTCTAATAGTACCATTTTTGTTTTGCGGCAATGCTCTGTTGCCAAGTTGGTCACTTCGGATTACTGGAAATCTGATATGAGATGGGTCGAAGTGGACATTATTCTATTCAATCAGGTGGTTCCTGCTATGCCATTTTGACTTTGTGGAAATGCGCTGTTGCCAAGTTATGGATGCGGGAAATCATTCAGAGAAGCTTCATAGAAATTTTCGATGGAGAGTAATAATAGGTATAAATCTTCATCCGATTCTATGGTGCCATTTTTGTTTTGAGGAAATGCGCTGTTATAAATTACCAGTTCCTCTGACTGCCCACGTTAATGGCCATGGACTGAATTCCTAAACTTAAAAACAAGGACACAACCTAACCTAACCGAACTAACCTAGCTATCCAAGTTGCTGGTAAGTCGATCTCTGATTAGTATGAAAAGTGAAATCACAGCGGATGCTCGCTGCGCTCGCATTTTATGAACTTCCAGCAGGAAGAGACACGCCGTTACTTTTGTTTTCATGGAAATGAAGTTGATGTCAAACTCCTGATAATTTATATTCGGTGAGCTGTAGGTAGTATGATAATTTGTGACATCGTGTCTGAGAATCCAGAACTTGAGCATTTCAACGTTGTTTCGCATCATTTAGTTATTTCAAGAATTTCTAAATTATGTCATTTTAACTCAAACTGAGATAACATAAATGGAATAGAAATAGATTTTTGCATCATGCGTCATCAAATTTCCAAAAGTATTTTCAAAAAATTGATCATAAAAATTGATGAGGATGAATATTTATAATGATATTCATTGAGCAAAATTTCCTTAAATAATTTTTTGTTGATTTCCAGCTCCCACGACTTAACGCATTACTGCAAGGTTTAAATTTCATTGCCCAATCATCTGACTTAATAGTATGGTATCCACTCAAAACTGTCGTCATATCAGATTTCCATTTATCCAAAGAGACCAAAACTTATGGCAACGCCGGCAAAACAAAAATAGTGTCATTAGAATAGATTGAGGGTCCATAATCGAAACGTTCATTGTTTTTCACATACTAGATTTCCACTACTCCGAAGTGACCAACTTGGCAAGAGGGCATTTCCGTAAAATAAAAATGGCACCAATACAATTGGCTGAGGGCCCACAATTGCTACGTTCAATTGTTTTTTCCTTATCAGATTTCCAGTAATCCCAGGTGACCAAAACTTGGCAACGCAAAACAAAAATAGTACCATTAGGATGGGTTGAGTGTCTATAATCGAGACGTTCAACTGTTTTTTTCATATCAGATTTCCAGTAATCCGAAGAGTTCAACATGGTAACAGGGTATTTCCGCAAAACAAAAATGGTACCGTAACTATTGGTAGAGGGTTCACAATCGCGACGTTGAATTATTTTCTCCATATCAGATTTCCAGTAAACCAAAGTTCAGCCCTATAGCGTATTCCTTACATTGGCACTCGGTCAAAGGGGCTCTCGGTCAAATTGGCTGAAACATCATTATGTTATAGTAGGATGGGTCTTCAGAAAAATGTGTCGAGGACCATGCAGAGAAGAGGATCTGAACTCCTGATAACTTCACAGGCTCCATCTAGTACCATTCTGTTATGCAGACACTCCAAACTCGAAAGTTCATGGCTTTCCCGTTGTCTGAATGAGTGTAACCGTGGAACGGACGAATTAGGATACAAGCTCCTGTGCATCATTCTGTTGATTTTAACGTTGAGTTGTCGCAGCTCTCCCTGGGTCCATTTCATCATACCAAAGAAGTAGAGTTGGATCAGAACTGCAAGCATATTTTTCGGAGAAACTTTGTTCTTTCCCATAGGGTTTAGGCTGATACTTACTTTGGAGAGAGTTTTATACTGTGATTACCTCTTGTTAGCAACGTTGCTCCACCCCTAGGTAATAATTCATCTCTTTGGACTTTAGATGATGTAGAATGCTTCTCTCTTCGTGCTGAACATTCCCTCCATAATAATCGCATCGTCCGTTTTTGAGATGAACAGTGGCATATTTATGCGTGTACTCTTTCAACACTCTAAGGAACTGATGTAGGTCCTTCCTCCCGAAGCATGTAATTTGAAGCCATCCATGTGAAAAAGATGGGTGATTTTATGCCCCCTGTTGCTGGAGGTGTCGCAGTTGTACCCACGGGTTTTCCTGTGCGATGGACAATGGCAATAGTGTGATACAGAAAAGAAGAGGGGTGAAACAGGTCTCTTCTGATGATTACCTGCTCTGTTTGGACTCTAACTTGACCATATCTCATAGTGAAGTGGATCCTCCAGAGCGGCATCAGTTATTCGATTCATCTCTCACTATTTGATTGGGTACCTCAAGGCCTTTGAGCAAATGTATGTTAAGCTCATGAGAGGTTGTATATTATTATTGCACTGGTGAAGTGATGATGGAAGTTAGTTGTTGAACGTTATTCTATGGTTAAAAAGATTCGGAATAGGATAAATATATTCCCAGAGAAACTTCAGTCAGCCTAATTGACGAACCAACCCTGCCAAAAATATGACGTGAAATCTCGTTGAAAAATATAGACAAATTATAAGGATCTACGTGGAAAGTTAGTAACCTACACGTACGTAATCCCTGGCACATACACTTTTTGGAAGGACGTATGAGGATTTATAAGTGGATGTAATTTATAAGCAAACCCGAATAAATGTCAGACGAGTTTGTATCAGGCAGTGGTTGTTTAAGGAGACTATAAGATTCGATGAGGTATTCCACTATCATACACAAGCTTGTCAACGTATGAGAAATACGTGGAAATTCACAATTACTAATCTTATTGGGTATCGTATGAAGAAAGCATTCGATGATCTGTATCAGAAATTCCGTGTCCAATTTTATTGGGTGTCTTGTGGAAATAGTGGGATCAGGATTTGGATCAGGAATTGGATCAGGAATCGCATAAATATAGATTTATGCGATTCCTATAAGTTTTCATACAACTCAAGATAACTGAGAAATCACAAGTATTGATAAGAAAACAAGGATACAGAGTATCCAGGAAAACCTTTCTAGAATATTGCTGAAATATTTGAAAATATTATTATTATTATATTACCCCAGATTTTCAAAACATATCAGAAGAATCATAATGTACCCAAGGTCATTTTATCTACGCCTACAAATAATGATTTAAATTACAAAATGACTTCAATTGTAAATGATCAATTTTTATCATAATCGGATCATTGAAAATGAATTTATTTACTTATTGTTTCCCTCGTGTGTCCAATGAATTCGCTGATAAACAGTTTTCGTTTCTCTTCGAATGAACTGCATGGTTCTTTCACCAGTCGTGAGCTCTGAATGTCTCAATGTATGAAATGAATGAATCTCTAACTGGCTACTCGGAGAGCTTCTTCTTCTACTCGGAAGATGGTGCTGCCTAGACCACGTTACATAGAGCGGGATCAGAGTAGGCAAATAGCCAGTCAAGGTAAGATGAGAGTTGTAATAATACGGATAATACGGTGTTAAAACTGTCTGCACAGATCAACCCGATCTACCTCCTTTTCGTTTCTGATAGAAATCAATGTGTGAAACTGAGTTTTATCATTTCTATATGTGCATATAAAATCCATTGGATTATTTATTCAATTTTCATGTGGAACGTGCTAGGAACAATCTCGCAGACCTCGCAGAATATCAATGATTTTTTTTAAATAATAAATTTACTGCGATAAAATTTCATATGTTCTCATGCATTTTCAAACTGTAGGACCTCATAGAAACATGTAGCATCTATCTCAGTTATCGCAGATAGAAACGGATAACAGTTTTCTAAAAACACTTTAGAAATTGGAGGAATATGTATCTGTTATGTCTTTTAAAATAAATACTGATGAATATCGAATATGGCTTCATACGGATTTGCAGTTTCACTATCCAACTTGGATCTCATAAATTCTTTTATATATTTTTTATCAGTTTCCATTTTTTTCAGGGAAGTTCGTTTTTCGTATATTTATTTTCCTGCTTGCATATGGGTACGACTGAAATCATATGTGCAGCATTTTTCGGGAGTAATTACACAAGTGTTTAAAAATTACCGATAATTTTCCATGAAAGCATGTTGTCTAAAAACTGCATGAGTTTATTTTCATATTTTGTCGAAAGAGCCCGACTCCGAAGGAGGAGGTCTCTTTTAGCAAAATATGAAAATAACCGAATGCAGTTTTTTTAGTGACAACATGCTTGAATGGAAAATTATCAGGTTTATTTTGATGCACGAGTGTAATTCGGTAGAATATTTCCGGAGTTAAAACAAAAATGTATGTGCTGAGTTTGAATCATTCCCGAAACGTGACATTTCAACAACGCCGACGTTTAAAATTCAGTAATTATGCCTATCAAGATAACAAATGTACATTTTAACAATCGTTACTATAGATACACGGACCGAGCGGGTAATTTTCGATACCTACCGGGTGATTTTCAGCCTGAAAATGTCCCGACGGGAATTTTTCGCCGTAATTGATTGAAAATGTCCCGCTTCATATGGGATTTGTCAACGTGTTAAAAATCCCATATGAAGCGGGACATTTTCAATCAATTACGGCGAAAAATTCCCGTCGGGACATTTTCAGGCTGAAAATCACCCGGTAGGTATCGAAAATTACCCGCTCGGTCCGTGTATCTATAGTAACGATTGAAAATGTCCCGCTTCATATGGGATTTTTAACACGTTGACTGCCGTGCTCATTTTTTCATTTTTGGTATCAGAGCCGAAGCAAAATCGAAAATTCTGTCCCAGAAACCATTATGGACTCTATGTAGGTACAGCCTACAGAATTTTTCGGAAATTGAGACTCTGAGTTCAAAAAATTTAAAAAATACAGCTCGGTCTTATAGACCGAGTCGGCGCTCTTCAATAAGTGTACACCCTTGCATCTTCCAAAAATTCGTTGTTTTTACTGATTTGTCTGCCACGCCGACTCGGTCTGTGCGTCGAATGAGAACAATTTGCAACGCAAACTTGTTACTGAAGCCGTCTCGGTCTGTTTTCGCGATATTATCGACAATAATTTAGACCGATGGCTTCAAGAACAGTTCAATTGGCTCGGTCCCATAGACCGAGTTGGCCTGGTGTATCAACCTCAACCTCGGTCTATGAGACCGAGGTGGCTAACCAGAATAATTTTTCCTCGGTCTCATAGACCGACATGGCAGTCAACGTGTTAACATACGATGGAAATATTCGCTATAAACAAGTTGAAACCCAGCCGGTAAAAAGTTTACACTTCAAAAACAAAGCGGCAACGCTGCAATTATGAGGATGCTTTAAGTGAATTGCTTCTCCGGAAATACCTCAAATACCATTACGAATAACAATTTATAACATCAAAAAAGCTTCTTCCTCCGCAGAAAAATATCCAGTCAAACGGAATTCATCCCTTATACATAACGACAGCCAGTTTCTGTTTCACAAATTGCACCTGTCCGGCCCAATGAACCTTAATTCTCGAAGCTTCCCTGCTTCTCTCGGTGTCGGGGGTGAATTCAATTCATTTTTCATAGAACAGATTGGGAAAGGTGAGAACGCGGAAGTTTACAAACTTGTACGTGGTTGCATTTTTCATTTACTACACCGGGAAAAGTGGGGGGAGGAAAACTTACCGCCGTGATATACCGTATAATACGCTTCCATAAACGGGAGAGTTATGCTCGGAGTATTTTTACGACTCTTAGATTTTTGTCACTGGCTCAGGGGCATATTCAATTTCTTACAATGTGCTACTTTGAGTTGGAATGGAAAAGAGGAGTTCGTTCTTCTACTTGTACGCTGGGACACAAAACACCACAATTATGATATTCCTCAAACTTTATTGTAGAGGAAACAAACTGGAATACAAAGAAAATTTCTTGTGGGAAATAGCTTTCCGTGAAGTCGGCTGAATTTTTGATATCTTATAGATCTTTTTGTGCTGATCAAAAGTGTCCGTATCCACAAAGCTGAAAAATATACAGTTTTTCAAATATACTGATTTGAAAATCGAGTTCTTCAATTTTTTCTCATCAATCAGAGCGCTCTTCCAAGACTACATCTATTCATGCAACTTACTAACTTCATAGTTATTTTTATTTTCAAAAAACGACACTTCTTGAGAATATTTTGAAAATGGAGCAAAATTATTGATTCAGAATACTTATACCTAATTAAATCGAGTGAAAAAAATCACTTATAGGTTAAAAGAATATTTTGCATTATTTAATGAGTATTACTCTTCAAATGTGAAGTAGATGGAATTGATTGTTGAAAATGGTTTGCACTTCAAAATTTTATATGACTAGGTCATTTTTGAAAACATCAGGCCTAAATTAAATCTCAATTATATTGATTTGAATCCAATTATGCTGGTTGACTCTGAATTTGAATATTTCAATTCACAAAACTCATCTGACAACTCAGCTTATGGATAAAATTTAGAGAACCAACAATATGGACAATCTACAGGGTGTTTCATAATAAATGCGCTGGACTTTTAGGATGTGATGGCTCGTCCAAAAAATATGGGAAAAAGTTTCTATTAACTTACCCTGTAAAATGCACCATTTTCGAGATACAGGGTGTTGAAATTTAAAAAAAAAAATGTTTTTTGCGAATATCTCTGGAACCGTTTATCGCACAGAAAACAGATTTCGTAGGCATTTTCTACTCATAATAAGCTATGTTTTGTGTGGATTTTTTTATTTTTTCAAATTCATAATTGGTGAAAATTTTGAAGGGGTAGTGGGTGTTTTTTTCTCCAACTTCTACGCCACTGGAAAAAGTACAGTATGAACCGCCAATGTTTTCTACACAAAAAAGGTATTCTTGGTCATAAGCTCTCAAGTTGACCGTTTTCAAGAAAAATCAACTTTCATGTTGTTTAAATAATGTTTTTTCCTCGAAAAAATGCTGCGTGCATTGAAGCTAACGGCGGACATTTGCAACAATTCAACTGAGTATGATTGTTATTGTTTTTTTTTTATTCTGCAATTAAGAAGTCAACGTTTGGTTTTGCTACTTGTTCTAACGTTTAAATAAATTTTGTTATTAGGAAAAAAATTATTTAAAAAAATTTACCATGTTTTTCAACATGAAAGTTGATTTTTCTTGAAAACGGTCAACTTTAGAGCTTATGACAAAGAGTACCTTTTTTGTGTAAAAAACATTGGCGGTTCAAGTAAGCGGCTCAAAATTTTCCTTTTTACAGTGGCGTGGAAGTTGGAGAAAAAAACACCCACTACCCCTTCAAAATATTCACCAATTATGTACTGATATCGTACATATCCATTATAGAATTTTATTCTATCTTATCTTGGAATTTCTATCATTATTATGTAGGTATGTCAAAAACTAACTTTCAAAACAAAGCAAAAGTAAGGTTATTATCTTTTGTTCAGTTCTCAACCATTGGATTGTTTTGTAGTAAAGTTGACCTATGGTTAACTTTAATTGAATTCCTAACCATCTACTGTGAAATTCTCTTTCATACTTAACCCATAGTCATATCCTAAACACTTGGTGATCAGACATTGTGAAACTGGGCCATAGTAGTATAACTATCATTTCCTCTCCTGGAGAATCTTGAGTTCTCTAGCATTAGTATAATTTTTTCCTGGAGAACATTAACTTCCCTAGCGTAACTATCTCATTCTTCTCCTGGAAAACATTATCTTCTCTAGTTTTTAGTATTCCTTCATTTGAAAAATATTAACGTTCATTCAGTTATCTGCATAATGAAAATCAGAACATAATCTTGCGGTTCTAAGGATATCCTTAGTTCCAAAAGTCTTGTAACAAACATAATTCTAGTTCCTTCACTCTGCTTGACATGCTTTCGAGGAGGCCATATACTGACTGAAAGACTAGTACTAAAAGAAGGTCCTGTTACTGTCTAAACAAGGATTTGATAGGCACAAGTATCTGGCACAGCTTATTGCCTCCAACTGTGAATTTTTGTCGAGTCCACCAGGTCATGAGGCATACCTTCGTCAGCTACAAGGTGGTCAGAAGTCTCCGACAAAGCGAAGTAAGATCCAACCACAACGCTTCGTAGGGGCTAATAAATCAATCAGCCACCCGAGGTATAGACCAACCAGGACCATCTTTGGTTGAATCAGATTATGCTCAATATTGATTTCAGTTACTATTGCCTTCGGCTGATCTTCTCTTTCACATTTGTAGCCTTCAGATATCTTCTCAATCTTTAGCTTTCAGCAATTTCTTTGGCTTTCAGCCTTTTGTTTCAATTTCGTTAAATAAAGTTGGTAATTGTTTTTGAATATTTATTCTGCCTTTCTGCTCAAACTAGAAAAAAATCAATTTATATTTATCTTACTCTTCGGTTTTGTCCTTTGCGAAGTCTTTGCTGTATCGAATAGAGTAAAAGTATCCAGGGGGTTCCTTTTGAAATTTTCGTCCCAGGCCAATTTCATGTAAAACCGGGATTTACATTCAATTGCTTTATCATGGGAAACATGGTTTCTAAGAAAATATATCTTCTATCCAAATGAAGGGTCCAGTGTAAAAACGACGAGGTTCCATTTTTTCCGAAATCGACATACCAAACCTTACAGGGGGCAAACAATGAGATTCCATAAAAAAACTGCGGCCGAAAGTAGGCAGCACAGTGGAAAAACGCTGGGACTCCTACATTAGAATACGCTTTTCTCAACTGTGAACCTCAACGTTTTTCCACTGGACCCTTCAAATGTTATAAATATTAGTTGAAAAACAACTGAATTGAGCTGTGGCAAATGATTTCACTGTCATCCGGTATACTGCAGTGATGTTTGGCAACATATCCATTTACAGAATATGCATATCATCCACTTTGATTCATAGAAAAAACCTTTACAGAAAATTTGCACATAATGGTAGAGGAAGGAACTACAGGCGGTCAGGAAGCTCCAGTCATTTCCGGAGTAACGGTGTTATGAGCCTTTGAAATTTTTTGTCTCAAATCCTCAACATTTATTGGTTGAGTTTCGAATAGCACTCGTTTTGAATATCCCCATAGGAAAAAGTCCAGTGGCGTGAGATCTGGAGAACGTGCAGGCCATCGAACAGATCCACTATTTCCAATCCAACGGTCTTGTCGCCACCACATTCGTTGGCATCATTCGATTGGAATATCTTCGAATAGTGCAGGAACACAATTTTTCAAAAAATGCCGATATGTCGATAGCCCATCAAAGTGTTGGCGCCGGCATTTCAAAATCAAATGCCTACTTCTGAATTGCCATTATAATCGTTCTCTGTAAAATGATTCGAATCCCCGACAATTCCAACTCATCTGTATTCATCCAAAATCCATCTAGCGCTCTCGTACATTAACGTAATAAACCCAACCCAGCCCATTCTAATAATTCGAACATGCATTCTCACGTTGCACAGAAAACACGTAATATCGGAAGAAGAAAGTGCATTTTATTATTCAAAAGCGAACGCATGATAATAAAGAGGCCTCGAAAATGAAAAAGCCGGCAAATGTCGATTCGTGTTACACTGGCGCGTCGCGACGCAGGAGAGAGACGGCGTCAGGGCGAGCGAGAGAGGAAGCGTAGGCATCGGTCAATAGTTCTGGTTTTAGTTCGAGCTGACGCCGACGAGGGCGCTACGTGTCGGGGAAAATAGCTACGGCGAGCGGCAGGGATGGGCCTTCGTTAATTTTTTATTGCGTTATGAATTTTATGACTCGGAACTGGCTTAATATGCTTTCATTACCGACTGAAAAATTTTCGATTAATTTAATTTGAGTTGACAGTTGGAAGTCTTGCTTTCCAACGTATCATTCATTCCACCGAGATCCGCAAAAAAGATGAAAACATATTTGGCATATTTGAACGCATTGTTTATTTTTTTAAAATTGTTATTCCCGTCGACTGATTGCACCCCTACGCGCAACCCTCAGAAATCTTCGAGAGGCTTGTGCGAGCTAGGGAAGACGCAGCCCTTACCTTTTGACGTGTGATGACATGCACGAGACCGATGACCATGCGGGGATTTGAACTCTCGACCCTACGCCTAAGAGGCGAACGCTCTACCCGTACGAATACCACGGCCCATTATAGTACAGGTGAAATATACATGGTGGCCAAACGAAAATTTTCCAACCGGATTTACTGGGAAAATTATTTTTGGAAACGGTGAAAAAGGTCTACTTTGATTTTCAGGAGGACATGTATGATAAATGTTTCAAATGTTTGCATATCCCAAAGAAACATTTCATTTACATTTCTAATTTTTTATTTATGTAATATTTTTGCTATGTTTGAAAAATATTTCTCAAATATTTTAATCTTCCTATAAAACATTACATTCATGTTTCAGATTTTAAATTTCAACACTACATCTATCGTGTTGATGAAATTAAAATTCGATTGATTATCTGTCTCAGTAGATGAAGAATTTAGTACATTGAAAGTGTATATTTTATACCCCTTGCTATCTTACTAGTGGATGCACACATATTTAGATAGAGGGGTGACTTATGAAAATGAATCTACGCCCAATAAATTTCACTATTTTTATAGATTTCTCCAATTTTTTTCTGCGAGATTTCTTAACTTTTATCGAAAAGGCCCAGGACCAGGCCTCCGATCTTATTTTCCGTAATTTTCCACATCCGAAACGATCGGACAATTTTCCTAATAACTACGCGTTCTCTAACTAGCCAACGGAAAATGGGAGTGGGCGGGAGACTATAATGTATTGTGATCGGTTCCTAATACGTGTGAAAAATTCTAATTGACCACGTTTGGTACCCCTAGACATCCAGCTCCTCGGCACATACCCCACCTTCATAGACACATACTTATAGGTCAAATTACCAAAATTATTCGACAATCAGATGTTTTTCAATATTTCTGCCGATTTTTTTTTGGCGAGATTTCCAAAATTTTCCCGAGAAGGAGGGGGTCCAAAAAACATCTTCGTCAGCAACACATTTTTTTGTCGTAATTATCTACGCTCGAAACTGTCCTACGAGGTTTCTATCAAGCCTTCAGGAGGGCAGGAAGAGTTTTTTTCGTATGTTATGGTATTCTTGGCGAATTATATGCAAGCGAATAATTTCACTTTGAACATATAGACCGTTAGATAGTGACAGATTTAGGTGCTCCATTTTCACATACAAACCTCGAATAGGGTTGAAAAGTACATCGATGTTGAGAAAAATGGAGGAAAATTTACGAGTGGCTGCTGGGGAGAACATGCGGAAAATTAGATTTTCCATGGAAAATTCGATTTTCCATATTTTAACGCGAGTCGTGTTCACCTCATCATCAATTTATAGAACCTGGCTTCGGAATACCAAAAGCTTGAGTGTTGCAGGTTGCTAAAGGGTTAAAATGAGGGCGTAATCTTGTAAGGATCATTCGAGATTTTAACAGATTTTGCCACACAAGCCCATCGAAACTATGAAAACCTACTAGATCAAAAAACATAATGGCTTGAGTGACACAAATGGATGAGTAGATTTTTTCGTCGGAAAATTTAATGGAAATTCTTTTTGATTTTTCCATAAGTTCTCCCCAGGAGCCACTCGTTAATTTTCCCCCATTTTACTCAACATCGATGTACTTTTCAACCCTATTCGAAGCTTGTATGCGAAAATGTGGCACCTAATCTGTCACTATCTGACATCGAGATTTACCAAAATGAGATGTTCAACCAAAATAATTCAAAATACCGGGAGGGGGGACAGAATCCAAGGCTGTCGAGGCAGTGGAGATATCAAGAAATGTTATATGTATATAAGTGAAGGAGAATATTGTGGAAACGAGAATAATAGGTCCAATTTTTTTCGAAGGCAATCTTACACGGCAAATTTTGGTTAAAAAAATTTGAATGTATACATTTCATTGCTGAACCGAAACAAATGATATATTATTTTTTCCCAAATGTATGTTAGGGGTTCCATTTGATCATAATATGATGTAACTGAATTGATTTATCAATAAGTGACAAAAAAATAATATTTCAGAAAAAATATTTTTTCCCTTATGTGAGATTGTGAATAGCTTTGGCCAAATCGCATTCAACCAATAGGTTAAATAAAAAAAATTATTGTTTTCGGTTATTTCTTAGAAATAACATTTGACATAACGTTAAAACTTGTTCCAACTGAAACATGTCTGGGTTGTACTACAGTTTTTTCTGAACCCAAATTGGCATTGATCAATAAAATTATTGGATTCCATTTACATCATGTGGCTTGATTTTAATATAATTCCGAAGTTTTGAGAAAATCGGGATTATGAAAATTGGAAAAATAGTCGGATTTTTGAACGGATGTTTAGAAACATCAAAAAAGTTCCCGTCATGTACAACAATTGAGAGTTAATATTAGTGGGCGAATGGAAGCACTTGTCAATTTTAAAGAATTTTCTATTAGTTTTGTACACGTCGAAGCAAGCGGAATTTTCCAAATTAACGATAGCTTCAATCACTTCATTCTCAGCGAATGATTCACGAAGAGGAGAAATGCTTTTCATATAAGTTATTGAATTCTTATCCTATAGTTCTGTGGAAAGTATGTTAGTTATATTTTCATCAACTGAGGAAAAAATGTTGCGGAATTCAGAAGTTTCAATGTATAGTGAACGAAAGATCTATTAGAAGTATGTTTGTTCCTTTCAAAATTCCATTATCACCAACTGCCACAAACCTTCGCAATATAGCGATGATGAAAATGTGTATATCCTTTTTAAAATATGTTACAAACTCTCAATTCACGAGGATCCTTAGTTGACTCTGAAATCATCTTGATACAAAGTAATGATTTTTTCAACTTCTCAAATTATTAGTAGCAGAAAAAATGCAAGTTTGAATTTATTGCCCGATGGATGTGAACAAAAATATAAACATTTTGAATTCTGATGCCGCAAAGATGGGAATAATAATATCAAGGAAGGGGTATTCCTAGATCAGCAGATTTATGAAAAAGATTTCAGCCAAATACTTTATGCAGTAATATGTCAAAAAGTGCACATCGAGTCAAAATAAACTTTATTTCAAGTCAATATTAGAAGCAAACTTAATTTTTAAACGATGTTTTTACTTTCTGAATCCATGTTTTTCATTCTTTTTTTTTGTTAGAAACTATAATATTTCACAAAACGAACTGTCAATTCCATGATCATGACGTTTGAGAACAAGTTTGTAGTGTTTTTTGGTGTTTGGCCCTGTCACAGATTCATCATCATTTTCAAGTTGTCAGTTAACCATGGTGATTCATTCATCTTTTGTGATTATTACAGTTCTCACAGGAGTATGTAGGTCAAAGCTCTTTAATATTAACCAGTTCAACTGATCTACTGTGACGAGTAGTAACAGTGCGACATACAGCACCTTGATCTATCTTGTAATTTGTTCAGAAAATCAAATATTTTTTTGAAAATATCGACGACAAAGTAGATCAGTTGAACTGGTTAATATTAGAGATCTTTGACCTACACACTCCTGTGAGAACTATACTAATCACAAGAGATAAATATCCTTGGTTAACTGACAACTTGAAAATGATGATGAATCTATGTGATAGGGCCAAACACCAGAAAAAACTACAAACTTGTTCTCAAACGTCATAATCATGGAATTGACAGTTCGTTTTTTGTGAAATATTATAGTTTCTAACAAAAAAAAAGGATGAAAAACATGGATTCGGAAAGTTAAAACATCGTTTTAAAATTAAGTTAGCTTCAAATATTGACTTGAATTCAAGTTTATTCTGACACTATGGGCACTTTTTGACATATTACTGTTTCTTAGATTATTTAAATCAGTGCATGGGACTTTAAAACCTCTTTCACGTGTGTCATTGATATACAGTGCGGCTTTTTTAGTCCCCCCAGCTTATTTACTCCTGTTGAAATATGACATAGGATCAATCTGTTGATTTTTGTGAGTTTGACATCAACACTACAGTATTTGGGAAGAATGGGGTACCAATCCAGAGATCATGCGCGTGCTGTACACAGCAGTAGTAAGACCAAAGTTCCATCATGGGTCAGCCTTATGGTGGCCATAGCAACACAATATGCCAATAGGTCCAGAGGTTGGCCTGTTTGGTGATAACGGGTGTTGGAGGTACTGCTGAGGCTGCCACCGCTTCCAGTCTTGTTCAAGAATGAGGCCATGGCAGCCCATTTGAGGATGCGGGACTCAAGAGTCTGGGAAAACCTAGAAGCGATGATAGGTCATGCGGAAATCGCGAAGTGGGCGGAGCAGGAGATCCCGATCTCTGCCCTCAGAGTGAAAAGCACACGAGACAGACTTCGATGGAATAGAGAGTTTACTCTTACTATTCCGAGAAGAGAACAATCGGAAAGAAACACGGTGGAGTTCAGCACAAGAAGCTCAATATGTTACAGAGACGGTTCGCGTCTGACTGACAAACAGGCTTCGGGTGCAGGAATCTAACTGGAGGGAAGAGAGGTTTGAGAGTAGATGTACAAAAGTTTTTCAAGCTGAAGTGTTGGCCATTCTAACCGTAGCTACGAGCCAAGAGGTGAAAGAAGGGTCCGAGCAGAGAATTTATATCTGTTCGGATAGTCAGGCAGCGCTCAGAGCTATCTGCCATCCTAAAACAAGCTCAGCACTTCTACAGGAATACGGAGATGCGCTCTAGAAGCTAGCTGAAACAACGGAAGTTTAGCTGGTATGGGTCCCAGGTCACAGAGGCGTGCGTGGAAACGAGGTGGCAGAAGGACTTACCATATCCGGGTCCACAACGCCGTTCTGTGGGCCGGAGCCTGTGCTAGGCATCGCAAGAAGCCAAACCTCTTCCCCCACGACGAGTGGGCGGAATAAGGGATGAATAAACTTTGTAGGGATAATTCCTGCTGCAGGCAGTAAGTCAAGGATAACATGGTTCTCAAGCAGAAACCGCTAAGCACTACACCTCCTTATAGAAATACTAACAGGACATAATAGGACCTGAAAACCCTGCAATTGGACTCCACCATTAAAATTCTTCCTGCAGACAAAGGATATGCCACAGTCATCATGGACACCCAGACGTTTGATGACAAGTTAGAAACAGTACTCGAAACAGGAAACTACAAACTCTTACAGAAGGATCCAACATCTTCGATAGAATTAAAATCTACAGTACTCTGACGAAGTACAAAACCTTTTTTCCAGACAAAGAACGGACATATTTGACGCCACATTACAGTAAACCTCCTCATCTCTACGGTCTTCCGAAAATTCACGAACCCGACATGCCATTAAGACCTATAACCTGGCGAAATACCTCCTACCGATACTACAACCCTTACAGGGTACTAGCAGTTCGTTTGTCAAGAATTCTAAACACTTTGTGGACATTATCAAAGATGTTGAACTAGGGCCTGAAGATCGTTTCATCAGCTTTGACGTGGAGAGCCTTTACACCAACGTCCCCATAGAAGAATCCCTTAACATCATCAAGAGGAAACTAGAAGAAGACATCCAGCTTCATGAAAGGACTGACCTCCCCTTAGAAGCGATATTGGAACTACTGCAGTGCTGCCTACACAATTCATACTTTCAAAAAAAAAGCTGTTTCTTCTCCCAAGTTGATGGACTGCCGATGGGATCTTCTCTCTCTCCAGTAATCGCCAACATATAAATGGAGTGGTTCGAGGAATTGGCTATCAGAGAGGCAAAATACAAACCAAAACTATGGCTAAGATACGTAGACGACACCTTTATCATTTGGAACCATGGAGATGAACACCTTGGGGAATTCTTCGCCAGAATAAATAACATGAGGGATTCAATCAAATTTACAATGGAAAAGGAAACTGATAGTACCCTATCGTTTCTCGATGTGAAATCTGAAAGAACAGACACTGGAATCCTCACCTCTGTTTACAGGAAGAAGACACACACAGGACAGTACCTCAACTACGGCTCTAATCACCCAAACTCCACAAAGAGGGGAATCGTAAGAACGTTGGTGGAGAGAGAAATGTCTATTTGCAACAATCAGGTGTCATTGGAGGCGGAAATTAACCACATCAAAAAGGACTTATGCCGAAACGGATACTCCGAGAAACTCATAGGAGAAGTTCGGAAACAACTCGAAAAGACCAAAACAACCGAAGAAAGGCCACAAAACCCCGTTCTCATTCTTCCCTATATCAGGGGTATCTCCGAGAAGATCAGAAGAATAGGAAATAAATACTACATCAAGAGTTGCTTTCAATCCGGCAGTACCTTACGAAGCTTCCTCACCAAGACGAAACCAGAGAACACAACAGAATCCAGCAAAAACTGTATTTACAAAGTCCCATGTGAATGTGGAGATTCCTATATCGGAGAGACCAAGAGGCCATTATCAGTAAGAATAGCCGAACACAAAAAATAATAGCCGAACACAAAAAATGGACTCAACAAGGGGAAACATCAAAATCGGGAATTGCTGACCACGCCTGGACAAAACACCACCAACAGCCAGTGTTCTTCATAGAGAGGAACATTGGTTCAAACGGAAATTTATAGAAACTACCTATATAGAAGCCAATAGTGCCTTCAGTCAACCAAGCGTGGAAATTAAAAATGTATGGAAACCGCTTATGGACCGTTTTGGATGGAGAAAAAGCGCGAAACCAAGCGCGTCACAAGACCGCGCGTAATTACAACGTAATTACGCGCTAATTATAGACCTATAAAAGGTCGCGTAGCATCTGATTTTGTCATTATTCACCAGAAGACGATTGCATTCAAGCAATTGAAACGTGAAAAATTTGAAAGAGATAGAAATCTTTCAACCATTAAGATGATGGACGTCCGAAATATAAGTAATCAGGACATAATAGGTTAGGCACCTATCACTTATAGGTATAGAAGACAGCCCCACTTGACACAAATGCGAAGACGAAGAAACTTCATCTAACTTCCTCGGTGAGTGTGAGGCGTATGGTAGGCTAAAATTTGAGACCTTCGGAGTAGAGAAACTCTAACAAGAGGAACTAATCGACTTGGAGTGGTCGGACATACTGACCTTCAGTAGGAGGTCATAAAGGTTTGAAAGAGAAGATTAGGAGGATAAATATAGATAAGTATAGAAAAAGGGAAGGTTAAGAGGGTCCATGAGGGCCTACTGGCCTGGCTGCGGCTGTAGCCTACCCAAGAACTACTACTACTGCTGGGTAGAATTGAATTTCCAAATTTTTCTTGTATTTCTCTATCAGTTTATTTGCTCTAGACCTCCTGGTGTAACCTAAAAGACCTCCTCAAACTCATGATGAGGGAAATGTTGGCCTTTGCCTCTAGATGTTGGCGAAATAATTTTCGGATATTTATAACTTCATTCGCCTTGAATCGTCTTATATGTTTCATAAGCTTTGAGGGATACGGGGCGCATGATGGATCGGTGCGAGAGATGCCGAGGCAAAGCACTTTGTGGAACTTTCACACTCTCGTCAGTTTTCCTGCGATCCGAACTTAATCCCCGAGCACACGTCGTCACTCATCGATTGTATGCAAATGCCTCCGACGCGATGACGAAACGTGTACACGATAAGAATTTCATTTTTAGCATAACGCCATTAGATGGGGGAATTTATCCAGGAAACAAAGTATCCTTTACTTGAGGGGATGCTCGTCGGAGTGGAGCAAAATGGAAAGTAATGCGCGGAATAAATCAGTTCGCGGAGATGTGTATCGAATGCTCGATGGTGGTCGATAAAGACGGATTTTTCGATAAGATTCAGATAGAAGGAATATGGAGTTAGAGGATATTCATCTATTTTTTTCGATTTTATGACGGTATCACATAAGGTGTTTATTCCGGAGCTGAAAATAGGAAATTTACCTTGTAGTCTGGTGCCAAAATTAATTTTAAACTCTGAAAATAAGAAAAAAGGTAACCAGCAACCAAGTACAAAATGATTTTGAAGCTCAAACTTTGAGGAAAAAATATGTTTATACAAGAAAACACTCAAAATGGTGAAAAGGAGAGTTTAGGAGTTGAAAATGTTTTTTTGGGATTTGCGGCAAAACGTGACCTCCTAGCGGAAAATATTCTATAGACAAGTTGTAGATTAAAAAAAAAAACTTTTGTATTCAGCACTTTTCGATATGGCCTCAAATTGTAGCTTTGTTGACTACGGTTACATACGAGGATGTATTGATATCTAGTTAGCCTAGACCAGTTCCCTACATAAACAAAATATTGCGCAACAAACAATAACTTATTAGAAGTGTCAGTGTAAAGTTTGACGTCAAAAAAGTAAATCAGAGTTACGCAATAAAAAAAAAGAAAAAATATTTCCACCGAAATTGTGAAAAACAAAAAATTGGAGTATAGAGCCATCATCAAGTACTTGTATTTAAAAGGGTTAAGAGGTAAGCAGATTTACGAAGATATGCTCAAAACCCTTGGTGATCGATGTCCTTCGTAAAAAATTAGACTGCAAGATTCAAAAGAGGTAGATTTTCCATTGAAGATGATGACCGATCGGGAAGGCCAGTTTCTGTGTCAGTCCCCGAAAATATCGATGCACTTCATGACAGGATTTCAACAGACCGTCGAATTGGGCTTAAACGTATATCTGAAGCACTGAATACTTCATACGAACGCGTTCATCATATAGTTCACGTCAATTTGGACATGAGAAAAATTGCTGCAAAATGAATCCCCAAATGTTTGAAGGTTGACCAAAAGCGTGCAAGGGTAGTAAGTAGCATCGCGTTCGATCTGTGCTCGATTTGAAAACGATGTAGACTTCTTAAACCAAATTGTTACTATGGATGAGACTTGGGTACATTTCTACGATTCAGAAACAAAGCAACAATCGATGAAATGGCGACACTCCGGTTCTCCAAGACCTAAGAAGTTTCGTGTCCAGAAATCTGCTGGAAAAGTTCTTGCTTCAGTTTTTTGGGATTGCCATGGAGTAATCGTGATTGATTTTTTGGATGAGGGTAGAACAATAACTGGAGAATACTATTCGACATTACTGACCACTCTACGGGAAAAATAAAAGGGAAAAGACGCGGAAAGCTACCCAAAAGTGTTTCGTTTTTGCAGGACAACGCCCCTGCACACAAATCTCATGTTGCCATGCAAAAATTCGTGATTTAGGGTTTGAATTTTCAGAACACCCCCCTTATTCACCAGATTTGGCTCCGCCCGACTATCATCTCTTTCCTCAACTGAAAAAAAGTTCAAAAGGTCGTAAATTTTCTTCCAACGTGGAGGTAATAAAAGCTGTGGAGGTCTGTTTGCAGAGCAAGAAGAAACTTTTTTTTTTGAAAGTTCTAGAAACGTTGCAGGTTCGCTGTAATAAATGTATCCAATTAAGAGGAGAATATGTTGAGTAATAAAATATTTTGACATTGAAATTTTGTTTGGTTCTATAGTAGGATAAGAATTTTCCAATATATCCTCGTATGTCATAAAATAGTAGTGTTAAAAATAATAATTCTACATAACAGATAAAATTGGTAACGAAATAAAAATTAACTAATAGTGATATGATTACATAGATACATATTTTAGTTAAAAAAAGAAAACTTGTGCTAAATTTCAAGGTAAAATTGGACAGTACATCACTGATACCGTCGTACTGTCAATCCTTGGAAAAACAAAAGAGCAAATTGAGAAACCGTTTTTGACTTGTTTATAAAAAGATTTACGTATAATTTCGCTGCAGTGCCCCATCCTAATATTCCATACGCCTCCCATGGGTAATATACATTTTTAGGTGGTGGGTTGGTGATATTTTCTCAAGGAATTTAAATGTAAATAAAATTGCTTGTAGTTTTTTGATGACGTGTTTGATATGAGAGTCCCACCTCAGAACCAAATCGATGATAATACTTAGATATTAAATTTCACTTTGCTTTAAGATACTTTTGTTGTTGAAAAATTGTTATTTCCGTTAACCTGTTGCACCCCTACGTGCAATCCTCAGTGGTCTCCGAGATACTTGTGCGCGCTAGGGACGATACAGCCCTTACCTTTAAACGTGTGATGCCATGCATGAGACCGGTGAACAAGTTGGGAATCGAGCCCACGAGTGGCGAACGCTCTACCAGCCGACTACCATGGCCCATGGTAAAGATTTTTATTTATATTAACGGTCAAATTGTCGAATATCGGCAATCCAGTTATGATGCAAATAAAAGGAACGTGGTTTCTCTTTTCCTAATTTACTGTGAGTAATTTGCTATATAAAAATGTTTTTTTTTACTGAAATCAATTTGTGTTCTTTCTTACAGTTCATCCCTAAAAGAGAATTGCCGTATCATCAGCAAAACCAAGGATAAATCCATCACTTTAGAGAGAGTATAATTCGTTCACATGAAATATGAAGTAGTGAGAGCCGATAGAAATTTGACATATACAGGTAAGAGTACTCGAGGTGGAGTATTGATCAGTGTCAATAAAAAAAATTAAAAAAATTTGAAATTTAAAAAATATACCCGGATATATGAAATGCTCGTAGTGAATTTGAGAATTCAGAAAGCAAATTTTGATTCTTTAATAATAAATATAAGAGATTCCCAGCAGTGGGGGAGGGTATTTGAACAAACAGATGTTAACAAGTCGGTTAACGAATTTTACGAAGTCTTTTATAATCTGCTTGATGAATGTGTCCCTAAATTTAAATCTCACCGTAAACATGATAGTTATCCAATCTAATTCACCAACGAAATGAAACAGATAACAGACAAAAAAAATTTAAAAAACTGAGAAATTTATCAGAATCCTACAATGAAAAATATAAAGACACTTGGAGACGACTGAAGAATTTAACTAAAACAGCTTACAAAAGATATATATCAGAAACAGAAGAAAATATTTCAATAAATGTTAATCCATTTTGGACATTTGTAAATAAAAAGAAAGCAAATAGTATATCAAAAAATGAACATTTCAATCTAAATGGTACTGAATTAATAGGTGAACCCTGTTATCATTTCGCTGAATATTTTGCATTGGTATATTCGGATGTAGAACCAAACTATAGTGTCGATTGTAACATAGCTGACCAATTTACGAATGACATATTCATTTTGAATCAAATAGATGCGTCAGATTTTAAAACCAGAATTAAGAAACTAAAGCCAAAAAAATCAGCTGGTGTAGATAAAATACTCCCATATGTATTGAAAGCATGTGCTGAATGGCTAGAAAAGCCGTTGTTGTATATACATAATTTGGCGATAACCTTTCCAGAACTTTGCAAAACCGCAATCTGGGTTCCTATCCATAAATCTGGAGAGAAATCAGATATAGCAAACTATAGAGGTATATCGATACTCTCATCACCTGCAAAACTTTTTGAACATATACTATTCAACAAACTATATAAGCATGTTGAAAACAGTATAAATGAATGGCAGCATGGATTCGTAAATAAAAAGACGGTCAATACCAATCTGTTTTCATTTACCAATGAGGTATATAAAGCTTCCGAGAATAAAAATCAACTTGATTCTATTTTTACGGACTTTTCAAAGGCTTTTGATAAGGTAGACCACGAAAAATTACTTGTTGAATTAAGCAAATTTGATATCAGACCTGGCCTTATCACAAGTTATTTAAAAAATAGAAATTTTTTTGTCAAATATAATGGGAATATTTCGAATAAACTCGATAATAATTCTGGAATGCCTCAAGGTTTAAATCTCGGTCCGCTATTTTTCGTACTTTTTATAAATGACCTCCCAACAGTTATCAAATCTTCATATGGGCTCTTATTTGCTGACGACTTCAAAATGTTCAAAGATATCACTACTATAAGAGATTGAGTGGCACTCCAAAAAGGTATCAAAAGTATTTTTGAATGGAGTATTAAGAATAATCTACATTTTAATATAAACAAATGTTTCATCATGACCCTTACTCTTAAGAAAAGTTCAATAATTTTCGATTATGACATGAATTCAGTTGCGCTGAATAGAAAAACAAAAGTCAAAGATCTTGGAATTCAGTGTGACTCGACCTTATCATTTGCACTTCATTTTGAGGATATGACTAGGAAATGTAATGGAAATTTAGGCTTCATTATCCGAAACTCGAAATTTTTCACTAATATAAATACACTCAAAATGTTATATTATACACTTGTGAGGTCGAGATTAGATTTTGGCAGTATCATATGGGGTACACAGTCACAGACTTACCTAAGTAGACTCGAAAAAAATCAGAATAAGTTTCTACGGTATCTTTATTATAAAACACATCAAACATGGCCAGATTTTCATACTGTAAGAACAACAGAGTTAAGAAAAACGTATCAAATTTTGTCATTGGACATAAGAAGGAACGTAACTATGTGCATGTTCCTGTATAAAATATTAAATAATCATATCTCGGACTCCAGTATTCTAAGTCTCATAAAATTTTACATTCCAACACATACATCTAGATATTCTTTGCTTTTCAAAGTACCATACACAAGAATGGCACTTACTTCACGCTCTCCTCTTTCACTTATGCTTCGTACAGCTAATGAAATTAATGTCATTAAAGATTTAGATTATTCTCTCTCACGAAATATGTTTTACAATACTATTGTGAATTACTTTCTAGAAATAACAATTTAGTATATTGTGTATATGTGTATTATTAATATGTAAAAGGCTAGTTTATATATAGTAATGTGCAGTTTATGAACCCTCTAGTGCCTATATTATCAATATGTATTTATATATTTCCATGTAATAATGCAAACCGTCTGTATGAAAAAAGAAAATAAATAAATAAAAAACATAGATTTTAATTAGAATGGGTCCTAAGACAGTACCTTGTGGCATTCCGTTGTTGTCTATTTTCTAGTTATTTTCAAAATCAAACCGTGATGAACTGTGTCAAATGCTTTGGAAAGGTCAAATACGGAAAGTCACGGTTTGCTTCCATCGAATTACTATCGCATCCACGGTATGATCGACAGCCCAAAGGAAATTCCAGTGAATTCAAGTGAAACTTTCGACACAAAATAAGTGCTGGGTCCTTCTGTTACCTTCTAGTTCTTCAATTCTTTCTAATTTTGTTTATGAATTTCTTAATCATTACCAGAATATTTTTTTCCATGCACCTCCCACGTCCAGGGTGATGAACTCCTGTCAAATTTGACCTGGGGGGACTTTTATCACTTTTGATTATTTAATTACCAACCCCTTCGTTCGAGACTGTCATTAATAACAGTCACGCGTCAATGTTGTACGAGCAAAACTGAAGAGACAACTCAATAATGACAATCGTGATATTGTTCACGGAATTCAATCGATAAAATCCATTAGGGACGTGATAATATTTTTCCGTGCCGGAGAATATCCGCGAAACATGCCCTGATGGATTTGTGTGGAAAGTAATCGAACCCGGATTTTCAAGAGAAATTTTATTACCATTAGGATTCGTTTACCTTCTGCGAAATGAATATATAAAATAATTGAATCAGCCTTCTTGAATGGAAATTCTGTTAGATAACGAAAGCATAGAGTACTTTTATGAAAATATTGCACCAGGAGTAGTTACTGCAATATATGAAATGTAAGTAGTCCAGTCACTAGCGGGTTCCAACCCTACATTGAATCAGGAAGTTTTCTATTTCTTCTGTAAATAATGGATATACATCTTTAATATATCTTTGAAAAATCCGAGCACCCGGAAAAATTAGGGGGTCGGAGTGAAAATAATTAAAAATCTTGGGAAGAGTATTTCGTTGACTTTTTAAAATATGAAAAAACTTCAAATACATTTTTTACAGACTTTCGAAGACGATAAAACTGTTTATCGTAGGTGAAACATGTTAACCTGCTAACTCCTGTTATAGGTTGAAATACGTTTCTTATATCATTAGAAAAAGAAAAAATAGTATGAAAGGCAAATATCTGCTTTCAACAAATTTTGTGTAAAAAATAAATAAAATAACATAGATTGACTAGTTTGTGGCTCCATGAACATTATTATTGCGTAACTATAATATATCCAAATTTCCTACCTGTTACACATGTTAAAATTAGGCTTTTGCCAGGGAAGTAGTTATTTTCTGTAAGATATTACAAAAAGTAACTTCAATTTTATCGTAGGGTTTTTTCCATTTCCAGGAGAGTCATGTATTGATTCAATTTTCAATTGAGAATGTTACTCTTTAAAATAGGCAGTATAGTTTTAATGGTTTCCTCTAAAATTCGGTTGAATGGAGATAGCTGAAGATATATATTTGGTCTTCGAGTTACCAGTGTTTTAGGAAAAGTCAATGTCGCCATTTTTTTTCAAGATATGAAAAAATTCCTCTGGAACTTTTTCAGACCTTTTCGAGAACTATGAAACTATTCATTCACATTTAGTCGATATCTCTCTTCGTCCTCGAGTTTTTGGTGTTGTTAAACGAAAAACCGGAATCCACATTTGAATTTTTTTTCAAGATATGAAAAAATGTCATTCCATTTTTTTATAGAACTGTTCAAGGGCGATACAATTGTTGAAAATTTTTCGATATCTTTTTTAATTTTCGAGATTTTGGCGATTATAGAAAAATGGTATTTTTTTAAATTTTTAAACATTTTTCCACTTTTTTCCGAATTGTAGAAAAATGGTTTAGGATCATCAATGTGGCTTGCGAATACTTATTCGAAGCATTTCCAATATCTTCATTTGTTTCATTAGTACGATCAATATATCGATTTTCCTTTTTTATGTTCCCGGAACTATTGATTTTAAGGGAAAAAAAATATTTTTTGAGAATTTACTGAAGGCGGTAAAAAAAACATAGTAAACTGTGAAAATATTAAGCGTTTCTGAGATAATACGTATTTTCCAAAATGCAAGTTTTGATTTTGAGATTTTAAAGTTTTTCCGCTTTTCCGAGCATTTTCTTAATCATCCATTCGAGTTCTACCCGTCGAATTTAAAAAAATACTGTTTAATGAATGGTTTGGCGTATTTGAACTTTTGAATAAATAGACATGTTTCGGAAAATTGCCGGAAAGAAAATTTCAGCATTTTCCTATCATACTCAAAAACTATTAACTTCTGTAGGACACATTGAATTATATCTCCAAGAAATATGAAAGGGGTCCTAATCAATTCCTGAATCTATACCGAGCGAAGTAGGAAATACAAAAAAAACGAGAAAAACCCACTGAAATTTTTCCAGATTTTCCGATCGCAAAAAAATCCAACGAATGTCGTCGCCAAGTTATTTAAATGATTCAAAGAACATGGCACTTATTCCTAGGGCTCGACAGATTTTTTTTTTTTTTTGGATAATTATTCTAGAGGTCAAAAGAAGCAACTTTCTTCAATAAACTTTTTTTCTGGCCCCACATGGTGAGCTAAAAAATTAGGTTGAATGTCTAATGTCAATTGTGGAAAATACTGTCTGGGAAAAATGGCTAACCTATTTTTTAACTGTGAAAACATTACAGGAATTAATAATTAATGGAATTTATTATAAGGATCAGAGATTAGGAATTGTTTTTCTCTTTCCTCTTTATTTCAACTGAACTAAAATCATACTGCCTTATCAACTGTTATAACTGTTACTATTATAATATATATGAATACATTTTTAATTTTTTGTTGTTGCTTGTGAAGCACTTTTGTTCATAACTATTTTTTTTTTGTTGGTTACATGGAAGACCGGCTGTACACAGTAAAAAGTGGATGGAAAAATACATTCCAAAATGTAATATATACGTACTCCTCATAGTATTATAACTTGATTCCACAAGTATTTCAAAATTTTAATGTAAAATTTGGTAAATGTCCTCCATTTCCCTCGTGTTTTACAGTGAGCATGTAATTCAATTAAATTTTACATGTAATTTCCGCAGGTTTACATGATGACTGTATATGAATGTAATAATTAGTACAACGACGTATTGTTACAGCGGAATGACGCCAATTTACAGAATATTCCAGGTGATGTTTGAATTTTCTTTTGTTTAAATGTAATTTTCCGTGATGCTATCGCCATGCGCACCTACCGGCATTCGGCCCAATCCTCATTCACAGTTCATGTTGGTATAGGATGAACATCGTTGGGCATCTGGCGAAGATACCATTTAAAAACAAATAAGCCATATGTTTTATTTATGTGCCAAATTGTCATTGGATTGTATATCAGGTGAGTAGATAAATAGGTACTGAGGAAAAAATATCAAACATTGATTATTGTTCGTTCCATAATATTATGAATAACACCAATATTTTCATAGGAAATCGAATCGAAACTTCTGTTGTCGCAAAACCAACTGAGTGATGATTTTGAGTATTTCGAATCTCAAGTGGATAGATATAATCTCAATTCGATTCCAGAACATGATATCGAGTGAGCAATCTCATGAGGTCAGCTGAACTATTTAGTCAATCGAAGTATAGAGTAAGATATTTTGTTAAATTATTGTTCGTGGTGCCATATTTAAACGATATGAGAGTTTTAGTTATTTTTCTTCAATATTTAACAATATGTTATGATGAATAAAGTACTTCTAAATTCGATTTTAAGTCCTATTTGCAGATCCCCCTCTACCCTATGTAGTATTATGGATTACTGTAGTATATATCAAACTCTGAAGAAGAGTATAACTTCTCTGTAACCGTTATATTTGAGGCAAAAAAAAACGATCTGAATCTGCTGGCATAATCACTATCTTATCTAATCTATCAAATATTTCGCTTCAACTGTAACAGAAAAGAGAAATGATAGATTTTTTTCAAGACAAACTGTTTCAATTCACTCAACGTTAAAAAATGGATAATTTTCTTACTTTTTTTCTCTATTGAAGTTAATACATTTATATTTTTTTATGGTTGACTTTAGACGTTTTTATAATCAGTCTCTCTTCCGGATAAAAAACAACACTAATTTTCACACAATGTAAAGTTAGTTGACACCACTTGAAAACAATGGACAAGAGACACCTAAACAGACATGTAACAATTTCCGTTAAATCTGTAGTTAGTAGGAAAATCTCTTGAAAATACTAATAATTATCGGGAAATATGTGAAAAATCACATTTGTGGTATGTAAAAATAAATGTTAATCAAGGTTTAATTGACAACAAAAATTGCAATTTTCCTTTCAAATACTTGAATATATACCTAATAATACATACTAAGGCTTGTATGCCAATTGGCACTACTTGAAAAGAATGGTAAAAATACTTGAACAAACATGTATAATTCGCCATTAAATCTGGAATAATGGAGAGAATTATATAAGTAAACAAGTGATAATACATGGAATATATTGGAAATTCACATTTAAAGTCAGGTGATGACTTTACATAATATTGTATGAGGTATGTATCTTTACATGTATAGGTATGGCAACGCAATACCCATATAGGATCATGTAATCTGATGGAAATAATATTTACAGTGTAGCCAATTCCAATTCCAACACTTCTGAAAATTGTTGCTGACATTTATTTTAAACAAATAAAACGCTATTATTATTGTTATTATTATTATTTAATATGATTCGGGTGGAACTTTTCGAAGGCTATGAGCTACAAAGTTCATTAGTCACCTTCCAAATAAGGAATATAACTAGCAGGACATTAAAGAATTACCGGACGAATCCACGAACCCATGTAAATACACCCGGAAACGTCCTGTACATCTCGAAATTATTCATACACGGAACGTAAAGCTAGTGACTGAAACAGAATTCCAAAGTGAGTCCTTTCCGAAATGGCCGGGCATTATTTCGTCGTACAAAAAGCATTAATAAAATAACACACCCCCGAAAGGACGCAAAAAAGTGCGCACTTCCAATCTGAATCCCTTTTTAATTCTCCTTTTCGAACAAATGGCGGAACTAATCGCCACAATGAGGTGTACACGACAAGATTCGCAATCACTTCTAATGCCGTACTAAGTGGTAATAAACTTTACAACGTTGGCAGGGTCCGCGAATTAGTATTCATCGCAGGAAGATGTACAGGATGAACCAACATCAATTCGGTTGTTTGTTTGCTATTTATCGGAAAGCATCCCCCGTATTGAGAAAATTAATGTATTGTTATAATTGTTTTTGAAATTGATAGTTACATTATAACCATAGAAAAATTATAGTAAACAAAACCGAAATTTTCAAATTTTGTTATTGAAATTTGTCTGGCTCCAGAACCATACCTTTTTGTTGTATTATTTACCTTATACCTGCAGTTTATAGCTCCAGCTTAGTTGGTGCGCCTGTAAACATTTTGGAATCTTTCTTCTCATGCGGATTTCTTGGTATTGTGATATATAAAATAATGTTGTAAGGAAATTTGTAAATTTGAAAAAAAAAATTTATATCGAAATTTCAGACTGTTGTTTAGTCTAAAAATCAAAATGATATGAAGAAAGCGTGATCAGAATATCGAATATTGCCTAAAAATACCCACTGTACAACAACTATCTTATATTCTAATATTTTACTTTCATAACAATAAATAAATTCAAATAGGAATAGTACTTCAGTTGCACTTAATAAATGAAAAGTCTTAAGAGGGAGTGTTGATATCAAATAAATAATAAAGTCAGTTTTTTAATACTTGTGGGTGTAAAATTATTTAAAAAGTTTATTGGAATCTATTTCTTATTGGGACTGGGAAATTTCTTCAGAAATTGAAAGTGAATTTGCAAAAATAAACATAAGTGTTCAACTGAATTTTTCAATGTATGAATACGGTTTGAATACCTTGTTTTTGTATGGCTGATATCTTCAGATTTCCTAACAAAAGGATCACACAGAAGAAGTAGAAGTGGATATCAGTGTCCTGGACTGTTTCAATGATGACTATTGTAAAATATTTTGACTTGGAATGGATGCTGTCTTCAAATCTTTGTTCTAATTTATGTACTCTGGTTATTTTTCTCTAGATAATACGTTTCTGGTCGTTTTAATATTATAGTTATTATTTTAGAATGATTTTAGATATGTTTAGGTAAAAAATCTATTTTTATCATTTTTTTACCTTGTTTTTTCCTTCCTTAGAAACCCAACTTCGCTTTTTCTTCGTACTTTTCCAAACGAACCAATCACTACAATTTTCATTTCACCCCATCACTTTCCTCCTTTTGAATTATTACGAGAAATAGTTCTTGCTCTTCTGAATCTATTCAATATAATCTGCTATTTACAATTGTTCATTTTATACTGAATTTCTTGACGGAAAAGCAATTACATTTGTTATCATTTCAATTTCAAAATTTCTTCGACAGTTCTCTCAAAATGTTCCAAATTTTATAATATACGTTTTTACTTAATGTTCTGTACAAAGAAATCGAACAATTGTTAGTTTTATGTGAAATCTCATCGAAAACGAAAACAATAATTTGCATACATTACAATATTTTTAATCCAAGATATCATAACAATATATTATGCTATTCATTTTCATTACCCAATAACAACCCCGTTGAACATCAAAATTTGAAATTATTACGAGTCATATTATGGATTTTTTCATGTCTCATGCATCATGTTCAATGAACTTAATTAACAGTTACGTACTCCAAAAATCCATCATAATCAAGACTATAGGTATACGATTTACCAAAATTGACCCTTTTCACGTGAAACCTTCGCCTTAACCCATTTCAATTGTGTTGAATCTTTAATCAAATTAAACGATAAAAACTGCATGATCATGAACTTATCAATTTAATAAAGTTTGTATTACTGTCTCTTCAATTATTTGCAGACATCAAAGATCAACATAAAATTTTAAATTTTTTTAAATATAATCCTGAAAATATCTTCGTCAAAATAATCAATATTATGACAAATTAACTACGTATGTTTGCATATTTTCCAAGACGTTAGTCATATTTTCCAAAAAATCCCTGAAATGATTGATCAGAATAATCAATAAAAATTAAGTTATCATTCATATACAGTGTATACATAAAGTAAGGAATAATTTCATTATTTCTGAATGTAAATATATTTCGGAAAAATCCTCGGACAGGTCGATTTTCTTTTCCGATGGGCCAATTTTTGAACCCCACCCAAAATATATTGGGTTATCCGCAATTGAGTAAAATTGACTTTATTGATATTTTTTAAATTGGACACCCAGTATATTTTTCCATATTTGGTTAGGAATCGTCATTACAAATCCAGTGATACCAAGTTTGATAGGATTATGTCAAACGGCTGCGGAGATATGGCCAAAAAACTTCTCCCTATACCCAATGAGTGCGACAGAGACTTTTAACCTGAATCGTGTGGAGTCTCGCAGTCGTACTCATTAGACATACGAGGAAGTTTTTTGGCCATATCTCCGCAGCCGTTTGACATAATCCTATCAAACTTGGATTCGTAATGACGATCCCTATCCAAATATGGAAAAATGTACTGGGTGTCCAATTTAAAAATATCACCAAAGTAATTTTTACTCAATTGCGGATAACCCTATATATTTTGGGTGGGGTTCAAAAATTGGCCCATCGGAAAAGAAAATCGACCTGTCCGAGGATTTTTCCGAAATATATTTACATTCAGAAATAATGAATTTATTCCTTACTTTATGTATACACTGTATATGAATGATAACTTAATTTTTATTGATTATTCTGATCAATCATTTCAGGGTTTTTTTGGAAAATATGACTAACGTCTTGGAAAATTTTTCCGAAATATCTTTAAAATCAGATATAATGAATTCATTCCTTACTTTATGTACACACTGTATATCTTGAGTGACGATAATTTCGAAAATCGAATGGTTGGAAACACATAAAAACTATGTTCAATTTTTATATGTGTTTCCAACTATCGTGTCCCCTAAGTTTTCATGGCATCATCCAAAATATGAATACATATCTCGTAATATAACGTAATATAACGACATTCTCGTTAGCTTCGATATTGTATACTTATTTACAAATGTTCCACTTGAAGAATCCCTCAGCTACATAGAGGCGATTTTTCCACAAGATATCAACTTATTTCGACATTCACTAACGACAACTTATTTTCTGTGGAATGAAACTTTCTTTGAACAAGTTGATGGAGTCGCCATGTTGTAGCAAATTTCTACATAAAGAAATTAGAAGAAAGTGCCATTCGAACTTCAGAAAAACGACCGAAGCACTGGTTGAGGTATGTAGATGACACGTTCGTTGTTTGGAGCTACGGAAGAGAAGAACTTCAAAACTTCCTAAACCATTTGAATAGTTTTCATCCAAAAATCCAGTTCACCATGGAATCCCATTTCTTGACGTATTAGTCACCAAAGAGGGTAATCATCTAGGCCATAAGGTGTACAGGAAGAAAACACACACAGATCGATATCTACACAATGGATCCAACCATCATCCAAAACAGAAACGAACCGTCATCAACACACTAGTGAACAGAGCTTTGAGAATATGTGAACCAAGGCACATCGACGAGGAAATTAAACACCTTACAACTGTGTTACAAGCCAATGGGTACAACAAGAAAGACATCATCCGTGCTACGCGCCCAAGGGAGAAGAAAAGGAACACCAATGAAGAGCAACCCCAAGGCACTGTCTATCTGCCATACATAGAAGGTGTCACCAACAGAATTGGGAAAATTCTAAAGAAGGAGAAAATCAACACCGTCTTCAAACCAACGAAGAAGATATCGGAATATCTAAGATCAGCCAAAGACAGCAGAGATCCACTCAAATCAGCGGGAGTCTACCGAATTCCATGTAACTGTGGGAAGGTCTATATCGGTCAAACGAAAAGAAGCATTGGTACCCGCCTAGTCGAGCACAAGCATACATTGTCTGACGGAGAACACAATATCCTTTTCGAAAATACCGAGAGACTAGCAACGTCGAATCATTATTCAACAAGAATGTATTAGGAAACCATAGAAATACACAAACACCAAGATAACTTCAACAGAAAAGAGAGAACATATTTACCAAAGATCAGACACACAGCATTGAGAGGGGCCAAAACGAAGCCATGTCACCCGAATCGCGCGGAAAGTGCGCGCAAACACATCACTATAAATAACATCGCAAACTCGAAAGCTTCAGTTTCAGTTGACACGTCTAGAAGAGTACTACGACCACGCCACTGAAGATGACTGCCGCAGTTGCAGTTGAAACGTTTGGAGATTTAAACCAAAGAAGACCACGACAAAACCCGGAAACCAACCAAAACAAATAACCATGTATTTCTGCATACTTTTTCTAACGTTTTCTGAAAAAATGTGTTCATTTATTGATCAAAATAATCTATAAAAATCATGGGTGATGATAATTTTGGAAATCAAATTCAAACTTATTATTCACATATGTTTCCAAACATTGTGTCTCCAACGTTTTCCTGCTATCAGACAAAATATGCATATTTTTCATTTCCCTTAATATAGTCCTGGAAAAAGATTCTATTTCAATACATAAATTTTGACCAAATAACCTTGTATTTTTACATTCTTTGCTAGCCGTAAGTTGAATTCCACAAAAAACTTAGAAAATTAATGACTAAAAATTATTTCATCATGAATATATTTCTTGAATGAAGATATTTTTGAAAAACGAATGTAAACATATTATTTATGTGTTTCCATATATTGTCTTTCCAAAGTTTTCCTGGCATCAGGCAAAGTATGAATATTTTAGCTATTTTATAACAAAGTAATGAAAATATTGAATTCAATTCTATACATTTCAAATCGAATAACTATCTAGTTTCGCATACTTTTCTGGACGTAATTTGAATAACTAATAAAAATTTGTTCACTTATTGATCATTGAGTTGCAGTGGTTTGAAGTGAACCAAAGCAATAGATTTCAGGTGTTAAAATATGATGAATCTATTTCAAACAGAATATTGAATAGTCAAGGAGTGCCCCAAGGTAGTGTCCTAGGGCCTTTATTATTCATTGTATATTTGAATTAGGTATATTAGTTATTTGCAAGGCTAAGATTGTTCTATCGTGGTGGCATTTAATATGTGTAAATTCATCATGATTGATAAATAAAGAGGAAATAAAATCTTCCAATTTACACAAAAAATATATACTTGTAACGTGCTTACAATTGTTTCGACACACGGTGTCATCATCTGAGCGAGTTATCAACTAAAGAAACGTCAAAATCACCTTCTTAAATATTAAAATAACATGCATGAAATTTCACTAATACCAATTGCAAGTATGAAATTTCCTAATGACATATAGCTTGGATTAGGGAGCATTTGAGTAGTTACTAGTGAGATAATTAATTATAGGTGAATTGTACAGGTCAATTTGATCATTGAGAACTAAATTGCTCTTGTTACGTAAATGTTTCTTGATTTCTATGGATCCTAATATGTTTAATTTTTGACCTTTAGGTTGAATATGCAAAATTTCAGGATTTTGTGTGAAGTTATGGTTATTGTCAATAAGGTGGTTGGCATAGTTTGAGTCCTGTTTATTTAACCTGTAACTTCTCAAATGCTCACCGAATCTTTGATTAAAACTACGGCCTGTCTGGCCTATATATAATGCATTGCAATCCTCACACTCAAGTTTGTAAACCCCCGACTTCTTGAATTTATCCCGTACAGACTTTGCGTTGTTAATAAAAGAATATAAGTTATTGTTGGTTTTGAATGCAACATTTATATTCCGTTTCTGAAGGAAACGGGATATTTTGTTCGTATGCTGACCAAGATATGTTAGACATGCAAAACGTTGATCGGTTTTTACTTTGATATGCGGGTATATTAAATTTAGAGTTTTCTTGTTTTGTTTTTGTTTAAGCAGTCTATCTATAATTGATGTTTCATATCCATTATTTACGGCGATTTGTTTAATTCTGTTTAACTCACACTTGAAATTCACCTATAATTAATTATCTCACTAGTAACTACTCAAATGCTCCCTAATCCAAGCTATATGTCATTAGGAAATTTCATACCTGCAATTGTCATTATTGAAATTTCATGCACGTTATTTTAATATTTAAGAAGGTGATTTTGACGTTTCTTTAGTTGATAACTCGCTCAGATGATGACACCGTGTGTCGAAACAATTGTAAGCACGTTACAAGTATATATTTTTTGTGTAAATTGGAAGATTTTATTTCCACTTTATTTATCATTCAAGGCTAAGATTTTTTAAATCTCTTCGCCGACGACACTCTGATTGCTTGCTATGGAAATGATTTGAATGAAAGTGTGACATAGTTTAAAATAATAATGAAAATTTCATGAACATAATCAAATTGAGGCTTAACATTCCCATAACAAAGGCAATGGAGATTAGTAATGGATACAAGTTGGAAAATATAAATCACAACACAATAAAATTAGTATTTGAAAATGAATGAGTAGAATGGATATTATATTTTTCATCAGAATTTCTACTCATAATAATAATACCTCAATGATTCTACCCCTAAAAAAGACATCCTGTATGTCAACGATGAACTAATATTTCATAATCAGTAAATCACCGCAATTACTCATCAGTAATCCTGAAACTGAACCTTATTCGATATCTCCAGCCCTTGCAAGAAGTGGTGGTTATTCTTTACTTTCGATAATAATGGTCACCACTTCATATCTCACCTTGTCATCGGCAGTTCCCCCTCTCAAGACGTGAAATGTGGACGTTATTAAAATGAACGGAAGCTGCAAATCAACTCCACAATAGCTCAGCTGGAGTGCCGAGAAGGCTTTATGAGATCATTAGTTCGGGGCGCACCAAAAGGGCGGTCAAAGGTTGGGCACACCTTTGACATCTTGATACAGAGCCGCGCAAAATTGGTTGGTAATTTATGGGAAAAGTCGATTGAAGAAATCAGGTATTCAAATAAAATAATCATTGTCACTTATGGATCAACGAGGGTAAGTCAGTCGCTGCTGTATTTTGTGATATTGCAAACGCCTTTGAGTGCGTAGATCACAAAATACTCCTGAATAAACTAGAAATATATGACTCTAGAGACGTTTGGATGATATTCATCTGAGCGCACCCAAAGAGTCTAATCACACGGTGAGACGTCTAAGTCTCAAGTCTTGTCGTGTGGGTTCCCCCAAGGCTCGGTACTGGGCCCACTCTTGTTTCTCTTGTACCGGGTGTCCGTAGAAAGTGGCTCGCCCCTATAACTCTTTTGTTTTTGACGATAATGAAATGAAATTTAAAGGATCTGATTGAGACTTAAAACTTCATATTTTGACAAGTAAGTCAACTTCATGCAACTTCCGTTTTCACCAAATGTGATTTTCGATTTTCAAATGAGACACACGGTACATTTTCACTTTTCTGGTCTCCATATGATATACTGAATACACCATGTGTTATTTATCACTTGTTCTAACCGAATTTCATGTTTATTTTCAATTTCATTTTTTATTTTAGTTTGTTATGAATATTTTCAAATTACTAATTTCAGTCTTAAAATTTTCTGTTATGCAGAATTTCATTTAAAAATTTTTACAATTTTTTTTTCAAATGGCAATGTGGTGGCTCGTTGGGTTAGGAAAAAAAACATTTGATTACGATTAATTTGATACAGCACATTACTAGGTCTCAAACAAACTTCCGTTGAAGAACGTCGAAAGATTACATTGGAAATGTCTCAAAATGAAAGATATTAAGACATTAAAATAAGAATCAAATGTATCGAGCAAACTGTATCAAACGCAACTGATAAAACAAAATAAATAATCCAAAAGCTAATAAAATATCTTCGTCAATAACATATAATAATAATAATAATAATAATAATAATAATAATAATAATAATCTGGATGCCGGAGAGACTTATACCTACCTAGGGGTGGAGCAACGCCGCTCCCAAGAGGTATTCACAGTTAAAAACTCTCTCCCCAGCAAGTATCACCATAAACTCCGACAGATCTGCTCATCAGAACTATCGGGGAAGAACAAAGTTGCTGCAACTAAGGAAGAGCTGCGACAACTCGACGTTAAAACTCGCAAAATGATGCATCTCAATAGGAGCTTGCATCCTAAATCGTCCGTTCCACGATTATACTTTCCTAGACAACGGGGAGGCCGTGGACTTTTGAGTTTGGTGTGTCTGCGTAACAGAATGGTTCTGGATGGGGCCTATAAAGTCATCAGGAGTTCAGATCCCCTTCTCTGCATGGTCCGCGACCATGAAAAAGCAGGGATTGGAGCATTTCTTTTTAAGGCAGCAACCCGTGCGGCCGATGAACTCGGTCTCGTATTCGACACTGAACAGGCTAACCCAAACTCTGTCACCCAGTTGGGACCCGTTCATCATGAAGCTCACATTAAAGCTGCGGAGACAGAGGTCCTGCTACAGCTACATATGGATAAGCCAATGAGTGGTGTCTTCTTTCACAACATCGAAGACCTTGGCTTATCCAAAAGCTTGACCTTTGCCTTCCTCAGGTCGAGTGAGCTAAAGTCGGAGACCGAGGGATTCATAATTGCCTGCCAAGATGGTGTCTCCAACACCCTTGTCTACCCTAGTCGCGTGATGGGTATAGACGTCCCTGACAACCGATGCAGGGCATGTCGTGGGGCACCTGAGACCGTAATGTATTTGCTATCAGCATGCTCATCTTATGCGGTCTCAGCCTATATCCACAGGCATAACGCGGCGCTACGAGTGTTGTACTACCATCTACGACACTCGTACGGTATAGACGAGACACCGGTGTTGCCTTATGTTCCGGGGGATATTGAGTCCGTGGTGGAGAATGAGAGGTGCAGAATCTATTGGAACTACTCATTCCCCACCCTCAGGCAAATACAAGCCAATAAGTCTGATGTTGTCCTCCTTGACCACCAAAGTAGAACGATATTCGTCATGGAGTTTTCCGCTCCAGGCGAAATGAATATCGTTCGAAAAGAGGAGGAAAAACGGACTAAATATCGAGATCTTCTCTTTGAACTCCGCAGGTGGTATCCGGACCATTCTGTCAAAATGGTGGTTCTGATTATAGGAGTCCTTGGTGGAATGATGGACACACTGCTCTCTAACTTGAAGATAATACCGGCTTGCCGCAATATGGCAGAAATCTTAGCACCACGAATGCAGAAGGCCGTTATCCTTGGTTCGCTCCGTCTACTCAGGGCACACGATTCTCGGACCCAATAGTCACTTACCCTACGGACGTAGGGAGTGGTTATTGGGGTTAATGACGCCAGCGCGCCCTCCGGATGTATCGGAGTACCGGAGACAGGGCCTGACTGGTACATTTCTTACAGGAAAATAATAATAATAATAATAATAATAATAATAATAATAATAATAATAATAATAATAATAATAATAATAATAATAATAATAATAATAATAATAATAATAATAATAATAATAATAATAATAATAATAATAATAATAATAATAATAATAATAATAATAATAATAATAATAATAATAATAATAAAAATAATCATAATAATAATAATAATAATGATAATAATAATAATAATAATGATAATAATAATAATAATAATAATAATAATAATAATAATAATAAAGTCTCGTGTCTCGTCAAATGGCAGAGTTCAAACTACTTGGTGACACAAGTATTTGCTCTTCCACTCAATCCTTTAAATAATTATACAATAAATATACAATTTACTTTTGCAGAAGCGAGGAGAACTTTGCATCGTATACTTCTACTGTTTGAACAAACATGTTGAAATTCGTATCCAGTACGTACAGAATGCATGTGCACGGTTTATTTACGGAATAAGAAAACGCAATTCTATATCTCACAAATTAAAGGAAATAAATTTGTTAACAATGGAGCAAAGCTGAATATGAGTTGTTTCTGTCACTACGTTATTAAATCGAAAGTACTTGCATATTTATTCCGTATATTATTATTTAAAGAAGACGTGCGTTCTATCAATACCAGATACAGATTTCGGCTGACCCCGCCAATATACCACACGTCTCTTTTCGAACGCTAGTACTCGTATATGATTCCTAAATTTTACAATGCTGTTCCTGACACACTGAAACTTATGAACAAAAATAAATTTAAAAGCTCATTGAGAAAAATGTTATTAGAAGGTTGTTTTGAAATTCCTTGATAATCTTAGCGCCAGATGAAAGGATGGATATGAATGTTTACAAAGCACGTGACAGATGAGTTTCTTAATTTTTTGGCATCCCGGTCGCCTCCACTTTTTCATTTTCTTCTTCTCGTCATTTTCATTTTTTTATATAAATTTTTTGTTATAACATATTACTTAATTCATCAAGGTTTGTGCATGCATTTAAATTTCATTTCGATGCCAAAAGATGCATTACTTTATGAAATATCTAACGACATTTTTTGAGTTTTTAAAGAAATTTTGTTTAAATCCAATTAGGGGTATCAAATTAATCATGATGAAATGGCTCTAACCCGACGAGCCACCATGTTTCTATTTGAAAAAAGTTAGTAATTTCAATTTTAAAATTCAATTCTACATAGCACATACATTTTGATGAAAAACAGTGGAGTTGTATTTTTTTGGGCTGTAATTAGATATTTGATAGTGAAACCGGAAGCTGCATGAACTTGAGTTATTCGTCAAAAAAAAGCAGTGTTATGTCTTATGCAGATCCTCCAAATTTCATTCCCCCATCTTCAAAAACAAAAATATTTTAGAATGCTTTTTAATGATAGAATGTACAGAGCTCTGTCCTGCTGGAAGCGCTTCCGGAATGACTTTTCGACAGAGAGCTCTGTCCTACTAGCAGGACATTATTCCGCTCATAAAGTTAACCTGCCTGCAGGACGTAACGTACTACCAGCGGTACATTCAACAAAATGTGAATAAAATATAACTCTCACAATTCGAAGACCTGCTGGCAGGACTCACTTTTATCTCAAATTGTGCTGCCAGAAGTACCTCCATCGCCTCAAAGGGAAAGATATTTTTAGTTATGTAATTGAAATAATTTGATATGAATTCAAATACCTTTATTAATACAAATGAATTTGTATTCTATTTGAAGTAGCAAGATAAAATAAGAAAAATTTAATTTTTGAATTTCAAACTAGAGGAGAAAACGAAATCAAACGTTACAAAAATACATTTTCAGTCCTTTAGGCTGGGATACCATGCTGAATATGGTAGGTGAAACAATTTCTTTCTGTTGTTGGGGAACACATGACAGCACGTACGCCACAAGCACTGCACCTATAACTGGACTTTTGTTGTAAATGTCTTATTCGACTACCAATAATACACTTTCTCTGCGCTCTTTGACGAACATCTTCACTGCTTAGAGCGATAAGTGTGTGTACTCCCGGTAGCCAATCTTGCCTAGGAGGTATATTCTCCTGTTCATGCAGAACTGAAGGATTTTCTGATATAGTGTCTGCCCATTGATTATTTATCAGTTGCAAAGCTAGAGATATAGTAACATCTCGACAGATTTTTCGATTTAAATACCTTTTTTATTACTCCGAAACACCTGTATTCCAGTCTTCGCCAAATTGCGATATACTCTCCACGAATGGTCATTTTTCGTATCAAAAGCGGTTGCCGGCGTGTAAATACGCGTGCCTGGCTTCATAATTTCAGAGTAACTGACTGACAAGTTCGAGCACGCATAACTTTGGAACTAATAAAGATAGCGCCCTCGGACAAAAATGCGCTTATAGAACATTTAATTGGCTTCTGAAATGAGTACAAATTGTCCTTCAGGTAGGTTTCATACTCCTAATATTAAGCGATTTCTAGCGTACTCAAATGAGGTATTTTCGTACTGCCGACAGGACTCTGTACGTTGTATCATTAAATTTTCGCGCAAACCAATAAAGTACTGTTTGTTGAAGTGAAGTTGTTCATTATTACAATACGAAACTATGTTTCCTAATCGGCAGCTTCCATCACTTCCATCTGTCAATAAATCACATTCCTACGATCTGGAAACTTATGACGAAATTCCGAAAAGAGTAGACGATGTTTCGTAGATATTTGCGTCAAGCTTGTTTCACACAAGCCATATATTTAAGAAAATTCACGCAAAGTTTAATTTTAATTTTCACTCACCTCCTTGTCCCAGGTACTGAGAGTCTCGATTACCAGAATCTTGCTCTCCTTGATGAAATGTCAGTTCTGTCATTCTCCTCAATGAGGCAACATGCAGCGATGGCCCTCTTGGCGGAACCTCCGGTGGAGCTGGTTCCGGAGGTGATTCTTCGTTTACATCTAAAAACAGAAATTATGATTGTAAATAAATTTAAATTTTTCATTTTCTCCTCAACGTCAGCAATAAACAGTTTCTGTTATTTTCAGATTCAAGTCGAAGGACCCTGCACATCTCTTATGGAAAATAGCTTTTTGAGAATTTTGCTGAATTTTTGTTATAATATAATGGACAGTCTTCGAGATATGGGGCTTCGAACTTTAATTTTTTATGGTATTTGCTCATCAGAGAGCTCTAATTTCTGGAAAGAATGGAATTTGAGTGTTTGGCGCCGAGTGCCAGTTATATCGGACGCTGCTGTCGATAACTCTTCATACACTACTCCACACTGGCCATGAAATAAAATACAAAATCGCCCATTCATGCTAAGAAATCTTTCTTCAATAATTTCTATTATCAATTCTGGGTTTACTCTAAAGACAGACCAAAATAACTGATTCCGAATATACCAGATGTCTTATAATATTAAAAATGTTCATAACGAAGCTCAGCAAGCTTCCGTTTCAGTACTTTTTTAAAAGAATCAATTACTGATTTTTTGTACGAGTTGTGGAAAGATGAGTAAGGTTATTCTGGACTTTCATTGTCTAAAAAAGAACAAAGAAAAATTCAATTCTCTGCAATTTTTAATCACGACGTTTCAACTGTTGAAATCTACAGTCGTTATCAAGTGTATAATGCGACAATCTCAAGGATACTTCTTATATATGCTGTGGATAATTTTGTGTCATTAGCCTAGGGGTAATTTGGCGGTATTCAGGTAAGCTTGTTAATTACTGTGCCAGGTCCCTCCGGTACAGCATTGTTAATTCTTATCGCAATTTCAATTGATCCATGCCACTAATTAAGGGTTTCCACACATTACGGATTTCTATGCTGGCCTGACTAAAGACTTTGTTGTTCATAATATATGCACTCTCTTTAAACTTCCTTCTATACCACCCCTCTTCTTTATGGATGACTTCGGCTTCAGTCCATTTTATGTTGTGTTGGGTCGTCCAGACATGATCCGCTTTTCCTGACTTTGATGTTTCTCCTCGTCGAGTGTGTCTCTTGTGTTCAGCGAGTCTAACGCTAAGTGGTCTCTTAGTTTCTCCAAGATAAGCTTCGCCGCATTCACAAGGGATGCGGTAGATGCAGTTTTTGGAGTCAATGCCAGCGTTACGTGGTCTGGTCTTTGTGAGATGGCTGCGAATAGTGTTACCTGCCTTGAAACATGTCCGTATTTTGTATTTCGACCCAATTCGCTTTATTCTTTCCGATAGACCTCTAACATACGGAACGCACAGGGTGGTTTGTGTCGGCTCATCTGGTTTCTTGTTCTTATCCCCCCTGCGAGCTAGAACCTCTTCTATATGTTTTTTGGGGTACCCATTTCGTCGCAGATCATTCTTGATATTGTCCAATTCGATGGTAAGACTTTTATCTGTGTTACATAGGTTGTAGGCACGGTCCACCAGCGATCGAACAACCCCTCTCTTTGTAGCACCATGATGGTTCGATTCGAAGTTCAGGTATTGTCCGGTATGAGTCGGCTTTCTGTATACTGATGTTTGGCACTTATCATTGTTCCTTTGAACTTTCACGTCTAGAAATGGTAAACCGTCTTGCGTCTCCTTTTCCATCGTGAAGTTTATGGACTTTCTGATGTTATTCAGATGTTCCAAAAAGACGTCAAGGTCCTCGTCTCCGTGGTTCCATATGACAAACGTGTCGTCAACATATCTCAACCACATCTGAGGTTTCTTATGGGCTGTCTCTGTTGCAAAAGTTTCAAACCATTCCATATAGATGTTTGCTACCAAGGGTGATAATGGGGATCCCATCGGTAGTCCGTCTTCCTGGGAGAAAAAGCGGTCTTTTTCTTGAAAATAACAATTTCGCAGGCAACATTCTAGCAGGTCCATAATGCCACGTACTAGTAGGTTCGTCCTGTTCTTCAGCTCTGTCTTCTTGCAGATTTTTCCGAATAATTTGCAAGGCCTCTTCTACCGGGACGTTGGTGTAGAGACTTTCCACGTCAAAACTGACGAATTGGTCTCCTGGTGCTACTCTGACCTCTTCCAGGATCTCTACAAAGTGCCTGGAGTTCTTCAGTAATTAACAAGCTTACCTGAATACCGCCAAATTACCCCTAGGCTAATGACACAAAATTATCCACAGCATATATAAGAAGTATCCTTGAGATTGTCGCATTATACACTTGATAACGACTGTAGATTTCAACAGTTGAAACGTCGTGATTAAAAATTGCAGAGAATTGAATTTTTCTTTGTTCTTTTTTAGACAATGAAAGTCCAGAATAACCTTACTCAAAGTGAAACATTGTCAACCACTTTCAAACAAACGTTGTGGAAAGATGTTTTACAATTTTGGTGATATGTATTGATAACTTCACTGGCCTATAGCTTTCTGCATTCGTGTAACTACATGATAATGATATATTTGAAAATATGAATGGATGTGCATAAAATCAGACGTGGAATAGCAATTGAAAATTGGAGATGAAGCTGTTTTTGGTAATCTAACAGAAAACACCTACTTTCCTGGCTAAAGCCACAATTATCATTGAACTAGGTACATCTGAAAGAAAAAACCCGAATGTCAAAATTTTCATTCGCTAAGGAAGTAGTTGTTTTCTGTAAGATATTACAAGAAATAGCTCATTTTCATTTCAACTATCTGAATGTACGTGCAAATTCTAAAGTTGGACTTGTTCTTTCCAGTTAGGGTGTTTTCACAATTCCCATCACTGTAAATCAACGTCCAGCGTGGCCTTAGCCAGAGAAGTCGTTCTTTTCTGTTAGATATTACTAAAACTAACTCAATTTCTTTCGTAGTTTTTTTTCCATTCCCAGAGGATTATTGTTATTTCAATTGTCAATTGAGAATGTTTCCCTTTTCCACATGAAAACTTTGTAGTGTAAGAATGACTACATATGTTGAAACATTAGTAATTTTTTTCTTTATTCTATAATAGAAAAGATTTATAATTATGTCAAACACTTTGGCTGCGTGAAATAGTGCGTCTGAGGCCTCTGAGGGATATGTTTTAGCCTGAAGATGCAAACGTCGTTGGCGAAACGAGCGTCGAGTGTGATAGTTTTGGTGTTTTAGCAGCTTTTTTCTCTGAATTGTGTTCACACCAAAAGGTTCCAAAATATTCATTTATCAAATTTAAGTTTCCTATCAATATGCAACCCAAGAAAGTTGGATCAGATTTACTTTCAATAGTCTGTGTGTCTAGTACCAGGTTATCTACAGAATAGTCACCAAATTAGTTTTCAAAATATGCAGCGATAGCAGGTTACAGCAGCACCATTGTTCAATTCTTATCAGATCCTCGGTTACAGTTCTATTTGAGCAAGCTGCGTTTCGGTTATTCTACAAATGCGTGGTATCATCAGCAAAGAGCGTAAACGCATCACATATGTTGTGCGGGTTATATCATTGATTTATAACAAGAATAGAACTGGACCTAGTACGGATTCTTGTGGTACACCACAATTAATATATGAGGCATCTGACGTTTTTTCTCCTATCCTAACAATCTGTTGAATGTCAGTGAGATAAGACCGAAGCCAGTTGTAAGAATGTAGCCAGTTATAAGAAGCCTGTTGCAGCAGTATTTTATAATTGACCCAGTCAAATGCCCTATAAAAATCACAGAACACTGCAGCTACAGCTTCATTGGCATTCAGTTGCATATACATTTTTTCTTGGACTAACAATATGGCATCATTGGTACCTTTCCCAAATAACAATTTAAATGTTATTTGGATCTATCCTAGTTTTATGAAGGTTAGGTAATGCCCAATTTGATTTATGCAGGTCATATATTATTCCTCATACGCTACCAGAGCAAACAGATTTATGAATCAGTTTCAAAACACTCCTGAAGGCTATAAGATAAAACCATTCAGCATTTAAGTATATTTGTTTTTATGATGGTTTTACAATGGCTTATACACATACATGATAAATCTTTTTGGTATTTAAATAATCCACATAGAAACTTAGTTTTGTGATGGTTTTTTAGCACTCCTCAAGTCCATGCAATGATTCTGTAATAAAACTAACGAAGAGGTTTTATAAGGTTTTGTGATGTACTCTCGAGAACCGCTATAAAATCAAAGCATAAAACTGTTTCTACCTAAATGCTAGTAGCTCCCCCTAACCGGTAATAAATAAATCACATTGGGTAAAGATAACTGGAAAAAATAAATAGTAATTAAACGTTTCACAAGACTTAGACACCAAATACTAATCACGGGAGTATAGACACTGAGTATACTGACCTCGTCGATCACGAAAAGACGAATGTCAGGCGGGATTGACAATTGACATATGAAATATTTTGGAAATTGGATTAAATAATACCAAACGTACTTTATGACGGCGATATGTGCAGCTAAATAGAATAAAGGTAGGGTAGCCATATTTTATTACAACCAGAGGGAACAACTAAAGAGAGCCCAATTTCAATTCATGTTTCTTGCAATTTGGTGTGTATGACGGAAAGGAAATACACAATTATTGGTATTCATTTGTATTTAGATATAGTACAAATCATACCGGGAAAGACATAATTCAAAATAATTTTTTAATTTTATGTGGTATTTTGTTTATTTTCTTAATTTCGCGTTGTTATTGGGGCGCGTTAAAGATTTACCACCTAACTGATGTCATTTTGTCAAAAAAAATTCAGTCGCAGATGATATTCGACATTTCACGTTGTTGAATACCTATTTATTCTTCATACATCACTGCCAGGACGCCATCATTATATCTTTGCTTGTAAAATAGTCGCTCTATTTTTCGCAACTGAAGAATATTAATTTATGTCCGTTTTGGCTGTAGTTATTTATGGAATATTTTCTAACCCAATTTCATTCAAAAAAAGATAATCTGATGCCAAATAGATTTTTTTAATGACATACAGGATTATAACAGCCCCATGACTTGGTTTTATAATGATCTTCAGGAGGTTATTAAGAATCCTGCGAATAAGGCAAGCAGGTTTTATGAGAACCTTCATAGGAGTGGGCCCTCGTAGATTTATATCAGCTTTAAGGAGGTTTTATGGATATCGCTACAGCAAAACAGTTTTATCGATGCTGTGATTGTTATGGTTAGAGAGCTAACACAAAACTGACTAACTGAATCAAACACTTTTGACAAATTAATAAAACGACATAGGTTTGACAAATTTTCATCATGAGCAGAAAATATCCTTGAGGTGAGTGAAAATGCTGCATCTTGTGTAGACGCTTATACTTTGTTTTATGATATCAAAACTTTATGTGGATAATTGAATGGAGGGGGCTGATGATTTGATAACTGAAAATGTTTTGAAACATCATCAATAATGGTGAGAAGGAAAGGCATCAGCTTTCAAGTATGTGTTATGCTGAACAACGTCTGCTTTGAGGCTTAAAAATCAATGGTCAAGTATGACATAAAAATAAATCAGTTACAAAATTCATTACGCATGTATGTACAACAAATGCAATTTGCTCGTATAATGACGCCACACAGGAGTTTGCATTCGATAACAGCAATTAAAATGATGAAGCTTAACGCGAAATTGAATACGTGAATTTAATTATTTTAAATGCGATGAAATTCGAAAAATACACGTTCATTAAAATAATATTTACATAGTATCAATTCCGAATAAATTTACATGTTGTTATCTCTATTTGTGCGGGTTTGCATTTTCTGAATTTCATGAAAATTCATAAGTGATTACTGCGGTTCTCTTCAAGTGCGCCGCGAATGGATTCTCCACTTGGAACGAATCGTAATTTCAATCATACTGTTTACTCTGTTTCTTCCAGACCGGGTCCCCGCGGTGTGTACCTTACCAACACAAACATTCCAATTGGAGAAAGTTTACGGTGTTTCGGATAGAATAACCTGGAACGTTGTTTTCAATGGAAAGTAACTCTTGGTCAGAACATCGAAATTTTTTGTTCTCCATTAGAAAATTAATTCAGTTGAAAACAGTCACTGTTAAAAAACGTGTAGGAAATTACCCATGGATAAATAATGAAATAGAACATCGAAATTTTTTGTTCTCCATTAGAAAATTAGTTCAGTTGAAAACAGTCACGGTTAAAAAACGTGTAGCAAATCACTCATGGATGAATAATGAGTCACTATACCAGGGAAGTACAATTGACATGCGCAAAGAGTTATTCGAAAACGATGAAGAAGGAAGAGTTGTGTGAATGAAGCTGAATTCTGGATACCAAAAACATGGTAAGTTGGAGCCAATCTATATTCTCCCAATTGAAATGATAAATAGTAATAATTGAAGGACTACACTGTTGGAAATTAGTTGTTACTTTCAACAACTTCCCATATTGTTGAAAAATTGTAGTCGGATTCAACAACTATTATGTATTATTTTCACTACCGATATTTCGCATGTAGTTGTTAACTCGCTGAGTTATTGAATTCACTACTAATACTGTCAATACAGCAGCCACAAGTCTGCATCAAACGACTACATGATGTTTTCAACAAAATAACTAAATATTAATTGGAAACTGACAACAACGTATTGTAACTGAAATTGCAAGAATGTGGTACTTTTATTGTTTGACACATTTCTTGAAGAACAATACACAATCTTGAATTCATTTCCATCGCGTTGTTATTGAAACAAAAATTGTGGTGTATGCAAACTTCAACATGTGATGGATATAATATCATATTGTTGTTAACAATCTTACGGTAAGAACAATAAGGACTGCCCCACTGATGGTCTGGGGACATACACTGCTGTGGGTATAGGCAATTGAGTAAACATTGAAAATTTCCTTGTCATAATATATGTCATTCTTCGCAATTGATTCATTATATGTGTCCACAGTATGTACAATGATTTTCAACATGAAATTCTGAGTTTCCTCGGCTGGAAGCAATTTGCAATCTGACTTACCGATAATTTGAAGTTACATTAGAAGCATTACATACTTACATCATTATATTGGTATTTTGCGGATCATATAGGTAGGTACCTATTTATTTGTATAAAATAGAAAGTAAATAAAATTGGTAGATACCCAGAAGCCCTTTGGGATCGAGCCCAAGTGTAGGTAGGTACCTAGTAAGATAAAAAAACACTCCGTGAATCAACTTCAGTCGATAAATCTCAAACTATTATTTTACAATTCATTTAATTGAACTGGATAATATAACCATTAGGAATTGTCGAAAATGAAATTAAAACGTAGAGAATTAGATTAGGTAGAACAACATCTTACTGTTGAAGGACGATTAGTAAGTTGCGAATTTGTCGATTTGTGTTGACGAATTACCATCACTTTGTTTCTCAATTCACAACAGTTTATGCTCTGTTACAAACATTTTCGTATTACGTTCAGATTCCATGCATTTCTGAACCCTTCGTGTATAGTCGTAACTTTCCGTTTGTTTTCCAGCGAAAATATTTCTACTGATCTGATCAGTTCTTTGCCTATTTGTATCGTGGACGTAGTGGTTGTTACGCTGATTGAGGGTGTGTTAATGTGTTGTAAGACAAATACAATGGAGGCAAGTACCTACTAGACAAACATTTTTTCACTTTGTTTTGCGAGTGGTGTGTACTTACGTATACCTACTGTAACACGAATTACACATTTTGCAAAAATATAACTACCTTGCTGTGGTTTCATTTTTATGCAGATTTTTACTTGATTTTATGTTCATTCTACTTCAGAAGCTCCTATTGATTATCTTTACAAGAATATTGATGAAAAGCTTTATTCTTTCTTCTAAATTTTCAAATCGTTTGAGGAATAATATTTGTTTGTCATTTACAGGCTATAAATCGCAACAGGCCTACCTGTAGCTGTTCCTACCAGTTATAAATGAAAACATCAGAACAGTTTTGTAGTACTTAAAGTTTCACAAGTTTTGACCGAAGTTTGAGCTGCTTATCTGATATTAGTAAAGAAAAACTTCCAAGAAAAATATCTAAGTAGAGTTGGAGAGAAATAAAAGTACAGGTAAGATTCGTTCGAATAATATTCTGATATTTGAGTTCGTACATCCTAGTAATTTTTATCGTCTATTGAACTGATTTTTCGTGATTTCAGCATCATTTCAAAATGTTCTTCTGAAATTTTCAAAAGAAAGTGATTTTGAAATGAAAAATACTTTTCACCTTCTCATCGTTTCAGGAATTGAGCAAGTAGATATATACTCGATGATCCAGGAGGAGAAGTTGTCTTCTTCTACAGGACTAATAAGACTCTGGATGACAAACACAGGAAGAGGTTGGTTCACATTGTGGTGAATCACATGCAGCAGGGCTGATTTTTATTTAAACAACGAAAGCAGCATATGCCTCAGCAATGGTGCACCCATTTCCTGATTTAAAGGATAATACAACAAAGGCCAGATTTGTAAGTCTAATTTTTTTCCTTGAAATCGTTTTCAATTAGATTTTTTTCTTTCATAGTAGCCATTTTTGACCCAGCTTCTAAAAACGGATGTTTTTTGACAAACAGGATCAGAACCCTCCGTAGAGGTCAAATTGAGCATCCGTCACAAACTGAACAGTGAACAGTGACAGCCTAGTGTATCCAACACTTTTAGAAACTGATTGATTGGTAGTTGACTGCAAAAGAATAATATCAGCTATATTTCATCTATTACAATCGATTCTAGACATCTTATGAATTCTTCCTCAAGACCGGAAAGGATAAACGCATTTTTGTGAAGTTTTTTGGGGTCAAAATTCAAGAAGTATATAAAATATCTACTTCCAAATTGACTCTAATCGAATATACTCTATAATTTCATTAAATGTTATTTCAAAATAACATAATAATCAATTATTATTTACCTTATTTCTCATTCGAATTTTATATTAGTGTTTATCACTGATATCTCATAAATGCACATTTCAATAACCAAGTTATCCTCAGTAAATTGCATTATTTATTTGACCACTTTCATCAGCTATTGAATGTTTTTTTTTCAGATTTGCCGTTTTCATTTGCCTTGCTAAAACTTTTTCCACCAACCACCATCATGAAGAAGCGTTCTGTGAAGAGGGAGACAGTGAATAATGTCTGGCATAAACTCTTCAAATTTCTGCAAATCAACAAATTTACAATTTTCGTTATTACTGTGTTGTGTTTTTCATTAAAGATGGATTTTTTTTTTTTATGAAATAAAATGTGATGAATGATAATCTCATTTTTAATTGTCAAATGAAACCCATCATATATTCGGATAATTTGTTTGATAACGACATGAAAATATTGGTAAAAGTACAAGAAGTTGTAGTACAATGACAGTTTATTGTAGATAGTATAATAATATTAGGAGGTAGTGCTCATAACAATTAGTTGAAGTGAAAGTTACAATTCATTATAGTTGAAATAACTTCAGAATATACTGCGAACAACAGTAAGTTACTGCGAATAACAACAATGAGGTTTTGATGATAAGATGATTTCGAATAGTTAATCTAGAAACAGGATGTTAAATGAAATACATATAGTTGCAGTAGAATTAGCAATTTTGTATAGCTATTTCATCATTATGAAATAATACACTCTCAACAATAGGCTATTTCGAAGATGACAACTTCTACTAGTAACTTCATATGGAATATATTGCCAAATATACGATTATTTGCAGTAAAATTGATAACTCACTGTATCAACTTTACCATTAAGATATAGTAGCCATACAATAGGCTGTTGTCGATTTATTCTTTGAAACATGTTCAATTCAAGATTGGGTATTGATAATTCGTTGAAGTGACAATGAAGGTATGTTCATTTTGGAATTGCATCTTGAAGTTTTGACAATAGCGATTATCAGAGATATGAATATGATATTGTTGAGAGAAGCAATATCCGTTTTAGTAAAAATTAACTTCAAATGCTTTTGACATTTCAACTATAAAATAGTTGTAGACCTACTGGGACTACATTTTTTTGTTATTTCAGCAACTAATTTCCAACAGTGTATAGGCACGGTTTCAGATAAAATAACCTAGAACGTTATTTTCAATAATCATAATATTTTTTTATTCACCTTTTGATTAACAATGAATGTGGGTTACATACAAAAATATGGAAGGGAATAAATTGTTGACCCTACAATAGATAAAATCTGTACGTAGGGCATGGCTGTATATAGGTGTTGACCCTACAGTAGATTAAATCTATACGTAGGGCATGACATTGTATAGGTGTTGACCCTACAATAGATGAAATCTGTACGTAGGGCATGACAGTGTATAGGTAAGTTATTATACATTTATACAAAAACTTAATCAAGGATAGTATAAAGGTAAGAAAATAACAGTAAAAAACAAAATATTAAAAATATAAAATAGTGAATAAAATATAACGTATATGCTTAAAACTAAATAAAAGTCGAATCACATAATAAAATAACCATTACAACTTGGAATCTAAAATATTGAAAAATAATGAGTTATAGCTCAAAATTGGATTTGAAATCACATAATAAAACAACAATAAGAATAGATAACATGTAGTATAAAGTAGTAAAAACAAAATGTGGGAAATTTTCGTATTCAATTGTTGTAACACTATACAATTTAACGAATGAAAACCCACAAAAGCCGAAGCCGCCCGTGGGATTTCCCTAGCCCAAATGTACGTGAATAAAATGACATTAAAAAAGATAACATATAGTATAAAATAGTAGAAATAAAATGTGTAAAATTTTTCTATTCAATTGTTATGACACTATACAATTTAACGAAAGAAAACCCACAAAAGCCGAAGCCGCGCGTGGGATTTTCCTAGCCCAAATGTACGTGAATTATTGGGACTATAAATCTTCTTGTGTATAATCTCAACTTGAATAGAATAAAAGTAGGAGAATGTTTATATGTCAGAGATAGGCGTTCTATGACAGCAGATTGCTAATGATCTTGAAATTGGTGCCAAATACAAATTTTTTCAATTTCTTTTTGTACAGATTACGCGAGTTTATTTCGTATACTTCGTTTTTCTGTTTTTCGGAAAGAAAATTGAACGCTTTGACAGAAAGGTAAGTGAAGCTTCTCTGTCCAATTTTTTTTGTTGATAATGGTATTTTCACGAAGTTTCCAGTTTTTTGTCTAGTAGAGTATCTATGGTCCACGTTTTCCAAAAGAGCTTTATGAGAGTAGAGGTGGAATATCAAATTGAAAAATAATATTTGACGAATACTCAGAACATCAGATTCAGCATAAAGAGATTCACTAGAATAAGTGGGGTCCTTACCGAGAATGATTTTCAGAAAGCGTTTTTGTAAATTTTCTAGTTTTATTAAATGAATGTTAGCTTCTCCGCCCCATGCTAGAATTCCATATTGCAGTCTAGATTCAACAAGTGCCGAGTATATGATTATCAGATGGTGTGTGTCTAATATTCTTTTGTAACATTTGAATTTGTACAAAAAAAAATAGTTTTTGTTACGTTATTAATATGTGTGTCCAATCTGAGATGGTTATCTATTGTTACACCCAAGTATTTGATATCGTTTCTTGATTCAATTGACATTATGTTACTATTTTTAATATTCAAGAGCGTATATGATGGAAGACTACTTTTATATGATGTAAATGGAATTAAATTGGTTTTATCTGTATTAATCGTTAATAATTTATGATTGAATAAAGACAAAATTTGAGAAAGTCATTTTCTGCTTTTATTTTCAGATCACCCCAGTTATCATCTTGATAAAATAAGGCATAACTGATTATATCTCCAGTGGTACTCATTGTGAGAATATTATTGATATAAATCGTGAACAGTATAGGTCCTAGCACTGTTCCTTAAGGGACTCCATATTCGATAACTTTTTCGTCACTTCTCTTAATGGAAAGCAACTCTTGGTCAGAATATCGAAACTTTTTGTTCTCCATTAGAAAATTAATTCAGTTGAAAACAGTCACGGTTAAAAAACGTGTAGGAAATCACGCATGCATGAATGATGAATCATTATACCAGGTAAGTTGAATTGACTTGCGCAAGAAGGAATTAGACAACGATGAAGAAGGAAGAGTTGTGTAAATGAAGCCAAATTCTGAAGACCAATAAAATGGGAAGTTGGAGCAGTTCTATAGTCTCCCAATTGAAACGATAAATAGTAATAATTATACGACTATAGGCACGGTTTCAGATAAAATAACCTAGAACGTTATTTTCAATGAAAAGCAACTCTTGGTCAGAACATCGAAACTTTGTGTTCTCCATTAGAAAATCAATTCAGTTGAAAACAGTCACTGTTAAAAAGCGTGTAGGAAATTACTCATGGATAAATAATGAATCACTATACCAGGTAAGTTAAATTGACTTGCGCAAAGAGAAATTCGAAAACGATGAAGAAGGAAGAGTTGTGTAAATGAAGCCAAATTCTGGAGACCAATGAAAAGTTGGAGCCGTTTTATAGTCTTCCCATTGAAACGATAATAATCAATAATAATTGAAGGACTATTAGGTACGGTTTCAGATAAAATAACCTAGAACGTTATTTTCAATGGAAAGCAACTTTTGGTAAGAACATCGAAATCCTAATTCAGTTAGAAACAAACACGGTAAAAACATGTAGGAAATTACTGGTGGACGAAAATTGAATAATGAGATATCATTATACCGGGTGAGTGAAATTTGACTAGAGCGATGAGGAATTCGAAAAAGGTGAAGGAGGAGTAGGGTAAATGAAGCCCAATTCTGGAGACCAATATAATGAATGGTGAGTTGGAGCCGTTCTATAGTCTTCCAATTGAAAAGATAATTAACAATAATTGAAGGTTTTAGATAAAATAACCTAGAACGTAATTTTCAATGGAAAGCTTATTTTGGTCAGAACATCGAAATATTTTATTATCCATAAGGAAAATTAATTCAGTTAGAAGCAAACACAGTAAAAACATGTGAAAAATGACTCATGGATGAAAATTGTATAATGTGATATTATTATACCAGGTGAGTGAAATTTGACAGGTGCCATGAGGAATTCGAAAAAGGTGAAGGAGGAGTTAGGTAAATGAAGCCTAATTCTGGAGACCAATATAATGAATGGTTAGCTGGAGCCGTTCTATAGTCTTCCAATTAAAACGATAATCAATAATAAATGATGGACTATAGCCACGGTTTCAGATAAAATAACCTAGAACGTTATTTTCAATGGAAATCAACTTTTGGTCAGAACATCGAAATTTTTCATTCTCCATAAAGAAAATTAATTCAGTTAGAAACAAACATGGAAAAAACATGTAGGAAATTACTCATGGACGAGAATTGAATAATGAGATATTATTATATCAGGTGAGTGAAATTTGACTGGATCCATGAAGAATTCGAGAAAGGAGTTGGGTAAATGAAGCCCAATTCTGGAGACCAATATAATGATATAATGAATGGTAAGTTGGAGCCGTTCTATAGTCTTCCAATTGGAACGATAATCAATAATAAATGAAGAATCATATGCACGGTTCCAGATAAATTAACATAGAACGTTAATTTTCAATGGAAAGTAACTTTTGGACAGAACATCGAAATTTTTGATTCTCCATAAAGAAAATTAATTCAGTCATGAACAAACACGGTAAAAAACATGTGGGAAATCACTCATGGATGAAAATTGAATAATTAGAAATTATTATACCGGGTGAATGAAATTTGACTGGAGCCATGAGGAATTCGAACGAGGTGAAGGATGAGTTGGCTAAATGAAGCTCAATTCTGAAGACCAATATAATGGTTAGTTCGAACCGTAATATTGTTGAAATAAAAATTTTACTCATGAGTCTATAAAAGGTGCGAAATTACCGCTAAGTTACAGCGGTAATTCACCTACTATGTGGATTATTGGGGGTAATACCACGAGTGATCGCAATACTATCGATAGTAATTCTGTCAGGAATCAACGAGATCAAATTGCTCGGTAACACCACGAGTCCTTTAGGATGAGTGGTGTTACCGAAAGCAATATGATCGAGTTTGGGATTTCTGACAGAATCATCGATAGTGTTGTGACCACGAGTAGTATTCATTGAGATCATTCCACGAAGCATAAAAAAAGTAAAAAAGTTCCATTGTCGTGAATTTTTCAATAGTTACAGATAATGCCTGATAGACATGGAGTCTCTCATACTGACATTCTTATTAGTAGCAAGATGATATTCTCCGTTGTTGTTTGGATACGTGGTTGCCATGACAAGCTGGTATTACCAGCTCAAAAGGAAGGAACTACGTAGTATCGAGACATCCGTCCCATATTGGTCCTGATATTGCAGGAGAGGAGGGTTTCGTACGGCGAGTGGAATCATCGGGGGTAATACCACGAGTGCTCAAAATACTAGAGAGTTATCGGAAGCTTCCGTATACTGCAATGCAGTAATAAAAGACGACGTTAATTTAAATACTGCATGACCGTATTTGTTTTGTAAAATAAGTGTTATCGGTAATCATCTGGTTTTTCCCTTATTTATTACTTACCTCATTTCTAACCATTCTTGGGAGTTGAAAACAAGCCTATGTTGTATGGCGAATTGGTAATGATGGAGACTCTACTGGAAGCAGATTTTTTTCTGAGTTTAAATTAAAATGGTGCTGAACAACTTCTCTCAATAAACCCACATCATCATCATACGTAAACCGAAAATGTTTAATTCTTTCTTTTAGAATAGACATTTTTATTTACTTTGTTTTACTTTAAATCAAAACCTTTGCATGGCCTTTCTTATCTCCAATTTATCAATACATTCAAGTAATTAACGGACAAATATACAACAAAACAAATGGGGTAATCAGAAATATCAGGTATCAGATTATATTTTAATGACAGAATATGTACAATCTGTGATGAGTGGTCACGTTTAGACGGAACAATTAAAATAAGGGAAAAATAAGACCAGGTATAAATAAAGTCAGGCACTATCCTTAATAAGGGAAATATAAGGTAAGGAACATGAGCGCATGCACAGATGTCAAAATAAGGGCGACTTTAATACTGCTCTTCCTAAAGTGCGTGTCCGATACCTCTCTACTATCGATAGTAATTCTGTCAGAAATCAACGAGATGAAATTGCTTGATAACACCACGAGTCCTTTAGGACGAGTGGTGTCACCTCACCATTTGTTCGAGTTTAGGATTTCTGACAGAATTATCGATGGAATTGTGAGCACGAGTATTGAGATGATTTCTTGAACCAACCAAGTAAAAAAGTTCCATTCATATTAGTTGCAAGATGATATTATATTATCCGATGTTGATTGGATACGTGGTTGCAATGACAAAGTGGTATTACCGGCTCAAAAACAGGAACTGCATATTATCGAGGCATACGTTCCTTATTGGTCCTAATATTGCAGGAAGGGAGATTTTCATACGGCGAGTGAAATTATCGGAAATAATTACACAAGTTCATCACAATTCTGTCCAGAACTATAACGTTAGCAAATTTCGGGTAATCTAAGACCTGACACGTGCACTTATTGACCTAGAAAAAATCTTTGAACTTGTATCCAGTTTCTCCTACCTGTTTGTAACAGGAACTATGATGTCAGGAAATACCAGGTGATCTGGTTCCTGACACAAGCAGTTATTGACCTTGAATCTTTTCGCTCTGTCAAAGGTTTTGACCTGAAAGTGTTTGTTCTCTGATAGGTTTTGACTGAATCCGCTTGTTTTCTCATTTGCCTTCTTCTCTCTTCAAATCAACAAGACATTGAGCATCTTCAAATTGGAGAGAACTTCCCAGAAGGCCCTTTTGCCATCAATCCATCGCTGCGCATGAGCTTTTGGTGGATAAATGAAAACCGCCCTCTGAATGAAAGCATGATCTCATCAACAACTACTTGATAAGCAGTAACATCCTGGATGATGAAGGACCACGCTTTCACATATGTCTAAACAAAAAACTATGGAATGAACATTCGCAAATAGGAACCATCGAGGCCCTATCTAACAACTTGTAAATTCAGGCGACCGCCATTTACCGAACTATTTCAAACCAATTGTTTGAATGAGCCAATGAGAAAATCTATGGAGTGCAGAGTTCAACGCTGACTTCTGTAATATAATTAACTCGCCAGTGAAGCGATGGTAATGAATGTCGACTCGTAATTAGCTTAGGAACTGGATAGGTAGCGCCACTACAAGAATTTCGCATCGGATAACGAGATCACGCCATTATCCAGCAGAATCAGTTGTACATGGCGCTGGACAACGACTGAGTCAAATGGATTATACTTCAGTTGATTCAGGGAGAAAGTTAAAACGACGGAATTGAATTGTTTTGAAACTTGCGTTTATTTTATTCCATTCTTCAGGATGCTAATTAAGATTTTCAGAAACTAAGCACATACAAAACATATATTTTTATAAACAGCATGAATTTCAAGTGGATCTGTTTATTTTGTATTTTTCGTGATTTTTAAGGGTACCCTCTCACAACATTTCACTACTGATTTCCATTCTTTCGATAGGATGAAATTCCCAGCATATACTGATTCGACCATTTTGAATCGTCTAGCGATCGCAGAATTGGTCTGACCATTCTGGGGTGCTATTCTCGAATCATTCGACTTCCAATTCTTATACGAATTATTGAGACAAATATACATATTTCAGTGTGTATCAGTGTGAAGCAGAAAATCGAATTCTCATACGTACAAACTCGAGAATAGGACCCCAGTGACATCTTTTTGGAACGAATGGACTTCGTTAAAATTGGGTTAATTTTCTGCATTCGGCTAGCTCAGCGAACTAAGTCCATTTCGATCCGCAGGAGCTCAAATTTATTTTGTTCCTTCCTTGTAGCTCGAATTAACGTTGAAGAAGTAGGCAGTGAATTATAGTTTCGAGCTCTGAGAACTCTAAACTAAAGGTGATTACGAATTCTCTTTTGATTTTGTTGGTGTTCCCAACGAATTCCTTACACATCAAAATCAGGACAGGCCGTAGATTCCAGAGAACTGCCGGAAATGAGTATTCTCGTAGCTAACATGAGCTTAAAATCAGTTGAGTCAATTATGCACAACTATGTGCTTGCTCGGAAGCAACTGCACTCGGCAGAAGCTACGGAAGGACTAAATTCAAGAGCCAACTGGGCTTCTTAAATAAAAGAACGGCACATTTACTCCGGCCAATGCCGGAGCAAAGCCACTGGTGGGCGGAGCCTACTGGAAATTATCTTCCACATATACTCTCGCACGGAAATTTTATTTCATTTCATTTTGCTCATTTCTCGGCAAAAGATAACACCAGTACTATTCGTGATTTCAAGGGTACCCCCTTACAACATTTCACGAGTAATTTTAATTTTTTTTCGATAGGCTGAAATTTACAGCATATACTAATCTACCAATTTGACTCGACTAGCGATCGCAGAATTGGTCTATCTCTAACCGTTTTCGAATTGAGCCCCTACAATTTCTGAAATTTCGACTTTTTATTCCCCTTTCCGGTCATATTTCAAATCTGAACATAAACAATACATATATTTTTGGAATCAGCATGAAATTTCACGTATATTGCGAGAATTTCGAGTGGATCTGACTATTTTGTATCATTCTTGATTTCTGAGGGTACCCTCTTACAACATTTCACGAGTATTATTCAATTTTTCGATAGGCTGAAATCCACAGCATATACTAATTCGACCGTTTTGAATCGATTACTGATCGCAGAATCAGTCTATCCCTAATAGGTCTTGAATTGAACTCCTGCAATTTCAAAATTTTCGACATATTATTCTGCTTTTCTGTTATATTTTGAATCGGAGCATATACAAAACATATATTTTTCGAATCAGCATGAAATTTTACGTATATTGGGCGAGTTTGAAGTGGATCTGACTATTTCTTATCATACGTGATTTCTAAGGGTACCTTGCAACATTTCACGAGTAAATTTTGATTTTTCGATAGGCTTAAATTCACAGCATATACTGATTCGACCATTTCGAATTGATTGGACATCGCAGAATATCTCCAACCGTGACGCGGTTGTATCTGCGGGTTCAACGGCCAATGACAATAGGGAAATGTAGAAAAGAAGAGGGCTGAGGGAGTCATCTTGAATCACGCCCCTGCTTTGTTTGTACTCTGACTTGACCAGATTTAATAGTGGAACAAGTCCTCAAGAGCGGCATCAGTTGTCCAGTGCATCTCACGATTTGATCGGGTACCTCAAGGCATCTGTGCAAATACATGAAAAGCTCATGTGATGTCGTATCAATTGCCTTGCGGTTATCGATCCAGGCCATCAAAAGGTTACGAATGTACTGCACAGGGTCCTGCGTGATACATCTGCCGATGAGCCGGCTACCCCTTTCTTTGACCCTAGTTGCTCATTCATCTTGCTCCCATCTACCAATGAGTTTAACACTCTTGCCAGATGGTGGCGGGTAGCTGGAAACTTTCTCCACCAATAGTTATCTATCCCAACAGTGCCTGGAGCAATGAAGTTCTTAAAGCTCAGGTTGCAAAAACTTAATACAGAAAGCTTCAAATTGTGCTAGTGCTGGGTATATACGTTGAGTGGTAGTGGATGCTCATAGATGCACTTCCAGAAGGTTTTCACCCGGCCGGCAGGTTATCGAAAACACGTGGAGGCACCTGGAATAGTGACTTTTTTCCTATCAAGACAGTGCTGTTTGAGGATGAACAGTACGGCTTGATTCAACGTGTGGTGAGCTCGTCTTAATTTTGCGGCAATTCGCGTCACTACGGGTGTGAAAGGCCCATTGGCCGTCACGTAGACCACCACACGCGTGTTGTCTCGCCAACTTGATCTTAGCTTTCATCTTGTAAACGCGTCGCTCATGCCTCCCAACCAGAGCGGTGGTGTCTCTACTCCGTTGGGGATTCCTCTATTATTATTATTATTTGTAGTATTTTGTTGTCATCCAGTTATGAGCTATGGTCAAAATGTTTCAAGTTTCATTTCTCTAGATCATCGGGAAGATAGTTCAAACTCGATTGCAAAATTTGTACCGTGGAAATAAAAACGTGGAAAATTCAACAACAGATTTTGTTCGAACTAGAAAAAAAGATAATTTCGTGATGGTGTTATTCGAGTATAAGTACCTTGCAATTCTACAAAATGATAGTGAGACGTCGTTTTAGGATGGCTCGTTGATTTATTGTGTATGAGTGCATCTCTAAAAGGTGCGATATTGATTTGCCATTATTAACAATTGGCGAATATTACATTGGTCTTACAGTCTTATTTACCTGAATATTTCTGAAGGCATTGAATGGGTACTTTTGGTGTATACCTGATACGCTGCAACGAAACGATTCAACACGTCTTTCGTCGAATGAATTATATTCATCGAAAATATCAGACTATCAGAAAAAAAATTACTCACCAGTATTCAAACGGATCCTCTGCTGGTGATCTTGTCCATGGAATCCAATGTCACCATTGGGAATCATCATATTGTCAGTGCAGCTGTTGCATGATGTGGCACTACTACTAGATGTCATTCCGCCCCGATGTCTAGTCCTCCCCGATCGGCTTAGGGTACTGTTCGATACGTTCTTCTTGTTACTTTGGGAATAAATGATTTCTCCTGCAAAAAATAAAAACAGTTATCTTAAATGATGTGATAAAATCGACAAAGTCAAAGTACCCTTTTGCTCAAGATACTTTCACCAAGTGGAAGATATGAGGCAACAATCTAACAGAAAATAACCACTTCCCTGGCTAATACCACGACGGATATTGAACTACAAATGACAGATATTTGTGCAACGTTATTCCAAGAAGACTCATTGTGAATAAACAAAAGGCTATCCTCCATTTGGCTGGGGATGACCACCTGCAGACATGTTTCGAGGTTCTTGCCTCTCATGAATGCAAGTGTAGGTCTGACAACTTTAGAGTCGTCTTGTCCCTGTCCAATGAATTATTAATAATTTTTCATCTGATAATTCTTCACGGATGAAGCAGCGACTCAAAGTGAGTCAGTCGCAGCACCTCCTACCAGAAAAATCAATAAGTACTCTTCGAGAGCAAAGACTCCAGGAAAAGTAAATGCGAAAATTCGAACAAGTTCGGGGTTTTGCGTGAGAGTACAATTGAATTCAATCTGACAAACAAAATTTTCAAATCAATTATATGCCCGATTCGCCAGAAAAGTGTAATATGCTATCGAGTTTGGGACACCCTGTATATGATGGTGATAAATGCCATCGGAATGGCCGAAAGGGTATAGATGTTCACGTTATTTTAAAATTTTTATATTTTGACTGTCTATCTTGGAATATTTTATAATTGTGTTGTAGATTTTCTTTGTTGCCTCACACAAGCTTATATTTCCATTGTATTCCAAACTCTCGAGCTTTGTCAATAGAAATTCATGTTTCTTGGGAATTAAAGTATATTTTTTTATATTATGCTGTTTTACCAAACTGCATTGACCTATGAACATACCAGATGGAAAATAATCGTTTCGGTAATTCAGATTACATGGCATGTGCGCACACCCTCTGTAGCAATCTGTTGAGTGATGGTAGTCACGCACTAACCAATGGCATTGCCTTTAAGTCTAACCTATTCGGGAATTTTTTTTTCAGAAGAGAATGTTTCTACCTCATGTACCAATTCTTGATCGGCATTGGAAGAATTAATGATACTATTCAAACGCTCTTCTTTTATTGGGTTGGGATACACGAAAAACAAATCCTTGCTTTCTGAACAGTAGTGATACATAAGTGTTCAATTTTTTCGAACGAATAATTCAATGAATATTGGTCAATTCATTGAAGGATAAATTAACTTTCACACACCTTTTCTCCACTGCAATTATCTATGATATTTTAATACAAAGCTTCTTTCAGCTATCTATATTTCCTGACATTCCCATTAATGCCTTCTTTCAGTATCAGCAGATTCGGTGAATGTATTGCACTTCAGAAGAAGATCGCATAACTTTTTGAAATATTCTATAAACATTGTCTTTTTATTGATCTCTGAGTTCAAATGAGTATGAACTGGAAAATGTTCAGTAAAGCAAACTTTTGTGAGACTGATATATAAACGGAATTATATTGTAGAACCGAAGCCAAAGCTCAAACACACTCTCTAAATTTTTCTCAGTTTGTCTCCATTTTCTTTAAACTTTTTTCTATCCAGAAACGAGTACTATTTCAATAAACGCTCTCCAATATCCCGCAAAACTCATCCCGTTCCACTTCCGACAATTCCATGTAATCTCTATCAGTTGATCCCGTTACAATCGCCCTTTCACCTACCGTTATTTCCTCTCAGTCTGTCTTGAGGCGTCTGATAGTGCATTCTCCTCGAGTTGATGCTCTCCATCGGGAAAGGTGAGGCTTGTCGATGGAGAGGTAACGGCGATCGGGGCGACGCTAAAGTCGGGGGCGGCGTGGGGAACGGGGTGGTCGGATTATCTGTTGTCACGGCGTCCTCCGTATCGTCCGACCTGTACGAGCGATCTATACCTGGAAAAGTCAGATAAAAATGAAGTCACTAAAGGGTCGAAACGAAAAAGAATACGATTCGAAGGGAATTGAATTGGCTTGGAAAAAGACGAAATAGAGAATCTATTTGTACACGGTGAAACGGAACGATCGATTGTTTTGCAAACTTCACAGTTATCTATACTAGGTGTTCGTTTGAAAACTTGCCATCTGCAGTATCACATGGAGTATATTATGGTTCTCAGAATGTCGCCGAGACAGGTAAACAATAACTGCGAGGGGGACATGTTTTAACGTGGAAATTACCTTGCCCGTTTTATCCCCTTTGCCTCCACTGCCACCCCCTTGAAAGTGTTAAGTGACATTGTAGGTTATTGTTGTTTAGTGATCACGAGCCAATGTTCGATCTGCTGACAGACTACCAATATGGGTTCAGGAAAAATTACTTGATAGAAACGCTCAATTCAACTCGTCATATACCCACACGATTTCTTTGACAAAAAAGATATTGATGTATGAATTTTCTTCGAATTAAGCAGGGCCTTCGACACTTTGACACCAAATTTGTAGAGAAAAACTTTTTAATTTTTAAAAGAGAAATTAGCCTTCTTACAGAAGAATGGAACATTGCACAAGATTCATCTTTTGCCGTAGACTTCTGGAAATTGCCATGGGCAAAAAATGCAATGGTAAAAGAAAACTGTGGAAATTCACAATTTTTTGTTTAATCGTATGACAGAAGGTATCCTCGTGTTCTTGCGTGATATTGCAAAGTGATCGCTCATTTCGTTAAATAACTCCCAAGCAAGTTCTCTAGTGAATCTGAAATCTTTCCGAAATTTTTTTCTGGATCCTTAAATACCTATTGAATCTCCAATTCCACTTAGACCAGGATCCCATGCCTATTTTCAAAAATGATTAATAACAGAATGAATCTTCTTGAGTAGCTTCATTTTACCGGGACGCCCGACTTTTTTTTCTACGAAAATTCTTGATAGTGAAGCAACGGTCTCTTCAGTCCTACCATCCATTTTGTAGGACAAAGGTTTTTTCGAGTACTTCATCGAATCAACTCGAGGTCCAACTGAAAAACTAACTGTTATTAACGACTTCTTGCACTTACCAAATCGACATGATTGACGCCTGCGCAGTTTATCAGCTACCACTATCGAGAATTTTCGTAGAGTAAAAAGTTGGGCGTCTCGGCAAAATGAAGTTACTCAGGAAGATTCAGCCTATTATCAATGATTTTTGAAAATAGGCGTGGGATCCTGGTCTAACCCTCTACGGAACAACAGATATGTGATCCGTATTGCCATAAAAAATCATCATAATATTTTCTTCGCGGATCTTCCAGATTTACAACCAATATCCATTTCTATTTGGATACCATTCAAATTTTGCAAATGACGAGTAAAAATTGTTGTTTTGTTGAACACAGTTATTATCGTTGACAGTTACGACAGTAACAGTCGGCTATGTTTTTCGTTAAATTACGATAAAGAAACAGATAGTGAACACGATTCTGTGATTTTGTCGTTACCAACGATATCGTTAAAAGATAGTGAATAGACCTGTGAGTCCTCAAGAATGTTGAAAGGTCATCAAGACTTATGACAAAATAATATTCTGGAATTTGAAAATTATGAATAAACTTTGAAAAATTAATGAAAAATTATCATAATATTCATTCTCAATATTATAGGAAGTCGTTAGAGTGATAACGTGGGTTTATGAATTTTTGGTAGACCGTAAAATTTTGTAGGAAAATAGTCAATGTTTTAGCAATATCATCATTATTACCCCTTTGTTTGATACTGTCGAATGTTTCTGGTTATAATTCTCGTCACTTACGTAATTTTCAATAGATTCATTACATTGATCTATATTGTTTGCTACAATAACATTTCCTTTATCTGATCTAGTGATATTTATACAGGGTGAGTCAACAAGATTCTCGTTGTCGAATGGTCCGTTGTGTATCACTATTTCGATTTCTTATATTTTTTTGCCAAACGAAACATTTAAGACTGTCTTCCAAAATTATTCTTATTCATACAGGGTGCGTCATTGAAGCGTAGCTGACCAAACTTGGTCTTTTTCAAATGAAAAACCCAGTATATTTTCATATATTCCGATCTGCTGTTTCATTGGCTGCTCAACGATTTTATCAATTTTGGATTCCGTTGCGGCGTTGCCGAGTTATCTGAAAAATATCTATTTTGCAGACTTCTTTTAGAAAAATCTCCTATTTCACGTTTCGAAATATTTAGTAGAGATAATTCGGGAATCGATAGTCGAAATAGTGAAGTTAATTGTGAATATGGTGAATATTGTATAAATTATATAGGATGTTCGGTACAACAACACAAATTTGACCATTTTCAAACATCAATATTTTGATTTTTCCAAATGGAACACCCCGTATATCATCATTCATATCAACTCCTATTTAATGACTCTTCAATTCTTATATCTGATGTCATGTGCCTAAAACAACCCGTTTCCGAGATAATGTGGTTTTTAAAGGAATTGTTCAATGGCAAATCAACAATCCTGCATATTTTTCACCTACACGTTTCTTTACAGAAATACTGCCACTGAATGCCGTTTCAATAATTTTATTCATCTTCAAGAGCATTCTTGAGAAATTATTAATAACTAGCATAGCAGAAGAAATTTTGAAAAGTAACAATTTTTTTAGTTTAGTTATCTATGAGTACCGCTGAAAAAAATTACTATCGACATTTGTAAATAGAGGTAACTGTCAAACTATAATCCAGTTGTGTTGACAAATGTGGCATTATGAATTAGTGTTTAGAGGATATGGTTCAAATGGTTTATGATTTGGTGGAAAGTGACGGTAACTGCTTACTGGCATCTAGATTATACCAACAAAAGTTTCCTGGAAAAAGACATCCAGACATGCGAGCATTTCAAGTCCTCAAAACAAGATTTGAGGAAACCGGAACAGTATTTTACAAAAAGTTTGAACGTGCCCGTCCTGTAACGAATGATGATAATACTCTTTATGTAAGTACACGTATTCTGAGTGGGGAGTTGGAAATATCACAAAGTAGTGTTTCTCGGATGGTGAGATAATGCAATTTCCATCCATATCATATGCAGTTGATGTAGGAGCTAACTGAAATAGATTTTCCAAAGCGAACGTGGTTTTGCCAATGGGGTGTAAATAAAATCAGAGAACATGATTTTTTTGAGTATGTTCTATTTTCGTATGAAGCCACGTTTCACAACAATGGCCATGTGAATCGGCATAATATGCACTACTATGCAAATCAAAATCCCTATTTCGTCAATCACCAACAACGTTGGTCACTGAATATTTGGGGGGGTATCATTGGACGACGAGTGATATGGCCTCTTTTTTTCAATGGTCATCCGTATGGAAGAGAATATCTTAAGGTTTTTGCGCTAGCTATACAATTTATTAGATGATCTGCCATTGGCAACAAGTCAGAGAATGAGGCTCCAATAAGATGGTGCGCCTGCACATTACCAGACTGATGTACGGGAATACATCAACAATACATTTCGTGGAAAATGGATAAGTAGAGGAGGGCCAGTTCAGTCACCGGACCTCACAGAAATGGATTTTTTTCTATGGGGATATATTAAATGGGTTGTTTATCAAACTCCGCCTACAACTCCTGGAAATATGAAAGTAAGAATTCGGACTGCTTTCAGGGAAATTTCAGAAGGCATGCTGGAACGTGTGCGAAGAATAGTTTCCAGAATAGATTGAGACTGTGTATTATTGCACATTGAATATTTGCTGCATTAATTATTGTTGTTTCCTTTCTTCTGATTTGAATAAATATGATAATTTGTTTTACTATTGGGTTGATTTATAAAGTTCAATTCCACATGATACAAAATACGAATATTGTCAATATTTTCTGTGGAAAGTCCCCCATCTTTAGGTTGTCGAATATCTCGGAAACGGGTTGTTTTAGGCACTTGACATCAATGATAAAAATTGAAAACTTATTGAAAAGGAGTTGATATAAATAATAATATACATGGTGTTTGTTCCATTTGAAAAAATCAAAATATTGATGTTTGAAAATGCCGAAGTTTGTATTGTTGTACCGAACATCCTGTTCAATTTGTAAAATATTCACCATATTCACAATTAACTTCACCATTTCGACTATCGATTCCCAAATTATCTCCACTAAATATTTCGAAACGTGAAATAGGAGATTTTTCAAAAAGAAGTCTGCAAAATAGATATTTTTTAGATAACTCAACAACGCTGCAACGGAATCCAAATTTGAAGCAGTCAATGAAACAGAGAATCGGAATATATGAAAATATACTGGGTGTTTCATTTGAAAAAGACCAACTTCGGTAAGCCACGCTTCAATGATGCACCCTGTACGAATAAGAATAATTTTGGTAGATAGTCTTAAATGGTCCGTTTGGCCAAAAAATAAGAAATGGAAATAGTGATTCACAACGGAGCAATCGACCACGGGAATCTTGTTGACTCACCCTGAATATCTCAGGGTGCTCTTTCAAGATTTTTTTTTGTTTTGTCAGACCATGTATCCAATTCAGAGTATAGTGAAGGATTTTTGGAACAGTGTTCTCGAAATAGACTGTTCAACAATTTCCGTATTGAATTAAAAATCCACAAAAAGTGAATAGGTAAATAATACAAATGATTTTTAGCTGGCATTTTTTCGACTTATCACGTGTAAGGACAATTAAACCTGCCCTTCCTGGAGCATTATGCGATCATTTTTAGCAGAGGTTTTTCTCGTTGCCCGTTTTCCTTTCAGCATTGTCGGTGAAACGACAATAAACTGCGAACTTTTTCGAATACATGGCCCTATAATTGGAACAAAAAACAGGAAACTCCATCATTACTGCGAAGCTTGTAGAGAAAATCGCGCGAGTCGAGTCGAGTCTGGCCTTTTCCCGGGGGCGAACAACTCAAGATTGAATATGAAAATTTAATCAGGTAATTTCATAGGGGATGATGCTCTCGGGCGCTGCGAGATTCCATTTGTAGCTGCTCCTTTGCTCACTCTTTACAACGCAGCCTTAGACGGTTCAAAATGTAATTATTGACAAACTAGCTTATCACCCAATTTATTTTCCACTTCAATCGTAGACCAATTAGGAGGAAGACTCCGCGTTTGCCGAGATTTTATGAAGTTTACGAGCTAACAAACTGGAGGTTGCGAGTTTTATTTATCCCTAATGTATTTTGAATTAGATCTGGTTCTCTTTTAATTATTTTTAGGTCTGACTTGAATTGCATCAGAGGAAAGTAATCGGTTTCATTACTCTCATGTATCTGTGCACATTCAATGGTACAATAAATTTTTTCTATAAACGCTTAACAAAGTAGCCTTTGACGCTTTCAGATTTCGACGCAAAGTTGACGTTTTCCGTGAAATGTCATTTTGTGACAGCATTTGCGCTCTAGAGCGGAAATATTTCGAAAACGCTCGCTTCTCCAACGTATTTCTGCATGATGATAGTGACAGCGAATTACCAAACACTCCTCCTGATGTAGCAGAAAGTGCAAAAATTGTTACTTTGAATCTCCTACCAGAGAAATCAAGGAAGAAATATGAATTACAATACGGTAAATTCATGATGTGGTGCCAGTCAAAACATTCACCACTGAAGATATTCACCAATTTAGTAAAGGTAAAGAATATGGGTCCAGCTGGGATTTTGATAAAATTTTTACAGACGTTTTAAAACATCGTAAAAACACTAGAGCAATCAAAATTTTTGCGCGGAAAGAGCATTTTCTATTTTTTTTCTTGATAAAACATGTGTGGGAACTTACTTTTAAGAGACACAATTACAAACCGTTGGACGGAGTTAAAACGTATTTTTCATTTCAAACCCATTGTCTTGAACTTCTATCCAACCATATGGAGTAATTCATGGTACCTAATAAACTTCAAAAATTAAAAAAACACGCAAAAAAATTTTTATTCAATGTACATAAACAACCAGTTTATTTGACAAATGTTAAATGACAGGACACTTTTAACACGAAGTTAATAATGCCACGTTGCAAATTATATCACACGGAATAGTGACGGTTAAGTCTCGTTCATACCCTCGCGAATTTCTCAATTTTTCTGCAAATAAATTGCAGCATCAACGAATGGTCCGGCATGACTGGCAGCCACTTTATTTGCCGAAAAATTGCAAAATTTATGAGGATATGAACAAGTATTCATGGAAATTTAAGTTAAACTACAAGAAAGTGAAAAATTTATCGAATTCTCAATCGAGTTTATTAAAGGTTTCTGTCATTAACATTCAAAATAACTTTTGACATACAGTTCTCTGTTGAATGTCAAATCCGCACGATCTAATTTGCGAAATATTGGCCAATCGCACCCGCTTCGCTCGCATGGTTTATTTTGAGTTATAGTTTTCATTTCAAATTGTAACATAGGTTTGTGGAGTTGACAGAATTGTTGACTATTTAGGAAAAGTCGGCCGAACGCGCTCGCTTCGCTCGCATATGGTCTATTTTGTATTATAGTTCTCATTTCAAATTGTAACATTGGTTTGTGGAATTTGCAAAATTGTTGATCAGTTAGGAAAACCAGCGCGTTCGGCCGACATTCGAATGTCGGCCGAACGCGCTCGCTTCGCTCGCATGGTCTATTTTATGTCATAGTTCTCATTTAAAATTATATCATAGTTTCGTGTAAGATGAATTGACAGAATTGTTGACTATTTAGGAAAAGCCGCGCGTTCGGCCGACATTTCGCAAATCGGCGTGCGCGGATTTGCGAAATGTCGGCCGAACGCGCTCGCTTCGCTCGCATATGGTCTATTTTGTTTTATAGTTCTCATTTCAAATTGTAACATTGGTTTGTGGAATTTACAAAATTGTTGACCAGTTAGGAAAACCAGCGCGTTCGGCCGACATTCGAATGTCGGCCGAACGCGCTCGCTTCGCTCGCATGGTCTATTTTATGTCATAGTTCTCATTTAAAATTATATCATAGTTTCGTGTAAGATGAATTGACAGAATTGTTGACCAGTTAGGAAAAGCTGCGCGTTCGGCCGACATTTCGCAAATCCGCGCGCGCGGATTTGCGAAATGTTGGCCGAAAGCGCTCGCTTGGCTCGCATATGGTCTATTTTATATAAGCTCCTATTTCAAATCAAATTATAGATTGGGGAAGATATGAATATATGAAGTGACCTGTAATGAAAATGTGCGCATTCTTCACCTATTCCAAACTTTTTTTTTCAACTCAACACTTTAACTTCCTATATATTTATTTGCCCGTTATATGCAATTTCCTGTGAGATATTTAAAAATTCGCCACAAATAATTTGATCTAAAGAAATTTCACACCCTAAAATATTTTTCATAACAATCCAGATACCTAGCTACCAACAAAAACACATATTCCTGCTAACAAACAAAAACTAATCATTATCAATGTCTTTCTTTGAATCGACAATGAATGTTGTGCGTTTATTGAAAATAAAGAAAAGTTATAAATTTTTCCATCTCTAAGAGCAAGAGTTTCAATCGACCAGACTTCATATGGGCAATTTGCATGGGCTATTCAGAACGACAGTACACTGGATTTGTCTGATTTGGAATATTATTCCAAATTCGAATGGTTATTCTGTATACATGAGGTTAGGTTAGGTTGGGTTAAAGTTGGATAATAATTTACGCATGTTCTAATTGGCCCATGCGGATCAGTCTGGTCGTTTAGAACTTTTGCGGTACTGAGTCTCGTTCATAACCTCGCGAATTTCGCAATTCCTTTACGAATGAAATGGCTGACAACAATGAATGGTCCGGCATGACTGACAGCCATTTTATTCCCATAAAAATTGAGAAATTCGCAAGGGTATGAACAAGTCTTTAAACTATCAGAAATCTCTATTGGCAACGTCGCAGTTCCAATTTATTCACCTGTCAATAAATTATAAATTAATTATATCTGCATAATAAAAGTAGCTTTTTTAACCTTTTCCATACTATTCGAAGTTTATTCTGCTAATTGTTAAAAAAATTGTTAAAATTGTTATTTCCGTCAACCGATTGCACCCCTACGCGCAACCCTCGGAAGTCTTCGAGAGACTTGTGTGAGCTAGGGAAGACGCAGCCCTTACCTTTTATGAATTGATACTTCTGTATATGTAGAAAGTGTTATCAATACAACACAGTTCATTAACTTTGAAAAAATAGGTAAAATAACCCATCCAACAAATTGAATTTGTTTGTCTTGAAAGTGAGTATCCACATATATTTTTTCAAAAATAAAATAGAAAAATGTGTTTTCTCGCCAAAATTTATTTTTTTTATTCATTTTATCGCGTTTTAAAGCATCTGTAAAAAAAATTTCAAAATCCCAGCTGGACCCATATTCTTTACTTTTTTCACAAATTTTTACAAGAAGCGCCCGATTGAAAATATCTACTAAAAAAAGGTAAATTTTAATATTTCATGCTTTTAGTAGTTTGAGAAGCGATTAGTATTTTTTGAATTTAGTTCAATTTGGTTAGCATATACATTATGAAAGTTTGTTATAATGTGATGTACCTTTGTTGAATAAAGCATCTGGTGTTTCTTTTTCTGAAAACGGCGTTTGTAGAAAAAATGTTGTGTGTATTTCGAGCACAAAGCGTCATTATCGCTCTCCAAAGATTACCGCGCTCCGCTTCGCGTCGCGCGGTAACTCTCTTTGTCAAGCGGCAATACAGGCCGTTTCTTTTATCATGTGGTAACATTGCTATATTCTAAACCGTTACAGATACGAAGACGATTAAATGGGAGAAAAGGTAACTATTGTGGAGAACAGTACAATGGTCAAAGAAAATTTACAGGGAGTCTCGCCCTTCCCGAGCTATACAGGGAAAACTGAAAATGCTGTTATTTGTTTTTTACGAATAGAATTGTTATTTCTGAAAATATAAAAAAATGGAAAATGGAATGGAAGAAGAAAGTACTATAAAAATGTAACAATGAATCTTTGATTAAACGTTTCGTGTCAACACGGCCACCAACAACATTTCTTTTCAAATACGGACCTGTCTGTTTTAGTACAAATATTGATAAAGCGATAAAATCACAATTCAGTGGTACATCACACTTGATATTTTTATAATGTTTCATTTAAAATAACTAACATCATCAGTGACAACAATTTTTAATTACGGTCCTGTCGTTAGGTCGTTTATGGATTCCACAAAACCTAACTCTCCGATATAAAAATTATCAGTGACGCTTTGAATGAATGTATATATTAAAATTATGTTTACACTATAATAAAAGATATCTGTAGTTTCAGAGACGAACGATAGCAATTTACCTCGGAAATAAACTTACTTAAGAGTAGAAGAAATGAAACAAACAGAAAACAATTTATTTCAAATTGAATTTTTGAGTGAAAATAAAACCAATACAGAAAATGAATTCTTCGTGATAACCTAAATTGAATGCTCGAATTGCCGACCTCTTTGTTGAATGCACATAAGTTGTCTGTCCATACAATTTCTGTGGCAATTTTCTAGCATGAAGGGTGTAATGCTATTACATGCATCTCTTATTTTTTGTTTGAGATGGTCGATATCTGTACTAGTTGTCGAAAAAACCTTATCCTTTATGTATCCCCAGACAAAAAAATCTAAAGGAGTCAGGTCTGGGGATCGAGCTGGCCAGGCAATTGGTCCATTGTTTCCAATCCATTTTCTTGGGAATATTGCATCTAAATGTTCCCTTACCATTGCTGCATAATGGGGAGGGGCACCGTCTTGTTGAAAATATTGTATTTCACGGCGGATGTTCAGTGGCAATTAATCTAAGTAGCCATCAAACTCATTGGATAAAAAATGTAAATACATTCCACCATTCAAATGCTCGTCGTAAAAGAAAGGACCTAGTATGTTTGTTCTCAAAATTCCCAACCAAACATTTATTCCGAACCTTTCCTGGAAATTGGTTTCTCTATGTAAATGTTCATTTGTATTATTCCACCTATAATGGATGTTTCTGTTATACCAACCATTGTTGGTGAATTTTGATTCGTCCGTCCATATTATTTTATTACAAATATTTCCAACTTCCCTATTTCTACGTCTCAACTACATTGCAAATCGTACTCTCCTTCCGTAATCCCTTTCGTTGAGGTGATGAACTTTGCGTATCCTGTAGCATTTGTATTTGTTCTTTTTCAAAATATTTCTGGTAGATTTTACAGAAATCCCTAGTTCGTGGGCAATTTCTCGTAAAGAACATTCTTGATTAGAAATATTTTTGTAACTGACCAATCCTAAATTGAAAAAAAATATTTTCGTCACTTTGTTAATCTTTATGAAGTAATATTTGCTTACCTAAAACATTTATTTGGTTCCGCATACTTCCAGTAACAACACATTTTCTAGTTTTATTTCTATCAAATGCACCACAGTCTCTCAAATTTCTTTCTAATCGTCTAAACATTTGAATGTTTGGAATACGACGATTTGGGTATAGCTCACCATACATATTTTTTGCCAAAAGAGGATTTCTATTTGATTTTGCATAAGCAAATAGCATATCAGTCCTTTCGTCATTTGAATACATCTTTGATATGACTGAGTGTATAATCGACTGACAGTTCTTAACACGTATCAACAACTCATTTATTTGTCCTGCCATAGAAACCAAGCAAAGCCTACTTGTTTAAAAATGGTAAATGAAGTGAGATGCTATTTAATTGTACCATATCACACAATAGTCGTATTTTGACCAAAAACTAATATTTTCGTTACTTTCAGGATTGAGAATTATAGAAATATTCAGTATGATAATTGATTCAGAAGAAATCATGTAGGGTTTTCCTTGATGGTATTATATAGCTTTGGAGCTCGGTAAGCTAAGGGCGTGTGGTGAAACAAGTGGGTCGTGCTGATATTTCTTTGAATTTTCAGATTGTCCTAACAAACTAGGTTCATTTATAATTGTTCGGAGTGGAAGAGTTTTTGATTTTTCTGGTCCTAAAAGTCTCGAAGAATCCACTGTTTACCTTCTAGGTCCAGACAAAAAACATTATCTGACTCATCGTCTACTAACCGGTGTGTTGAACTGATTTTCAATTCCTTTTGAGATATTTGACTGTTTGGACACAGCACCATGAATGTTTTGAATTGTTGGACCCTCAGAAATATTTGGAACGTTCATACCTTGCTTTTCAGCCGCATTTTCTCCTCTATTCTGCATTCTGCTACTTGTTCTCAAGTTGTACGCATTGGTCTTACTCATTTTTTCAAAAAGATCTCAGCCCCACGTTGGGCGCCAAGTTGTGGTGAAACAAGTGGGTCGTGGTGATAGCTGAGTTGTGGATGACAGGAAAATAAAAGCACACCTTGTACAACAGCTCTGCGGCAATATATTTTCATCTATGGGTGTTAATAGATTTCGTATTGACAAAAGCAGATTTTGTATCTAAAAAGAGTTTTACATTTTTAATAACAAAACGAGCTCATGTTAACTAATTTCGGTAAATAATAACTCACCTAAAAAGAGTGACTAAACTCGTAATTACATTTACTTCACAAATTAATGTAAAAATTGTCGATTTCAGAGTTCACCTCAAGAGATACGTTGTATCGATTTATCACTTTACAATCTCAGCGAGAGTGGTTCGACAAATTTCTACACAAAAACCCATCAGCCGAATCAACAAAAACTTTTACAGCCAACTAGAAAAACCAAGGTGGTACTCGCACGATACTTCTGATCAAATAGTAGGACAAATATATGCAACCAACGTTGCCTTATTTTTGAATGGGTCATTTTTACACTTTAATTTTCCAGGAATACGTTTAAGGAAAAAATGTTATTCCACAATATACCAGTGCACCAAAAATGCACACAAAATGTGAACTAAGGGCAAACAAAGCAAAATATTACGGATAGATAACATAATAATTTCAACTACTAGTCTGAACATTCGGGTTTCAGTACAGGCGTTGGCATATTACTTCATGATCCTATGAAATTTTATGTGGAATTCTTTGTCGGTTATTACAAATATGAACTTTTTGATTGATATAGCCGATACTTGATGAAAATCGATGTTAATATTCATAATAAAATCATAACTTAAATAATTATCTAAGCCATTTGAGATATAGTTTAAACATAGATACATATATAAATGTTTAAATCGACGGTATTATTGTTATGGACCTGATAATCAATGGAAACATCATCAATAGTTCTGGAAATGTCATCGAACAGTTCGAAAACTTTTAAGAATTCCACAGAAACATCTAGATTCACTCATTCTTGTTCCTTTCCTTCATCTCGAATTGTTGCTATAATTTCTTGCATATTCCAGCGTTGAAAGGTTCTGCGTGATACATCCAGCTTAACAACTCATTATTATTATTCAACTAATCCCGCTGAGCTTCAGTAAAGATGTTCAGAAATACATTCACCACAGAATCAGTACCAAGAAGTGCTGCTCAAGATTGTTTGATATTTAGAGTAATTAATAGGTATAACAAAACTTTCCAAATTCCTACGTTCATTACTTTAATTTTCTGGATTTAATTGAAGTGCTACTGTGTAGTAATTAGTTTGTATAGTGTGATTGGTGGTGATATTTCATTAGTGAAGTAGCGTTTTGTTGATTTAACAAAATTATGTCGATGGGTTGTTAATGAACAAATAGTATCCGGTCTCCCTCAGTGTACTCAAATATTCATTGCAAAAACACTGCTATATAAATACCTGTTAAAATACCATCAATTACAGAAAATCATTCAGTGTGATCACCTCACAAAAAAAAGTTGAGAACCTCAAGGATTTGGAAATTTGGACCTAAAAATTGTTCCTATTGATTTGTAGGAGAGTTTCGCCCAGGGATGTAAACATGCTGAGAGCACAACACGAAAGTAATAAAAATTTGAAGAAATTGTACAAATGTACAAATCTTTGTTCGATAACAAAAACCACTTCCAATAGTGAGCACGAATATCTGTCAGGTATAATTCAATGTCCGTCGCGGAATCAACTGGAAAAATAGGGGTTTTCTGTCAGACATTCACTTACAGTACAGATATTGGGGAGAAGGATATGATGATAACAACAATAATATTAAATAGTTTTTATTTCTTCCAAATATTTTACAAATAAAGCAAGTTTAAAACAAGCCCCTGCATTCATGCTCATAATCAAGCAATTAAGCAATTTATAAGTGTTCAATTACAATACAGGAGCCTACATTATAAAACCTAGGTAAAACATCTTCATATGAGCTTAAAAAACAGACTATATTGAACATAACCTTAAAACTGAAGAAGTTGCAGACAGAAGAGAAAAACAGTATTTGTAAATGGTAAAAATATGTTATAATTACAATGAATAACTATCACTATACTAAACAAGTAAGAATGTCAGTAAAAATTTTTCCTAACATAAAAGTGAATTATAAATGTTTTCTCAGAACTAGTGACATCATTAACCTTACTGCTTTTTTCTGAATGACGGATATTTCAAGTGCCTTAGATGTTGCACCCCAGTGAATGATTTCATAGCAAATGAATAACTAAATGAGACTAAAACATACACGTTTTAAGACTTCTAGTGAGACAGTGTTCTTCAGTTGACGGAGAATATACATACAGGGTGTTCATTTCAGAACTTCCCACCCTAATTTTCTCGAAATGTGTGTATTTTTTAAAAAAATCCTGAGACACATCAACAAATATATCGAAGGGGACAAGTTTTCATCAGAAAATGAACGCGCCTCCTTTCATCCCCTGCAAGGGGGAGCTACCAACTTCAAAATCTTAAATGCGAAGGGGTATCGAGTAATACCTCATTTTAAAGGTCTTTTTAATCTCTACACGTCGGTGTTTCTTTTTTTAAATTGATCGATCCATTGTCAAGATATTTAGGACAATCTGTTTGCTCCTCCGTACAATTGAAATAAAAACTGGAACTGTTTATTCTCATTCCTTTTACTTCAAACCTAAATTACATTACACTTCTGTTCGAAGTGCTCGACATTCTGCAGAAATCCTTTGTTGAAGCTCTCGTAAATTTTGCGGCGGGGGTGTGTGAACAACTGATTTTAGATGTCCCCATAAAAAGAAATCACATGGTGCTAGATCCGGGGACGTGGGTGGCCACTCTATAGGTCCTCTTCGCCCTATCCATTTACCGGAAAATACGTTGTATAACCATTGTCGGACCGGAAGCACATCTTGTTGAAAATGTAACTCATTTTCGTTAAGAAAGGTGTTTCCATCTCTATCCAGTTGATTTTCAAGTGATTCAGTAATTAGCGGATTGATCGTATTTTCTAACATATTCAAGCAAACCTCACCATTTAGATTCCCATTGATAAACAATAGACCAATCACTTGATTTCCTAGTATTTTCCACATGAAGAATTTCGAAGTTTTCATCGAAGTCATGGCCTTCTTCCAAAATATAATTGGCATTAATGAGTGTGTTTTATTTATTAGTGTCATAACTATTGATTTTCATCAAGTAGCGGCCACGTCAGTCCAAACATTTTTAATACATTGCTTTATCACACAACTGGTAACTATGGTAAACAATTCAATATATCTTTCATTTTCTTCAACAAGTACACTTTTAGAGTGCACATTTTAATGAATTCTCAAAGTGACAGTAGTGTAAAATATTGTAATTTAGATTTGAAGTAAAAGGAATGAGAATAAACAGTTACAGTTTTTATTGCAATAGTACGGAGGAGCAGATTTTCCTAAATATCTCGACAACGGATCGATCAATTTAAAAAAAAGAAACACCGACGTGTAGAAATTAAAAAGACCTTTAAAATGAGGTATTACTCGATACCCCTTCGCATTTAAGATTTTGAAGTTGGTAGCTCCCCCTTGCAGGGGATGAAAGGGGGCGTGTTCATTTTCTGATGAAAACTTGTCCCCTCCGATATATTTGTTGATATGTCTCAGGATTTTTTGAAAAAATACACACATTTCGAGAAAATTAGGGTGGGAACCTGAAATGAACACCCTGTATATGTGTTTACTACGCTTGCATTTGATATTCTCGATATGATTATCCCTGATGCTTCCTTTATGTTATCATGTAAACTTATTGAACATACCATTTTACAGCAGGTACATACCGCAAATCTATCGAAAATGAGGACGATGTGGCAAAAGCTTTAGAAAGCTATTGTGAACCTAGGATTCAGGATAATCATAATTTAACTTCGAAAATTTAATTTTTCTATTTTTCACAGATTGAGAGATTCCAAATATAAGGAAGTTTCGGAATATTTCTCTAACTAAAAAATATTTCTTGACTGTAAAGAATGTATAATTTTGTTTGAGGTATTCGAATGCAAAAATACATTGTATCTAATATTCCTAAAGAAACTGATAATTTTTATTTCAGTTCAATTCATTAAATTTTTGGTTGAATCTTGATGTTCGAGCGATGGAATTTTATCCTAACAGATAAATCTAATGATGGACAAAGACTATTGAATTTAGAAACTGACCCAATACTGGAAAAATTTGGTCGATTTTCGAAGTCTGGATAGAAAACGATACTGATCCTAGATTGAAGAAGAAACTGATAATTATCCCTCACTTCAAAATTGGTCGTGGTTTGCCTCTCACCCAGGCGGCCCAGGTCCGATTCCCACCGTGTGCCAAAAAATGCTTGTTCACCACACTTTCCAAAATTCTTTTTCTGGGTCATTCGATTAACAGCTGCAATACAGTTGGATGCAATGAAGTGCATTACTTGAGCCGGCTCAGCAAACCTTTATATAACGAATATTTCTTGTTTAGCATACTTTCTTAAATACTTGTAATCTGGTCATTAGTAGACACAATATATATCGTGATAATGCTGCTTCTAATTTTGAAACCATTCCTCTTTTCCATTAATGACAGTGAGGAAGCAAAATCACTTTGAATGAAGCAGAAATCGGGCTGTTTAAATTATTCTTTAAATCTACTTCACCTCGCTTCACTCTATGGAAATTTTTATTTTTCTAATATCGGTCGATCTTTCCAAACTTGATATGGTGACTTTTTCAAGGAATTGTTATATACCGGGTGTCAACGAATCTATTAGACAAGTCATAACTTCTAGACCATTAGGTGTATCAAAATGAGATTTGGTATAGGTAAATGGTATGTGCAGAGGAGAGTTTTCACTTTCTCGTCACTTCCGGTTTCACCGGAAATGGCTTCGGTTTTGAATTTTTAAATGGAACACTCTGTATATTGTAACATTTTTGGATTTCTGAGACAATTCTAGATCAGAATGGGACATTTTCGAAAGTTCTTATGCCTACTTAATTTTTTCGGAGTCACTTTTGAAATTACATAGGTGGCCATGATCGGAAGTAAACTAATCTAAGAACCTCAGGTGATATCAGAATATTACAATCGCGAAGTTTTAGTGACTAGTATGATAGATATGAATAAGCCAAGTTGGCAAAATTACATGTTCGTGTCTAACTATTATTTTTCAAATGGCGACCATTTTTTGACAAGCACTTTCCGAAAAAAACGATATTTTAACGAATCTAACGAAACTAATTTATTTGCGATTGGATTACAAATAAGAACATACATTAAATATTACTGAGGAAAATACTTCATAATATTTTATTTACTTTCGTCAAGTGTGCCATGGATAATAATTCATTTACTTCTGTAAACACTTTCCGAAAAAAGGATATTTAGACGAATCTAACGATACTAATTCATTTGCGATTGGATTACAAATCAGAACAGATATTAAATATTACTGAGGAAAATACTTCATAATAATTTATTTACTTTTGTCAAGTGTGCCGAGGATAAGCATGATGCATAATATTTTGCAGTTATTTCGATCAAGTCTTCTTTGGAGAACAAAACACTCACTTAGGTTATAACAGTGACATAAGCTTCAAGAGAAGGTCAAATTTTCTTGATTTTCGTTAAATTTTAGTTCAATTGTCCGTCAAAATAATGTATACTCAAAGTGAAAAAGTGGATATGTTGTTATTGTTTGGAGAATATCACAGAAATTCAAGGAATGCTGCTGAGTTGTATGCTCAGACATATCCCAATCGGCAACATCCATCCCATCAGTATTTTCCGTATGTTGAGAATCGTTTTAGGCAAGAGGGAAATCGAGAGACAGAACAGAGGTTTATCATAAATGAAGAGACTGAGACTAACGTTCTTGCTATGGTTGAGGTTGACAAAACGGTTTCTTTAAGATAAATTAGTCGAGAAATGCAGATAAGTCAGCAAGAAAAATATTGAAAAAGCACGGATATCGAGCATTTAAATATCAGTTACATCAACATTTGTATGCTGACGATGGCGATAGACGAGTAGTGTTTTGTGATTGGTTGCTTCAAAATCATAGAGTTAACCCAAATTTCATCAACTTTATTCTATTTTTCGACGATTCACGATTTACAAATAATGACTGATTTAATAAGTAAAATTCTCGGTACTGGTTCCAACAAAATCAACATGCAATGAGAGAGAGCAATTTTCAAGGAAGGTTTGGCGTCAATGTGTGGGCTGGTATCGTTGGAAACAGAATACTCATTATATATATATATATATATATATATATATATATATATATATATATATATATATATATATAAGACCAATATTATTTCAAGGTCAGTTAACAGGAGCTAGGTGTATTTAGGTTTTCTTCAAAATGAAATCGAGGATCATCTCAATAATCTACCTTTAGCAGTTTTACGGCAATTTACTTCCAACAAGATGGAGCACCCCCTCATAATACCAGATACGTTCTTGATTACTTTATAGAGCATTTCAAAAATCAAGTTATTGCAACCAATGGTCCAGTACGGTGGCCTGCCCGCTTACCGGATCTGACTGTGCTAGATTTCTTCATTTGGGTATATGTTAAAGAAAGGGTCTACTATGCAACAGCCCCAGCCACTCTCGAAATCTTAGAAGAAAGGAATCTACAGGCATTTAAAAGTATAACGCCACAAATGTTACAAAATGTGTTGAGAGAAACAATTGAACGAGCTGAAATGTGTCTTCAACAAGGAGGAATGCACTTTGAAAATTTACTATAGTGAAAATTTTAAGAAATTAGGATATTGAAAAAAATATAAGTGCATCGCTGAAATTATTGTTAATTTTGTTAAATTTGTTGATCCAATCGCAAATAAATTAGTATCGTTAGATTCGTCAAAATATCCTTTTTTCGGAAAGTGCTTGTCAAAAAATAGTCGCCATTTGAAAAATAATAGACACGAAAATGTAATTTTGTCAACTTGTCTTATTTATATCTATCATACTAGTCTCTAAAACTTCGCGATTGTAATATTCTGATATCACCTGAGGTCCTTAGATTAGTTTACCTCCGATCATGGCCACCTAGATGTAATTTCAAAAGTGACTCCGAAAAAGTTAAGTAGGCATAAAAACTTTCCAAAATGGCACATTCTGATCTAGAATTGTCTCAGAAATCCAAAAATGTTACAATATACAAGGTGTTCTATTTAAAAATTTAGAACCGGAGCCATTTCCGGTGAAACCGGAAGTGACCGGAAAGTGAAAAATATGTGAAAACTCTCCTCTTCACATACCATTTCCCTATACCAAATCTCATTTTGATACACCTAATGGTCTAGAAGTTATGACTTGTCTAATAGATTCGTTGACACCCGGTTTGTCGTCGAAAACGGACTATTCAATTTAATTTTTAAATCCAGACCACCTTCTTAAGTCCATAGATATTTTAATATTTTTCCCATCGGTCTATATTTCCAAAACTTGATTTGGTGGTATTTCTGAAAAGTGTTATGTATGTCGTCGAACATGGGCTGTTCAAAATAAATTTCCAAATACAGTTTACCTCTCTTCAGCCTATGGATAATTTTATTCTATCCTTATCTGCACATCTCTCTCATATTTGATATTAGCCTCATTTCATATATGATAGGTGATCCATATGTAGTCAAGTAGGAGACATCTTGACTCTGACTTTGACATCTTCACATTGATCTTAAATTTTCAGAGATAAATTCCAGCAACATAAATTAATGAATGGATATTTCTGAAAAGACAAAATTGATTTTTCTTGGTCAATCCGTTAACAACAGCCGACCTTTCTTTATCAGATATTTCTTGTTCACAACACTTTCCAAAATACTACGTATTCTGGTCAACAGTATACAAAATGATATACAACGTGGTAATGCTGCTTGGGATTTCAGAACCATCCTTCCTGTCTATTGAAAGCAGTAAGATGGTATAATCTCTTTGGATGAAGCATAAATCGGGCTGTTCGAATTGATGTTTAAATAGAGTCTTCCTCACTTCAGTCTCTGGATATTTTTATTTTTATCTTATCGGTCCATCTTCCCCAAACTTGAAATGGTATTTTTTTAATAAATGTTATGTATACTGTCGAACACGGGCTGTTCAATTTAATTTTTAAATCCAGTCTACTCCGCTTCAGTGTGCGGATATTTTTAATTTACCGTAATCGGTATAATAATGATAATGATGATTATTAACCACTTTGGTACAATAGGGTACTTATGGTAGGTCAGATAAAAGGTATACAAATATATTGGGCAGTGGTGGTCGGCTGGTAAAGCGTTCGCCTCACAAGCGTGGGGTCGTGGGTTCGATCCACCGATTCACCGGTCTCGTGAATGGCATAACACGTTGAAAGGTATGAGCTGCGTCTTCATCAGCTCACACAAGTCTCTCGAAGACTTCCGAGGGTTGCGCGTAGGGGTGCAATCAGTTGACGGAAATAACAAATATAAAAAAAGATACAAATAATAATATAAATACAACGTAGAGATAAAAAACACCAGTCACAGTAATTGCATAAAAATGTAACGTCACAGCTTTACATACAGAATTATAAAAGAAGTACACAAAATTTAATAAATAATTTGGAAGTCTCATTCAGATACTCTTGCATATCCTCTCAAACTGTGGCCATCCATCTATCACCCTTCAAAGGGATCCAGGAAAAACACTGTGTCATGTCCCGTACGTCCCATGATTTAATTCTGTTATGATCTTCAAGAATGAATTTACAAGTGCAGTCACAAAAAGTAGTGATGAATAGCATTGCTATCCTCTTATACATGTCATTAACCCATCACTGCAAGAATCTTTAATTTGTATAAAAAATAACCAGGGAGAAAAGTACTGTATTATAACTTTGAAGCACGCCTAACGAGCTTAAGGGTACAACGCGAAGCGGAAGGACCTTAAAACATTGCAAACACTATTTTTTATGATATCTCCGTAAACAATTCCCAACAAAAAAATACCCGGGCTAACACTCGACACGATTGACGAATCTCATCTCAGAATTAGATCTAGAGTGCGTCTTCGTCGAGTGGCGCGGTGATAAATGAGATTTGGAAGTTGACACCGGCCGGCTGTCTCGTGCTGTGCGGCTTCCACGTGCCCGACGGCGACGTGTCACGTTCGCGATTTGTGTTAAAGGAAACCGTCGGACGTCCAAGTCGATCGAACGGCACCCCAGAGAACACGTTGCTGGATGTTATTACAGTTGTTTTGTTCCGCAGCATCACGCCGGCCGAAGATCAGTGGCGGATTTTTCCGGCGAGTTTTCCGAGTGCGGAGATTTATTCAATCATGCCTGATTTCGTGAACACCGAAAATATAAATTGATGGAACTTTGAGACAACAGCGGGATGGTTTCTTTCTTGGGCACTTTATAAGAGACTACAAAATTGATGAGTTTTTCCAATTACAACTTCTTCACAGAGCGAAGTGGCCGTATTATTGGAGCTTTTGCCTGTCACCCAGACGCCCCGGGCTCAATTTCCACCGTCTGCCAAAAAAATTATTGTTCACCACACTTTCCAAAACCCTTTTTCACCACACTTTGCAAAATCCATTTTCTTGGTCATTCGATTAACAGTTGAGCAGGCTCAGTCGACCTTTTATATGAACTATTTCTTATTCACCACACTTTCCAAAATACGTAATCTGGTCAGTAGTAGGCAAAATGCTATCTAAAGTGATGATGATGCTTCCGATTTCGGAGCTATTTCTCCTTCCCTTTGGTAGCAGGAAGAAAGCAAACAATTTGATGAAGCAAAAATCGGGCTGCTAGAATTAATCGTTGAATCTAGTCCAGGTCGCTTCAGTGTATGGCTATCTTTATTTTTTTGTTATCCGTCTATCTTTCTCGAACTTGATATGGCGACTTTTTCAAGAGGTGATATATTTATGTGATCGAAAACGGACTGTACCAGTAGTCGTAGATGAGAAACTCATTTTCCGCGTAAAAACAGTACTTCAACAAAAAAGATTTAACTTTATTTTTGAACATGTGGAAATTCAGCTTTCTTATTGCTTCTGGTAACTTGTTATATAAGTGAATATTTAGAGAGTTTTTTTGAGACATTGAGAGCCTGTATCTAGGAGTTCTCAGTAAATTTCCTGATCTAGTATGATACTGATGTACATCTGAATGAAGAGCAAAATCCGCTCTATTTTTATGTATTTCAAAGAGAGAGTAGTACATATAAGCACAAGGAAATGGCATGTTCTGAAGTTGAAAGAAGAGGGCACGACAATGATCCCTGTAACCCGCTCCTGCTAAAATTCGAATGACCCTTTTTTGCAAAATGAAAATTTTATTTGAGTGGCTAGAATTTCCCCACAAAATGATTCCATAGGTCTAATGACTATGGAAAAGTCCAAAGTAGCTGGACCTGAGGGTATCAATACCTACTAGGTTCTTTAGTCTACGAATTATAAAAGTAGCACTAGCTAATTTATTCGCCAGTTTCTCCACATGACACTTCCAGTTAAGTCTATCGTCAATATATATGCCAAGCAACTTGACATTATGTCCATCTGATATATTTGAATTGGCAGATATAATGAGATTCTGGTTTTTCTCCGAATTCGGCAAAAGTTTGTTGGTGCCGAACCATTCCCCTGCTACTTCCAAAGTGTTTTTGGCGGATTCGATCAATTCCACCATATCCCTCTTTCGATCAATTAAAGTTGTGTCATCAGCAAAAATAATACTTTTTTTGGTCAAAATATGATAAAAAAGGTCAATTATGTATAAAATGAAAAGAGTCGGCCCCAAGATAGAACCCTGAGGCACCCCATATAAAATTTCCTCCAAGTTTGATTTCACACCGTCCGTCAAAACGCATTGAGCTCTCCCACATAAATATGTCTTGAACAAGTCTAGAGGAATCCCACGAATACCATAATAAAAAAGCTTTTTGAGTAAAATTTGGTGCGACACGCAATCAAACGCTTTGGTGAGGTCGCATAGCGTTAAAAACGAATGTTCCCCCAATTATAACCCTTCAACTACAGAAGAGATAACATTCGAAATCGCTTCAGTTGTTGAACTATTCGACCTGAAACCAAATTGACCAGGACACAGCAGAGAGTTTGCCTCCAGGTATGAAATCAATCTTTTCTTAACTAGATATTCTATGACTTTAGCTATAACAGGAATTATAGAAATTGGACGAAAGTTTTCTACCATTTGAGGATCACCTTTTTTAAGTAAAGGAAGAACTACTGCTATTTTCAGCACGTCAGGGAAAATACATTGAGAGAAACATTCGTTAATTAATGCAGCTAAGGGTTGAGCAATAATATCAGCTATAGATTTAATGATCGCACTGATTTTCATTTCGTAAAAGTTCGGATGCCTCGAATCCTTCAATGATTTAATGGTATCCATAACCTCTTCGGGAGTGGTAGGAAAAAGCGAAAAGGAACTTACCGGTGAATTGATATTCTTCAAGTATTCCGTAGGTTCGTGATTTTTCTCAGGTAACGAAGATATTAGAGTTTTCGCTATGTTGATAAAATATTCATTGAACTCAGTTTCTGATATGAGTGTATCTGTTTTCTTTACTGGATTTCTGTTACATTCGAAATTTATTAAACGCCAGGCATCCCTACTGCATCGTGTTCCTTTTACTTCATTATAACTTATCAAGGTAATGGTCATACGATCCACGTATTGTTGACATGGAGGTTTCTTCGACATTTCATAAGGAAAAACAAAGAACTTTGCGTTGTTATGTTATGTGTTAGTTGATGTATTACATATTATTACATTTCAATACTTCATCTCACTCATCAGCTTTTGATGGTGTTTTGCAATAAAATCTTCAAATACGTATAATGGTATTTAAAATAGTTGATATTAAGGGTGATTGAATATAACGTGAAATTCCGAATTTGAATATTTCTGAAGTAATAATCAAACATTTTTACTTATTTATCGGTCTCTCTACCCCAACCGTAATGGCTAAATATATTACATTGTTGAAATGACAGGTGTTCTGGCGTAAACCCAAAAAATTATGAATACTTAAACTTTATAGGCCCAATAACTAGTCATTGGTACTCCATATTTTATGGTGGAAAACCACAATTCATCCTAAATGGCCCCTAAGTCTCGTGGATTGGAATAAATGATGTCAATTTGATTTTATTATCAAGGTTGCGTGGATGGGAATGTTATGATTTTCTAAATATGGAATAACCGATTTTATGTCATCCCTTTTACGAGGGTGGCTGTGAGAGTTTCCAGAATCCCAATATATCATGCCGGAAGTGAGTTGTCAATTTAATTTTCTTCGTTTTGGTCACAAACTGCTTTGATGGAAATTAAATTCAACTTACCGACTTATATTGATAAATAAATATTGTTTTTCTGAGTAGGTTGGGTCGTCTTTCAACTAAAGCCTCACTACGTAGTGCCTTGACTGAGATTCATAGTTATTTCAATGAAGATATTTATCAAACGTTACCTCAAGTGTTCGGCTTTGCCGCAGCAGTTGAAAGTTACCTACAAAAAATACAAAATAGGTGATACGGAACTAAGAGGTCCATATCTCAAAATTACTATTACTAAAGCAGTTAAAATACCGAAAATATGCGAAAAATTTTGTTTTCAAAAAAAATCTACCTGGGTTAGCAGTTTTCATGCATTGAATTTTGTCTTATCTTAGCACGACTCCAAATACAGTATAAACAAATATAAAAATTTCAATACTTGAAAACTGAATCAAATGAATTTTGTTTTGATAGCTGGAATGAAATGATTTTCGAACATTTCGAAATGGCTTGAGTGTACAATATTTTTCTTTTCTAATAATATAATTTTCTCTCCTACATACAGTGTCTCCTAGCGAAAACATGTCACCCCCTTCACTAATACTGTACTTGTGATAAATTATTCTGAAGGATATTCCATAAAAAATATATCGGTGTAATGTAATTGAAAATCGATTGATTTTAGTGGTGGTTTTAATGAAAAAAAAAAAACTATAAAGCATGATTTATTTTCATCACCCAGAATAATGTCAGCAATTGGAAGAGTCAACCGATTAGAACCACAAAAAAGTTTAAGAGATTTGCGAAATGTCATCACACATCTCTCAACATTTGTGGAATCACTGCACGACATGTGCATCTACTTACAATTGAAATAAACTTCAGAAACCCCCTCAAATGGTAATGGTAATGGGTGGGGGACGCAAGCGTCGACGACTAGGCCCCAAGGTGCCCTTTTCGAAATCCCTGGCATCTTCACTCATCCCATAGCGGATATCTGCTCGAACCTCTTCGTCTTTCTAATGGAAGTCGAAATGCCCTTCCATTGCAAGAGTGCAATTCCTCCTCCTCAATAGTGGCAGCTCCGATGACGTTTTGTCTGAGCCTGCCATAAATACCACATTCACACAGGAAGTGGAAGGAGTCCTCCTCCTCACCACATTCCGCGCATAGTGGGCCTGCCTCAACTCTGATGAGAGTCAGATGCCTCCTGAGGCTGCACTGGCTGGTTAGAACTCCCACCAAGAGTCGGAGTTCTTTGCGACTTTCAGTATCTTGGCCGTCCTTGCCCTGTCGGGCCCCGATATCATCTGCTTTGTCTGCCTGCAGCCGTCTATCCCTCTCCACTCTTCTCCTAATTTATCAACTGTCCACTCATCCAGTGCCGTTGTTACTTGTTTCCTTGTTCGGGTTCGGGCCCGTAGTAGCGTTGTCCGGCTCCTTGCTTGGCTAGCTGGTCCGCCTGCTCGTTGCCTTCAATTCCTGTCTGGCCTGGGACCCACATCAGCGTTATTTCCTTTTCAGTCGCAAGACTCTCCAGGGCATATCTGCACTCCTGAATTAGTTTTGATCTGGTTCTGGTTGCATTCAGAGCTCTGATAGCGGCCTGACTGTCCGTCAGACATAAACATTTCTCTCTGGGCCGGACCTCACCTCTTCCATTCTGGTTGCCTCCAGGATGGCATCCACCTCTGCTTGTAGAACCTAGTGCATAGGCTCTTTTCTCTCTGTTTTCCGAGTAAACTCCTGCTCCGGCTTGTCCTTTCTCCAGTTTGCATCCGTCTGTAAAACAGACCAGGTTTTCTGTAGAAAAGATCACTCTTTCCTCTTCCCACTATCTCCTGTCTAGGGTCTCTAGCGAGATCGTATTTCTCCACGTTATTTTATCCTCTGCCTGTATCACTTTGATAGCGGATAGTGGGATTTCTTTCTCCGCCACCACAACGATTTAGGTGTGCCCTGTGTATCTCTCACCTCGCCAGCTCCCGCATTCTCAGATAGGACACCATCGCTTCCTTCTTTATACAAGTTGGAAGCGACGGCAGACCCAGCAGGGCATCTAGGGCTGACTAGGGGGAACTCCTCATCGCACCGGTTATTCCCCTACAAAAGAGGTGGAATGGAGATGAAACAGGAAATCTAGCAGGCCGATTTATTCTGATGCACCTCCCATGAAAATTGTCATCTGAAACTCAAGTACCGGTCCAACAAAATGTGGAAGACGTCCAATACACGTTGAGAGGTGAGCTGATTCCAAGAAGACGTATTGTGAATAGCTGAGCAATTTTATGGTTCAGAGGTGCATCGGGAAAGTCAAAATACTTTTATCCATTATGGCCATTAAAATTATTGCATTTTTTGGTAAACATACGATTTTCACAGTATTCTGAAATTATTGAAGAGCATATGCTGACAATAATAATTCCTATGCTATTTTTTGGATCCCAAATCACCGAAATTACGTCACTGTAATAAAAAATACCATGCTTTCGGATATAATGGTTAGAAAGGTGAGGCACACGATGTGAATGAATAAAAAAATGACTCTATGTGTTTTTGTAGAAACAATAGTGAATATCGACTGGTCTGAGCAATTTTCACTAATAATATCACAAGAGCTTGAATTATTTCTGGAATTTTTTTTGAGGGCGCGAATATTTAGGATATTCGTGCCCTAAAGAAAATTTCCAGGAATAATTTAAGCTTGCGTGGTATTCGGTAAGAAAATTTCACACCATAATTCGGAAAAAAATTATTAATCCAATCTGACATTTTAAATTAATTTCACTGCCTGTCAAGTCCACCATGTTTCCTTAAATAATTTTTTTTTCCAATTTTAGTTACACCTAATGCTAAAACTCAGATGGGTATTAGATCAGTGTATCGCCCTTTCATAATTTTAGGTAAGTGAAGGTGGCAGAAATGTATTTTTTGTTAAAGTAATCCATAACACTTCTGATGTAAAAAATATAATATTGACATGGTTTGTTGCAGTAGGTGGCCGTGATATAGGCGGCCATGCTTTTGACAGATGTGGTTTATATTGGTAAATTACTATAGTCGCGTTCGGTTTTTACGTCGGACTGGTCAGATTAGTCTGGATCGTTCGTTTATTGCAAACGATTGTAGGGTAGGTAAATCTTGATCGTTCGGATATTCAAATCCGATCAGTCTTTGATTGATCTGTTTGCTCGGAGAATTTTGGCAGACGAGTAAGGTTGATTCAAAAGTGTGAGGTTATGTTCATCTGTTCATCATCATTAAAATTGATGATATGATTTTCCCAAACAGAAACCAGCAATATTTTTTGTATATTTGTTATTGCAATCATGAAAACATTCAAATTTCAAACAGGAAGATTATTTACAAAAAAAAACGATGCAAATTTGTTTGTTTACGAAAATCCAAGAAAGTCTGCTGCAGATGTCAAGTAAAAATGGCCTTTTGCGTAAAAGAGATTTGAACAAAATTGTTTCAAAATATTACATATTTGTCTTAAAACACAGACATCTAATTAATTCGTCATTAAGAAGAGAAGATGGGTTAGAATTGAAGCAACATTTAAATCTTACTATGTTTGTAGATCCTACGTTTTTTGAAATATAAATTGTTAATGCATAATAATTAAACAAATTTGTGTTTTCTGTTTAATGAAACTTTATAGCTAATAATAAATAATAATGTTAATTCTTATAGAAATTTTACTTTATTCACAGGTATATCTACAATATTTAATGGTTGTAGATCATATATTTACCTTTTCAACTGTCAAAAAATTTCCACTTAAATATCGTGGCGCCACGAAAAAATTTCCGGAAATTTCTTTAGTTGCCATGGTAACTAGTCAAAATTTAGGCATCTTATTTGTTAAAAAGTAGAGGTGTGAAATTTTCAATATTTTGTCTAAGACTTCGGAGATAAGGGAGATGGGCAGTTTTTGCTGCGACACACTGTATGTGTATATTCAGTTACCTCGGAACATTCGACATTACTTCTAGAAAGCCACCACAATTTGGTGTCACTCCTGTGTAACAAACTCGGCACCGTTTGAGCTCACCGCAGTCATAATGGCTTCTCGCAGTAGTTCAAACGTACCAATTATACTAAAGCCAAATGTAATTGAAACGATGATATCAGACAGACATAATAAATTCAGGACGATCTTTCCCTTAATTGTTGCATTAAATGATCAAATGTACCAGAAACGCGAAATGGGAAAACGAAATGATGCTGTTAAAACATTTACTATTATTGGATTGAGATTTCCACTAGGTTAGGCTGGCAGATCAGACATTGTCTCATTCGATGAGAAAATGAATGACATCCATTTCAGTCAGAAAATGTAATTCCATGGTGAAAATGAAGGATGTGAGAATAGTATATTATGATACAAGTTTTGTAAGACCCATTTAGTCGCACGCGTTGTTTGGAGTACGACCATAGAAATTATAATATACACTAGTCCGCGATTCAGTTAAATGACCCCTTACAGGGAATGATGACAAACTTTTGCACTTGCGCGTTGTTGCTGTTTCTGGTCACGTCGTTGTCAAGTTTTCTTTTTATTTTTCGTGTTCCAAATGAGGTTCGGAACATCATCTGTGTTTAGGGCAGGTAATTGTGGGAAGTCCAATAAACTTGGCAACACCGCCTTAAAATCCTATCGTGGCGTATCAAGCGAAGAAAGATAACAGTGTCGGCTTCTGAGTTTTGGCATTGTTAGGTTTTAGAGTTGTTCAGGGAAACTGTGTGAATCTGGATAACACCGATATATTGGCAACGACACAGGCAGAAAAAAAATGTATGCGGACTTGAATTTGGATGAAATGTCCATTATACCAAAATATGACATTGATGTCAAGGACATGTTAATCGAAGATGGGGAATTTTGTCATTTAATTTCATTTCTCCCTTTTCTTTTAGTACTCTGACTGAAAATGTGTGGTTACACATATACAGGGTGTTTCTTAAGTACGTGTAGAAAATTCAGGAGCGTATTGCTGACATCAAAATAAGAAGAAAAGTTCCTATAAACATATGTCCGCAAGTTATTCTTTTCTGACATACAGAGTGTCAAAGTTGAATTCTTATTTTTATTTTTTGTGAATAATTTCAAACTAATTTTGATATTTGGGTAAAGTTTGGTATCTGGGAATATTTATTATTCAATTTGTGTAAAAAATATATTCTTGGTAGAAGTCACTGCGAGCAACCGTTTTCGAGTTATTGAGATTTGAAATAAACGATGCAAGTGATTTTGAATGACAAGATTTTTAAATTTAAAATAAATTCAATTAGAAATTAGTTTTTTCATAATTAACATAAAATTTGATTATGACATTGAAAAATCATCCCAGATACCAAACTTTACCCGAATATCAAAAATATTTTGGAATTTATTCACAAAAAACAAATATAATAATTAAACTTTGTCACTCTGTATCTTAGAAACGAATAACTTGCGGGCATGTGTTTATGGTAACTTCTTTTCTTATTTCGAGGTCAGCAACATGCTCCTGAAGTTTCTACACGTACTTAAGAAACACCCTGTATATCAGGATCTGTTGTTAAATCTATAAAAAAAAGTATCAAATGTAGAGTATGTTTGTCTACTTTTGAAGACATAACAGAATCTTCTGCAGATGTAGAAAACTTTGAATTATTGAATAGAAAAAGGCCATCACAAACTGTTATAGATATTTGTATTTTCCATGGGAAAAAAATCCGGCAGGTTCTTGCAATTACTGATAATTTTATGCCAAATGAAACGAATTTTTTGGAAACTTTCTTACATCAAACTTCATCAATATTATTTCAGGATGAAAAATTATTCAGTTCCATAATAAACCACCTTTTCTATATATCTTCCTATGAGGTGAGTCACAAATTGAAAATGATAAAAGCAATAACAATAATTTATACCAGAATTTGATTTTTCAATATTGCAATGTCGCAAACTGAGAAAATTAGAGGTGAATTGAAGTCCTTTTTCTCCAATCCTACCATTTCTCCTTATTCAAAACAGAAAGAAACAAATATCCTGTAACAATTTGAATTTTTGGCTTTTTATATTTATTTCTCCCAACATTCGATAATCTACTTCTTATTACAAAAGATGCCATTTAAATTTAATACGATTCAACAACATTTACACTGATGAATGAGAATCTCTGACCATATGCAATAATGTAATTTCTTACCCGAGAAACTATATTTGACAGATTTTTTCCCAATTTTATATCTCCAATCAATGACACTTTTGTTTTTCAATAAAAATGGTGGAAAAATAATAACAAGAGTCAACAAGTAGTTTGAACTCCTGTAAAAAAATTTGTAATGTCTTATCAATGAAAGCCTTTGTTATTATTATTATTATTATTACATATTGCATTAATAACTAATTAATTAATAAGTAGAAAACCAACTTCAATATCCAGAATTTCGAAAATCAAAAATACGACTACATAAAGAAAGTGTTTCCTCGCTCTGATATGGATTTCGACTATAATAGGCTCAACGGTTTAGGCGTGAAGTCGATGGACACACAAATTGAGTTTTTTTACTGATTCACAGACTGAGTGGAATCAATTCCCATCAAAATATCAAATTTGAATTTTTTGACGATCACAATAATTTCTCCCGACTTGGTCGCGAGAAAGCACAAAATAGAAGACCTACACTCAATATTTCTATTTTCAAGAAGTCAATAATTGATTTACTGTATATATCATTAACCCTCTCAGTGCGCCTGGCATACATGCATGACACATCGATTCCTCGCGCGGTGCTAATGGCACTCATGTATGCCGAGGATCTACGTGTAAACAAATGGCCAGTATTTCTCTAGCCTTACAGAGAGCTCACTTATCGTTGGTAGCGTATTGTGAAAACCCGATACGACATTTATTTGGTGCCGTTCTTGATTTTGACTTTGTTTGTCAGTACAGCATGAAGGATAGTAAGTGGGGTGAGGATAGTAGTGCAGCTCCGGTCGAGTTACTCACTATGATGATCCGCAGCGAAAGGGTTAAAGGAAAACTGTTATATTGCAAATGCTATTACCGACAACTTATACCAGATTCAGGAACAGGAACTCAAAAATCCTAAGACCGTTCCTGGCGACACTTGCGCTCTATTGCGCATACTCATGGGTTGGTGTATCTGCCATAGGGGGACCACGTTATTCCGAACTAATTGGCGTTCTATGTATTTATATTTCAAGAGAACAGGTGCGATAAATGTGTATTATCAAACGTTTTTTTATACTTTTTTTTCTATTTGGCATTTTGTTGTAGTTTTTCAATGGAAAAAATTGGATTTGATAATAATGAATAATATCAGAAATATCGGGTTGGTAATATAAAATATGAAGGATGCTGTCAGGTAATTCATTTGTTCTCATAGATTATTTAAATTTTGAGCGCAAATGTCAGTGAATTACCTTTTTTAAAATGACTGATGAAGAAAACTCAAGTTGCACCCTCCTGAATTGAGAGTAGTTGCTCAAACGGCTGTGAATGATTTGTTGCCCAAAAAATCTCGTTCAGCTTACGAAAAGGAATTTCACAATTTCGAAGTACCCGATGCCTCACCACACTCTCAGTGCAGTCAAAATACCTTTTCAAATAATCAGACCACTGAGCATAATTTTGTTAACCTAGTCCAAACCACACCAGCTAATTTCATTATGAAAGCCCGAGAAACCAAAGTTTATAATAACTGCAATATCCAAGGCAACAAATAACACCACAACAAGCAAAGGTGATTCTTCTTCTTTTTTGAAATCAGAAATTCCCATCCTTTTCATCTGATGTTCATCTGACAGTTGATGTTACCATTGTTACCAATCTCGAAAATATTTAAAATGCGAAATAGAAGCCATTATGATACGCGTTTGGGTTCCATAATGACTTCATTTTAGACTCCAAATAGAAAAAATATTATCAAAATCTTCTGCGGAAAGCCGTCCTTCTACACCAGTTTTTTTTGCCGCTGGCGTCTTGTCTTTGACAAATCAAAGTAGTTCAAAAGTAGCCACTGATTTTTCAAGGTCATGCCACAATTTTTTGCTTCAAGTTTTACTTTTTCGACCAAGCTGCTCTTTGTTTATGATTACAGGCAGAGACATATAACTGAAATAACCCTATCTAACTAAAATTAGAAGTTTTGTTTTTGCGTTCTTGTAAAGTGGCAAGAAAAAAATTAAGGTTACATTGAATTCATTACCCACACAGCACTGGTAGTCTTAAAGACGTCCAATTTACGTCCAAATAATGTCTGAACGTCTAGAGGCATAAAATGGACGTCTTAAAGACGTCTGTTTCGGGATGTCTTAGAGACGTTCCTTTAAGGACGTCTACAATACGTATTGGTACAGAACTGACACATTGGTAATATGTTGAAATTATCAATATGGTTTTTCATCTGCTTAACTAAGAGTTTTTCATATGCTTTCGATATAGCACACAATATACTGATAGGCCGCAGTTCTTTATATTCTTCCGGGGCATTAATTTTGGGCAGTGGAATTACATGAGTACATTTCCACAAAGAGGGATATTTATTAGATCTTATGCAGGAGTTGAAGATATACGTGATGAGTTGCAGAATGAAAGGACAAATACGTAATTACATATTAATTCAAATATTATCAGCACCCACTGCCTTAGATTTGAAAGATAACAGTGCAGAAAAAACTTCTTCATCAGTGGTGAATAAGAAATTGAAGTTATCTATACCATGCATGCATAACAAATTGATGAATGACAGTTGCGAGTCGAAAACATAACAGAATATAACAACGGACTATATTTCATATGATGGTATAGTCGGTTTCCTACTACACCTTTGTCAATTGTAATTCAGAAAATATAAGATGTATTTCAGAAAGTATAATTCGTAATTCAGAATAATAAATTGTAATTCAGAAACCGTAACGTGTAATTCATGTTACCTAGTTAGTTGTATTTCAGAAACCGTAACATGTAATTCAGATTAGTTAATTGTATTTCAAAAGGTGTAAAATGTAATTCAGAAAGCGTTAGTTATTATTCAAAAAGTATCAACTGTAATTCAGAAACCAAGAACAACTCGTGTGTACATATTTTCTGGATGGAACTGAGGCAAGTCTTCTTCGTTTGAGTCCATACTCCCCAATGTTGAACCCAGTCGAAACAATATGGTCGAAATTGATGTCCTATGTAAAAGAGAATCTTCGAGTTCCCCAAGTTCAAGGTCCGGGTGAACAGCGGCTTGTGTATCTTGAGCAAATCATTTTCCAGGCAAAAAATACTATAGTTGGAAGAGATTGTGGTAGGGCTGCACATCACACCACCATTCACCATGATACAGCTTTAGCATTTCAAGACATGCCCGTTGGGAGATAAATATTATTATTCATACTAATGTTCACTAATAAATAATTCGTTGTTATCATATTCCCTACTCTTACTAATCAAGTCCTTGGTGGTTTGTGAATTACAAGTACTGGTTTCTGAATTACAATTGACGCTTTCTGAAATACAATTTACTAATCTGAATTACATGTTACCGTTTCTGAAATACAATTGATTGATCTGAATTACAGTTAACAATTCTGAATAACAAGTTACTTATGATCTAGGAACGCCATAATTTTTACATAAACGGAGCTTTCAAAAATTAACATAATACAGTTTGGAACAGTTACAGGCTGATAATTTTCGATAAGAGTTGATTCTGCTTTTGTTAAAATAGGTGTTGATCCAATTTTAAGATCGTCTGGTACTCTCCAGTTTCAATTGGAAGATTTATCAAAATTGCTGCAGTTTCGCTAATTTAATTCCTGATATTATCTATCATTTTTGTTAACATGCAATCTACTCCACAACTGGGTCCTAAATGGATTATTTCCATCAGTCATAGAATTTCATCGTTTCTCCGTTCACTTCATACGCCAGTCAGTTCATAAGATCAACGTCTCAGATTATCCAAACATCCCGCTGATTCTGAGAACTAATTCGAGTGAAAAACTCGTGTGAGCTCTCTTGACAGGCGTACAGTAAATGTTCCTCATCCGTTTTATTCCGAGCCGCTTCATTTTCAATTATCGAAGTGTTTTCCACCAAGCAGACCTCCGACCTCAAGTCCATCTATTTCACATAAAACGTTGTGACAGCTGCATCAGGATCAAAAACGAAAGAAACGGGGGTGAGGAATAACGTATACGTTCTTTTTGACTCCGAGTATGGAAGATTGGGAGTGAAGGGGAGTTTTGAAGCAGGAATTCCCAAAAATTACTCCACTCTTGTTTTGTTCCACTTCCAATTGTTTTTCAAACTCAACTGGTGGTTCGTTCAACAAGTTTTGGCGGTGTTGGATCTTGGATGATGTGAAGATTGATTGCGCAAGCTGAGACAGGAATTCAAGAATGTAATTTGTCTACGTAGTGTAAAACACAGGAAAAAATTATTATAAATTGAATCACACAGAATATATTTCAGTAAATTTTGTGTTTCAATATGTCGGAATAAACGTATCATTTCAAAGAAAACGAAAGTTTATTGGAATTCCGAAACAAAAAAAAGTCAACTTCCCGTCCAAAACATCCTAGAAGATTGTTCAAGAAATAAAAACCAACGACCAGATTCCACCATCAATTGAAGCAAGATTTGACATGATAACATATATCTATGTTACTAATGAAAGATTATCAGTGTATATTATATATTCATTGTACATCAAATCCTGCGTCTCTAATAACCCAAACTAACTGATATTTGAATTAAAAAAAAAACAAATATTTGTTTGACACAGAAAAATATTGGTGAAAGTCTTGTGTTATATTTCCTTTAATCAATTCTTTTGGTTTGATTGACACAAGAATCACAATACTCCAAAATTATCATGCAACACATTTTTTTAGTTTTTCATATATTTCATCCGGGAATATATTATATTGAATGAAGAATATAGCTCATTGGAACCAAATGGATATAGAGTGAATTCACAATTGATAGAATTGATTAAAGTTCAAGACTATTAGAATACTTAATAGTGTAGATAGCCGGAAGCTTTTGAATAACCTTCGTCACACATTCATTATCAAATTGCTTCTTGTCAGTTTGTTTGTTGGTGGTTTTGTTTGTTTATGGGTTGTTTGTGCGATTGCTTTTCTTTTGTGTTTTGCTCACACCATCTATCGAAACATTCTATAATATGTTTAGTGAATAAAACTGATTTTTCCCAGTACAGACTATGACCCACTAATGGAGTATCGTCAGCAAATAAAGCCAACAGTTCAATATTGATGTATTAGAGCATATCGTAGACAAATAATAAAAATATCAATGGACCTAATTCTCAACCCTGTGGAACACCATTGTTCAAGGAATGCTATTTAATAATATATATAATAATAATAATATTTATTTTACCATTTTCAAACAAATTACATAAAGTTACAAATTACATGTTGTGATCCTTTCATGTAGTACGTGATCCATCAAGGTAAATAAATTTTAGAGGATTCCCACAAAGGTTATAACCTGATCGTGGGAGATTCAAACATCTCATTTAACCTCAATAAAACAATTGCAGATAATCTTAAAATGAGTAACTACTATGCTGATATAATTCACGACAAAAAATTAAATAAATACAAAAATACAAAATATTAGAAATTTATACAAAAATAAAAAATATTTGAAATTTATACAAACAAAAAAATATTAGAAAAAAAAAATATTAGAATTTTTTTATCTTTTATCTCCCTCATCTTACTAACATAAATATATGACGAGGCGACAATAATCACAAATACAGCAAGTCAGCATTTTTTAAATTATTCTTTATTCTTTATGTCGATTTGTTCATGAATATCAAGTCTCGGAGTTGTCAAAATCCATTGTTTCAACTTGTTTTTAAAGAGTGGGATCGAATGAATTGATTTCAATTCTGGAGGTACCTCATTATACCGGGTGACCACGGGGTGAGGTACGCCCCCAATTTTTCTATAGTTTTGGAGATACAGGTTTCAAATTTGGCACGTCGATATATTACTCAAATACGCATATTTTGACTCCATAACCGAAAATTCACCACTTCCGGTTTAACCGGAAGTGACCCCAAACTTTTTTTTTTAAATGACACCCTGTACAATTTTTTTCATTATCAGGAAGAACACGCAATTTGTGATAACACTGTTCTCCAAAATTGAAAATCGGTTGAAAAATGGCGGAGATACAGTTGATTGTTCAATCGAACAAAGTTGGCCATGAACATCAAACTCAAATCATCACAACTGACGAACGGCGTCAGCATTTACGAGAGGAAGGTTCGAGGTAAGATACAGCTGAAAATTGAGCTTCCCATGTAATTGCAGCAACCATATTTCCCATCAATTATCAAACATTTCCTCAAAACGTCTCTTCATCAATAATAAAACTATCCTGATCATGTACATTGTCATCTGGTTCTATCCTGAATTGCCTTTCCAAACGTGCGAAATAGTTTCTACTTGGTTGGCGTTGTCTGAGAGGGAATCGTTCACTGTAAAGAATGCAAGCCGCAGTTGCATTTTTTCTACACTCGCCATAAATTAGCAGTAAATCTACTTTTTCATTTCTAGTAAATTTTCGCTCCATCGGAATGTTTTTCAACAAGTTACAATTCTCTTGTATTGAATGAGTAGAACAAATTGTCACTTTGTTGACAAAATATGCTTTTTTGTTTAACTTTCTTATGTTCAAAGCCGCCTTCGTTGAAGAACATTCAATTTTGGGAACACTTATATTGTATTTCTGGTTCCTTTCGGAATTCTTCAAATCTTTTCATTCGAGTAATCTGAAATGTTGCTATTTGAGAAATGGCAGTTGTGAGCCTTTCTTTATGGGTACTAATCCGTTTTGAGGAAATGTTTGATAATTGATGGGAAATATGGTTGCTGCAATTACATGGGAAGCTCAATTTTCAGCTGTATCTTACCTCGAACCTTCCTCTCGTAAATGCTGACGCCGTTCGTCAGTTGTGATGATTTGAGTTTGATGTTCATGGCCAACTTTGTTCGATTGAACAATCAACTGTATCTCCGCCATTTTTTAACCGATTTTCAATTTTGGAGAACAGTGTTATCACAAATTGCGTGTTCTTCCTGATAATGAAAAAAATTGTACAGGGTGTCATTTGAAAAAAAAAGTTTGGGGTCACTTCCGGTTAAACCGGAAGTGGTGAATTTTCGGTTATGGAGTCAAAATATGCGTATTTGAGTAATATATCGACGTGCCAAATTTGAAACCTGTATCTTCAAAAGTATAGAAAAATTGGGGGGCGTACCTCACCTCGTGGTCACCCGGTATACTCTAGGGGCAAGGAAAATGAAACTTCTTTGGCCAATAGTTTTCAACATCTTTGGAATTTTCAAAGTTTCTTTCCCAACTGATCTAGTATAGTGTCCATGTTGCACTAGTTTACATTTTGAGAGATTTTGTTTTTGATGAAGTACTAATGCCAAAAAGTAGATTTGCCGAATGTCCATCACTTTTGCTTCTTTGAATAGTTCATTACCTGGGAAGTTATAACTTTTCCTAAGCATGATTTTCAGGACCCATTTCTGCATTTTATCAAGTTTTCTTAAATAAACATTTGTAACACCCCCCCAAGCAATGATTCCATATAGTAAATGTGTTTGTACAAGTGCGTAATATATAATTTTCATATGATTTAGATCGAATATTTTCCTGAAGAATCTGAATTTTGAGATGAAATATCGAATTTTTTTTGTTACATGTTTGGTGTGGAAGTCCCATTTTAAGTGATTATCCAGGATTACACCTAAATATTTCACATATTCAGTACTTTTCAACTGGATTGTTTTGTTATTGTATAGAAAGTCGATACATGAGAAATCTGGCAGGTTTGTTTCATAGCTGGTAAAAGGGAGATAAATTGTTTTTTCCGTATTTATGGTAAGTAATTTACTATTGAAGAAATCTAATAAAATGGGTAGAGAAAGTTGAATTTTTTGTTTCAGGGTGTTCCAGTTCTTATCCTTGAAAAAGATGGCCGTATCATCCGCAAAACTTGTGATTTCAGCGACGATAGGTAAGTCAAAAAGCGAATTCACGTATAGAATAAATAGTATCGGTCCTAGAACCGTTCCCTGAGGAACACCGTAGTGAATGTCTCTTTCACTGCTCAAGATATCATCATTTGGAAGAAGTATTCTCCAGTTTATCGAACATTTTGCAACAGTTTTGTTTGACATACGAGGATATATTGAAAAATTCTTATCCTACTATAGAACCAAACAAAATTTCAATGTCAAAATATTTTATTACTCAACATATTCTCCTCTTAATTGGATACATTTATTACAGCGAACCTGCAACGTCTCTAGACCTTTCAAAAAAAATATTTCTTCTTGCTCTGAAAACCAGACCTCCACAGCTTTTATTACCTCCTCGTTGGAAGAAAATTTACGACCTTTTAAACTTTTTTTCAGTAGATGATAGTCGGACGGAGCCAAATCTGGTGAGTAAGGGGGGTGTTCTAGTAATTCAAACCCTAAATCACATATTTTTTGCATGGCAACATGAGATTTGTGTGCAGGGGCGTTGTCCTGCAAAACCAAAACAACTTTAGATAGCTTTCCGCGTCTTTTCTCTTTAATTTTTTCCCGTAGAGTGGTCAGTAATGTCGAATAGTAATCTCCAGTTATTGTTCTACCCTTATCCAAAAAATCAATAATGATTATTCCATGGCAATCCCAAAAAACTGAAGCAAGAACTTTTCCAGCAGATTTTTGGACACGAAACTTCTTAGGTCTTGGAGAACCGGAGTGTCGCCATTCCATCGATTGTTGCTCTGTTTCTGGATCGTAGAAATGTGCCCAAGTCTCATCCATAGTAACAATTCGGTTTAAGAAGTCTACATCGTTGAACGCGATGCTACTACCCTTGCACGCTTTTGGTCAACATTCAAACATTTGGGAATCCATTTTGCAGCAATTTTTCTCATGTCCAAGTTGACGTGAACTATATGATGAACGCGTTCGTATAAAATATTCAGTGCTTCAGATATCCGTTTTAGCCTAATTCGACGGTCTGTTAAAATCATGTCATGAACTGCATCGATATTTTCGGTGACTGACACAGAAACTGGCCTTCCCGATCGGTCATCATCTTCAATAGAAAATTTACCTCTTTTGAAGCTTGCAGTCCAATTTGTCAGGGTCGCATACGAAGGACATTGATCACCAAAGGTATTAAGCATAACTTCGTAAATCTGCTTACCTCTTAACCCTTTTAAATACAGGTACTTGATGATGGCTCCATACTCCAATTTTTCGATTTTCGCAATTTCGGTGGACATATGTTTTCTTTTAATTTATTGCGTAACTCTTGTTTACTTTTTTGACGTCAAACTTTACACTGACACTTCTAATAAGTTATTGTTCGTTGCTATGGTAACGCAATATTTTGTTTATGCAGGGAACTGGTCTAGGCTAACTAGATATCAATACATCCTCGTATTTATAATTTTCTCTAACCTCTCGTTTCCAACAATTTTACTAAACCAAAATAAATTTATCTATTTTTGGATAGCTTTTCCGTAGTGGGTGTGATCTAGCTGGGTGATTTTCGTCAAAAGTTACTGTTGCTGCATATTGGTGGGCATCATTCATCCAAAGTATATACAGATATATCGACAAAAGATTCAAAAGCAGAGTCAATGTCTTTCCCAAGATTTATATGATTGGAGTCAGTGTTACACATTGAGAATGAGAATTTTCCCAAATCACATTCGGATAAGCTCCTGCATAGATTAATTTTCTCATCCAATATTACAGTTACTAGTCTTACCTGGAGAGTGCTGATAGGTCAAAGTTTGAACTTGGTGATCGCTAAAATTAGCTTCAAACACTTTTGGATTTAAATTTGCAGCGTCATTATTGATGAAAATATAATCGATGTTATTTTCATTTGTGACCACTCTTGTAGAAAAGTTATATACATCAAGAGCATTACCTATTCTGGTTATAAGTTTATTTTTACCTGCTCTGAAGACTCTGCCAATAGGGGAACTGATGAAATTGGTATTGTTTGTTGCGATTTTGTTAGATGCTCAAAGAGGAAAATCCTGAAATTGAGCTCTCACTCGGGTCTGATTCAAGCGGTGGCCAGAACAATTTTTTTTTTATATTGTGCCTCTACCAGTACCTGAACTCAATAATTTTTTCAAGAGTAATAAATCATAAATTTCACGAATTTGGTTAAAGTTGGATTTTGGTAGTGATTTTGGAAAGACTGAAAAAGTACTGAGGAAACATCAGACAATTTTACTCCGGACCAGTATCGAAACTTCATTAAATTCGCGAGTACAAAGAATAGAATATGCTTCAATATAAAAAACTTTTTTTATAACTTGGAGCTTTCGACTAAATTATGTTTGTATCAAAAATAGAATAATACTCTTAACGAGAAAGTGAATTTACGAGATAGTGTCAAACGGATCAGAGTAGACCATTTTGGATTTTATTATTACAAAGCTAACTTGGATACCTTTACCCCATCTGCAAGTTGACTTGCACGAAAAAGAAACAAAAAATATCCTTCCTGATGAAATAGAGTTGAATGAGTTACCAAAACATGGGGAAAAATTGGTAACTCAAGAGAGAAGCTTGAAGTTCATTGACAAAGATTATCTATAGTTTGATGAAAATCCGAAGAAGAAAAGAAAAACCTATTAATTCATTGTCTAACGTTATGTTTACAATGTTCATTGAAAGGTTTAAAATTTAACACCTCATTTTGTTAGAGTTTCCGCATTTTCTGATTGTGAAAAATTATTCAAAAGCAACATGATTTCTTTATTCAGGAAAAATAACAATTTTGATTGAAAGTTGGTGGATAAAGTTGTAAAGTTACCACAGTTTTGTTAATCAGCGTATTCAGCAAAGAAATTAATTTATTTTAAACCAATTTATGCAATATTAATCAGCAATATTAAATAGTAATTGAAGAAGTTCTAGTTCATACCGCGTTTTATCAAATATTGCAAAAGTTTGAAAATGTGACATGACAACTTTATTGACTTATTTGTCACCAATTATTACTTACTATCACACAAATCAATGGACATTTTCATGACATATGAGAGAACACGGTAATTAGAAATTGTTAGCGTATGCACTTTCTATCACTCAAGGATTTTTTATTTATTTTTTCTGACCGCTACTTTCTCTACAATCAGAAGAAAAGTGGTTTCGTGACGTACCGTTCATTAGAACTAGACTTGGCAACGTTGTAAAAGTTGTGCACAATAGAATCTCAAATTTTCATTACACTGGATTGTGTCGTATGACAGTTGTCATTTGATACTAGAGAGAGAGAGAGAAATATACTTTATTGTCATAAGAATGATCTTGTTGACAAAGTTTCACTTAACCTAAGCTAAGAAAAATAAAAATCACTTTGTACATATATATCTAAAAATATATAAATGGTCCAAAAACATTTAAAATAATGGAGTTTGGATTGAAGTTAGTTTGTATGTATAAAAACATATAAGTCGTGCAAAATACAAATGAAACAAAAAAGTTTGACTTAACCTACATAGACACTCCACATAAGTATAAAAAATGTAAGTCGTAGGTATAAAATACATTCGAAGGAAAATTCAAAATCACGTACAGTTCATTTTAAAAATTATCATTAAAAAATTCTTCTATATTATAATAAGGTCTATCACGTAGAAAACATTTCACAGCCTTCCTAAAGCATTGTAAAGATTTTATTTCTTTTATATCATTTGGCAGATGGTTGAACATTTTAAGACCATTATAAACAATGGAATCCTTTATGACAGATGTCATTGGTATTGGCAACTTAATGTTGCTGGATTGCCTTGTCACATAATAGGATGGAGAAGATTGGAATTGAGTCAAATGTTTTTTGATTAAATACACTGTTTCCATTATAAAGATAGAAATCACTGTTAGAATTCCATGAGCAGTGAAAAGGAGTCTACAAGAGTCTCTACGCTTCGAATGGCACATATATCTTATGGCTCGTTGCAAAATTAAAACATTTTGTAGTAGATATCCACTACATACGCCCCAAAATGGAATTCCATATCTCAGGTGGGATTCCACCAGAGAAATATATACAGTCTTGGCTGCTGATAAACTCAGCTCATTTGCGACTACTCTGACTGCATAACAGCCAGAAGACACTTTGTTACACAAGGCACGAACATGGTCTTCAAATTTTAAACTGCTTTTGTTTTCAATGATATCATTCCCAAACGGTATATTGTCAAGCTCACATCTGAAAGTTACTAAATTGGTTTTCGAGATATTGAGTGAAAGTCAATTTGAATCACACCAAGTCTTTACTTTTTTCATATCACTAGATATGATTCTAGTTAAATCATTTGCATTGTCAGAGTGCCAAAAAATAGTAGTATCGTCCGCAAATAGTGTGAATTTTCCTGAGATATTTATACTTGGCCCTAGTATTGAACTCTGAGTCACACCACTATATATTTTCGCAATTTCTGAGCGATGGTTGGTTTTCACCATCTGACTACGATCCGCCAAATATGAGCTAAACCAGCTCAGTATCACTCCTCTGAAGGAATAGTAGGGAAGCTTCTGCAACAGTATTTCGTGATCCACACAGTCGAAAGCCTTCGAGAAGTCACAAAACACTGCAGCAGCAACCCCCCCCCCCCTACCATTGATTTCAGTTTAAACTTTTTCCATAAATGTGAAAATTGCATCCTTAGTGCCTTTGCCACTTTGAAAGCCGAACTGTTCTTTGCTAATGATTTTATGTTTTTTTTTTTTGATTTTATGATTTTGACTAGATGGGTTCGTTCGTCTGTTTCACGGAGCATAAATAAGAATCGTTTGTCTCTGTTTAACTCGTTTGCCTACTTCAATTTTTGATACAAGTAGAGCGGTTCCATCAAACGAACAGGCCCTACTTGATTCGCCTTTTTGAGGTAAATGTGGTCTTCAATGTTTTGAAATGTTTTTGTTATTTTTGCTGTAAATTTTTTTCTTGATTCCTTTATCTGTATCCCTGCAATAACTGTGAACATGTCGAAAAGGTGCTTCGTACCCGGTTGTCAGAACACCAGTGAATATTCTAATAAACAATTTTTTATGCTACTAAATATGAAGCGCATTGTAAAATGCAATGAATAAACCTTGTGTGAAAAACGGAAATATAATTATGTTTTCGTGAAGAACATTTCCAACTGAATATTATTGTATTCAAGCAGCGTTCAAGTAACGATTTTAAATTTTAGTCATTGCAAAAAATGAATTCATATTTTTCAATCTTCTCATAATCTACCCTCGCTGAATTAACCGAAATTCCCTTCACGAAGCCTTTCCATATTTAATAAGGAATGTATCAGTTAAATGTCGAATGTAAATAAAAACAAACATCAACCTCAAACCTCGAGATCACTTTTGTTGCATGAGAACTGTCATAATGATTTACGGTGTTGTCAATGCTCGTTCTTCATCGGCAGGATGGTCCGTTCAGGAAATTTGAAAGTTACAAAAACAATAAAAAGTAGCTAATATGTGGATATTTTTCTATGGGTCGATCAAGTGACGAAGTTTCAATTATTTCTCAATGGCTTATTATTCCAAGCTAGAATCTATATTTTTGAGGAGAACGGTATTGATTGTTTCGGAACATGGATTATGGTGGGGGTTGTCTCCGATGAACGTGACGTCAGTGGCATACTTTCAAATGGGATATTTTTCAAAAAAATATATAGAGGAACTCTTCGTTGAATGGACGTTTCAGACTAGAATCTATCGATTTAAAAGAGTTTTGCAATTAATTTTTCATATATGTAAAGGTACATTGAACTTCTTTCTTCTTCAGTTTGTAATTGAAAGAAAATAAACGGATTATTTTATGTTTAAATTTCCAATTGCAATTGTATGGAATATTAATAAATGTAGGGATATACTCAATCCAAAACCTCCCTTATCAAAATATTTATCAAACACGTAAACTTTGGCATGGAAAAGAAAGTTTGCCATAGCCACCTTTCCCTTTCGAGACTTCGAAAGAGCAAACAACCGCAGCACAAAAGAAAAGTTCGCGCAAGAGAGACACACGCCACTGGAGCGACAAAGAAGCCGCGTGAGTGATTAAAGACGGACACAGGGGCAGAGAGGGGTTGATTGGTTTTATTAGAGGGCGCGCCTATCAATCAAAGTGCCTTCGGTGCTCCCTACTTCGTCTATATATTACAACCAACACAAACACGAGCCAACATCGGAGTGGCAGCCATAGTGCGGCCGTGTTCTATTATGAATTAATTCTGTTTACATCCACTTACACCCCGAATACCTTTCAGATCCGCCAACTTCGTTAAACACAGGTAAAACATTCCGTTTAATTGCTAGCTGGAAGTATTTTTGCGTTATGATTAATTATGCCCTAGGCGGTAATGTGTGGCGAAAGGGAATTACGGAGGCCATTAAAAATGACGAGTTACATTTCGAACTTCCTATGAATTATGAAGTTCGCGGTAATGGCTGGTCCGGCATTGCTGCGGCTTCCGCACTAGCTCTGAATAACTTGTGAAAGTGAATAAGAAATGTCATGTGGAACTGTTCTAGTTGATTTCCCATGGTTATATATCTACGTTTTGGAAAGAACAAAGTCAAACAAGTGAGGGCTCGGAAGTTATTATTATTATTATTTGTTTTTTTTTCATTCTTCAACTGTGTCTAAAATATCGTTATTGACATCATTTATCGATTCTACCTATTCCCCAAAACACTTTTTTTCAATGGTAAATCTCGGATATATTGAATTTATTTAATCCGGATTTTTGGTTTTTCTCTCCCCAACTTTTCCGGGCGCTTCGCGTATGTATGTTCGATTATTCCCTCCCTCCCATCCCTACACACCACAATATTTTCCGGGGGCTTTGTGTTCGAATTTTTAATTATTTTCCATCCTTAACCCTCTCCCCCAAATTTTCTGGAATCATCGTTTCCAGATTTTTCATTATTTTTCCTCCTCTCCTTTCCACCTGGATTGTCAATAATTTTCCACCTCAAAATTCAACGGGTATTTTGTGCCTGGATTTTTCATTATTTTCTTCCCCTCCTTTCCAAAATTTCCGGGGCGCTTTGCGAACGAATTTTTGTTCTGACTCGAAAACTGAACGAGACATCGAAGTGATGTTTAATTATTTCCCCCCCTTCTCGAAAAAATTTTCAGGGCGTTTTGCTCCTGGATTTTAAATTATATTTTCCCCTTGTCACCCTTCCCAGAAATTTCCGGGCTAGAGATTTTTTACTATTTTCCTCCCTTCCTTGAATGATCCGAGCCCTTCGCATATGAATTGTCGATCATTTGCCCCCCCTTCTCCAAAATTTGAAGGACGCTTTGCAACCGAATTTTTCATTTGACTCGAAGACCAAATGAGAAATGGAAAAGACGCTTGATTATTTCTCCTCTCTTTCTCCCCAATGTTTTCCGGGCGTTTCGTATCTGGAATTTTAATAATTTCCTTGCCTAATCCCCTCCCAAAACTTTTCTGGGTGCTTCGCGCCTTGATTTTCAATTATTTACCCCACCTCCTAAATGTTCCGGGCGCTACACAACTATGTTCTTGTTGATTTTTCCCTTTCCCCTCTCCACCCCAATATTTTATGGGCACTTCACGCCCGGATTTTTCATTACTTTTTTCCCCCCTCCCCAAAATTTTTCGGGCGCTTTGCTTCCGCATTTTTGATTTTACTTAGTAAAAGATATATTGAATTAATGTAAATGAACAGTTTGATGTCCTCAAATAGGTCTACAAAAAGTTACGAGACATTTTTTTCGTATCTTGAAAAATAAACGAAAGATTGATTTTTTTTAAACCTTTGAAAACTCGAAGATGGCTACAGAATATCAATTTTTACTAGAAACTTCTTCATCACCTCTTGAAAGTGTACAATTTTTTTTACATTCTTCAATAGTCCGGAAATTATCTATTAAAAAAGAAACGAAAAATAGGGGACCTTGACAAATGTTACCATTTTTTCGAAAACACCGAAAACTCGAAAACTAAAGGAAATACCGACAAAATAAATTCCAACAGTTTCATTGTCCCCAAACAGAGTGAATTTACATTTTCTCATATCTTAGAAAACGTATTTTAGTGGGAATATTTTTTTCGAAATTTGATGTTTTGGGTCAAGTTAGGTTTGGTAAGGTTAGATGATGTTAAATGTTAGGGGGGAGGGGGGCTGGCCCCTTGGCCTAATCCACTGCGACCTTTTCAGATATATTGTGGAGGCTCCAATTGCTTATCATCATCTAGCTTCGTCCATTTTATCAGACTGAGCAAATTTGATAATGGCCTCTCTAGATAGCTTTCCGCTCTTGGTTTTTCATCTCCAAGTTGTAGAAACCGCACCCTTGCTAGTCCTTCGCACTGGCACATTACATGTATTGCGGTTTCCTCTTCTTCCTGACAGAACCTGCAGATTGCTTCTTCCGCCAGACCTATAATATTCATATGTCTGTTAAGCCTACAGTGGCCTGTCAGCAGACCTACTATTTGTCTGACGATCCTCCTTTTGTAGCTGAGGAGGTCCGTCGTGAATTTTGGCGAGCGTCTTTTGATGAACTCCTTGGCCTGTCTCAATCCTGGTCGGGATTCCCACCACTTTTGAGATTTGTTTTGTACCCACTGTTTAGTGTGGGCTTTTGTGGTGGATTTTGCTACGCCGCAGAAGGGTTCCGGTCCAATGAGCGCTGCCGAAGAGCCTTCTCTGGCTAGTGTATCGGCCCGCTCATTGCCCAGGTGTCCCTCGTGGCCCGGCACCCAAGCTAGGGTCACATTGTTGCAACTAGGTTAAGAATTTTTCAATATATCCTCGTAGTAAGTCACTGAGTGCTAAAGAAAGGAGTGATTGGAGTGTTAATGTTATTTCCGTCAACCCATTGCACCTCTATGTGCAACTGTCGGATGTCTTCGAAAGACTTGTGTGAGCTAAGGAAGACACAGCCCTCACCTTCTAAAGTGTGATGCCATGACCATACGGGAATTCGAAGCCTCGACCCTTCGCATCTTCAGGAGCTAAAAGCTTTCAGCTCCTGAAGATGCTAACTTTGTTGGCGAAACGCGCGTCGAGTGTGATTTTGACGTAGTTTTGTGGGTAGTTTATTTTTTCTTGAATTGTATTCACACCAAAGGTTCCAAAATATTCATTTATTTGATAAATATGATTTGGCGATATCAGCCTTTTAGGACCGTATATCACCTCTTTTGTATATTTCTTATGTACCTTTTAACTGCTGTAGTATAGCCGAACACTTGAGGTAATGTTTGATTAACCTCTTTATCGAAATAACGATGAATCTCAACCATGGCACCATACAGTTGCTGTGAGGTTTCAGTTGAAAGACGACCGAACGTTTTGAAGTCGAAAAATAAACTGTGTCTGTCGGTTGACTGCTTGTGACTGTTCGTTTCTAAGTGGAAACTCCCACTCCAAACCTTCTCAGGAAAAAAGGTTATGTTTTGACTTGAAATCCGTAAATACAAATAACCGAAAGATTATTCTTGGGGTTTTCAATCAATTACAATTTGGTAAAACTGGCCGAGCTTAGTTGATCGTAGGTGAGCACCTATTTAATCAGATTATAGTTAAGAAACTTGTTTACTGGTAAAATGAGTTGGAAATTCCTGGTTTGTTTTATGATAGTCCTTGTCATACAAGTGGATGCATCAGTTCTTGTATGTTTGATCCACAAATATACATCGGATAGTGAGAAAAGAGGACGCCAACCCTTTTCTACTATTCGGTGATTGGTGATGAACACTCGAAGCGGCAACATTAGCAATAGTGTCGAATACAAGCAACCAATTTCCACACCGGCTGTAAAACGATCCGTTGTCATAATACGATACCCAATTCATTAGGGGCAACAACGCGCAATCTGCACGCCGAATAACTAAATGGCCGTTCTCCGATATCATCAGCGCACCGGTAAATGTCAATTATAACGACGTAGCGGAGACCACCTAATTAGCAGAGACGTTCCGTCGCAAAGCCGAGTGTGGAGGCTCATTTGGCGCGGAGCCTAATTAGTGGACGGGCGCGACTGTTAATGCGTCCACGGTGACAATTACGGGAGATGAAACAGTAGCACAGAGGTACGATTCGTGTAAAACGAACTCTGCGTCCTCGATTCACACGTGGAATCGATAACGGTAGTCGAGTGGACCCCGGCACGTCACTGCGAGGCGGGTAAATCGCTCATGTCGAAACGCGTTACGTTAATTCGCTGATACAGTGTGAACTACAGCGCCCAATGGTGGCAGGTGTGGGTTTCGTTCACATCTCATCAGGATGTATGGGAATCCGTGGATCAAAACATACTGTTATACATTATGAAAAATCGACGTATTAACTATTCTGTTTAGTGGGGGTGTTAATATACTGCGACCTATGATATCTATCGTGTCCCTTTCTGCTGCCCAGACATTTGGGATGTCTCAACGACTAGAGGTTAGAAGTTTCTCCACTCCTATGGCTTTCAAGAAATTCTTCCTCTTCTATTTGGTGTTTTCCTAAATATCTCACTAGTGGATTTTGCAGTTTGATGCGATGAGGGTCGTCATCTTCCTCACAGAATATGCATTATTCTTCTAGGACTAACACAAGATTCTCAACCCTTTCGATCCTGGAGTGCACCTAAGTGGATAGCATTTTTAATCAAATATAAAAATGGATTCAAATTCAATTTTGACTGCCGCATTCCACTAAACATGTGTAAATGCAGGCTTCATTATAAATTTCTCATGTGTTCTGCCATCTATCCATGAAAAGATGAATACAGTAGGTACGCTGTTTTTGTTCTGAGAAAGAGGCCATTTACCGAATGTCGTGCACCTGTTTTGTTTATCTCTGTTTTTTGTTTAATTGTACCGAGAAGTGTTGTAGTTATTGATATAATTACTCGAAGTTTATCACAATTCTGAATATACCTTGGTATTTTGGCAGCCTGAAAATTTGTGTACTATAGTGTACATCAGGACTAAGTGGAATAAGTATGACATACTTATTTTTTTTCAAAACTTAAAACGTCTTCGCTTCAGATTTTTGCATACAAAATGTGTAGAAAACGGTTAACCTTTAAAAAGTATTTGGACTTTTAAACAAATTATGATTCTGACATTAACATTCTCAGCGACGAAAATGATGAATGGAAAGATAAATCGCACCAACATAGACTTATTCGTAAAACTTCTGTTATTTTTGTCATTTGTAGACTGAGAGTGTACATTTTCCTTATCAGACATGATGATTCAGATGAATCCGGATTGTTTTGCATCTAGACGCAAATTCCCCGAGTACAAAAGCAAAACTAACGTAATATGTGCCAAAAAAGTATGGTTCATCTATGCATTTGCAAAAAATTATTTTTTTGTTTATATCATACTAATAAATGAAAGTTGTAATACTACTTTGTTTTTCACTTAGGTATTACCCAAAAATAAATAAAATGACTGATTATCCGAAATTTTTCCTTTACCCATAAAAGTACCAAAAATCTTCAAAAAATGAAATAATCTGAGGACAAAGTACTTTTTTTGTGTTCAAAAACAAGTCGGGTCTGAAACGGTTAAGGTATCCTCCCAACCAGCAGTGCCCTGCTAGGATTTCCGTTAGTTTTCTGAGCTTGTTTCCACTCCTGCTAGTGCTGTCATTTGATCTCTTCTGGTTGTAGTTTCCCAGTAGTATCTTGGCCTGCCTCATTCCATCCGATTCTATCCAGTATTTTGTTGTGTACATCTTTTTCAAGTTCATAAAGTATTTCGCAGAAGGGTTCAGGTCCCAGAAATGGTATATCAATTCCTTTTTTATCAGTACGTCTGCTTTTTCATTACCCTCCACTCCAGTGTATCCCGAAATCAATAGGAGGATAAAGGTGTTGATCTAACCTAGTTCATTCAGTTTCACTAGACAACCCCACACTATTTCGAAGTTGATTCGAGAAGAAGTTAAGGGCATTATTGGCTGCTTGTCTATCTCCGATTGCGTAGATTGCGTAGATTCCGATTGCGTAGATTTCTGCTTGGAAAATGCTAGGGAATATTTTGTTTCAGGCCCATCTCCTCCTATTCAAGTTTCTTCAGTTGTTCTGGATCCATCTGGTGTACCATTTAATAACATTTCTCTTTAGTAATTGTCCCATTCGCTTTTGCTACTCAGTTTTTTGTTGAATTTTTTCACAAAGCTAAACTTTTTTGTCATCCCATCTTGGTGCATATCCCAGGTTTGATGATTTCAAGTAAGGAGACGAAACCTGCTTTTGGTGGTTCCTTCTCTGGTTATTCTGTATGTTGTCCTTTTCGCTATACTCTCCACCAATATATGGAGGGGTGTAAGGCTCAGTATTACTTCCATAGCAGCCATTAGGCACGTTCTCACTGTAACTGTTGCATACACAGACTAATCTCAGAATTTCATTGACCCGTACGTGATTGGTGGTCTCACTATAGCAGTGTACATCCACTGCAGGGTCTTTCGGTTACATCCCCAATTTTTTCCCGCAACGTTTCTGCTCACAATTAGGGCTTTCGTGGATTTGTTGGTTACTTCTTTTTCATTATCAGTCCAGTTGAGTTTATCATCTAGTATTAGTCCCAGATATTTGACCTCTGAACAACTTTTTCGTCTAGTTCGATAGCCTTGAAGTTGATGTTTCTTTTCTTCCTGAAGACAACTTGGGTAGTTTTGGTGGAGTTGACGCTGAGTCCTATCGATTGACACCATTCTTCAGACCTCTCTGAACTATATAACTTCTCAAAAAAAATTTGCTTTGAGCTGATCATACGTAGTGTTTTCTGCTGGCTCTCGGTCTAACAGTAATTCACAGTCATTGTTGTTCTGTACGGAAATTTTCGCCTTTATCCAATTACCTTCTCCAGGAAGCTTTCAGGATGTAAAGAAATTTATTAAACTCAATACATGTTTTCCTTTCAGTAGAACAACAGCTTCATCGTAGAAAACCATTCGTGCATATCGTGCAAGATAGGGATTTTAGAATGCCCCCTGTATTAACTCCGCTAACAAAAACAATCGAGTTCTTGGTAGTTTGCTTCGAGGGTAGATAGCTTGTTGATGATCAGGCGTGTGTATACTGATATACTGAGTGAAAAATGTATACGGATTGAAGCTAAATAATGAATATCGCTTGAATTGGTTTTGATAATGTTGGTGAGATCAGGAGGAGCAAGACGACTACATCGTAGAAAATAGAAATTTGACAGTGTATATTGCAACAAATTTTTTATTAAGGTGACTTAATTGTTATGTTTCGTTAGCGCGAGTGGCTAACGTCTTCAGTTTTATAATTCAACTTTGGAATTGTTTTCCATAAATATCGAACGAAATCAACTTAACTAACATACAGGGTGTCAATTTGAAAACTTCCCACCCTTAATATCTTCCTTCCAGTAAACAATATGAGTAATCGAAAAAACAGGTCAATTTTATTGTCAAGGGGGACACTTTCACGGACTATTTGTAGCCCTCGTGGTTCAACCCCCTAGGAGGGGTAGATGTTACCCTTAGAATTTTAAATGGGAAGGGGGGTCAAGTGGCACATCATTTTGATGGGCGTTCAATTCTTGTTCCAATGGTACCCTGACTTATTATTTTGTGATGAGCATTTTCCGAAAAATTGCGTTCTAAACTAACAGAAGTAATTATTAGAACGCCTTTACTGAGATGCATTATTGTATCGACTCCCTTTAATAAAAATGGTTAGAAGAGTAGGTGGCACCGCTCCAACCCTTGAATGACAGGAATAAATTTATTACGCATGGGATTTTTTATTTGGTGGTTATTTTCCTTCTACACAATAAAATTTAATTTGCGAGAAAGACATTTCCAACATAAAATCTACTTACGCTTATCTTATTAGCTGTTCGAAATGTTGTCCATTTTGCTCTAAACAGTAATACAGTCTGTTTTCGAACTCCCCTCTAACATTACGGAAAACTTCACTAGGAATTGACTGGCATGCTGCTGTAATTCGTCTTTTAAGTTCGTCAATATCAGAAGGTTGTGTTTTATAAACAACGGATTTAAGATGCCCCCAAAGAAAGAAATCTAAGGGTGTTAAATCCGGTGATCTCGGAGGCCATTCAACTGCTCCCCTTCTGCCAATCCATCTACCCGGAAATCTCTCGTTTAACCACTGTCGAACGGGAAGAAAATAATGAGGTGGAGCACCGTCCTGCTGGTAATGTAACAGATCCTCCTGCAAAAGTTCATTACCTTCTGCATCAATTTGAGTTTCTAGCTCGTGAGTTATAAGAGGATCGATAGTCTCTTCAAGCATATCAAGGTACAGATTGCCAGTCAAGTTTTCTTCCAGAAATAATGGACCAAGAATGGCATTTCCAAGAGAACCAGCTCAAACATTAACTTTTTGTGGGTGTTGTGTATGCCCTTCCCGAAAAATATGTGAGTTTTCGTCACTCCAATAGCGACAATTTTGTCTATTAACATTGCCATTCAGAAAAAATGAACACTCATCGCTGAACAGAATATTAGGGATGGTATTGACTCGATGAGACATGATTTCACAAAACTCTATTCTTCTATCATAATCATCCTCGTGGAGCTCTTGAAGAATCTGCATTTTATATGGATGAAATTTATGCATTTTCAATGCTTTTCTTATAGTCTCGCATGACATTCCCGTCTGTTCTGATACTGATCGTAAGGAGCTCATGGGCTCTGCAGCAAATGTTCCCAAAACTTCAATTTGAGCTGCTTCATTTAGTACTCTGGGGTTATTTCTTTTTTTATTTGTCACTGAACCAGTTTCGTAAAACTTATTCACCAAATCAAGCACATACCGGTGACTTACATTACAATTTGGATGTATTTCGTTAAAAAGACATGCCGCCCTTCGTGCGCACTTTCCAACTTCTCCATAAATTACAATCATTTCAAATCTGTCTTGAAGAATGTAAACCAATTTTACACTTTTATACACTTATTAAAGTAATTCCCAAACAGCCCAACAGGTACAACGGTATTCACAATACTACCAGATAGTTCAAATTTGCTAACCAATTTTTTGCCGGAAAACAGAAACTTTTTACAGCAGAAGTAGCAAAAAAGGAAGGCTATCTGTACAATTTCTGCGATGACACTTAAAAATTCAGCATTTAATAAACACAAATTTACTACCATCTACGTTTTACTATTAGACTACTTTTTCATGTAAAGTGTTTGGAGCTAATGGCTAATGTTACCCCTAATACAGGGTTGGAACGGTACCACCTAATATTCTAACCAGTTCTGGCCAAACCATGCATCTCAGTATAGGCGTTCTAATAATTACTTCTGTTAGTTTAGAACGCAATTTTTCGGAAAATGCTCATCAAAAAATAATAAGTCAGGGTACCATTGGAACAAGAATTGAACGACCATCAAAATGATGTGCCACTTGACCCCCCTTCCCATTTAAAATTCTAAGGGTAACATCTACCCCTCCTAGGGGGTTGAACCACGAGGGCTACAAATAGTCCGTGAAAGTGTCCCCCTTGACAATAAAATTGACCTGTTTTTTCGATTACTCATATTGTTTACTGGAAGGAAGATATTAAGGGTGGGAAGTTTTCAAATTGACACCCTGTATAATGTCTTGTGTTTCGTGAAATTAGTAATATTCCTCATTCAACAACTTCACAAAGTTAAATTATAAGACATTGCATTTCAGTTGCTATTTATTTACTTCACACACACCGAACAAAACGACACATTCCAACCTTGCACTGCTGACCCGAATGGCATAATGGCGAATTACCGTTTCTTTTTTCCGTTGACCATTATACTCTTCGTACACAGTCGGTGCAGTTCGTAGAAAATCGGTGTACTTCGTACAAGTCCGCTGTAAATTTCTCAAGAAATGCTTCTGATCTGGAAAACCAGAACACTACTTCGAATTTCTTGGAAGATTCGTATCAGAGAAAAGGTGTATTGGTGGAATATTGAATTTCCTGTGGGACACGACATACAAGACGTTTTCGAATTTATTTCCGGAAATCTGTCTATGGTTTTCTGTTTCAAGGACACATCATTTACAGAACATGGAAATTTCGGGACAGTCATTCTAAGCCATATTTCTCTGCGCTATGGGTGGGTGAAATCATACCTGAACACTTCGATCAGATTTGATCATAGGTATGATCACACCAAAGTACCATATCAATTTTGATTTATGGTTATTAAATATTTGATATGAATACGACTGGTTTGGATATTCACTGTTGCTTTAGTATTCCTTCCAATGAAGGTAACTTGATTATCGAAATGTGCATCTAGGGGTGGTATTACTTGTGTGATGAAGGAGAAAATTCTATTTGTTCTCATTAAATGACACCACAGGCGTCTAGTATCACATTTCTTGTATTTCAGTTGTAATCCGCTTTTAAATGGTCTCTATAAGGACGCGGTCTTCTATATCTCCGTCATGGTAATAGATAGATGAATGAGTTCAGTAGCAAAATGATATCATTTCCTGAGCTCTACAAAATGAAAATGATAAAACTTACACAGATTGTTCAGTTTTTTCTGGGCGGGTCCCAACTTTGTTTTTTCAAACAGCAACCTGTATTTTATATAAGATTTTCAGTCTCTACATAGAAAGTAAAAGGTACTTTGTGAAAGTCTTTCTTTCAAAAATACTGATAATTTTCGAAATTTTTAGCATGACAGCTTTTTTCTTCCAAAATTTGTTACTCATCATATTCAAAATTATAAAGTTGTGCAAAGTCCCATTGAAATTTTTTCCTGGTCAAATAATGTACGTTGTTGATTCTCCCAAACGACATATTTGAAATCGACCTTTGATATACAGGGTGCGAAAAAGAGCTTGCCAAACATTGTAAAAAAAATTGTGCAAAATCTTCTTTATTTTCAATTGAACACCCGGTATATTATCGATCCGTTAGAAGCGCCAACAAAAGGTCTACAAATTCCATGAAATATTCCCTATGGTTAAAATCAATAGTTTTTCTCAAAACGCTCTTTTAGAAAAATGAAAATTATTTCTACTCCTTCGCCATAATTTTAATGAACGACCTTTTTTTATAGCGAAACCCATTTGAGTCGACTGATAAGGATGTACAAAATATATCTTGTTTCAATTATGTACATTTCATATAACGTGGCCAAAAAGTTTTTTTATTTTTGTATGATATGTAGTCTCACATTTTTCTACATGGAAAACCTATTATTTCATTTGATGCAGAATTTTACACACATATCTCGTGTAATATAATTCTATACTTACACAATTATGGAAAAAAAAACATGGAATATTACTAACGAATCAATTTATTTCAGGTTATGGTGAATATTCATTAATTATAAATTCTGGGCTTATGCTCCAGGTAGTTATTTAAATTGTCAACATGCATATAACAAAACTGTAACAAAAAAAGTTTAGTAAAAGTTTAAATGACACTTTCACTTACAAATATGTTCAACATATCCTCCATTTTCTTGAAATCTGCGCTCATGTTTAGAATAACTGATACATCCAGTTTCAACAAATCTAATCAGGTCCTTTCGGAATAGTCTTTCATCTGGATGCCTTCTATCTGGATACTGTTGATAATGAATTCTACTTGCCAATAAACAATTCCCTTCTGATACAGCTAATATGGAAATCATATCAACCAAATCAGTTTTTGAAAACAACATTTTGATTAAATAAATATTTCAATACTTTTACATATTGGCAGGCAAATATTTTTACCTGCCAAACTGATTGATTTTCAAAAACTCATTTATTCGGTTTTCCTTGAAAGGTTGTTGTTATCTTCTAAAACAGTGATTATAGGCATGGACGGATAATTTAAAAAAGGGGTTTAAAAAAGGAATTAGAGGGTGTTTCATTACGAAAAATGTGTTACAATCATCGATCGCAGTCGTCAAATATATGGATTTCGTCGTTCATTAAAATTATGGCGAAGGAATAGGAAGATTTTCCAATTTTTGAAAAAAAAAAGCTTTCTAAGAAAAACTGTTGATTTTAACTATAGGGAATATTCGATGAAATTTGTTGGGCCTTTCTTGGCGCTTCTTACGGATCGATAATATACCGAGTTTTCCATTTAAAATAAAGAAGAATTTGTTAATTTTTATTTACAATGTTTGACAAGCTGTTTTTTGCTCCTTGTATACCACAGGTCGATTTTAGTTGTATCCTTTGAGAGAGTCACCAACTAACATTATTTGACCGACATTGAATTTTAATGGGACTTTGCACAACTTTATAATTTCAAATATGATGAGTTACCAATTTTGAAAAAAAAAATTATGTCGTTCTAAAAATATCAAAAAAGTCAATATTTTCGAAAGGAAGACTTGCACAAAGTACCTTTTATTTTCCATGTAGAAACCAAAAAACTTTTGAAAAATACAGGTTGCCGTTTAAGAAGACAAAGTTGGGACCCGCCCAGAAAACACTGAACACCCTGTGTAATTTTCATTAGTTTCATTTTGTAGAACTCAGAAAATAGCATAATTTTGACCACAAAATTATCCCTTGCCGTAATGGAGATAGGGAAGACCGCACCCTTTTTGCAGGTCCCCGTATAAAGTCAGGTATTACCACATTGTCCATGTAGACACAGGATAGACTGTTGGGAGAACATGGTCTGCAAAGGGTAACGAGTTTCCAAATATCAACTAACACCGCAAATATTCACAATCCTCCTGGAAACATATTCCTGATTAATTATCGAAACCAAAGAACCCATTCAGCGGAGCGGAGATCAAAACCCATTTTTTTCCAATAATTCATTCGAGTTATATGGCTGCCGGCGACTTGGAACAATAACATTCCGCTTCACAGAGGAAAAGCGAGTGTGGGCAATTTCCATTTATAGCGGGTCGCGGGAGACCCGAAAGAAAATTAAACGTCGGATTCGGCTTCCAAAGCGCAATAAAATACGCACAAAGTCAAAGGTGAATGACGGTGATATCGGAACACCTGCGAGCGGTAGTGTATCCCGACTTTGTGAGAAAATGAGCTGCATCGAATGGGAAATTCGGTTTGTTTTGTTTCCAATGTTTTCGGTGGGTTAGGGGAGAATGGAAAAATGTTACAAAACAATCACATAAGAGGGTAGAGGGGGTAATTACCCCCAGAGCCTCATCAATCCTCAAAAAATATTCCCTGATTTATGAGCTTTCTTTTGTTCTTTCAGTTTTAATGTTCAGATTAAATAAGATACTCTTATAATATAACATTGTGTGTACCGGCACCAGCGAATGAGCAATACGTAAGCTGAATTGAATTATTTCAGTTTTCAGTAGGTAGGTGTAGGTACATATCTTTTGTGAGATTTTGGATTTGGGAAAAACCTTACATCACCGGACTTTGCAGTACTCTTATAGCTTGTTTAGGTAAAGGTAAAGTTATCGGGATCATTCTCCAAAAAAAAAAGTGAAACTTACGTAGTTTTGTCTCCTGAACACGAATCTGAAAGAATTTTGTAGGGCCCAAGTAGCACACTTATATTGGTAAAATATTGGTACAATATTGTGAACATATTGGTGAAATATTTGAAATGCAATATTGGCGAGAAAAAAAATGTGAACATTCGGCGATATTGGTCCAATATTACTTGAATAATATTGGCGAAATATTCCCCAACCAATATTGGCCTCAAAATATTTGGCGATATTGGTACGATATCGCTGATACAATATTCTGAGAATATTGGCACAATATTCAAAAGTTATATTGTCGAGAAGTAAAATGTGAACATTTTGCGATATTGGTCGAATATTGTTTAAATATTCCAAAAATAGTTTTGGTGAAATATTCTTGAAGCAATAATGGCCTTAAAATATTTATCGATATTGGTACAATATCATTTGGTTATATTGGAAGACGTCAATATACCTTGGTAAATTATTAAATGTCTTTTAGTTGATGAAGGTGACACCAGAGTCTGCCATTTGATCGCCTTAACCACTGAGTAACCTGACTTGAAAACAAGTTAAGAGAAGTATTTAATAAACTTTCGTAGGTTTTAGAAGACGTTCTATATGTAGAGCCACCTAGCGGATTATTATCCAGGTTTGATCATGAAATAATTTAAATATGTTTCATTAAATATTCGGCCAATATTCAAATTTAATCTCAATCTAGATGTAGGAAACAATATGAAGACAATATTGTTTTAACGATATCGATAACTATTATTGAACCAATATTGACCCAATATTAATTAATAAGATTTGTTTAATATTGGCGAAATGATATTCAACCAATGTGTAATTACACTTGGAGATACAATATAGTTTTTATTCCTTGAATCGATATGAGGGGCATGCAATATTTATTCTAGATGTTGAAAACGATGTGAAGACAATATTGTTTTATCGATATTGGTAAATATCATTGAACCAATATTGACTCAATATGATTTATTAAAATTTGTCAAATAAAGTGGAAATGATATTCAACCAATATGCTATCAAACTTGGAAATACAATATAGTTTTTTTTTCCTATAATCGATATGACTGGAATATTTGGATTGCAATATTTATTCTAGATGTGGAAGACAATATATAACCAATATTGTATTATCGATATTGGTAGAAATTATTCAACCAATATTGACCCAATATTTCATGTGATGATCTACATTCAAAACTAGTTCAACCAATATTCCACCAATATTATTATTATAATATTGTTTTTTGAATATTCACCCATATTGGACCAATATTGATTTTTCATTTACAATATATCTATATTGGCCCAATATGGAACCAAGATTCAGCCGATATGATGTGCTACCTGGGGGGTCTCAATTACTTTAGGAGTTATAGCCATTTTAAAGACGAAAATTGTAGATTTTTAGACACGAATTTTGCATCCAAAATTTGCACAAAATGCCTCCTTCTTTTTGTTGACACTGTCATTAAACAATAATCTATCTATATTTCACGTTTTTAAACACAAAAACTAATTTTTTCACACAAAAAATTGAACTTCTTTTACTGGTGATAACCTATTTGTCACATAGGATTTTTGGTGGAGATAGACTGTAAGTTTTTTCAATTTCCTATTGAATCTCACCTCCACTGTATGCGATGGATCGTCTACGATGGAATATTTGTTAGATATTTACATGCTCATAAGAAGTTGGTAACACTGAATCTGCGCCGACAACTATTCGAATTCAAATATGAGCAATAACTTCCCCTTCATTCTTATGTTCAATTGTTTTATCTATGCCATATTGCGCTTTATTTGTAATAAATAGTTGGCGGCGCAAATCTCAGGTAACCAACCTACTGCAATCATGAAAATTACTAAAAACCAAACAAAAGTTGGGTTAGAATCGCTAGTAAAAGAAGATCAAGTTTTTGAGAATGATTTTAATTTTTGTTGTTTGTATTTGTGAAATATGGATAGATTAGTGTTTAATGACAGTGTCAACAAAAAGAAGGAGGCATTTTGTGCAAATTTTGACTGCAAAATTCGTGTCTGAAAATCTACAATTTTCGACTTTAAAATGGCTATAACTCCTAAAGTAATTGAGACCCCACAAAATTCTTTCAGATTCGTGTTCAGGAGACAAAACTACGTAAGTTTCACTTTTTTTATTTTTTGGAGAATGAGCCCGATAACTTTACCTTTACCCTTGTTTAATATGTGTTGCTATAGCAACTCATAAGAGCCCACACTGCAAACACTCGTGATGTGAATTATAAGCAAATATAGGTATATTATTTATATGAATAGAAAAGTTATTGGGTGTAACCCTCAAATTGTTCTGCAACCGTAGACACGTGTTTCGAGCTTAAGCTCTTATCAGTACGGTAAAGTCAAGTGCGAAGATGTACAACACTTGGATGTAAAAATAGAAACAACGGAAGTCAACAACAGGAAGCCAACCACACATTCGTGGCTTCGATTAGAAGAGCTTGAGCTTTCAAGGAAACAACTAACGTCGCCACGGAGGCAGATATAGCTACCAGCGAGACAATCCTACCCAGGAAAATACAAAAATAATATAAATTCATCCTGATTTATATTATTTATTATATAACTTTTTCAGTTCTTTCTAGTTCCGTATGAGCATGAGCATATCCTGCAACCACAATTCATTATGAGTAAGAGAAAAATTAACTTAGACTCGTTCCTGATATCAAAATCGAAAATATCATCATAAGTGGATGAACATAAGTTGCCGACGTCAGGGTTAGAGATAAATGCTAGCAATGCCACTAGCACTCTTTGCAGCAGCAGTAACGGCGACGTTGAGGCAGATTCAGAACCTGAAAGCTTGATTTTACTGTTTTGTTTTGTTTTGATTTGTTTCAATGTAACATTGAAAACCCTGATCGTTGCCACATAAGACTATATAACGAGCTGATTTCACAACGTGGTCAAAATATAACCACCGATAGACTTTGTCTTACCCCAAAAAGCCGAATGCTGCATGGTACAAAAATTCACCACTGGGCCAGAATGAAATAGGCAAATGATTGAAACAATCAGCAAAAAAATGTGGTCTCGACACCAAAAAAACGAAAACTCAACAATCATTCTAGTCGCTCGACTTTAGTTTCTCGTGTGGTAAAGAAAGGTTTTCAGGAACTGTTAAGCTGTTAAGATAACAGGCCATGTCAAAGCATCTTCGATGAAGCCTTATCTACACAGAGCATCATGAAAATATTTTGGAAAAATTAAGAACAAACACATCAGCATCATGCATTGCTAGTACATCGACTGCCACATGCTCAACATCTAGCAATGTAATATCAACCAAAGTCTTGGAAGAGACATCAAGTGTTACTGCTGCCCGATCCATTCACAAAAATTGTACATTTTATAATAATTAAATTTCCTTTTTTTCTCCTCATGTCAGTGAAATACTATTGAAATTATCTTTCTTTGATTTGCTGAATAAATAATTTCTCCAAATAAAACTCGTTCTTCAAATTTATGAAATAAATTTTCATTTTGAAAACACGAACTGGTGATTTTATGAATCGGTTTGTTTTCATACTTTTACCAAATAAAAAAGTTTTCGTGGAAAATTAAAATTGATCGATAAAATTTGAAGATTTGTGTTACCTTTCATACAGCAAATTTCATTATCCACGCCTACAAATTATCGAAAGGATCTGTAGTTCTTCTCTCCAGATACTTCTTATATTCCATTCACTGTGAAACACCCGTTATATGAATATACGAAGAAAATACTCTTCAATATTATTTGAAAAACTCCGTTGACTTTTTTAACATCCAGTCTGATTCAATATTACAGAAAATTTTCTCTCTGAAACACGAATCCGGATACGCTTTTATGTTTTCATTAGTTACGATAACTTCAAGAGAGGAAAGTAATAATGTTTTACTTTTCATACACCGGCAATTTTCACTGCTACTACCACGTTGATTAGTTTTTAATCATGACCCTGTCTCCAAAAGATGTTCAACGAGAAGCAAAACTTTCCTAATAGGTAAACTTCCACGTGAATTCATAATAGGAAGTAATTTCGAGGATAAATGAGGATTTCACACAAAGTTTACGCTGATGATTTGTGCTCAAAAGAGATGTTCAACCAGATCAATCAACTAGTTTATCCAGGCGACTTCGCCATATATTGTACAACACGTGATCGCAAATTGAAGTTCAATCAAAATATGTTTTTATGGTTCAGAATAAAATTTTGACAATTTTTGCATACTGAACTGTTTGTTGTCTTTGTTTATAATGGATTTTAGTTCTGTTTTCATGAGCACTCAACTACAGTTTACACCATTTTATTAGATTGACTCTTAAGTAAGAAACTAACAATGTAATAAAATTTTGAAAATTAATTTTCACTCATTTCCAATCGTCCAAAAAATCTGAAATTTGGCACACATCAAAGACCGATGACAAAACAAGAATTTCATGAAAATAATATAATAATAATGATGATGTGAATTTGTACATTCGATTTTCAGCATCTTGCAATAGTCCGAAAAATCGAAAATTTGGAACACATATCAAAGACTGATGACAGTATAAGAAATTCATAATGAAAATGTAATGATAATAATAATGATAAGAATTTCAATGATGAGAAAAATGATGATTATGTTATAGCTATAACTGAACAAAAACAAGTAATCTTATTGGGATAACATATCGATTTTGACATTGAAATAAAGAAACACTGAAATGCCAATCACTCCAAAATTATATTACAAATAAGTAATAGACCATCAGATACTGAGAGATTAAGGTGCCCCATTTTCGCATACAAGCCTCGAATAGGGTTGAAAAGTACATCGATATTGACAAAAATGAAGGGAAATTTACGAGTGGCTCCTGGGGAGAACATATGGAAAATTCGATTTTCCAAAACAGAAGTAAAAGATTTTCAAGCGAGCCGAGTTGACCATTAATTATTAGAACCTGGCTTCGGAAAACCAAAGGCTTGAGTGTTGCAGGTGGCTAAAGGGTTGATATGAGGGCGCAATCTTGTAAGGAAATATCGAGATTTTAGCAGATTTTCCACCACAAGCCCATCAAAACTATGGAAATCAAGATCGTGACTACACCGAAAAACATAATGGCTTGAGTGGCGCGAGTGGATTAGTAGATTTTGTCGTCGGAAAATTCAATGGAAATTCTTTTTCCATATATTCTCCCCAGGAGCCACACGTAAATTTCCCTCCATTTAACTCAACATTAATGTACTTTTCAACCCTATTCGAGGCTTGTACATGAAAATGGGGCACCTAAATCTGTCACTATCTGACGGTCTAAAACCGTGATATGAGAAAATTTTATTTCATATAAGATATAAAATATAGTATATTTCACTACTAGTTCAGAAAATAGGCTTTTTCCGTGTGTGCGCGAACACGTGCCAAACTCGGGAAGTCGTGCAAGCGCGGATTTATAGACTAGTAATGAACGATATTTTTCATTATATCTACCTCAAAACCACAGATTATTTAAAAACATTTATTTTTAATGATGAAGGAACAAAAACCTGTATTATTAATTGAAATATTTATGTTACAAAAATATCCAGAAATTGCCACAAAACAAGCGTTATTTACCCCGTTGGTGGGGAAATATTCAAACAATTTGCGATTTCTAGAGAACTGTCAACAACATTTTGTTTAATTTTTCTAGTAAACATGTAAATCAGCAGCTATAATGACACCAGCGCACTGAACATTTTTCCGTGCGGGCGCAACGAAAAAAACCTTTTTTCAGTATGCTAAATAAGCATGTGAATATAGTGTTTTCCGATAGGTATAATGAAAACATATTTCCAACAGCGATACCATTTTTTTGAAAAAATTAGAACTGTGCTGGCGCCCATTCATTCCAGAATTGTTTTGAGAGTTCTATATTTCACCTAATAGATATTTGATAAAAATAGTAAAAATATTTATTCAAATCAGAAAACATAGATTAAACATAGAGTTAACAGCGCTTAAGAACTATATTGTCACAAAAATTTTTATTGCGTTCATAGAAACATAAAAACAAGTGATATGAAAAACAAAAATTACAAGCAATAAACTGGGTCATAGTTTCGTTGAAATTTGAATAAATCGTTGCGAAAATTGAAAATTACCTGCCACCAACATGTTAATGAAACCACATACAACGATAACATCACAAACATAATTCTTAGATTTTTTTTAATTAAATGAAAAAAAGTCATCCATAACATAACAACTTCTGTTAAGCATGTTTCTTGGAGGAGTGTGTTGATTAAAGGTTCTTTATTTCATCTAGTGGAAGATTGAAATATCTGCAGGCAATGAAACATAGGCTTTTTTGGTATGAGCTTGTGTAACTTTTACATCTAACGTTATAGCGACGTTGAGTTCGGGTTTCAAGAATCGTGTCTCTGTTTTTTAAAGCAAAAATCACTAACTCAAAATATGTACAAATGTATCATAGTTGAGATGTTCAATGATTTCTTGTATGCTTCCTTGCAAAATTCATTACATTGTAAGTTTCTAAAATCCGTATGGCATGCTTCTGAAGAATAAAAATACTGTGGGCTTCAGTTGCTTTCTCCAAATGCACAATTCTATTTTTCATAATAGATGATCAGAAATATAACTGCCTCGATATTGTTAAACTGCACGATTTGGATGTTGCTTTCAGTGCATAACATGTTCTATCTAATCTACCACATATGTTTGGACCAGTTGAGACTAGAATCTAACGTTTATCCTAACATTTTAGTATAGGTGGAAAAATTAATCTGGATCAAACTGTCAATTTCAATGCTTATATAAATCTCTGCAAATTTGATAAAGAAAATTTGAAGTGAATACATGTTGTTTTATCTTCAATGATAAAGAATCTACCTTTTTATACCCAGTAAAATCCTTATTTATAGGTCTCTTTCATATAGCTAATAGTTAGTGTCTTCAAATATTTTGCCTGTTATCAAAATATTAGTAGCGTCAGCATCTAATGCTAGTAAATAACATGGAAGATGGAAAAATTCAAACATGTCGTTGATGTACTTGATGAATGGGGTGGGACCTAATACTGAGCCTTGTGAAACACCATCTCTAACACAAACTAAATCAGATTCCTTTGATATCGGTTTGACAGGTATGGAGCAAACCAATCACGTACTACTCTCCTCGTTCCATAAGAACAAAAGTTCTCCTGGTGCTTCAGAACTTATTACACCACGAAGTGTTTTCCCATAATCCATAATTTCCAGAAATTCAAAAGTTATTATGTTTCGTATTTTAGTTATTTCCCTCCCTTTCAAATTCAAATTTATTCGAACCTGTTTCCGATAAATAAAACAAGGAACAGTAAAAACAGTTGAATCACATTATCGTAAATAATAAATAAGTGAAACATTTCAGTCATCTGTTGGAGAGCAGAATATCAAGTTCTCCCAAAGTATAAAATCAACAATTTGCTAAAACTGTTTTCAACCTACCTTTGAAAACTTCGTATGTAGTTTACAGGTAGTTGAGAGGTAGTATATATAAGTGATTTTTCATAGAAATTGTAGTTTGCATTTTTGAACAAAAAATCACTTTTGTTTCTCGTATGTTCCCTGTGAATAAAACTATTTTTTGGTAATCAAAGTTGCATCCGATAAGTATTGCTCAGTATTTTCAACTGTTAAATATAATTTACCGTTAGAATCTTCTTGTCTCTAAATGTATTGCGACACGAAGTTTGAAAAGGACCAATTTCTCCTAGATATCGGTCGATGAGTATTCACCAAAAGCGACAACTTTTTCAGCGGTATTATATATTACGTCGTTTTTATAATAAATTTTTGTGATTTTGTAATTTTTTTAACCCTTCGCGTTGTTGGAGATAGACCATGCCCATTTGTTTTTATTATTGGCATTTTTGGGTTTCTGTAATATTTTACTCTTCGGATTCTATTTGTTTATTCAATTTTTTTTTCAGGAATTTGTAATTTTCATTCAAATATTCATTTGAGACTTTTTTACGCAGCGAAATCACTCTTATCAAATCTCTTCTTTTTTCATTGAATTCCTAGTAAAATTCAATTTTACTATTTATATATCAAATTTTCAAACTTTATTCATTCTAACATTTTGATATTGTTTACAAATAATCCTGCCCAGAAATTGCCTAAGCATAAATGCTTGTTTTGCATATTTCTGGACGAGGATGGTAAAATTAACTTATTTTTTTTTAAGAAGTTAAAGAAGTGCTGGGTGAAATGCAATCTGATTAGGGCATGAAGGTGTGGAAATTGGATTTTCGAGAGTAAATAAGAGAATGTAAATATGTAGAGTAGTCAACTTTTTTATAATTTTTTTTATATGTAGATTTAATTTTCATTGATAATTTTTTTTAATTTCGAACTAAAGGACCTTATTTTTCTGTATTTGTTTCATTTGGAGTGGTAGTCTATTATACAGGGTGATTCAAAATTCGATGTAAATATTTCAAAGGCGTATTGTTGGGATCAAAATAAGACTTTTTCTTCGAATCAACATGTGTCCTAAAATGCACCCCCTCCTAGCTACAGCTCCTGTAATTTAGGGAAAAAAAACGAGATTAACTAAAACTGTATCTCGGAGGGGGTGCATTTTAGGACACATATTGATTTGAAGAAAAAGTCCTATTTTGATCCCAACAATACGCCCTTGAAATATTTACATCGAATTTTAAATCACCTTGTATAGTCTAGATCCTATATAAAAAAAGCTGCGCTGGGAGTGACTTTTTCTAAAAAGAGGTATATCAATCGATTGGTTTGTAATAAAGCGAGTTGAAATAGTTTTGTTAGTATTTATAGTTTGTTTCGATATTATTTGCATATACAGTGCGACGCTAAATTATGGAAATAATTCATTATTTCTGAATATAAAGATATATCGGAAAAATCCTCGGTTAGGTGGATTTTCTTTTCCGATGGTCCAATTTTTAAACCTCACCCAAAATATAAAGGGTTATCCGCATTTGAGGAAAAGCGACTTTGGTGATATTTTTTAATGGGACACCCAGTATATTTGTCAATATTTGGTTAGGGATCATCATTACAAATCCAGTGATGCTAAGTTTGATGGGATTATGTCAAACGGCTGCGGAGGTATGGCCAAAAAACTTCTCCATATACCCACTATGAGTGCGACAGAGACTTTTAACCTTCTGAATCGTGTGGAGTCTCGCAGTCATACTCATTACTCTCATTAAACATACGAGGAAGTTTTTTGGCCATATCTCCGCAGCCGTTTGACATAATCCCAATATACTTGGTATCACTGGATTCGTAATGACGATCTCTAACCAAGTATGAAAAAATATACTAGGTGTCCAATTTAAAAATATCACCAAAGTCATTTTTATTCAATTTCGGATAACCCTATATATTTTGGGTGGGGTTCTTAAATTGGCCCATGGGAAAAAAAAATTGTCCCATGGGAAAAGAAAATCGACCTGTACGAGGATTTTTCCGAAATATCTTTATATTCAGAAATAATGAATTTGTTCCATAATTTAGCGTCGCACTGTATAACAAGCATTGATGCATATATAGTTTGTACATTTTGAAAGTGTATAATTCTTCATGAAGTTTGTCTGTGGAGAAACGCTTGGATTTTTTTACAGTTTTGTGTAGTTTTCAAAATTTGAATCGCATTGCTATTTGATCCTCCCCATATAAATATTTAGTATCTGAATAGTGGTTCTATTAACGATTCATAAATTAGTTTAAGGTTTTGCTTGTCTATCATGTCTCTAAGTAAATAGAATTTTCGAATTAATTGCCTAGCTTTTCCATTTACATATACAGCATGCTCATACCACTTTACGTGTTGATCAACAATAAATCCTAAATATTCGATTTTTTTAATTTTTTGAATAGTTGGGCAGTCGCAGTTTTGTTGAGAACATGTTTTATTATGAATAGAAATATTTACTCTGTTTGGTTGTGAGTCGACGTTTCAGTAAAATGTTAGGAATTCACCATTTGACGTGTTCAGCGTCAGCATGCTAAAATTGAGCCACTGTGAGATTTTCGAAAGACCCTTTTCAACATCACCATATAGTTCATTCCAGTGATTATCAGCAAATATAATTGCAGTATGATCAGAGTAAGAGACAAGATGACCATGACAATCGTTCAATTTTGCTATTGAATTGATATAGACAGAATTGGGCCCAATACGGTTCTCTGTGGTACACCTGTGATTATTTCAAGAGGCGTACTGCATATATGATCAATTTTTACGCTCTGATATCTGTGTTTTATGTAGTTTTCTATAATGTTCAGTATTGGACGCGAATACCTACCTCATTCAGTTCTAGTCAGTACCTACCTCATTCAGTTCTAGTCAGTACCTACCTCATTCAGTCTATATGCTTTGTTATCGAACTTCTCTATTTTCTTTTCGAATGCAAAATTGAAATACCTATCTCCCCATCATTGGTTATTACGTAGTTCTCCAAAAATAAATGATTTCCTTTTCGCTCCTTCGTTCGAACCTTTAAAAAGCACTTGTTATGTTCCACGAATTTTTATAGCCTTCTCCACCCTCAAATATACCTAACCAAAAACTTTCTGTCGAAATTATCATTTCTCGCATTCAGCTAATAGCTCCATTTCTAAACTTTTTTTTTGTGCGTCGAGCCCCGATCGACAAAATACTTTCGGAGCGTCGAAATCGAGAATTTTCCGCATGGCGGACTTCTAGCAACAAGTGACGCAATTAGGCCCGACAACAGAGTCAAATTGCTGACCCTGATAACATTTAGACGTGCATTTCCCACATTGGACGTGCCCGGCATTTACATATTGTCATAATTCGGAGTCCGGACACATATCTAGTGGGCTATTTATAATCAGTGGCGTTGATTAGTATGGGAGGAGTCCGCTGTCGAATTAATCCGACTGGACTGCGATTTAAACGAATTTTAGGAGTTGTTTCGACGCTTCGTGGGGAGGATTAACAAATGTGTCGAAGCTGGTTCAACAGAAGTCGAAGTATCTGTAAAACAAACAATTCTAGACCCCTGAATAGTAATAGGGGGTTGATCATTTTGTAACAATGAGCACTGTTATGTATTTACTGTGTACCCTGTATATGACGGTCCTTTGGTTAACGTTTATTTTTCGTTTTATTCAACAGAAATTTTGCTTCAGTCCAGACTTCTATAGTAGTAGTTCATACCTGTCAACTCATTAAGACTAAATAAACAATAACAATTATCTCGATCGATTCATGAGAATGAATTTGAAGAGATTCGAGAAAGTACAGACCACCGGATTGGAGGCTAGTCTCGGTACCATCCCCACGAGGACCAATGGTAACATTCTCTTAGGCTGACGATATTTTTTTCAATTCATATCTTTTCAATTTCAATATACAGTGACCGCCAAATGGGAAAAAGTTTATTGTTAGAATATTGGAAAAATATTTCTGGGAAGAAGTTTGTGCATGTCCGATAACCTAAAAATCGATTTCGATACATATCACGTGACCACTAGTATGGCGGCAAAATGGAAAAAAATACCAAGAAGAGGCCAAAAGTGGGGTAAGATGGTAAATTATAGAAAAAAATTAATCAAAAATGTTGCATGGAATTCAATTTTACACTCACATACAGAGTTTCGAACAATAAATCAAAAAAAATTTAAATTGCAATCTCTCTACAAAAATCACAATTTATTTTCTAAATGGCTTGAATATAGTAAAACATTTGTATTTTGATAAAAACAAAATTTTCTCATTTTCTCTGCACCAGAAAAAATTGTTACATTGGTTCGTATACAACAGTAATAATAAGTCAAAGACTATTGTGAAGATAATATGATGGCAATCTAGAAACATTATTTAATAATAATGCTGCATGAGCTTTCCACTTTTCATTCATTCATTCATTTATTTATTAACTACATGCCAATTACAATGTAATGGATAAGTGTCGTCAATAGCTTCACATGACAGTGAATATTGAATAATTTAAGAAACAAAACACAAAATTAAAAACATGTTAAAAAATGGTGAACATACCACAAATGAAATATAAAATTTAGAGAGATTTACAGTAAGTAATAAATTCGCCGAGGTTATAAAAGCAGTTCGCTATTAAACAAGTCTTAAGTTTATGTTTGAAGTGTCTGGTAGACTGAATGGATTTGATATACGTTGGTAGCATATTGTATAGTTGAATACCGGCTCCTTCCGGGGATTTCTTAAAGTAACTATGGTTGTGTTTTCTACTATATATTTTATTGTTATTTCTTGTCGAGTATGAATGCACGTCACAATGTTTGGTATAGTTTGCAATATTTTGACGAATATACAGTATTATTTTGAAGATATATATACCGATTAAAGTAGGAATTTTTTTGGATTTGAAGGTTTCTCTACAAGATGTCCCGTAATCTAGATCAAACATAATTCGAAGAATTTTTTCTGTATAACAAATACACGGTCTGTCTGAGGGGCCTGACCCCACGATATTATATTATATGACATTATTGAATGAACGGCTGCAAAGTAGTAAGATTTAAGAGAAATTTCATTAAGATTTTTTTTCAAAGTCAGAATTGCAAAAAAGCATTTGTTCAGTCTGGAGCAGATATAGTTGATATGATTATTCCAGCTCATGTCGCTATCCACCTTTGTGCCTAAAAATTTTGTATTATTATCAATAGCTAATTCTACGTTGTTCATTGTGAGATTTATTAACTCCTTTCCTTGATGAGGACCTGTAAATTGCATGCAAACAGTTTTTTCTAAATTGATTATGAGATGATTTCTATTGCACCAAGTAGACAATTGCTCTAAAACCACATTTGTTTTCATATTTAATTCATCTGAGGTTTTTGCCGACACAACGACGGTTGTATCATCAGCATACATAAACAATCTTCCCTCCAATATGTGAGAAGGAAGGTCATTCATGTACAAAAGGAACAGCAGTGGCCCCAGAATGCTCCCTTGTGGAGTTCCAAGATCAACATCAAATCTTTCAGAATAACTCTTCTCAACATTAACAATGAATTGCCTATTTTTTGTGTAGGATAAAATCCATTCGTTTATAGGACCTCTTATTCCTAAGTGATCAAGTTTTGTTGACAAAAATTCAGGATCAAGCGTATCGAAAGCACGAGACAAATCAATAAAAATGCCAATTACCAGCTCCCCAATATCTAACTTGTCGTAGATTACTTGAACTAGCTCATTTGATGCACTTTCAGTAGAGTATCCAACCCGAAAACCATGTTGGCAGGTGGTTATTATTTTGTATTCGTCAAGATATTTCATTAGGACAGTATATACCGCTTTTTCAATAATTTTTGAAAACGGGCTCAAAATGGAAATGGCCCTGTAGTTCTCAACTTGCTGTGAATCGCCTTTTTTGAAAATAGGTACCGTTTTTGAAACTTTCATTTTTTCTGGAATCTTTCCTGACAGAACCGAGTGATTTATAATTCTTGTTATGAAGGGAGTTATCTCATTCACACAACTTTTAACAAGCTTTATTGGAATCTCGTCTAAACCACTGGAAGTTTTATTTTTCATACCTAGTATAATATTTTTCACTTCATACTCATCAAGAGCAGTAAAAAACATTGAATTTTTCTGTTTGCAGAGAGTTGTAGTACACCCTTCACCTACGGCAGAGGGGCTGATGGCCTCGACCAATTTCACAACAGATGTTGCAAAAAAATTACCAAATTGATTTGCAATGGAAACGTTGTCACTTACAGTAATGTCATTTAATTTTAGGGTAATTTTCTTTATTTAGTTTCATGTTTACCAATTCCCAAATTTTTTAATTTTTGTTTTCTGCCTCATTGACCAAATTACTGTAGAATTTTTTTTTTGTTGTTCGATATTTTTTGAGAGCTGTTTTTTCCTTTCTCTATATGTGATTGTTCATATTTTGATTGCTAGAAATTTTCCTTAAGCGATTAAGCTCCTGCAATTGAGTGGATTCTTGAATTAATTCAAGAGGAAGAGGGACCTGAAAGTTCTGCTTTTGTTGCTTGTGTGATTTATGTTTCTTGGGATGTGTTACTTCAAAACACCATAAAAAAGATTCATAGAATGATTCAAAGACCATGTCAATGTTTTTATTACTGACATCATCAGTACTGTTTGGTTGGTTTTTTAAGAAAAGTTCTTTAAATTCCCTAATTGAATTGTTATTCACACTTCTGTAATATATTGCTTCGAGTTGCGGTTTATAACTTATGTCCGTAGATGATTTATGAGTCCATTCTATCATTTGTGCGTTATGATCTGAAATTGGGGCATCAATTATTTTGAAATGGTAGTTACTTAAATTAGTCGCAACATAGTCAATGGCTGATGAGCTCATGACACCATTTGCATTCGTCATTACCCTTGTGGGTTGATCAACTAGGGAAACGAGCTGGAATGAATCAAGTAGATCTTGCAGTTTTTTGGATAGTAGATTATTTTATTACTCATCAATATTCAAGTCTCCACATATAAGAGTAAAGGAGAACTTACTCACCGAATACTCTAAAATTCTTTCGAGATTTTCGAAGAACTCATAGTGATCTCCGGAAGGAGGTCGATATACCACTATTATACAAACATTTTTGTCACATGCAATGGCTGCACATAAACTTTAATCTTTAATTTGACGCACTGTTTTTAAGTTTATGTGCAAAGTGAAACGCTCATACACGATTATCATCGAAACTTGATTATAATCAGGGAACCAGAATATTTCTAGATTGCTCTATCACCACAACAGTCTCGGAATTCTGATATAACTATTAGATACGAATCAATGTAACAGCGAGGGTTCTGGCAAAAAACCATATTTTTCAATTTAGTGCCATCTGGTGCGGAGAAAATGAGATACTTTTGTTATTATCATCAAAATACAAATGTTCTACTATAGTCAAGCCATTCAGAAAAAAAACCTTTGATTTTTGTGAAGAGATCGAAAAATATTTAAAAAAATTGCAATTTGGATTTATTGAGAAAAATTGCATTGAAATCTTCATCTGGGTATGAAATAAAATCCCAAGCAACTTTTTTAATTCACTTTTTTCGATAACTTGCCATCTTAACGCCAGTTTTGGCCTCTTCGTCGTATTTTTTTTCAATTTGTCGCCATACTAGTGGTCACGTGACATGTGTCATAATCGATTTTTAGGTTATCGGACATCACAAACTATTTCCCAGATTCTTTTTCCAATACTCTGACAATAAACTTTTTTTCCATATGGAACATACTTTTCAGCGGGCGCTGTATATTTTGACCACTTTTCTTTGTAAACTAATAATAAATATCAGTAATCGTTTCAATTGTATCTCAGTAAGTTGTTCATTTAAATATTTGAGACACTTTTCTTTGTTCAGTGATGATAATAATAAGGATGAAAGGGCATGGTTGATATGTTTCAAAGCGATGATAATGTTTTTAAGGATACGGAATTGTTCGGTTTTATCACCGAGTGAGTTTGAAATTGTATCTACAGCTTACCAGCACGAATTTGCGAATCGGGATTTCAAGTAACAGAGAGATCTGATGGACAAACACAATTGGGATTTCATGTTGGTGAGTTGCCTGCTTTTAGAACCCGTTTATCCCAGTTAACACAAACCTCTAGGCGATGTCGCTTTCTTGATTATTGTCGTAACAGTATGAGTTACATATATACATCGCTGTTACCGCTTTGTGATGCCAAATATTATGAATTGTTCACAATTTTCTTCTCGTTACTATCGCTTCGAGGTACAAAATGTGCAGAAAATTGCGAAGCACATAGACATGAATTTTGATTTCATTGCTGAAGCAGTTACCTAAATAACCAGCATTGAGCTATGTTTGTCGAGACTTTTGAGAGTCGGGTGTAGAACTTGTAGATATTGGGTTAATGGCACGGCGTCATTTTATCAATATTCTATAAGCATTCGTGATAGTGTTCAGTGTTCTGTTTGATTATCTCTCTTTCAATAGTTAATTCAAGTGTGTTTGTTAACATCACCCAAGATTTCTTAGTATCTCTTCAAGGAAAAGAACGTTAAGTGAAACGGTATATTCAGTGTTTGAAAAATTCGGCATTTTCAGGTTAGGTACTGATTCCGTCGGGAAGAAAATGCTGTACAGAGAACTGGAATTGAATTTTAGTATTTTCTGTTTTTCAAAATTTTGTTTATGTTATGATTTAGGTTTAAATAGTGCTTTTAATGCTTTGTTTATCAAAAGTATCTATTATGGAATCAACTCACGTATTTGTTTTCTAGCATCCCATGTTTTATAAACCATAATTCATTACCTTTTGCTTTGGATAATAAAATTGAGGTATTATTTCTATTCATATTGAAACAGGGAAAAAATTTGTTTCATCCTCGAATTTTCCATATTTCTTATTTATTCGGGTTGAATATTGATGTGGCAGTGATTTGACTCAACAGGGAATTGGATACATAAGGAGGTGTTATATCGGCATGTAATTTGCAAAGTAATTGCAGAACAATTAATTGGTATATAGTGACGAAGTTTTAAAAGAATCACAATTAGCAGGATGGTTTAAATTTTTAAATGTCTAAACATTTCACTATCTTTTTCCTGTTTATTTCATACCTTAATGTGTGAATGAATGTATAAAGAATCTGATAGATTACATCAAATTTAGCATGCTGCAAATTATGTTTAATGAATTTGAAAATTGAAGTTCTGAAATGAATCTGTTTATCACAATTATTGCTGTTTTACATGTTTCTGTTCATTATGAATTCGAAATACTTACATCTCTCGAAGAGTCTGAACGAGTAACCGAATAGAATAGAATAGAATTCATTATGGAATTCTAAATTTGAAGTGTTTGTGACATATAAGAGAGTCAGAAAGTGAGGCGCATTTTCAAATAAGTACCAGTTCATTCAATTTCACATTGTAACGTTAATTGATCTTGATGTGCATTTGATTTTGCAGTATTAATAGAAACTCACATTGGGCTAGTTTCGAGTCACATTTGGCATCACAATTTGATGTCTCGAAATGACCAACGAGGCCCGAATAGATGTTTACGCGATAGTAATGGAAGTCACTTTTCTATTCACTGATGTGATCTGAAACATGAAAGTGAAGCCCACTACCATCTCTGAGATCGTTTTGTGTTAACTGGGATAATAATAGTAGAGCAAGCTCTGATTTTCTTTAGGATAACATTTTCGCTTTTTTGCAAATAGGTGTATGAACTCCTTCGAATTGGGTTATTTTCAAGTTATATATGTTTTACATGTTTACGATATTTCTCGTTTGAATTTTATTTTTATCATTAAATCTGTTACTTTGATCGCTTGGAAATATGCGGAATCCCATGAGTATCGCGTCATCCTTATAGAAAATTTCTGAATCCGAAGATATTCTTATTTTTCGAATTAGAGGTCTAACTCATTAGAAAATGTCGATTTTGTGAATGGGCTCATTTTTGTTAAAAGCAAACCTTGCAAGCAGCCACACTACGTCAATAAGTACCAAATCATCAAGAATGTGTGGTTGATATTTCAACGGAAGAGGGCTTTTCAGAAGGTATTACTTTCAAAAATCTTTTCCTATGACTAGAGAAGGAATTGTATCTCTTTTTCCTGAGATTTGCACTCCTGATACTTTATTCTCATAATCAGTATTTACGAAACAGCTGTATTTATTTTGAACAAAACGAACCCTATACTGTGGTACGTCGCTGGTAATGAGCCGCGTCCCCTCTAAGTTGTCTTTTGATTACAGGAAAAGTAGTAAAGATTCCTCATAAGACAGGAAACGAGTCTCCGCGGAAGGGTGGGACGCAATGAAGCGTTACAAAATGGATGGGCGCGAGGAGGACTGGAATGCCGGAAAGGAAGACACATTTTTAGGGCAGTTAAAGTGAATATTCGAGTATTATGACCGTTCCTGTAATTTGGTTACCATGGCGATCGAGAATAGTGACTGGTATTTTCTGAATTTGAAAAGCCGATTATTACACTCCACGAGATGTATTCTTTGGTAATTGTTGAGTCTTCCGCATGAAACAGCTAAATGTTTTGAGTTTCATTGTTGAACAGAACTTTTCAAAATTAAGTATCAATTTTCTGAATAGGAAACATTTTTTGTTAGGTTCGAATAAAGATTGGTTACTCAGATATCATCTCAAAATCCATTTCAGAACTGTATCATTTCTGGGATAACATGAAATTAAATGAATGAATAATGGAATAAATAAAAAAAAACAATGCATTATTTCTACATAAATCATACGAGGATGTATTGATATCTAGTTAGCCTAGACCAGTTCCCTGCATAAACAAAATATTGCGTTACCATAGCAACGAGCAATAACTTATTAGAAGTGTCAGTGTATAGTTGACGTCAAAAAAGTAATCCAGAGTTACGCAATAAATAAAAAAAAAATATGTCCATCGAAATTGTGAAAATCGAAAAATTGGAGTATCGAGCCATCATCAAGTGCCTGCATTTAAAAGGGTTAAGAGGTATACAGATTTACGAAGATATGCTAAATACCCTTGGTGATCAATGTCCTTCGTATGCGACCGTGAAAAATTGGACTGCAAGCTTCAATAGAGGTAAATTTTCCATTGAAGAAGATGACCGATCGGGAAGGCCAGTTTCTGTGTCAGTCCCCGAAAATATCGATGAAGTTCATGACATGATTTTAACAGACCGTCGAATTGGGCTAAAACGGATATCTGAAGCACTGAATATTTCATACGAACGCGTTCATTAAATAGTTCACGTAAATTTGGACATGAGAAAAATTGCTGCAAAATGGATCCCCAAATGTTTGAATGTTGACCAAAAGCGTGCAAGGGTAGTAGCATCGCGTTCGATCTTTGCAGAGCAAGAAGAAATGATTGAAAAATCTGAATCACAATACTTCATCAAAAAACTAATGTAAAAAAAACGATCCAACATATATGTAGGAAACTGTAAAACAATTATGCCCCACTTCATCAAAGCCAATGAAAAACTTAGATAAACTGAAGAAACAAAGCTGCAAAATCAGGAGAGTCTAAACAAGGAATAGCAAATAAATTTGTTTATTTTCTCTCGAATGTAGATACGAGGTTCGCTAACAAAATGAAGGCAAATAGCAATTTCCTTTTATTTTTCAGAAATAAAAGAAACTGATATGAAAGAGCAGATACTAAATACTAAAACTCAATAAAGCACCGGGAATAGATCAAATTCAACCAGAAATATTTGAAGAGGCTACTGATTTTATAACGAAACCTCCCTGCCACATTTTCAACTCAATAACAACTACTGGAATATTTCTGAAAGCTTCAAAAATAGCTCTCATTGAATCATTACACAAAGGGGGAGAGAAGTGAATGTACAAATCATCGACCTATATCAACTATTTCAAACATACCTAAAATATTTGAATCAATTATAAAGAAGAATCCAGCAATTTTTTTTTTTTTGAAAAACTCAATATTATAAGTGAATCGCAAATTGTTTTTAGTAAACTGAGATCTACGCACTATGCAATTGCCTCATTAACCTCTAACATTTACAAATATCTTGATCAAAACAAACTTACAATTTGTATTTTCGTAGATCTCGCGAAAGGTTTGGACACAGTCAGCCACCCAGAGTTCATTAAAATAATGGAAGAAGTCGGAATCAGAGGTTCATCACTTGCATTGAAATAAAGCTATATTGGAAAGAAAACGATATATTGTTATCGAAAATAAAAAAAGTTAAATGAAAAAAGGGTTTTGGTATCCCACAAGGAACTGTTTGGGACCGATGTTGTTCACGATATATATACAGGGTGTCAATTTGAAAAATTCCCACCCTTAATATCTTCCTTCCAGTAAACAATATGAGTAATCGAAAAAACAGGTTAATTTTATTGTCAAGGGGGACACTTTCACGGACTATTTGTAGCCCTCGTGGTTCAACCTCCTAGGAGGGGTAGATGTTACCCTTAGAATTTTAAATGGGAAGGGGGGTCAAGTGGCACATCATTTTGATGGGCGTTCAATTCTTGTTCCAATGGTACCCTGACTTATTATTTTGTGATGAGCATTTTCCGAAAAATTGCGTTCTAAACTAACAGAAGTAATTATTAGAACGCCTATACTGAGATGCATTATTGTATTGACTCCCTTTAATAAAAATGGTTAGAAGAGTAGAATGACAGGAATAAATTTATTACGCATGGGATTTTTTATTTGGTGGTTATTTTCCTTCTACACAATAAAATTTAATTTGCGAGAAAGACATTTCCAACAAAAAATCTACTTACGCTTATCTTATTAGCTGTTCGAAATGTTGTCCATTTTGCTCTAAACAGTAATACAGTCTGTTTTCGAACTCCCCTCTAACATTACGGAAAACTTCACTAGGAATTGACCGGCATGCTGCTGTAATTCGTCTTTTAAGTTCGTCAATATCAGAAGGTTGTGTTTTATAAACAACGGATTTAAGATGCCCCCAAAGAAACAAATCTAAGGGTGTTAAATCCGGTGATCTCGGAGGCCATTCAACTGCTCCCCTTCTGCCAATCGATTTACCCGGATATCTCTCGTTTAACCACTGTCGGACGGGAAGAAAATAATGAGGTGGAGCACCGTCCTGCTGGAAATGTAACAGATCCTCCTGCAAAAGTTCATTACCTTCTGCATCAATTTGAGTTTCTAGCTCGTGAGTTATAAGAGGATCGATAGTCTCTTCAAGCATATCAAGGTACAGACTGCCAGTCAAGTTTTTTTCCAGAAATAATGGACCAAGAATGGCATTTCCAAGAATACCAGCCCAAACATTAACTTTTTGTGGGTGTTGTGTATGCCCTTCCCGAAAAATATGTGGGTTTTCGTCACTCCAATAGCGATAATTTTGTCTATTAACATTGCCATTCAGAAAAAATGAACACTCATCGCTGAAACAGATGTTTAACAGAAGATTAGGAATGGTATTGACTCGATGAGACATGATTTCACAAAACTCTATTCTTCTATCATAATCATCCTCGTGGAGCTCTTGAAGAATCTGCATTTTATATGGATGAAATTTATGCATTTTCAATGCTTTTCTTATAGTCTCGCGTGACATTCCCGTCTGTTCTGATACTGATCGTAAGGAGCTCGTGGGCTCTGCAGCAAATGTTCCCAAAACTTCAATTTGAGCTGCTTCATTTAGTACTCTGGGGTTATTTCTTTTTTTATTTGTCACTGAACCAGTTTCGTAAAACTTATTCACCAAATCAAGCACATACCGGTAACTTACATTACAATTTGGATGTCTTACGTTAAAAAGACATGCCGCCCTTCGTGCGCACTTTCCAACTTCTCCATAAATTACAATCATTTCAATTCTGTCTTGAAGAATGTAAACCATTTTTACACTTTTATACACTTATTAAAGTAATTTCTAAACAGCCCAACAGGTACAACGGTATTCACAATACTACCACATAGTTCAAATTTGCTAACCAATTTTTTGCCGGAAAACAGAAACTTTTTACAGCAGAAGTAGCAAAAAAGGAAGGCTATCTGTACAATTTCTGCGATGACACTTAAAAATTCAGCATTTAATAAACACAACTTTACTACCATCTACGTTTTACTATTAGACTACTTTTTTATGTAAAGTGTTTGGAGCTAATGGCTAATGTTACCCCTAATAAAGGGTTGGAACGGTACCACCTAATATTCTAACCAGTTCTGGCCAAACCATGCATCTCAGTATAGGCGTTCTAATAATTACTTCTGTTAGTTTAGAACGCAATTTTTCGGAAAATGCTCATCAAAAAATAATAAGTCAGGGTACCATTGGAACAAGAATTGAACGACCATCAAAATGATGTGCCACTTGACCCCCCTTCCCATTTAAAATTCTAAGGGTAACATCTACCCCTTCTAGGGGGTTGAACCACTAGGGCTACAAATAGTCCTTGAAAGTGTCCCCCTTGACAATAAAATTGACCTGTTTTTTCGATTACTCATATTGTTTACTGGAAGGAAGATATTAAGGGTGGGAAGTTTTCAAATTGACACTCTGTATATCTCAGTTATTTATTTAATCAAATTAGCTCAGGCTTACTTCGCGGACGATACCGCTTTTTTATATCCAGATGAAAATTAGATTTTGGAAAATGCACGGACTGTCAATAATATCGTCAATAAGGAAAATACCAAAAACATTACTTTCTGTCAGAAACAGTCCAAACATTTCCCAAACCTGGGGATATCCGAAACAAACAACCCAATAAAGCCGACACAAGAAATCAAATATCTCGGAATAACGATTGATTCTCTACTCAAACGACCTGTCAATTGTTTTTAGTGAAGGGGTATAATTTGAAAGTTTAATAATTCATATATCAAACGTCATCAAGAAACAAAACACGTTTTTACCACTCAGAATAGACTGAAATTATGATGTCTTGTCAAAATATAAATAGTTGGTTCTGGAATAGTGCAAAAAAAATCACGAAAATGTTTTTTTTTACTATACACCCTAATGTTCTATCATCGATAAGTTTATAGGTGGACATGTCAGGAAGACGTGTCACACTATTATCCCTTCCTGAAATTCGACTTCCGGCAATGGTGGAGGACAGATGGCGTCCTTAGTTGGAAGTCAAGTAAATGTGTGTGAATGGTCAAATATGTTGAAAATTAGTAGTATTGTGCATCGTATATAAGTGTTAAGTGAAATCGTCTAATTCCCTAGCTTCCTACGCCGGTATCCAGGCCGGATGATAACGGATTTGTCGAAGCTAGGGGCTGTACTACTATTTGAAATTTCTTGAAATTATTTCAAATATACCTGATCTGGAGAAATTGTTTCCGTATGGAGACGGAAATCCAAAAAACAAATGACAAGACAAGACAAGATCCCTTCCTGATTCGTCTATACCACTCCACGTTGAGCTGAAATGGACTTCTATAAGAGAATTATTGGACATGTTATCGAATTTTGATACAAAATTATTTACACTCACAAAATTTTTGCAACGACTCATCCCACTATTTATAACATAATCAAATATCAGCAAATTTCAGCCAATTTTCCATATGTTTTCGTTCAGGGTCCTTTCAGGATACCAGGCGCAGTTACTTATCCTGGCAAATTGATTCTTTCCCCTTCTAAAGTTGTACAAATTTCCATGAATCAACATTTTTTCATCAGAATGCGGAAAGTTGAAATTTCCAAAAAACATGCCAAGAAACATACTTGACTTGAGACCTGTCATATTTTTAAACACATCTTGGATACGAAATTGAATCATAAATATTTGAATGACAGCTGAAGTTCTTAATAGGATTTGTAGGATGTATATTTTCGCTACTTTAATTTGTTAATTACAGTTGTGTAGATATTTTACACAATTGTCCATACTTTCATCATACGCGTTTTGTGAAATTCAATAAATATTTGTGCAAGTCAATTTGTATAGTATTCATGCATTTCCACATTGCATAAAAATACACACTTTCTAGTTGATATGCACAAATTGTATACTATTTCAACACAATTGTGTAATTTGCCACAACTTGACCAAGGCGTCGTCTCACCCAACTAAATACGCATGCGCGGCACTCCAAATGTCCAGTCCATCATTGTTTGATTGTTTTATGCTGATCGAAGGGCAAAGCTGGTTAAGTGTACTTACCAATTATTTATTATTTGCTCATATGTATGTGGTTTTGTGTCAACTTCCATTTGTTAGAATATTTGCAAACTGATATCAATATTTGAAGGTTAGTATTGCTATTATTTTTTGTTAAAACATGAAACCTACAAACTGACTCATGTTCATCATTTTTACCGGTTTGAAAGGTGCATCCTCGTACCTACTTCCTACTTGAATAAATATAGTTTGACACGAAGATTACTTTTAACTTTATTATTATTCAACGTGTTCCAAAATAACAAAATGTATGGCTCATTTATGTTCTGTTTGGTATTTTGTGTTTCTGTTATTTTATTTGTTATTAGAGTTTATAGTTATTTTTATTATTAGTTCTTTGTGACGAAATAAACATTATTTAAATGACATTTAATTTTATTTCATCCTTCTGGAAAATGAATCTTGTAATTTCTGAACAGAATAAGATATGAACAAGCGAGCAGGTTGAACTGTATTGAAAAGTGTATCCTTTTTTAAAATTATAAATGGTACCTATAAAAATTGGCCTTGCTTTGTAAACAAATATGTACAATATACTCACACAATTCATGCATGCAGAGTACACAGATTGTTGCCGTTCATTACAATTTATGCATAAACAGTACACAAGGTGTTGACATTCGTCGCACAACATACCGATTAATTTTGTATATTTTGTGTATAAAATTAAAACAAAACTATTCAGAATAAAACAACACTGAAGTGTATCGTTTATACACAATATCTCTAATACAATATTATAGAAGAAAAATTAACAAATTGGTTCTGTCAACTTTTTAGAAACAAATTATGCTGAAATTATTCACAATTATGTAAAAAACTTAAATTTATTTCTCTCTGTGACCCTGTGGTGACCTACTTTCAATGAGCCTTAATACAACATACATATATGTTCATAGTTGGTTGTCTAACGTCATTCATAGAAACCTTATCAACATTCCCATGCTAATTTCCATTAAAAAATCACATTTAGTCAACAATTCACATTTTATAGGATGTCACTACAAGGAGAATAATTAAGTTCTGGATGCACCAACAGAATAAATCATAACTTTTTTATTTTCGACTTGTTCTCATTGAAACTGCATGCGTTGTGGTCCTGTTTGGTTTTCCGAGTAGAAAAAGTATTGAAAGTTGCTGTGGCGCCCCCTCTTATTTTTGTGGCCATTCTGTTACTGTTTAAAGATATAATTCTGTTATAAAGTATAAAGGAACCCATAGTGCCTACCGACGAAGAGCTACCGTCTGCATTGCTCCTTTTTATTTAACTTTGAAAAAAACAAACGAAATAATTTTCTGTATATTGTATAACTCAAGCCGATGAAGATAATAAAATTGCCACACCTCAATTTCAATAGCAACAGAATATACCTGGATTCCCCTGAAAAATATCCCATACGCCTTCCACCCAACCGGGGACAATCTCGAATGGACTCGTACGCGAAAACAAAAAGAGAAATTGAATCAAGCATTCTTTCACCGGTTGTGAAACATTTATCAAAGGCTCTTTTAATTAAGCATCAGACGGTCAGGTGGGATCGGGATGGCTTCGCACCATCAATCGGCAAGCACCGGCAATAGTTCAGTTGAGTCTGAAAAGCACGGCGTCTGAATAGACAAGCTCTTTGCAGCACTTTGACCCCGCTTCCTGCTGCGTCCAACGTTTTGGTCAAGTGTCTCCATGGATACAAGTCATACGCTGTGCCAGGGGCGTATCGCAATTGTACTTTATGTGCTTTCGAGAATATTACATTCCATTAAATCGAATGATACGTATTCTGATTATATTGAATCGGAGACTGGAATTCCCCAAGGGCTCTTTCTGGGACCACTTCTAACGAATATACAAATTATGAACGAAGAAATAAGACCTAATATCATTCAATAACAAGGACCACCCTGATCGACAAGCTACATGGTGAGAATATATGGGTTGAGACCAGATACGATTTGCCACTTACATTGATCAGCGTTGTCCACTTTAAAAATTGAAGAAACGAAATACTCCAGACTTATGATTATTTATGTTATGACTCTTTGAAGTATGTTGATGAGATGAACTTCAAGTGTTGAGAACCGAGGACTAGTCACGTGAATACAACTCAGTATAAAATTCTATGAGAACTAATAAAGTTACTCACGGTCATTTTTGATATGGGCAGTACAAAAATTATCGATAGAACTAAAAACAGTGAATCATGAAATTAACGAATGAGAGAGGGATGCTTTTAGTGCCTTTCGATTGCAGCCAAATGATCAGCAAAAAAGTCTCTTGGTCATTAAAAATGAAAAAAATTGATTAGATTTTGGCGTTAGAAATCAGAACTTGATTTCGAAACAGGTTCGACTTCAGCAAGGACAGTGGAGCGGAAAATCCAATATTTCATTGAAGAATCTTTTCGACAATCTCTTGGTTTCCTATAGGAATTTCAGGTTCAGATCATATGGTGTGGTTTTGTTGAGTTTTTCATTCAATAATTATTTGATGAAAACAGTACATTTCATTATTATTGTAAATGCAATGTTTGAACCATTATTGGGTTCGAATGATTGTATTTCATTTGATTTGATGATGAGAGTACAAAACCTAAAAAATTCGCTGTACCAAGGAAGGCATTTATGAGGAGTACAAGTCAGTATTTGAATGATTGGGTAAAATTCCAGGATTTTGTGAAATTAAAGTTTCTAGAGATGCTGAACCCTTAATTCAATGTTGTCGCAACCTGATAAATCTCTCAGTATGTGGATTGGTCCCAAACTACTGAATGAATACATGAGACGGAGACACTTTAGGGTTGTTACCCTTTGGAATCTCATTTAATAGAATATTGGTCGTGGGACAAAAATCCATTTCAATAAAAAAGTTGCGTCCCACATGTTCCACTGGGCGATAGGGCCAAAGTTTAGTTACAAAAATAAATAGCACTCCAAATTAATGAGGGGCGTATTACAAACAATATATTTGTCGTGAGAATCAGAAAATACATTCAACTTTGAAGATATTGTAAAATCAGGTAATTAACAGACTGAATAGCTCAAGGGTCAATTGTTTATCATCTGGTACAGCTTGGTTGGATGCCATAGAAATTCCTAGAACGAACGGTCATATATATCTTTCTGACCGTTTAATTAATTAATTTTTGTCTCAAATAGTACATATATGGAAATAGATCGCTCGTTGTGAATATTTCAAATTATTGTTATTTTAAACATAAAAAGGCCGTTGTGACATCGGACGAACAAAAGATAATGTTGGGTAGTTTTTTTGATCGCTTTTCTACCAATCACACATTCAGCGGGAGTCCTATTTGTACGGGGCGATCACCCATATGATGTCACGTAATAGGAAAACCTATATGTAATTATTTAGGACTGTAGAACACTAGAATAGGGTTTAGAATGCCGAGACCAGTCAAGTAACGACACCTACCGTAAGATCTTACAAGTAAGATTCTGAGGGTGGGATCATCTCCCTTATCTTTTAACGAATTATAGATCTGAACCGTTGGAGATCTGAGAACAAGAGGCAGTTGAAATGTTGTCTCTGAAACAGTAAGTCGAGTGAAGAATACTCAGGTCAAGGCCTCATCTTGACCAAGGACACGTCTGATCTATTTTCTCAGAGTTGAAGGGTTTCTTAAGTATTTCATAATTTTTCAAAGTCTCTAATCAGTTTTACGTATTTAAAGATGGTCTTGGTAAGCTAACATGCTAGATAATATATTGTCAATTAGATAGGTCTTTGTTTTGAGTTAAAAACATTTAGTTTTCAGTCTGTCCCAAGTAGCACACCTATATTGGTAAAATATTGGTACAATATTGTGAACATATTGGTGAAATATTTGAAATGCAATATTGGCGAGAAAAAAAATGTGAACATTCGGCGATATTGATCCAATATTACTTGAATAATATTGGCGAAATATTCTTGAACTAGTATTGGCCTCAAAATGTTCGGCGATATTGGTACAATATCGCTGATACAATATTCTGGCAGTATTGGCACAATATTCAAAAGTTATATTGTCGAGAAGTAAAATGTGAACATTTCTCGATATTGGTCGAATATTGTTTGAATATTTTAAAAATAATTTTGGTGAAATATTCATGAAGCAATAATGGCCTCAAAATATTTATCGATATTGGTACAATATTTATCGATATTGGTACAATATCATTTGGATATATTGGTGGATGTCAATATACCTTGGTAAATTATTAAATGTCTTTTAGTTGATGAAGGTGACACCAGAGTCTGCCTTTTGATCGCCATAATCACTGAATTAGTTGTTTTGAAAACAAGAAATGGGAAGTATTTAATATACTTTCGTAGGTTTCAGAACACGTTCTATATGTAGAGCCACCTAGCGGATTTTTATCCAGGTTTGATCATGATATAATTTCAATATGTTTCATTGAATATTCGGCCAATTTTCAAATTTAATCTCAATCTAGATGTAGGAAACAATATGATGACAATATTGTTTTAACGATATCGATAAATATTATTGAACCAATATTGACCCAATATTAATTAATAAGATTTGTTGAATATTGGCGAAATGATATTCAACAATGTGTAATCACACTTGAAGATACAACATAGTTTTTATTCCATGAATCGATATTAGGGGAATATTGGGATTGCGATATTTATTCTAGATGTTAAAAACGATGTGAAGACAATATTGTTTTATCGATATTGGTAAATATCATTCAACCAATATTGGCTTAATATGAGTTATTACAATTTGTCAAATAAAGTGGAAATGATATTCCACCAATATTCTAACAAACTTGGAAATACAATATAGTTTTTTCCCCCTATAATCGATATGACTGGAATATTTGGATTGCAACATTTATTCTAGATGTGGAAAACAATATATAACCAATATTGTATTATCGATATTGGTAGAAATTATTCAACCTATTGACTCAATATTTCGTGTGATAATCTACATTCAAAACTAGTTCAACCAATATTCCACCAATATTATTAATATAATATTGATTTTTAAATATTTTCCCATATTGGACCAATAATGATATTTCATTTACAATATATCTATAATGGTCCAATATGGAACCAAGATTCAGCCGATATGATGTGCTACCTGGGGTTCTTGTATAATCATTGAAATTTTCAGTATTTTGACATTAATTATGAAATTAAACTCTCTACATCCTTTTTTCTCGTAAATATTAACATTCTAGTCGCATACTCATACAGTTTTTTATTTATTTTCCCTCCTTTTGCCTTAATAAATGAAAAACAGAGTATTTCTCGAGTTTCCTTTCTTAGTCAATAATTGAACCAAATCAAAATTACTGAAGTAGTGGAACCAATCAGCTCTGAACTGGCTAATTAATGGTGCACGTTCGATAAGTTAAAGTGTGACCAACCCAGAGCAATTAATAAGCCGACGACGGGGGTATTTAGGTGAGTAAAATTCATTCTTATGACTGAGATCACATATGAAAGTTTTATAGCTGAATTAATCTCCATAAAAGTGTTATTCTGTGAAGATGTTTGTTAAATGAGAGTATTTTGAACATAATAGAACCAAACATGTTATTTCACTAGCTTAAAGAATTCACACGCTAACGGCATAAAGAGTCATTGTAATCTGATATTCAATTATTGATAGAAAAGCTAGTACACTCAGCTCCCGAGATTTTTCAACGAAAAAATATTGAAGTTTTTGGTAATATACCTAGTGTAAATATTTACTTTGACTATTTTTTCTTTTCTTGAAAATCTGAGATTGAACATGATGAGGCTCTGAAAAAAGAACATAAAAGTTCTTCAAATTATTGCGTACGATTCAATTGGGAAAAAAAATCAGTATTAATTGAGTAAAGTCAAGTATATGGAACAAGTACTATCTGCTGAAGGCATTAGCCTGTTTCGGAAAACATAAAGGCAGCATCAACCACCTCATGGAATTGAACTCTTCTTTGGTTTACTGACAGATTCACAAAATTCATTCCAAATTCATCGCAGCTCACAACCAATCCCAGAAACTTGACTAAAAATAATATGATATTGATTCTGTTGGACTGAAAAACATGACTCTGAACTGAATATTTCAAAATCTTTGATTACTATTAGCCCCTTATCAAAGATTTCCACCCCGAATCTAAAAATCAATTCACAATGTGATGCATCTGATGATGGATTAGGTTGTGTATTATCGGTTTAAATGCAGCGAAAAACACGATGACAAAAGAAGAGCGGTATAAGAACCGTCAAAAAAAACGGAAAGATCACTCAAGATCAGCAAAAGACAAGCGAGAACCGCTAAGCTCATTTGGGATATACCGCATTCCATTCACCTGTCACAGCACAATGCCAGTTGTCGAGTAGGACACAATAAAAAATCCGCTGTCGCAGAACATGCACTCAACAACGACAATAGCAGAATAAAATTGGAAGATATGCAATCATATCCACATCTGCTCATTACCCAAGACTCTTCCAGCAAACATTTTAAATCCATTAACATCAAAATAACTTCAACAGAACCAAAGTGGGATTGAGCCTGAACAAGGCCTGGCCACCTGTTTACAAAAATTCCAAAATAGTGCCGTACCTGAGTGATGAAGGCACTAATGACTCCGGTTTCGTAATTAACGTAGGTACCGAGAAATTGAAGGCACAAAAAATCCTAGTAGGCACCTGACGTAGTGGACCAATTAAAAACTATCACTCCGGCACATGAATACTGGTTGAGACAACCTGTATCAAACAGAGAACAGTAATCGGAGCAACTATAAACATCTATCTCTTGAAAATGTCAACCATTCGTGTTGACGAAACGTCGAGAAAATTTTACCATATATGGTCTGAAAATGATTTTCGAGGTTTACAAAATATCAATGATGTTTCGATTATCACATTTCATATTTTCAAAAACGATATAATTTGAATAATTTTTACCCCAAAGAATCATCGATAGGTTACGACACTGTCTTCCACCCATATCAGTTCACAATTTGGCCCCAGAGACGCAGCTTGTTGCACATAAAAATTTAGATTCACGCCAATTCATTCGCATAGGATAACAAATAGGGTACCTTTCTTTACCTTCGGTTTTTATTGGATTTTTTATTTTTTTCCGTACGCTCTTATCCTGGACGTCTACCAAGGAAAACAACATTCTTTCTTTTGTGTGTGCGTTATGTCGGCATAATAAAAGGAATATGGAAGGTCCGGAATGTTGTTCCTGAATATATTTGAATAAAATGATTTTCATACACAGACATATTCCAAGTTTCGAGTAGGTCTGAAATATTTTCGATATCGCATACGGAGGAAGAGAATTGACAAGGGTGAAGTGTAGGTAGTATTCCGAGAGAGCTGTGCTGAAAAAGGATAACTCACTTTGCTGTAATACAACAAAGGTTTTTTGAAAAGAAAAAATTGGTAGAAATTGCCACTAACTGACAGAGGTTTTATCCAAGTAGAGCTTAAAATGGAAATTTATCCGAAAATGGAGAACTGGACGCCTGTGCTGGTGTTATTCAATAAGAAAAAATAGTGTTTTTCCATTCACCACACAATCATTTCAATCCTAGATGCGCATTTTGATCAACAAGTTACCGTCATCAGTAGGAATAATAAGGAAAGTAATAGGCAGGGACCAGGTGGAGAATGTTGTTGAGGTTCCAAATTTTGACATAACCTCAATTTAACTGTCAAAATTGCGAAAAATCGATTTTTCAGTATTCAATATTTTTCTCGCTTACAAATTTACATGCATGAAAATTTTTGAGAATAATTTGATGTCGAATGCGCATGATTTTTTCGCAGTTCAGAAGACACAGACGACTAGTTTTCGAAAAAAAAATGAAACCCTATCTTCCACAAACAATTGTCTTGTTTTTTTTGGTATTTTGGAGATCTATAAAAGTGTTCATTTCAATTGTTGATATGTCCACTTTCGAATGTTCTACGTAACTTGGTGGTTTATTGTACGTTAGACCGCCTAAAATTGAGAAAAAGTCTCTTTGAATCTTGATTTTCACAAAAGTTCCAATGATTTTCGACTTTCTTCGTTATTTTTAAAACAAAAAGTGGCTTATATTGAATTCTCTATAATAAAATATTTGGATACATAATTACACTACAACATTAAGTTATTAATATCGTTATTATTCTTTTTTCACAACTATTGAAAATAATTGATTATATTAAGAAAATCATGATTCAGAGAGACTCAACAATACTTTTCATCTGGTCCCTGCCTTTTTTCTTTTTCACAAAAATTATAGTCTATATCATACCCATCTCTATTACTTCAAAATTTGAAAAGAACTATGCGAAATATTGAGAGACTATTCGTATCATCATAGCTTACTTAAAAAATTATTATTTAAGACAATTCTCAATGAAACTGAATACAGATACAAAGTGTAATGATCCTTTTGTGACACCGATTATATAATTGACATATACTCCTTACTCAGTAATATGTCCCCAACTGGTTCGTTTACAAAGGTTTGTCTCGGGGATCGACGCTCAAAAATCCCTGCATGCTCGCGGCTACGCTCGAAGTGGAGATGGTCGTAGGTAAAACTACAGGTGAGCGTTTAGGTGACTAATAGAAAAACAAATTCACCCTACCTGTAAAAAAAAATAATTGTGGGCACCACCTAGTTCCCTTCTACAGCAGGTTCGAAACTGGCTTCCTCCTAAAGAACTAGGAAATCGGAAAAAGGAAAGACCAATTCCCAAAACTATAACCCTGTATATTTAAAATTTGGAACAAAACACACCCTGTACATTTATGAAAAGTTATATGGTTCAAATGTTGTTGTGCCAACGGTAACGTATATGATGAAATAAATTGACAATGATTTTTGTTTGGCAATTACTATAAATTCATGTATTATTATTGTTATCGGTATCCAAGGTATAACTATGAAACGGAATGCTTAAATTAGTTTCATAAACACAAAAATCGATTCCTAGTGAGTGAGTAGAATATTTATACCGTACGGAAAGTGTACCCTCTGAAGATGACCAAATTATAAAGGGACATCGGCGAATGGATCCATTGGCAGAGGTTTAGTATGTGCAAATCGTGCGCTTGTATATGATGTTATGGGCTTTCCGAAGATATTTTACAACAAAAAGTACCTATGAATACCAGTATGTTATTTACCTTTTTAAAATATAACTTTACGAAAGTTCTAAGGGTTTCAACCCTTCAAAATAATATTTGACTAGTAAATAAAATAATAAAGATATTTCACACAGTTTATAACCACTTATCTGTTGGTATATGGACTTTATTCATCCGAAAGGACTCTGGAACAGGAATTCTCTGGACTTGCAGTCTCTAACAGCTACTTACAGCTTCCATATGAGTCTGATAGGACTCCAAAATATAGTTTCTCAACGTACTACCGGTTCAACAAGAATATGAGACTATATCTCGACATGTAGGCATCCCATAGGAAAACTTGGGCTCGAACAGAAAACGTATAACTCCAGCAGCAACGTAGGACTCGACTAAAAACTTGGCCTCGAACAAATACTTGGCCTCGGACAAGAACCCTTGTTAACAAGGGTTCCACATAAAATACAACAGTTATAGGACGACGAGATGAGTTATGTGATGGTGATCCCCTCAAGGGGTTTGAGAAGGTTATCTTCAAAAAAAAACAGCAAGGTTCCAGAACAGCGCTCCAAATCCAACGACGCTTCCAAAAACCACAACGCTTCCCAAAACTACCATACAGCAACAAGATCAAGGATCCCCGACATGGGATGACACAAAGGTCACTAGATATCCTCAGATATTTTACTTGGATGCACGAACCTACGGCTCTTCACAATAACTTTTTCATCCAGTTCCTACTAACACGACAGCTTCAGACAGACTGCCCCAAGATGTATATAACTCCTGGTGGAATTACTTATAGCTGTGAAATTGTCATCCAAAACTGTTGATGTACGGCCTGCTTGATTCATGACATTTTTATTGCGTCAAGAGAGTTTACTCAATTTTAACATAGATGGCAGGCAAATCATTACCGATCATGATGACTTGACATGTCGTTTTGACAAACGCATGCTGCGTCATCGACATAACCTCAAATTGAACCATGTCATGATTGTCATGTCGAAGTCGAGACTCACAAAAAAATGCTATACACTACCCTATTTTTTACGAATGACAGAAAAACTCAAGAACAAATAAATAACAATAACCCAACAACTAAAAACGTCGCAAAACTACCGAACTGAGCGAAAAGTATTAAAAGAACAGAAAAATCACACGATAAATACCAATATGCAATGTAATTGACATATAACCTCAAAATAATGTTCAAAAACTCAAAAAATTTATCTAGTAGGCACTTTGGATTGTTGGAAACTCCACCTTATTCGACTTAAGCGTCATCCATTGACGAATGGAACAAACTCTATTGACGCAATTACAGGATCAAGAACTTTAGTTGAAACAAAAGCGAATCAGTAAACGCACCAGAGGAGTTATATGCATCTTGGACTGCCCTAACACGGAAGTCCCACTACCAATTCCATTGGTGACTTCAAAATACAGTGTAGCCAACGTACCGACTATAAACACTCTACCGAATTACGCTTTAGTACGTTTTACTTCACTTACTCTGTGGACCTTCTAACAATTATATTCGACGACTGACAATACTAAATTACACAAAACAGATCTAAAAGAATACCAGAACAAACTAAGTCAAATGATGTGATAGTTATCATAACAACAGATAACTCACGGATAATAGTCCGCCACTCGTAACCTTGACGGTGTAGGATGGTGTTAGTAAGAATTCTTCGACAGCGAAAACTACCCGGGTACGTCACGTACGTTGCAAGCGGGCTCCGAGAAATTGACCTGCGCGTCTACAGCTAAATCTATATAGGAGTGAGCGGGGCAGAGCTAGAAATTAGATGTAAATTCGTAACGTTGAAAATGAAACGTTACAAAAGGTACCAAATTCCAGTAACATAAATTACCTTCGGATCGATACCATTCATAGAAAATTAGACTCCCATAATTATCAATATATTCAAAAGTGAATTGAATATTGAAATATCACAAAGAAATACCCTTTCAATAAAGACAGAAAATGTGCACCGATGAAAAGAAATATAGTTCATAGTACACCTTGCATTTCTTGCAACAAAAACTACATTTTACAAATGAGTAAAACTTTGAAATCTCGAATTGCTGGTTATTAAAGTGACTGTAGACTCTAGAAACTCTCTGGCGCACTATCTGATCATGTAGTTAACCAAGATCACAAAATGAATAACGATAATACAACAATTCTATATCAAGAACCAAATTTGACAAAAAGACTTTTCATACAAATGGTTGCAAATATTAATGATAATGATGATATGAATAAGACCTCTGACAAAGAACAACTTCTCATTACTGCTAACGAAATAATTTTTTTCTACAAACGTCAAAAAATGACAAGGTTCGCGCATTGACAACAGTATGCGAAGTGGCACTTTTTTTTCATTTTCATTCGTTACCATGACACCGTGCGCGAAGTAATGTGCGAAATATATTTCGCACACTGCATGTAAACTGTATGGGATTTTCATATTCTAACCTATATGGTCCTCAACTCCTCAATCAAGCAAAAAAACAAGAAATCGTTTATTTATTAATGTAGAACAATAATTAAGGCTTTCAAATTGTGAGAGATATTTTTCTGGCTTTATTTGCTTCACACCACTCTTTAAATTGCTGATATGCATTTTCATACTGCCGCCTCGATTTCTCCGGTAAAAGGTTGGAAATTACGGAATTGGCCGCATCTATCAAGTTAGGTGGGGTACTGCTTAGTTCATCGTCGCTCGAAATTTCCATTCTTTTACAATAATAAATATCACGCACGAAATTGACGCGAATAAAAAGTCACCCCAAAATAATTATCAAGAACTGTCACTTTGAAATAATTGTCAACAAATGCCATTTTATTTCCATAGTTACAGTAATTACTTGATTTGGAAAAATTATTTAAGCCAGTTCAATACTATTTTTCATAGTTATTACTTATTTTAAATATTTTTGACGTTTGTAGAAAAATTTTTGTTTGCATCTCATGCGCGAAATACTTTGGTAATCTCGACTATTTTTTTAACTCGGCTGCGCCTCGTTAAAAAAAATCAGTTCTCGATCACCAAAGTAGCATTTCGCGCACTAGATACAAAAATAACTATTATAGATAATGAATATTGATAGAAAATCCCCCTGTTCAACCTAACAACGAAACTTCCTCAGTCACTCGAAAGAAATGACAATCAATGACACATTTTCCGTACCCAGTGATGTGAAAACTTGTATACAATTTTGTACCTCATACTTTCTAATAGACAGGTGTAACTAGTTTGTATAGTAATAACTCAATAAATGTTGGTAGTAGTTAAATTTTGATTGTTGTGTTTTTCCATGACATTTAATTTAAGTACTGTGACGACTTTCAATATAATTTTATATTTTCCTTTTTATATTTTATAAACACAATATTATATTTTACATATCAATTCATGCAATTGATGCCAACCATTTACAATTTTGTAACCTTGATAAAGACAAATAATTTGTCAATAGCTCGGAAAAGTATAGGAGAGTTTTTTTTTTCGGAACTCCTCATAACAATATTATAAAAACAGTCGATAAAATGCATTAACTACTATAGTATACTAATGATAATGATTTAAGGTATACTTATATTGGATATAAAAATACTTTATGCAAATTTCTCATAGAAAGAGGTAGAATTGAAAATTTAACATATAAATCACACGAATATTAGGTGAATTGTAAAAATCGTGAATATGTAAAAATGTTGAAATGAAGAACTGTGGAAATGTAAAAAAAAATTAAGTGTTTAAACGTTAAAATGATGGAATTTTTTAATATTTGTTACATTGGTTCTTATCTAACAGTTATATCAGATTTCCAAGACTATTGTGTTGATATGGCAATCTAGAAACACCATGTTTCCTGATTTTAATCAAGTTTCAATAATAATGCTGTATGAGCGTTTTACTTTGCACATAAACTTTAAGAATCTTTAATTTGACGCACTATTTTCAAGTTTATGTGCGAAGTGAAACGCTCATGCACGATTATCATCGGAACTTGATCATAATCTGGAAATTACCATGTTTTTGGAGTGTCATGTCATCACAATGGTCGTGGAATTCGGATATAACTGTTAGATACGAACCGATGTAACAGCAAGGGTTCTGACAAATTCCCATTTTTTCAATTTAGTGCCCTCTGGTGTGGAGAAAATGAGAAAGTTTTGTTATTATCATCAAAATGCAAATGTTTCAGTATAGTCAAGCTATTCATAAGAAAAAAAATTTTTTTTAAATAGATGGGAAAATATTTTTAAAAAATTGCTATTTTCAATTTTTTTCAATTATTTCTTGAAAGTTCGTTTATGTGTATAAAATTGAATTCTAAGTGACTTTCTCAAATAACTTTTTTTGATATATTGCCATCTTACCCCTTTTTTGCCTTTGCATTGCAATTTTTTTCATTTTGCCGCCATTCTAGCGATCACGTGACATGTGTCAAAATCGATTATTTGGTTATCGGACATGCACAAACTTTTCCCAAGAATATTTTTTCCAATACTCCAATAATAAAATTTTTTACCATATGGTAAATACTTTTTGGCAGTCACTGTATAATGGAGATTCACCAATGGAACGTAATGTTTTTTGAAACAATAAATGTATTTTTATAAAATTATCATTATATATAGTGAAGAGTTATGAAGTTTAAACGTTTGAAGTGTGACAATTCAGAATAAGAATGTGCTGTAATTTTATTTTAATCAAGTTCATTTTTATATATCCATTAGTTCAAGAACTGCCAAGGATTTTCAAAGACAATTTTGTTCATTTGTTTTTTAATTGTCTCTCGTTTTTCGGACTCTCTCGTAACGCATTCAAAACCTTCGGTCCTCTGGCATATTGATTTGTGGACGTTGTTTATTTTGCTGATCACTTTTTCTAATCAATTCTCGTTTATTCATGAACTGATTTGTTGCCAAGCTCAAGAAGTACAATTGCTTTATGTCTATTAATTTTGTTTCTATATGAGTTCTGTGGGATAACATGTCGGCTTTTTACATATTATTTTTATTATTCGTTTTTGAATGACTTTGATTAATTTTTTTAGGTATACACTCATTCCAGCTCCCCAGCCGATGACTTCATATTTTATATTTATTTCATATTCATAGTATAACATTTTTAATTAGATTTTTTTGAGTATTCTTGAAACTCTCTTTATCTTATTCACCACGCATCTTAGTTTATTGAAGAGAAAGTTGATTTGTTGGTTCTTTCAGGGGACTGTCTATCATTATCCCCAAATATTTCATAGAGTTTGAACAATTTTTTTGAAAATTATCTTGGAAACTGATTTTATTATAATTGGAAAAATCTTTCACAAAACGACACTCTAGGAAAACGCAAACTTTGAGTTGAGATCTGAAAGTTTTAAAAACTACTTCAGTGATCGGTTGAATAAAAAAACAGTTTTACTGGTACCCAACATTGGAAATGAGTTCGTAAACGAAAACAATAGGTTAAAGATCATCATCACAAATGGAGGGTACAAAACACTTTTCATAACGGACTTTATTTCAGATCCTTTTGAAAATCATCTCGATCTGTTCCGGAGCTGAAACGAGATAATTTTTCTACACTCGCATGCCATATATTTCTTCCCAACTATGCGGTTTCACTAAATAGTGGATAAACGTTAAATGCTGTTTTTTCCCGCAATTATTTTCACGAATGAAGCATTTGAAAACTTCAAAATGAAATAAATAGTGCATATCTTCTTTAAAAATCAGAAAGGCACATGAAATACGTTCATTATCACAAGCAGATAACGCCTAATTTATGACCTACGAGCATTCCTAACAACAGCGGTTGAATTGATCGTATGTGTTCACGACAAAACGAAACAAAATAGTGGTTGGCTTTTTGTGTATCATACGATACGTTCTGTTTCCTATTTTCAGTTGAAACAAGCTCCAAGTCGTTCATTGAAATTCTTGCGATGTTACACAGTTTCTGTGAATGATTTTTTTTGTTAAAGGATAGAGTAATGAAACATTGATATCTTCCATAGAAAAATCACGACTCATTTTATTGCGATGCATTCTTGAAGCAGAAATATTTTCAAATCAAGGGCCAGTGAAATTCTCCTGTATACAGTGAATACCAAAATGGTTTCAGTGATTGCAAGTGATGAAGGGAATGGAATAAGAAAGTCAGTAATCTAAACCTTTAAATCAATAACAAAGTGTTATACTTAATGTAACTAATTGGAGCCGGACCTTTAGCCTCATTTCCATAGCTCACTCCACCGACACTCCACAAACAATGACGAGTTAACGCTTAGGAATGCCAGTTGGCATTTCATGGAATAGGCCGAGCCATGTAGAAGCAACATATTTCGAAAACTATATCGAAAAGTGACTTTTTTGGATATAAATAGACAGCCGATTTCACAGAGGACAGATACAGTTAGAGTTCAGTATAGACACTCTGCTTTGAAATGAAATATTACATTGTAATTGTGACATGAATTGATACTTATAGTTTATAGTCCTGTTCGTTTGAAATGCTCAGCATGCTCAAACAGTTATGAAGATCACACAATTATAACGTAAATGGTTTGATTTTTATGGTCCAATATCAATATTCATTTATTGCACAAACTCAAACGGACACTAAACAAAACAAACTAACTATTTTATTGTAGTTTGGTAAAGCCACCAGCCGCCTTACTTCCTGGTCAGTATGCTATGATTTTTCTGCTCTCTGAAATATGGTAGAGCAGATAAAGTTTGCTTCATGTGATTTGTAGCAACTTGCTCCTGACAAATGAATGGTCTCAGAGCAATTACTCAAAACAAACGAACAATCAATTATTGCTCAAGTCAGATCAGATTAATGCGAGCATGACAAACGAACGGGCTTTATGTGTAAAATAAATCAGTATAAAACTGTTAAGGCTATAACATATCTTTAACCTATGGTGTTAATGACATGAATGAAAATATAATAGAGTAGTAACTCCTTCACAGAGTTTCAGAAGCACATCAGTGATAATTAGGGAATCGAAAAGAAATTCATTCAAGCACGTTCAAGGAAGTGAATCTCCGATAATAATAATGAACCCTGAGATTTACTCATTGGTAAAGATTTGAAGTGAAGTAAATTCACATCAAACAACTGCATAACAGTATAACAAATAATTTCCAACGAAGCAGCCTTGGCAGGTAGAACATAGATAGATAATAAAAAATCAATAAATCTATTTGAACTTCATTAGAAAAATTATAATAAATGGTGACCAGCGTGGTTGGCAATTCTAGGAAATTGGGAGATAATTTCTAAAAATAAAATATAGAATAACAACTTCAGGAAGCTAGGAATAATTTTTTAAAGAAATTTCTACAAATAATACAATTCTACAAAAATAATAAAATAATTTAAATAGAAAGAAATAAAAATTAATTTTGAAGTTACCATGAGAAGGATCACCAAGCAAGCGAAACAATCAAGTCTAGATGAAGAAGAAGAAAAAAGGACAAGGCAACAGGAAGAAAATATCCAGATGCCAGACCAGAAGAAACAGCAAGAGCACCAGAACTCAATATGAAAAACTTGACGGTGTTTTTAGGTGAAAAATAAGAAAAAAGAAAGAGATAGAAGAATATATAGTTAGAAAAAAAAAGAGAGAAAGATATGGAAAAAGTGGAAAGACTGGCATACAGGAAAAGGAAAGGAAGGCATAAACAAGAAGGAGGAACAGAATATGTACAAAATTTACAAAGAATTATACAAGAAGAAATGAAGACTCATGAAAACAAAATGAATCAAAAGTAAGAAAGCAAATGGAAGATACTGTAGAAGATTTGGTGATAGAAATGGCAATAACAACATTAATTCGTTGAATAAGGGATCCTATTCTGTTGTTAGTCATGTTTATGTATACCAGTGCAATCCTCCATATCTAATGACTTTCAAATATGAATTTCGAGGAGAAATGCATGTCTTCCCAGAATTAGCAGTCTCATTTCCTTGAACGTTCTTCAACGAATGATTTTCGATTTTCAAATTTTCTGTTATATTTTCAGTCATGTTATCGCACTGAGACATTTTTATTGATTGAAGCATTTTGATTTTGAACTTTTTTATTGTTTCATCCCCTTCACTATTTGTAGTTACTCAGTTTATTGAGTTCTAGTGGATATTACTGACCCTTGATTCGATCAAATATTTGCAATAAAAATGCATCGTAATCAAATAAATCATGATTTTTTTTATTGAAAATAACAATGCATTTTGAATTATTTAACATTACCGCCCCCTAGAAATTATACCAAACAAAATATCAATAAATTATTGAATTCAGCTGAAAGCTATTTCACATGGTTTTGTGCCCTGTTCTGGTATTATATTCACATTCCATGCTGTGACGAATATATTCCAAGTTTGACTGTTTAGATCGCGTTAGACTTTCTTTGATGTACCTTTTCTTGCCAGTTTAAAATGCAGTTTTTACTCGAGATTGACAAGAACACAACTTTTCGTCTTTCAAAAAATATATTGTCATCGTGACATCTGAATTACAGGATGAATCATAATAGCAAAAATACAACGTGTCTCAAGCTTAAACATGCCCCCCGCCTTGAAAGATTTCACTTTCAACCATCTCTGTAGATTGGTAAGGGACAAATTTTCGGAAATCCTCGACGAACGACTCCACTTGAAGTTTTGATGGATGCTACCCTGGGAACTCCGTCTCTCCCTGGATGCAATTCTACCACTCGTCCTAGTTTCCATCGCATAGGTGGAAGTTGATCTTCCTTTATGAGGACCATTTTCCCCAGTGTTAAATCGCCTTGTGACTTCTTCCACTTGATTCTTTGCTGCAGCTCGGATATATACTCCTTCCCCCATCTAGACCAGTAATTTTGCCTTATTTGCTCTATCAATTGAAAACGAGAAAGACGTCCAGTAGATATGTCAGTTAAATCGGGTTCCGGGTTTGAAGTCAAGGGTCTTCCGACCAGAAAGTGGGCAGGAGTGAGAGGATTTAGGTCGTTTGGATCGATGGTAATTGGAGAAAGGGGTCGGGAGTTCAGTATTGCCTCGATTTGAGCAAGCACTGTACACATCTCTTCAAACGTGAGAATGACATTACCCATAACTCGCTTTAAATGATACTTGCATGATTTCACACCCGCTTCCCATAAACCCCCAAAATGAGGCGAACGCGCTGGTATGAAACTCCATTCTATGCTTTGATCTGCACACGATTGTTCAATGTGATTACCCTGATCTCGAATACATTTTTTAAATTCTTTCATTTCAGAATTCGCTCCCACGAAATTGGTTGCGTTATCTGAATAGATACGAGTGGGCTTACCGCGTCTACTCATAAACCTCTTTAGAGCTAAAATGAACGCATCAGAAGATAAATCAGACACCAGTTCGAGATGTATGGCTCTGCATGCGAAACAAATGAACAACGCTATATAAGATTTAGTGATTTTGCAACCTCTACCTTTTCTGTCTTTGACGAAAAAAGGGCCTGCGTAATCTACCCCAGTAACTTTGAAAGGAAATCCAGTTTCAAATCGAGTTTGAGGTAGATTACCCATAATCGGTGTGACATTTTTGGGTTTGAACCTAAAACACACTACACATTCTCGAACTGTTGCCTTTGCAAGATTTCTACCAGAAATTGGCCATAATGAATCTCTTATACTTCCCAATAATAATTGAGGACCCGCGTGAAACAACTTCAAATGTTCATATCTGAAAATTAATTTACATAAATAATGTTTCGAAGATACAATAATAGGGTGCTTCTTGTCATATGGGAAATCAGAATTTTGCAATCGTCCACCTACTCGCATAATTCCATTGTTATCCAAAAACGGATTCAGATTGAAGATCTTACTTCTGTAATCTATCTGCTTACTCATTTTGAGAGTAATCAGTTCCTCAGGAAATGAATCTTGTTGGGACAATTTTAAGATGAAATCAAAAGCACTCTGAAGTTCTTTAACTGACAATATACCCGTTCCACAATTATCCTTTGACAATAACTTGTTTTTGAATCTGAGAACAAATGCAGTTGTTCTTTTCAATGTTGTTAGAGATGAAAAACGATTGATATCGATTACAGGTTCTGTAATTTCAACAACTAATGATCTGATTGGTGATTTGAGTTCTGGTAAATTATCAGAACTTATGTCTTTATTCGAACTAGGCCAATAATATTCACATTGACCCAGCCATTCAGGACCATTCCACCATAGATAACAAGATTTCATTTCGCTTGGGTGTATGCCCCGTGATAAAATATCAGCAGGATTATCTTTTGAAGATATGTGGCGCCATTGGCAATGACTGGTCATATCCTGTATTTCTGAAACACGATTGGCAATGAATGTTTTTAAAAGATTCGGAGATATTTTAATCCACCCTAACACAATAGTGGAATCAGTCCATAGAGTGAAACCATCTAATTTCAATCTTAAACTCTCTTGTATCTTTTTTAGCAATCGTGCCAAAAGCAAGGCCCCGCATAATTCAAGCTTGGGAATCGTGATTATTTTGATAGGAGCTACCTTTGTTTTGGAACATAAAAGGTTCACCTTTATATTTCCACTATCATCAACACAACGTAAATAAACGCATGCTCCATAAACTCTACTGGACGCATCCGAGAAACCGTGCAATTGCACTTCTCGAGAATTAACCATTAACGCGTATCGTGGAATTTCTAAATGATTCAATAGAGGTAAGTCTTTTTTAAACTTGATCCAAGATGAATGCAAGTGTGAAGGCACAGACTCATCCCATGCTAAGTTCTCTTGCCATAAACTCTGTAAGATTATTTTTGCAGTAATGACGCAAGGACTCAGAAGACCTAAAGGATCGAAAATTTGACCAATGCAGGAAAGTATAATTCTCTTAGTAACTCGACCTTCAGCAGAACAACTGATATTATACTGAAGAGTGTCATTTTTGCAAAACCAAGCTAACCCAAGCGTTTTCGTGTTTTCATTCACACCGATTTCTATAAAATCAGATCTTTCAGTATATAAACTTGATTGTGACGTAATAATTTTCGTGATTTCCGGTTCATTTGAATGCCACTTACGGAGTTCAAAGCAACCACTACGTAAAACTTCAGCAACACCTATACCTATACGTGTTGCCTCCTGAATCGTATCTGCCCCTGTAAGTAGATCATCGACGTAGAAGTCATCCTCGATTACCTGGGAAATTTCAGGCTGGGAAGCCTTACAGTCAAACGCAAGTTGGACCAAACATCGAATTGCGAGAAATGCTGCACTACTAGTGCCGTAAGTTACGGTATGAAGTTCATAAATATCTAACGGTTTTGTTGGATCATATCTCCAAAGGATTCGTTGCAAAGAGTGCAGCTCAGGTGCAACAAGCACCTGACGGTACATCTTTGAAACGTCACTTGCAATGACATATGCATGTGATCTGAATCTCAACAAGATTGACAAAAGATCGCTTTGAATTCTTGGACCTACCATTTGCAGATCATTTATTGCTAAACCTGAAGTTGTTGAAGCAGAAGCATCGAACACTACTCTTAGTTTAGTTGTAGAACTGTCCTCCTTCACCACACCATGGTGAGGCATATAGTAAGCTATTTCCGTATCCACTGACACTGAGACCTTGCTCATGTGTCCCAGTTGTTCGTATTCCCGCATAAATTCAATATATTTTGTACGTAAATTCACATTGCGCATTAACCTCTTTTCCAAATTATAAAATCTTCGTTTTGCTTGTTCTTTCGAATCACCCAATTTATCGAGAGAATCTCTGAAAGGAATGGATACAATGAACCGTCCGGAATTATCACGTTTCGTATTATTGATAAAGTGCTGTTCGCATAACTTCTCCTCCACTGATCTAGGAGCTGGACCTGAAAACTCTTCAAGTTCCCAGAATCTCGCTATTTCGGTTTGAATGTCTGAGTTTTTAGAACATTTACAGTGAACTTGATTCGTATTATTTACCCCAATAGGACCTGACAAAATCCATCCCAAAGTAGTCTTTTGTAATATCGGTTTATTAGCTCCTAATCGAATTTGACCTATAGAAATTAGTTCCCAGAAAATATTTGCCCCTATCAACATATCTATAGGACCAGGTTCTGCAAAAGATGGATCCGCTAAAACTATATTTTTCGGTATACTCAGATTTTTTATATCAATGCGTATGTTTGGAAGCATACCAGTGATCTCTTCAATGACGTAGCATGTAAGATGTGCCCTATATGCATTGTGTTGCGCCTGGATATGTACATCGCATTTGGAATTTATTCTAAGAGGAATATTATTTAAACCAACAACTGCCATGGCAGCTTCAACTGATTTCAACTTCAATCGACGGCACAATTTAGCAGTAATAAAACTAGACTGTGAAGCAGAGTCCAAAATAGCTCGTACCAAATGCGCTTTGTTATTTTCATCAATAACTTGGATTAGAACTGTGGCTAAGACAATATGTTCTGAACAAGAATCATAGGTTGAAAGAGATACATTTGGAGATTCAGAAACTTGTTGATTTTCGCATTTTTCCGGTTTTGGTCTATGTAGTAGAGTATTATGCCGCCCACTACATTTTCGACAATTACTGAGTCTACACACTGTATTGCGATGACCAACTCTCAAACAATTGAAACACAGACTCAAGCGTTTCGCATGTTCTATTCGGTCATCTATTGAATTATTCAAAAATTCTGAACAGTTCCTTATAAAATGATCGCTTTTATTGCAATAAACACAATGCATATAGCTTGCAGAAGTCGATGGATTTGTATTCACGGTATTATTATTAGATAAAAACGATTTCATATTCGATTTGGAATTATCCTTATGTTTCAAGTGGCGAGTATCATTCTGCTTGATCTCTAAAGTTTCTATAAGATCGGCCTTGGCTTTCAGAAACGTTTTCAGATGATCCATAGTAGGAACATCTTTATCAATTTTATACTCTTCCCATTCTCTTGATGTAGTTGCATCCAATTTGGAAGTTATTATATGAATAACTAATGTATCCCATGTATCTGTTGGTTGATTCAACTGTTTTAAAGATCTCAAATGTTTGGATACAGAATCAATTATGTTTCGTATTCTTTTCGAAGATTCTTTCCCTATAACTTCCAAATTGAACAGTGCCTTAACGTGATTATGAACAAGAAGCCGCACATTATTGTATCTTTCGCATAAGACATCCCAAGCCAAATCGTAATTTTTCGCAGAAAACTCAAGAGATGCAATAACTTGCGCTGCACTACTTACTAGTGAAGCCTTTAAATAATGGAACTTTTGAATATTTTTTAAAGTATCATTTGTATGGATTAATGAGTCGAAAGTTTCGCGAAACTCTAACCAAGACTCATAATCACCACAAAATTTCGGAATTTCTACTGGTGGGAGTTTCACATTAACCAAATCTGATCTGATATCTTGCCTGGTTGTGGAACTACTACCTTCTGATGGAATATTCGCAGGTGGGGAAAACTTATTTACCAACTTTTTGGCTAAAGCCATTTGTTCATGAAATAACGAAGTGAATAATTCGCGTTCGCCATATTGCTCATCTAGATCGTCATCAGGTTATATTATTTCAATTTCAGACTGAATATCATTAAAGTCGTTTATCAAAGCTTCGCATTGAAGTGCCCGAGTTTCTAACTGAATTCGATCTATATCCAATATGGTCGTGTCAGGAATGACATATTTGTCTTGAATGTCAGTCAAAAATTTGGAAAATATTGTTAATTTCGCTTTAATCGAACCTCGCTTTCGAGTAAGCTTATTGATTTCTTCCCTAGACATTATTAGTGCAATTAAGAATGAATGTTACGCGTATGAGAATATGTAAGTGCTTGCACACTCCAAGACAATACAATAGAATAGGAAAGGAAAGGATAAATCAGGAAGCTCACCCACTCTGGTCTAATATTTCTTCTTTATTCGGCTCGGCTGATATCGCTAAATATCCGGTATAGAGAAGGACCAATCTATGTTTAGATCGCGTTAGACTTTCTTTGATGTACCTTTTCTTGCCAGTTTAAAATGCAGTTTTTACTCGAGATTGACAAGAACACAACTTTTCGTCTTTCAAAAAATATATTGTCATCATGACATCTGAATTACAGGATGAATCATAATAGCAAAAATACAACGTGTCTCAAGCTTAAACATTGACACTCTGACCTCTGGATTCATCAAGCAGCAAGTAATATCTTGACAATTATATTCAAAACAGACTCACTTGAATATTCCTGTTGGGCCTGCGCCAGAAGAGTAGCAAACACATGACTGTCTAGAGGCCTTGGGGGGATTTCCTCCTCACTGGAGCTGTAGTTTCGTTCCCGCCACTCGATACTGCGTTGTCTTCTGACGCCTGACATCTCTTCCGGAAGGTTTCGATTCCAAGATCCTTCCGAAGTGCCCATTTAGCATAACGTGATCATCTGGAACAATCAGAGAAGTAGTTAGGTATATGTTTTTTGTACAACGCATGAAACTAAAGGTGCATTTAGTCAACATAAACGTAACTTTAGCACAAGCACTGACATAAACATAACCTTGAAAATAATTTTGTAAGAGACCTAATATTATACGAGTTTTAGATTTAGGCATACATTTAAGAATGATAGGTACATTTTATGACATGAAACTTCAGGTACACGTGAATTATGGACAATCTTTTTATCGTAAAAGTACGATTCTTATAAAGTTGGGATTTTCAAAGTGACATGTTTTTAGCATAAACTTAATATTGTTGTATAAATGGCGCCATTTGATTTAACAGATTCAACTTTCGTTTTTAACATATATTTAAGCACAATTTTAAAATGATGTTGACTAAATGCACCTTGAGTAAACAAAGTTTTTTGAAGGATGATATGTCATTGTCATAAACGAAATAGTAGTGATGTTGAATTTTTCTCGAAAACTGGTGTGATGAACTCATTTGTGACATCAATATACCTATAAACATTGTTGGTGATTTTAATTTGAATTGGACCACCTACACATGCAGGCTCAGGTAATACTCTACTGAGACAGGTTTGAAAAAATAACCAATGAGGTATAACCAGCATCTCGAACTAGCAGAGATTTAGTTTTTACAAATTTGACTGTTTTAAAATTCAAAATGGAAGATTTTTCCAGAAGTGGTAACCATTTCATCATAAGTTTGGAGGTTGACTTTTTTAATAACATCAGCTTCTATATACCTCTGAAGGTTTCCTCAAACCAATGCAGGAACACGGGAGCGGGAACAAAAAATGGGAACTGTTTGCTAGAAAAATAGTGCACGTAGCAAACCAAACATATTTCGCTGTTTGCATGCATTTCGGGTCACGAATAATGCAATGCAAGTATGCATTTTTATAGAGAGAGAGAGAGGGAGAGAGAGAATATATTTATTGTTTCTAAGAGAATTCTCTTGTTAACAAACACAATAATGTTTTAAATGAAGTGTATACAAAAATACGCAGTTATACATACATAAGTAAATAAATAAATAAATTAACATATTTCGAGTTGTCATTTATGAATAACAATGTCGAATTCTTCTTACTGTATGATGCATTCATTTCAACCTCGACAGGAACTACCGGAACAAGGAAATTGCAATCCTCTCCGATAGTCAAGCAGCCATCAAAGCGTTGAGCTCATATAACATCAACTCGAAGATGGTCTGGGAATGCCTAGAAAAACTTAATGATCTAGGCAGGAACAACAAGGTGATCCTCCTCTGGGTGCCTGGGCACGTCGGAGTAGAGGGCAATGAACAAGCAGACACCCTGGCACGAAAAGGGGCATCAACGCCACTGATCGGGCCAGAACCATTCTGCGGACTTGGGAAATCTCACTTCCAAGAAGAACTCAATAAAACTAAAGAAGCAATGAGAGCAACATACTGGCAAAGACTTCCAGGGCTAAGGCAGGCCAAAGATCTCCTCGGCAATTTCAACCGAGCAAGATCGAAAACACTGATTAACCTCAGCAAAATTAGTCTAAAGACAATCACAGGATTTCTAACGGGGCATTGCAGACTCAAAGAACACCTAAGGAAGCTAGGCTTAGAGGAGGACAACACCTGCAGATTCTGTGGGGAACATCCTGAAACACCTCACCACATATTGATGGAGTGTTATGCCGTACACCACAAAAGATTAAATATACTGGGATCACACCAGCTGACTGTGGAAGAAATACCGCAAATGGACCCCCTCAAAATCCTAAAATTCCTGAAGGAATTGAAGCTTGAGGGGCTGCTGTAAACGAGAACACCTCGAGATAGCAGAAGAAGATGGGGCACAATAGATCTAACTAGGTCGCAGCGCATCAGTCACCATCCATACCTACCAATACCAATACCAATGATTCATTCAATAATTATATATATATATATATATATATATATATATATATATATATATATATATATATATATATATATATATAAATAGAAAAGTTATTGGGTATAACCCTCAAAATGTTCTGCAACCGTAGACACGTGTTTCGAGCTTAAGCATTTTGAGGGTTATACCCAATAACTTTTCTACTTATATTTTCATATATTGCCCCTCGCTAAATCCATCCTTATTTATATATATATATATATATATATATATATATAATTTAGTGTCAAGTTTATTCCGTTCCCAATCCCGCTTTCGCGTTCCGCGTTGGTTTGAGAAAACCTTAATGCTTGGGAGTACAGGAAACAAAATAAACTATCAAGTTATAAGTGAAAAAAAACACGAAAATTGTTTCGCTGAACAACAGTTTCTTCCAGTGGAGAAGATACTTGAAGAAGCTATTGTACAGCGAAACAACTATCGTGGTTTCGTGAACCTCTTTAGTGAGAGTCGTTCCATTTATAGTTTCATTATAGAAATTGAAAAATGATATATTTCAGTTCAATTCATTCAAAGTTAATTAATTTAAATTCAGTATGGGGAACTGCCAATTATGCCAACTTGCGTCCACTTAAATCTTTGCAAAACAAAAGTTTTATAGTTATTGACGTAACAAGGATGATACGTATTAAATAAAATATGAGTTTGAATATTGTAATCCGAGGCGCAGCCGAGGATTACAACAACCGAATCCGTTATTTGCGTATCGGCCGTGTGTCGTTCAAGACTTTTCGTAATCTCCCTGAAATAATACATTTTGATTCCGAGGAAAGAACAAACCACGTACCTCGTAAATCTACAGAAAAATCCCAACATCGTGTTGTCATGTATCAGCTTGACAATATAACAACAATATTATGAACAACGTCAGTACTTTGTGTTCGCGAGTTCGCTTTAACAACGACCATGGATGAAATTGAAGAAACAAAATCAAATTTCTTCAGAAATATTGGGAGAATCATGTGCAGCGAGTGTTGATTTACTGCCGAAAATAACACAAGGGCGATATCAAAAAGAATATGAATAATTTTAAGAGTGGCGTAAAAGCAAAAAGGTGGTTATAGAAGATGAATTATTAGCCTATACGAAAGGAAAATCAGAGGTTCATTCTCTTAACTCGCTGTGAACCAAGATTTCAATGTTGAAACTTGCTTCAAAAGTTTATGAAAACTTCGAAATTTCAAAGTTAGTTATTTTAAATCGTACATCGTATCAGAGTATTACCTACAGAAATGATATTTTCAGATTTGGAAAATTATTTTTGTTCATGAGACGAAAGTCTGATTGGTACACATCAAAGAAAGTAAAAATTATGTCTGAAGAAGGAGTAATTAATTTTTGTCTGGAGACAGATGATCATACATGGTTGCTTGTATCGATCTGTGGTAATTTTGGCGTCTGTAGACGTGACGTAACCAGCTGACTGTGGATGATTTTGAAAGCACCAGTACCAGAGTTTTGGTTACATTGAGGTAAACCAAAAACACAAAGATCCGGCTATTTGTCATTCCCAAAGAAGGACTTTCTTTTGATGCCTATAGTTCATACCAAAAATACGTAGATTTGCGGCCTTCAAATTTTGAAAATTGGCGATTCTTCATTGGTTATAGAAATGGTAAATGTGTAGAACAACTTTGTTGTTTATTATATTGGTTATAGGTTTAGGTCCCTATTATAAACATTTATGTTTCTTGGGGTCAATACAAATTATCATTAAATAGTCATAGATTTAGCATTAAAACTGAAATTTATTCAAATTTATATGTATCATGCAATGTAGTAATTATTATTATCAACTTGCTCAATAAAGAAATGAATGAAAACAAGCGTTAATACCTGGTTACTCGTATCCAATGTATCCCCCCCGATGTCTGTCAGTATGTCTGTTCCTGACGATATATGACCTGATGCTCATCCAATTTTTTCAACTCGAAAGGATTTTGGAAGATTAAGTTTTGTTAATAGTAGCGAATGACGAGTTCATCCATCGTTTATCTAAATATTGTACGTCATTTTATGAATACATTTTCTCTTTACCATATAATCTGGTAAATGAGAAGTAAAAATGAGTTACCCTGATTTCAAATTTAATCTTCAACTTGATATGAAAAAATTATCAATTCAGGAAATTCAATTAAAGTGACCTTCCACCAGAAATCTTAGAGGCTGCCGATTCTGTAAGTAGTCAGTTCTTCCAGAAAAGTCCCACTGGCGCTACGAGAGTTTGCAGCATTTGAGTTGTGTTGTAGGGAGAAAACTACGAGGATGTATTGATATATAGTTAACCCAGACCAGTTCCCAGCATAAACAAAATATTGCGTTACCATAGCAACGAACAATAACTTATTAGAAGTGTCAGTGTGAAGTTTGACGTCAAAAAAGTAAACCAGAGTTATGCAATAAATTAAAAGAAAAAATATGTCCACCGAAATTGTGAAAATCGAAAAATTGGAGTATCGAGCCATCATCAACTACCTGTATTTAAAACGGTTAAGAGGTAAGCAGATTTACGAAGATATGCTTAATAATCTTGGTGATTAATGTCCTTCTTATGCGACCGTGAAAAATTGGACTGCAAGCTTCAAAAGAGAAAAATTTTCCATTGAAGATGATGTCCAATCGGGAAGGCCAGTTTCTGAGTCAGTCCCCGAAAATATCGATGCAGTTCATGACATGATTTTAACAGACCGTCGAATTGGGCTAAAACGGATATCTGAAGCACTGAATATTTCATACGAACGCGTTCATCATATAGTTCACGTTAATTTGGACATGAGAAAAATTGCTGCAAAATGGATCCCCAAATGTTTGAATGTTGACCAAAAGCGTGCAAGGGTAGTAGCATCGCGTTTGATCTGTGCTCGATTTGAAAACGATGTAGACTTCTTAAACCAAATTATTACTATGGATGAGACTTAGGTACATTTCTACGATCCAGAAACAAAGCAACAATCGATGGAATGGCGACACTCCGGTTCTCCAAGACCTGAGAAGTTTCGTTTCCAAAAATCTGCTGGAAAAGTTCTTGCTTCAGTTTTTGGGGATTGCCATGGAGTAATCATGATTAATTTTTCCAATAAAGGTAGAACAATAACTGGAGATTACTATTCGACATTACTGACCACTCAACGGGAAAAAATTAAAGAGAAAAGACGCGGAAAGCTATCCAAAGGTGTTTTGTTTTTGCAGGACAACGCCCCTGCACACAAATCTCATGTTGCCATGAAAAAAATTCGTGATTTATGGTTTGAATTACTAGAACACCCCCCTTATTCACCAGATTTGGCTCCGTTCGACTATCATCTCTTTCCTCAACTGAAAAAAAGTTTGAAAGGTCGTAAATTTTCTTCCAACGAGGAGGTCTGGTTTGCAGAGCAAGAACAAACATTTTTTTTGAAAGGTCTAGAGACGTTGCAGGTTCGCTGTAATAAATGTATCCAATTAAGAGGAGAATATGTTGAGTAATAAAATATTTTGACATTGAAATTTTGTTTGGTTCTATAGTAGGATAATAATTTTTCAATATATCCTCGTAAACTATCACTGAAAGAAGAGGTATTCATAGTATACTTTCAGCACTTATCTAGAAATATTTGCTCTTCAACCTCCTGGTTAAAGAACTCAATGATTCGATTTATTGTAAAAATTGAAGAAATGCATCGATTAAGGCATATCTAAAAATACTGAACTATGGTTTCAAACTGAAGAAATAGAAAGTTTCACTGATATATCAATGTTGTTTTTTATATATTTTTTAATCTATAAAAATATAAAGAGAAAGGTTATTAGGTACAAACCTCAAATTGTTGTGCGAAGATCATGATTTGTATTTTCCTGGGTAGGATTGTCACGCTGTTAGCTATAGCTGCCTCCGTGGCGACGTTAGTTGTTGCCTTGTAAGCACAAGGTCTTCTAACCGAAGCGACAAATATGTGGTTGGCTTCATGTTGTTGACTTCCTTTGTTTCTATTTTCACATACGATAAATCCATCCTGATTTTAAATTTATACATATAAGCTTTGTCTTCAATTAAAAAAGTAAAGCACATCTTCATTGATTGATTGATTGGTAGCGTTTTTCGTGATGGAAAACAAGACCATCCAAACAGTCTGGTAACGAAAAGATTGAAACATTCCGCCTAGTTGAGTCACGAACGAATTCCGTCGAGTGCAGCTTATTCATGATCGAATAACCTTCGTGTGAATCCAGAGTTGGCTTCGGTATTTATTCAGATTCGAAAATATGCGAATCGACCATTGTGAAGAGGGTCGGATGGATGGAGTCTCGAGCAGCACCGGTGCGAAACTTCGACTTTGGATATGTAAACAGCGGAAAATTCATGAGCATCTGGACCGAATCGACGTAGACGTAGAGTTAAACTCGAACCCTAAACCTCAGCGAAGATACTTTCCCCGATAAACATCTTCGGTTATATTTCGGCGTCTAATTCCTTCGTAACTTCTCTGTAGTTTCTCGGGTATTCTTGAACTTATAATCGTTTCCGAAGTTTGATTTTTGCTCTTGCCAGGTGAGAGTTTGATTCAATGCAAATGTTTCATAGGCGGACTGTTGGGAAGGTAATGAGACGATTTTTGACAATAAAGTTGAGTTATTTAATAATATGTATTACTTATTTCCATAAAAAATAATAACAATGAAAGTTTTACCTGATATGAAAAATAAATGCAGGAGAGAGCCACAGAAACGTGAATACTTCCAATAATTCACCACATCAATGCTGTGAGACTTCAAATGACGAAAAATATACATGAAAATTTCACACCTCACTTTTAGAGAGAACCAAAACATTCGTTCTTGTTTAGATGCCATGGCAACCCAAAAAATTTCCGGAAATTTTTATCCTCCTGGGTACCCTACCAGAAGATGGTGCCACAGAGAGGCACCATCTTCTGGTAGTCTCTAGCTCCCTTTCTATTAGATCACAGAGGGTTCCTTCGAATTTGCCTTTGGCCATAGTCATTATGGCCAAAGGCAAATTCGAAGGAACCCTCTGTGATCTAATAGAAAGGAAGCTAGAGACTACCAGAAGATGGTGCCTCTCTGTGGGATTGAGAATTAACTCATCAAAAACCACAATGGTAACATTTACTAGAAGAACAAAGATTCAGCACCTAAGGACTGTTCGCCTCGACGGATCAGATTTAGGATGGCAGCAAGAGGTGAAGTATCTAGGACTAACCCTAGACTCAAAACTACTCTGGAACAGACACGTAGAAAAGATCGCTAACAAGGCAAAATCATCACTGATGGTGTGCAGGAACATTGCAGGAAAAACATGGGGCTGTAACCCATCAATACTGCGTTGGATGTACACCATGATAGTGAGACCTATGATCACCTACGGAGCAGTAGTGTGGCACGGTAGAACCGAACTCGCCACAACAAAGAAAATCCTGGAGAAAGTACAAAGACTAGCATGTCTTTGCATAACAGGAGCAATGAGGTCAACTCCAACAGCAGCAATAGAGGTTATTCTGGACCTCACTCCTCTCCATCTCATGGTGAGGAGAACTGCTTGGGGAGCAGACCTGAGGTTGACCAAAGTCGGACTCAAAGGGACAGCACACAGTGTAAGGGGTTCAACCCCCACCGGAAGTGCACACCTTGCCGATCTCCCAACTGACGAAATTACCAGGAAATTTAGTTTCGAGAAATTTTTTCGAACGGAACTAAATACCAAGAAACAATGGAGCACAGAATCCATTCGAGCACTGGGTGAGAATACCATTACATGGTACACGGACGGGTCTAAAACTCCCGACGGAACTGGAGCAGGAGTATTTGGACCTCGTACCAAGTACTCCGAACCCATGGGACACTTCCCAAGCATTTTTCAAGCGGAAATTCACGCCATAGCAAGATGCATTCATTTCAACCTCGACAGGAACTACCGGAACAAGGAAATTGCAATCCTCTCCGATAGTCAAGCAGCCATCAAAGCGTTGAGCTCATATAACATCAACTCGAAGATGGTCTGGGAATGCCTAGAAAAACTTAATGATCTAGGCAGGAACAACAAGGTGATCCTCCTCTGGGTGCCTGGGCACGTCGGAGTAGAGGGCAATGAACAAGCAGACACCCTGGCACGAAAAGGGGCATCAACGCCACTGATCGGGCCAGAACCATTCTGCGGACTTGGAAAATCTCACTTCCAAGAACAACTTAATAAAACTGAAGAAGAAATGAGAGCAACATACTGGCAAAGACTTCCAGGGCTAAAGCAGGCCAAAGATCTCCTCGGCAATTTCAACCGAGCAAGATCGAAAACACTGATTAACCTCAGCAAAATTAGTCTAAAGACAATCACAGGATTTCTAACGGGGCATTGCAGACTCAAAGAACACCTAAGGAAGCTAGGCTTGGAGGAGAACAACACCTGCAGATTCTGTGGGGAACATCCAGAAACACCTCACCACATATTGATGGAGTGTTATGCCGTACACCACAAAAGATTAAATATACTGGGATCACACCAGATGACTGTGGAAGAAATACCACAAATGGACCCCCTCAAAATCCTAAAATTCCTGAAGGAATTGAAGCTTGAGGGGCTGCTGTAAACGAGAACACCTCGAGATAGCAGAAGAAGATGGGGCACAATAGATCTAACTAGGTCGCAGCGCATCAGTCACCATCCATACCTACCAATACCAATACCAATACCCTGGCCGAAATTAATAAGTGGAAATTTTTCTGTCAAATATTTGACAGGGCAGAGTTTATATTTTGCTTTGATGTACAAATGGAATTGTATTTTTCATTTGAAATGAGATAATATTTCATATTTATGTATTTATTAAATATTTCGAATGTGTCTGAATATTTTCTTCACGATAATCGCAGAATTTGCAAATTCTGAAATCAAATTTCAGAAACACTTCAATACACCAGTTGTCTACATGTAAAACAAAGGCCATGTGGCGAGTCGGTAAAGTGTCCGCCTCGTGGTCGTGTGGTCACTAGTTCAATTCCCAGTGGAGCAAGAACATTTTTACTTTTTTTTTGATTAATTTAAAAAAATCAAATTGAAATTTTGTTAAGTGTGTTTTACATATCAATATTTTCATGCATCTTTTTTGTACTATGCCTATAAATAGTTCAGGTGAACCATAGTTAGTTATTTCTTATGAATTGTTGGATATATTTTGGTGTAAAATTTTCTTACCGAATCCCCCGCGTGCTTGAATTAATTGCAGGAAATTTATCTCGTACATGAATTTTTTAAGAAAATTACCCTCGTCGCTGCGCGACTCGGGTAATTTTCAAAAAATTCATGTACTCGAAAAATTTCCGGCAATAATTCAAGCACTTGGGAGATTACAAGTGAAAATTTTTTTTTCAAAGGGGTAATTTAAAGTTAGAATTTCCTGATATTGTATTAAAATAATAGTATAATAATAATAATATTTATTTCTCATGGTTTTACAATAGAATTGGTAGAAAAGAATGGAAACAAATATAGTGAACCCATAAAAGGTTGCCCTCGAGCATGGGTATGGGGAAAAATAGAATAAATAAATACATCAGTTGTTTCAAAAACAACGATGATACATGACGTAACATATGGGGTATAAGATAAATAACTAATTATATAATAAAAATACAAAAATATTAAAAATAAATGAAATATTTTTTTTCCTTATAATGGAGGAATTTCTTATTTTAAAATTTATAAAGATAAAGTAATAAAAACGGGAAAATTTATAATAATAATATCAATAGAGAAAATAATAAACATCATAAATATTTACAAATATTAGTACATGGATACATAAATATACACTCACATTCACAGGCGTTTACACATACATAATTTTAATAGCCCCCCCCCTGTTGACTTTTGAACGGTTCGACGTAGAAACATGAAAAAAAAACGTTTCGAGGGTTTAACCAATACTACTTTTTGAAATAAAGAAATAGTGATTGTACGATAGGGGGCGCAGGGGGGCCCATCAACTCAAATTTTTTAAATAGTATGTGGGGTCAAGTGTCACATCGTTGAAAGGAGAATTCAATTCTCTTTACAACCATCTAAATATTTTTGAATTTTGTTTTTTAATTTTTTTCCCAATTTCGATTTTTATACCTTTCGAAATTTTTAAATCAATGTACCCCCAGCACCATCTGTCGACTAATTGCAATGTTTCTTCTCTCAAAAAGTAGTATCGGTAATACCCTTCAAAAAATTTTTGGTTTCATTGTTCCACATCCAACCGTTCAAATTTATCGAGGTATGAATAGTATTCAGATCCGCATTTATATTTGATATTTCGATTTTGAATTACAAAAAAACATTACCGAAATTCAAAAATAATTAGATGGTTGTAAAGAGAATTTAATTCTCCTTTCAATGATGTGACACTTGACCCCACATGCCATTTAAAAATTTTGAGTTGATGGGCCCCCCTGCGCCCCCTATCGTGCAATCACTATTTTTTTTATTTCAAAAAGTAGTATTGGTGAAACCCTCGAAACATTTTTTTTTTCATGTTTCTACGTCGAACCGTTCAAAAGTTAACAGGTGGGGGGGCTATTAAAAGCCGCACTGTATAACATTGTATCTAGAAAACTGCAATTTCTCATCAGAAATGTAGCCTTACAGTCGGATCAACAAGTTTGTGAATTTTCAATCTTTCTATTTCTGAAATAGAGTTGATTTCCTTCAATTCAGGTGGTATTGCATTATACAATTTTGGTACCAGGTAAACATTAGATCTCCGTAAAGTATTTTTTTTTTCTGGTTTTGGTACACATACTAACTTATTTCTGTACCGAGTAGCATGTGTGTGGTCAACTGGCGTTAATTCATGTTTATTAAGGTGTTGTCTAGTTACTGTTTGAAAAAAATATAGCTGTCTAATATCCATGATTTTGGTTTCTGGCTTCTGTGCGGTAAGTATATGGTTTTTGATAGACGCTTTTGATTGCCATCCTCTGGATAATCTCTAGCTGTGAAATATGATTTTTTGTTGTAGCTCCCCACGCGATTATCCCATAATTGAGGTGGGTTTCAAGGAGTGCAGAGTGAAGAATCCGTATTTGATATCTTCTGTAAAATTCTGAACGAGCGAATCATTTTATTTCTCATTATTTATTTACGAACGCTCAGGCTCAATATTTGATTCAGTTGAGCAATTTCATATATTTGTCATAGTGTGAGTTATCAAGATTTTTCTTGGCGTGCCTATGATCCATCTTTTCACTTTTGTTTTGAATGAATTTGAGATGAGTTGATTTCTGATTATTTTTGGTTATTCAATACCGGGTGTGACAGGATAATGGTACACCCCCCGTATCTCCGTTAGTTTTCTAGGTAATAAATTGAAATTTGGGATATCCCATATACATATAAGCGGCACTTTTTAACCCATAAATGATTTTTTTTTCACTTCCGGCTTCGTCAACTTTCGATTTTTGAATGAAACACCCCATATATTATTACATTTCTGAAATCTGCATAATTTTCTAAATCCAATAATACCACATAGGTGACATTTCAAACGTCAAAATGTTTTATAATTAAATTTTTAGTTTTCCATTTTAGTGTGCCTTGATGGTTCCGATTTATTCCAATTGACCCGTGTAATACTAGAAAAATCGAAATCCCGTCAAAAATACTAAATTGCGTTTTTTATGAGCAAATAAAGTTCATCGTAATCGTTTTTGGGGTAAAAATCTATTTTTTCAAATGGAACCATATTGGTACCGTGGTACCATTCATTAGTACTATTAATAAGGAATTTATCCATACCTGTTAATAAAAAATGTGCGATCAATACAACCAATGAGAATGTGAGAAAAATGCCGTTGCGGCTAGAAACCTTTATGCCGACCGATATCCTGATAGACAATGTCCAGCGAGAAATTATTTTAATCGCCTTGAAAATCAATTCCGAAGAGAGCCTAACCATGATCCCGAGGAAAACGTTATCATTGACGAAGGAACGGAAATTAATGTTTTAGCTCGAATAGAAGTTGATAAGACTGTTTCTTTAAGGCAAAATGGGTTTGAATTGGAAATTAGTCACCAAACGGTAAGCCGAATCTTGCACAAACATAATTATAAATCTTTCAAATATCAGTTGCACCAGCACCTGTACGAAAATGATTATGAACGTAGGATGGAATATTGCAATTGGATCTTGCAGAATAATGTGCAGCCAAACAATGCTTTTTTGGAAAGGATTTTATTTTCGGACCAGTCTAGGTTTACAAATATGGGATTATTTAACCGACAAAATACAAGGTATTGGTCACAAAAAAATCAAAATTTATTGCGGGAGGGTAACTTTCAAGTGCGGTTCGGTTTCAATGTTTGGCTTGGAATACTAGGTCGTAGAAACATTGGTCCAATAATATTTGAAGGACCCTTGAATGGATACTTAGGATTTCTGCAAAATGAAATTGAGGACAGTTCAACTGAATTACCTGTCCATTTACGACAGGGAATGTATTTCCCCATAATTCAAGAACAGTAAGTGATTACCTTGAACAGACATTCGAAGAAAACGTAATTTCGACGAATGGTCCTGTGCGATGTCTGAAAGTGCATATTATAAATCTTAGTTTTTTTTACTAATGATGAGACAGTATATTCCATTTTAAGAATATGTCTAATTCTTTACCGGGGTATTTCGTGTGATCTACTTCATTTATTTATTACTTTTTTGTGTTTTGTGTGACTGTGATATTACTATAGTTATGAGTGGTGCTTTTAATGCAGCTGAATGGAATGTTATCCGTTTCCTCAAATTAATTTGTCAAGGATATTTTGCCGAACCATGTTCTTATTTTCTTTCTCTGCGGATTCTTTCATTATTTCCCATGATGTTTCTGAATATATTAGTAATGTACCATCGGTGAATGAAAACATTTTGCTAGTACTATTCATATTTGACAGTGAATAAGGTGAATGAACTCGTTAATTATTATCAGTATTATTATTTTTATTAGTATTATTATTATCATTCAATGTCTTCTGAACTAATGTGCCAAATCAGACGAAGTAGATTGAATCTAGCATTCAGACATGTATTTTAACTGAACCCATCTCCTACATGTCATGTCAAAAATCAATTCATATTCTTCTGCTCATTTATTTAACTTTTTGTTTTAAAATTGACAGTAAGTTTACGCCCACCAAGCATAATAAAAAAACCTTGATTAGGAAATTTTACAGAACTTGCGTTACGGCTCCTTCTTTTCGACATATAGTGTTGCCATCATCAGAGATGAAAGAACGGAAGATATTACTTGGCAAATTAATACAAGCAACTGTGATACTTTAGGAAAATAATTTATGGAATATGGATAGCATTACGGAATCAATAAATAATAATTTCAACTTTGAACAAGTTGTATGAGTTCAGTAGTCTTGTTCAACCATATTTCATCTAATCTTGCATGTAGCAAACTTTCCCGGTTTTTCTCTACGTACTTCATTTCACTCTACTCATTTCGTTATTGTACACATCCTGTAAAACCTCATCAATATCGAATCAATACATCCTGAAGTACATAATGGAAATTGAAAGCTTTTCCGAATTAATAGGGCACGGGATTGGGCTTTATGTGCATTTTATGTCATTGTAATAAACCTTGCATGAAATTTTATCGCCGTCATTATTCTATCCATGTCACACATTTTGGGAATATTCGGGACATCATAATGATATTGCGGATAATAGCACAATATAATACCCGAACATAAAACAGAATTTTTATTATACGAAATTTCGCAGTATACCACTGAGAAAGAACAATTTGAAGAAATATAACGTGGTTTAGGTATTGTCATATTCTAATAAAACTTCATTCAATTAATGGCTCTCAATTTGAATAAAAAAAATCCAGATAAGTTTATTTTTCTTCTCGATTCATAGTCAAAGGTCATAGACCCACACTAACATATTCAAAAGGCAACAACCCGAATATTTTTAAAAATACCTCAGCAAGATTGAAGTGAAATGATGTAGTTATCCTCAAATATTAGACCAATTCACTCAAACATTCCAAATGGCATTTGGTACAGTACCGCATTTGAAATTCTTCCTGAAGGGCTGCATAACGATTCAATGTTTACTTGAAATATAAAAAAATCCTTCGAAGCTTCCATCTTACAAACTTCCAACAATCAAACGTTATCACAAAAGGATTAGATTTGCATGCTACAAGAGGCATTTCATCATGAGTATTTCGATTTCATTGCTTTCTAATGATCATTGTCAGAAAAAGCAAACCAAATAATTATTTCGTTAGATAATCAAAATATCAAAGAACAAAAAAAAATATTTTTCTACAAAATTATTTGGAATACATTTTCGAATCCTGTTGTTTCAAATGGTGTCATTATATCGCATGCCAAACACACATTATAAGTTAGAAAAACTATATCCAGGTGAGAAAAGTTCGTCTTGAAATAGTTCTTCATCTCATTTTGTTACTAATATAATGACAGATTTTCTCATCTTTTCAATAGACTATTGGTTGTAGGAATTTATAACTGTATTGACAAATAGTATGCTTTCAGTATGGAAGGTAAGGTAGACATTATAAAAAAAATCCCCATTTATTTTTTTAGGCATATCTTTGGTTAAGCTTTGGTATATTAATGTACTCGAGTAACTTCATTTAATTAGTTGAAAAATTTCGAAAATGGTTTATGCCATATAAGAGAGAATATCAATTGTTGCTACGTATTTTGAAAATAGACGATATGCTAGAATTTTCAATAAAATTCATCAAAAAACAACATATCATATCAGCACGTGACACACGTGACCCACATTGATGAATGAGTTCATGGAGTCAGGATCAGTGCAAAATTGAAATCGTGAATGAGAAAAGCCTACGAGAAATGGAGAAATCGCTGTTGCAATTGTTGAATTTGCAGTGATGGACAACATTCAATCTTCCAGAGCACTTGTGGAGTTTCTAAATGCAGCATAAATTAAATTCTGAAATACGGAAAATTCCATTCTTATGAAATGCATAATAAACGGTAAACAGAACACCTCATTCACAAACCCCCCAGAAATTGAATATTTGGGCTGGAATTCTGGCGGACCACATTGTAGGTCCATATTTTATTGATGTTAATCCCAACGCACAAACGTATCTTGAACTTCTTGATGCAACTATCAACCCAAGAGTCACTCAAGTACCTGAAAATGATGATAATTTATCCGAAGGTCAGCTCACCTTTCGACAAGACGGATCTCCTTCACATTTTGTCAACTGTACGTCAATTTTTAGATGACAATTTTCCAGAACCAATAGAATGGCCTGCTAGATCTCCCGATCTATCACCACTAGACTTCTTTTCATGGGAACATTTGAAATCTGAAGCTTATATAACACAGCCCAATTCTCTTGATGATCTACGCAGTAGAATTATAGATGGGTGTCAATGTTAGGAAATGTGCGAAGACATTTTGGATACCGTATATACTTCTGTATGGAACTGAATGGTTCACATTTTGAACTTTTCAAATGATGAGAACATTTCAGGTGATGAAAAATGAAAATACCCAAGTAGCACACCTATATTGGTAAAATATTGGTATAATATTGTGAACATATTGGCGAAATATTTGAAATGCAATATTAGCGAGAAAAAAAATGTGAACATTCGGCGATATTGGTCCAATATTAGTTGAATGATATTGGCAAAATATTGTTGAAGTAATATTGGCCTCAAAATGTTCGGCGATATTGTTACAATATCGCTAATACAATATTCTGACAATATTGGCACAATATTCAAAAGTTATATTTTCGAGAAGTAAAATGTGAACATTTTGCGATATTGGTCGAATATTGTTTGAATATTTTAGAAATAGTTTTGATGAAATATTCTTGAAGCAATAATGGCCTCAAAATATTTATCGATATTGGTACAATATTTATCGATATTGGTACAATATCATTTGGATATATTGGTGGATGTCAATATACCTTGGCAAATTACTAAAGGTCTTTTAGTTGATGAAGGTGACACCACAGTCTGCATTTTGATCGACATAACCACTGGGTGAGCTGTCTTGAAAACAAGTTACTGGAAGTATTTAATAAACTTTCGTAGGTTTTAGAAGACGTTCTATATGTAGAGCCACCTAGCGGATTTTTATCCAGGTTTGATGATGATATAATTCCAATATGTTTCATTGAATATTCGGCCAATATTCAAATTTCATCTCAATCTAGATGTAGGAAACAATATGGACAATATTGTTTCAACGATATCGATAAATATTATTGAACCAATATCGACCCAATATTAATTCATAAGATTTGTTGAATATTGGCGAAATGATATTCAACCAATGTGTAATCACACTTGGAGATACAATATAGTTTTTATGCCTAGAATCGATATTAGGGTAATATTGGGATTGCGATATTTATTCTAGATGTTAAAAACGATGTGAAGACAATATTGTTTTATCGATATTGGTAAATATCATTCGACCAATATTGACTCAATATGAGTTATTACAATTTTTCAAATAAAGTGGAAATAATATTCAACCAATATTCTAACAAACTTGGAAATACAATATAGTTTTTTCCCCTATAATTGATATGACTGGAATATTTGGATTGCAATATTTATTCTAGATGTGGAATACAATATATAACCAATATTGTATTATCGATATTGGTAGAAATTATTCAACCAATATTGACCCAATATTTCGTGTGATGATCTACATTCAAAACTAGTTCAAACAATATTCCACCAATATTATTAATACAATATTGTTTTTTGAATATTCACCCATATTGGACCAATATTGTTTTTTCATTTACAATATATCTATATTGGCCCAATATGGAACCAAGATTCAGCCGATATGATGTGCTACCTGGGTATTTCGATGACACTAGTTCATTGACAATTTCACAAACTTGATCGATCCCCAATTGCAATAAACCGATGTTTTAAGATTGAATCTCCTTAAAATTGATGCTTCACAAATATAGTAGCCCTAATGAAAATTCTGGAGGAGGTTGACAGCACAATGATGACGTATTCAGTAGAAGAGTCACTAATTTTCTAGGATCTAGTAATCATACCTCACATAATTTAAGATTTTCAACACACCGTACTTTTTCATTACATGATCTCACCTTTCTGTGCTTCATTTCAGACTGAATTGATGAGAACTCTTTGCAAAACTTACTTTGACACTCAATTATTTACTTACTCTGTTCAACTCTACTAATTAAAATAGTTTCTCTAAACTCAAAAAGGATTTTGCAAACTGTAATGTAAACCTTTGTGGATAAAAATCGAGAATTCATAACACTTGTATCTATTAAACCTCACAATAGGGAGTAGCAACCAAAGGTGTTAGGAACATTATAATTGAACAAGATAATTGAAGAAGATAAAACAAAAAAGTCTCGAAATTATTCAAATATAACAAATACTGAACGTTAATAAGTACTTTTAACTTTTTAGAGAGAGATGGAGAAGATCGACTATATATATATATATACATATATATATATATATATATATATATATATATATATATATATATATATATATATATATATATATATATATATAAGTGAAAATATAGTATATTTCGATTTAATTCCGAGAGTTCCAACCTTTGACAGCTGTTTCGTGCTAACGCACTCATCAGAAAGGATTCATGGAGCTCTCGAAATCAAAACGAATCCACTCAAGAATTAATACCGTGAAGGCAAGACAGATATAACAGGAAGTAATTTATGACATCTACAGTCACTAGTTGACTGTAGATGTCATAAATTACTTCCTGTTATATATATATATATATATATATATATATATATATATATATATATATATAAGTGAAAATAGAGTATATTTCGTTTTAATTCCGAGAGCTCTAACCTTTGACAGCTGTTTCGTGCTAACGCACTCATCAGAAAGGATTTATGGAGCTCTCGAAATCAAAACGAATCCACTCAAGAATTAATACCGTGAGGCAAGACAGAATATAACAGGAAGTTATTCATGACATCTACAGTCACTAGTTGAAACTTAATTTGACACGAACCAAGGAATCCAAAAGTAGAGGTTTGTCCACAAATTGACAGGTAGCCAACAATTCGTTGTTCTGACCAACCCAAGGTTCAATCAAGTTTCTAATACGTTATGAGGAACGCAAGCAGAATCTAAGTGAAAATAGAGTATATTTCGTTTTAATTCCGAGAGCTCTAACCTTTGACAGCTGTTTCGTGCTAACGCACTCATCAGAAAGGATTTATGGAGCTCTCGAAATCAAAACGAATCCACTCAAGAATTAATACCGTGAGGCAAGACAGAATATAACAGGAAGTTATTCATGACATCTACAGTCACTAGTTGAAACTTAATTTGACACGAACCAAGGAATCCAAAAGTAGAGGTTTGTCCACAAATTGACAGGTAGCCAACAATTCGTTGTTCTGACCAACCCAAGGTTCAATCAAGTTTCTAATACGTTATGAGGAACGCAAGCAGAATCTAAGTGAAAATAGAGTATATTTCGTTTTAATTCCGAGAGCTCTAACCTTTGACAGCTGTTTCGTGCTAACGCACTCATCAGAAAGGATTTATGGAGCTCTCGAAATCAAAACGAATCCACTCAAGAATTAATACCGTGAGGCAAGACAGAATATAACAGGAAGTTATTCATGACATCTACAGTCACTAGTTGAAACTTAATTTGACACGAACCAAGGAATCCAAAAGTAGAGGTTTGTCCACAAATTGACAGGTAGCCAACAATTCGTTGTTCTGACCAACCCAAGGTTCAATCAAGTTTCTAATACGTTATGAGGAACGCAAGCAGAATCTAAGTGAAAATAGAGTATATTTCGTTTTAATTCCGAGAGCTCTAACCTTTGACAGCTGTTTCGTGCTAACGCACTCATCAGAAATATACTCTATTTTCACTTAGATTCTGCTTGCGTTCCTCATAACGTATTAGAAACTTGATTGAACCTTGGGTTGGTCAGAACAACGAATTGTTGGCTACCTGTCAATTTGTGGACAAACCTCTACTTTTGGATTCCTTGGTTCGTGTCAAATTAAGTTTCAACTAGTGACTGTAGATGTCATGAATAACTTCCTGTTATATTCTGTCTTGCCTCACGGTATTAATTCTTGAGTGGATTCGTTTTGATTTCGAGAGCTCCATAAATCCTTTCTGATGAGTGCGTTAGCACGAAACAGCTGTCAAAGGTTAGAGCTCTCGGAATTAAAACGAAATATACTCTATTTTCACTTAGATTCTGCTTGCGTTCCTCATAACGTATTAGAAACTTGATTGAACCTTGGGTTGGTCAGAACAACGAATTGTTGGCTACCTGTCAATTTGTGGACAAACCTCTACTTTTGGATTCCTTGGTTCGTGTCAAATTAAGTTTCAACTAGTGACTGTAGATGTCATGAATAACTTCCTGTTATATTCTGTCTTGCCTCACGGTATTAATTCTTGAGTGGATTCGTTTTGATTTCGAGAGCTCCATAAATCCTTTCTGATGAGTGCGTTAGCACGAAACAGCTGTCAAAGGTTAGAGCTCTCGGAATTAAAACGAAATATACTCTATTTTCACTTAGATTCTGCTTGCGTTCCTCATAACGTATTAGAAACTTGATTGAACCTTGGGTTGGTCAGAACAACGAATTGTTGGCTACCTGTCAATTTGTGGACAAACCTCTACTTTTGGATTCCTTGGTTCGTGTCAAATTAAGTTTCAACTAGTGACTGTAGATGTCATGAATAACTTCCTGTTATATTCTGTCTTGCCTCACGGTATTAATTCTTGAGTGGATTCGTTTTGATTTCGAGAGCTCCATAAATCCTTTCTGATGAGTGCGTTAGCACGAAACAGCTGTCAAAGGTTAGAGCTCTCGGAATTAAAACGAAATATACTCTATTTTCACTTAGATTCTGCTTGCGTTCCTCATAACGTATTAGAAACTTGATTGAACCTTGGGTTGGTCAGAACAACGAATTGTTGGCTACCTGTCAATTTGTGGACAAACCTCTACTTTTGGATTCCTTGGTTCGTGTCAAATTAAGTTTCAACTAGTGACTGTAGATGTCATGAATAACTTCCTGTTATATATATATATATATATATATATATATATATATATATATATATATATATATATATATATATATATATATATATATATAAATATGTTCCAGTGACTGTAAAACATTCGAAAACAATCCTTTAGGAACTCACTATACCTTTGCATAGATTGTATGGCATATGTCCGACAGAAAACAACTACTTCTCTGGCTAATACCTCGATAGATATTGAATTATATCTGTCAGACATATGTGCAAAGATCCTTACTTTGAAGGAACAACTTTGCAAGAGCTCTCAGAGACAGACAGCAGGACACCGCCTGATCCAAACAAGGAACCAACTGCAGACCGGTTTCGGGATGAAGTCTCTCATCAGTGCAGTCCAGGTTATCACGGTTGTATACACACGGGGTCCCGGTGCCCGTCATCGTTCGCCGGGATGAACACTGCAATCGCTTACAGGATCCACCACGGCAACAGATTAGAGAGCGCTCCAGAAGGACATTTCGGATGCGAAATGGTATATGCTGAATACTTGTTTCAAGGAGCAATAAATGTTCCAGTGACTGTAAAACAGTCGAAAACAATCCTTTAGGAACTCATTATACCTTTGTATGGCATATGTCCGACAGAAAACAACTACTTCTCTGGCTAATACCTCAACAGATATTGAATTATATCTGTCAGACATATGTGCAAAGATCTTTACTTTGAAGGAACAACTTTGCAAGAGCTCTCAGAGACACTCAGCAGGACACCGCCTGATCCAAACAAGGAACCAACTGCAGACCGGTTTCGGGATGAAGTCTCTCATCAGTTCAGTCCAGGTTATCACGGTTGTATACACACGGGGGCCCGGTGCCCGTCATCGTTCGCCGGGATGAACACTGCAATCGCTTACAGGATCCACCACGGCAACAGATTAGAGAGCGCTCCAGAAGGACATTTCGGATGCGAAATGGTATATGCTGAATACTTGTTTCAAGGAGCAATAAATGTTCCAGTGACTGTAAAACTGTCGAAAACAATCCTTTAGGAACTCATTATACCTTTGTATAGATTGTATGGCATATGTCCGACAGAAAACAACTACTTCTCTGGGTAATACCTCAACAGATATTGAATTATATCTGTCAGACATGTGTGCAAAGATCCTTACTTTGAAGGAACAACTTTGCAAGAGCTCTCAGAGACAGACAGCAGGACACCGCCTGATTCAAACAAGGAACCAACTGCAGACCGGTTTCGGGATGAAGTCTCTCATCAGTGCAGTCCAGGTTATCACGGTTGTATACACACGGGGGCCCGGTGCCCGTCATCGTTCACCGGGATGAACACTGCAATCGCTTACAGGATCCACCACGGCAACAGATTAGAGAGCGCTCCAGAAGGACATTTCGGATGCGAAATGGTATATGCTGAATACTTGTTTCAAGGAGCAATAAATGTTCCAGTGACTGTTAAACAGTCGAAAACAATCCTTTAGGAACTCATTATACCTTTGTATAGATTGTATGGCATATGTCCGACAGAAAACAACTACTTCTCTGGCTAATACCTCGACAGATATTGAATTATATCTGTCAGACATATGTGCAAAGATCCTTACTTTGAAGGAACAACTTTGCAAGAGCTCTCAGAGACAGACAGCAGGACACCGCCTGATCCTGTAAGCGATTGCAGTGTTCATCCCGGCGAACGATGACGGGCACCGGGCCCCCGCGTGTATACAACCGTGATAACCTGGACTGCACTGATGAGGGACTTCATCCCGAAACCGGTCTGCAGTTGGTTCCTTGTTTGGATCAGGCGGTGTCCTGCTGTCTGTCTCTGAGAGCTCTTGCAAAGTTGTTCCTTCAAAGTAAGGATCTTTGCACATATGTCTGACAGATATAATTCAATATCTGTCGAGGTATTAGCCAGAGAAGTAATTGTTTTCTGTCGGACATATGCCATACAATCTATACAAAGGTATAGTGAGTTCCTAAAGGATTGTTTTCGACTGTTTTACAGTCACTGGAACATTTATTGCTCCTTGAAACAAGTATTCAGCATATATATATATATATATATATATATATATATATATATATATATATATATATATTCAAATAACGAAAATTAACAATATTACCCTGATGGAATTTTGAGTTGAACAAGAAGTAGGACAATTACAGTAATTTGAGCAAACTAATAAAATAACTACGCTACAACATGTTAACTTCAACGAGTGAAACGAAAAACTGATCATCGAGATTCTGTTCAATTTTCAAGTTGACCTGCTTCACCCTCTCTGAAAAGTTTTGGGTTGCCTAGCAAGACATAAAAATCTGGGGCTCGCTCTTTCAAAAATTGAACTATTCAAATTTAAAGTTTTGTTTTTTCTCTGTTATTCTGAAAAGTAATATGATATACTAGTATATTTTTAAGAAAATCTGTAGTAACAAATATATATTTCTGAGAATAACAAATGATCAGGCCCCGATAGTTGAAAACAGTTTTATGACCTGAGAGGATATTTCAACATCGAGTTTGGTTTTATCATTATTTCCGGTCCTGAAATGACTTTGTTCCTTCGGTTACATTCCCCCTCAGAATCAAAATTGACGGGTCTGAGCTATTTTCAATTTTTTTTTACGATTTCGTAGATAAGGGTAGTGACAAGTTTTAGCTGTATATCAAAACAGTATGTCATGACATGTTTCATAAATGTTTCAAGAATCAAGAAACATTTTTGGAAGTGCTTCAATTATTCACATCACTGTACTTTTGAAATATTTCATAATCGTTCCATTTTTACTGCACCAAAGGTTCCACGTCCACAAACATCCTTTGCACATTGTATTGATGAAATAATTATCACAAATAGTAACTTGTCACCCAGAGCAAGTTTTCGTTTGGTACGCCGCTGGCTCAAACGTAATTTATTTTTCAACTTCCGCCATCCTAGTCATCGGAGCGCGAAAGGTGTGTGTTCGCTGCAAGTTGTCATTCCGGAAATTTGCTTCTTCCTTTATCACAAGAAGGTAAGTCTGGAGTTTCTCCCATTTATTGCTTCCCCGTACGGCGGAAGGTTTATCATCGTTTTCAGGAACAGCGGAATTACTTTGCTGCAGGAGAGCAAAACCTTACACCAGACTAAGTTACATAAGCAAATAATCTGATATAAATTGAGCGGGGCAATTTGGTCTACAGAATAAACGAATGTGAACTATTTTCTGTATCTCGGCAAGCTGAGTCCTTATGAATATGTCGTGAATTGGGGTTTGTTTATCACCAACTAGGTGAGAATACCACCAAAGAATCATGGCGTATAGTGAATGAATTTCATGGCAATTGTCGCAATGTTTTGCAATACTCTGAACGATATTGGTCCATAGTTTAAAAGCTGTCAAAGAACATATTTGAAGCACCTGATTTATGAATAACATAAAAATCGCTGAAACATTTTTTATGAGACTTATTCAAAGGAGCTATTGGACACAATAAAACATATTGAAAATGAAACTTCTTGTGGTTTCGATTATATTTCTATTGAAAATTTTGAGACTATGTCTATTTTTGCATTGAAATCACTAGTTCAACTCATTAATGTCTCCTTTGCCAAAGGTATCACTGAATGGTGTGTTAGTCCTTCATAAAGGGGTTGATAACACAAATCCATCAAACCACTAACCCATCTCGCTCATTCCTACCTTAAAAAAACTCAGAGAAGTTAGTTAAAATTAGATTAAATGTAAATAAAATCGACAAAGTACACTTCTCTCCAAATATTTCAACAAAGTGGAAAATATGAGGCAAAAATCTGACAGAAAACTTTCCTGGCTAATGCCACGACTCCAGCGTCTAGCCGTACCAATTCTACTTTTGATCCGGCAGTTCCGCATGCGCATTGTGACCGCGGCAAATTCAAATTAAAAATTCATCATGTGTGTGATGTTTGACATTTAGGTTGAGAATGTTGAGATCAAAGTTATTTTATTGAGAAGATATAAACATCTCAAGGGCCTTTTTCAATATGTTGAGTAATTTTTTTTTTCAAACTGGACTATTTAACACAAAGTAATGAATGAAAGAACTTTATTAAAACTGCCTACGTTTTCGGTGGATAGCAATATTCTCCAAATCATCTGTAATGATTGATTTACTGATCGTTTAGAAACGGCTTTGTTAGTTTTGATGTCTCGGCTGAATAATGTTTTTATCGTGAGGTGTGCAAATTTTTCAAAATTTTTGCAAGCATATTTCAGTCGAGAAGTAGGAAAATTGTAACCTCAAAAAAGTGTGTTTACTCAGTGAATGTCAGAGACCGATTTTTCAAAAACCAGATCATTAGGGCAGAGTTTCGTTAGCTGAAATCAAATTACATTATATGAGCTTCAAAACTGGTAAGGGACTGCATGAGATACTGGGTGAATTTTCTGTTAGGTTCTTCAAATAATTGTACTTGAAATCCCAATAGTTGCGGAAATTCATAGAAGATTCTGGATGATGGAAAAACGTATCACATATTTTATATCCAGGAAAATTTTCTCAGCTCAATTTTTGATTCTCTGATATTATTACAATTTCCACGTTTTTTCAAGTTACAGCTGCAAAAGCGTAGGAAAATACACCGGATTCTCTTTCGATTTTCACAAAGTAGAGACCGAAACTCATTGGATACCTATTTGTCCATTATTGTGCTAACCCGTACAAAATTTCACGAACTTCCAATTTAATTTGAAGTTTTAGTGATTTTTTAACTCTGGGAGCTGTACTAATTAGTACGAATTTAACATACTTTTGGACAAGCTCTATAAATAAGGGGAGTTGAGCCTCAAAAAGTGTATATATTGGTATCTCCTGGCCATCAAATTCTTAACACCTCTCTTCTTGAAAAAAGGAGTTGTAACAGCATTTTGCTAGGGATCTTTTAGAGGTTCAGTAGTGAACAGTCGAACGAGACAGTAAAGTCAGTGACTACATTTTCCAGACGAGGAGGCAGAGAGAAAGTTATCAGGTAAAACCAATTTTAATCCAATCCTAGGAGGCACTTACTTGATGATGGAGAGTTTGAGGGTGAAAGGGAAGAGAAATTAAACAATGAACCAAGTACCTTCATTAAATACTGAATTCTCTATATTTTTATTAAGCGATTCTAAAAAAATCTTCTGTGAGGTTCAAAATTTTCAAATTATTAAGCATGTATTCAACCAGCGATAATAATTGGGATGAAAAAAATTGCACTTGTATTCTAAGGTTGCTTTGATTATCTGATTTTCATGAGAAGCTGAAAGGTTAAAGCACTTTTTCTAAAAAGTTAAATAAAAAGGAGCAGACGACAGCTCTTCATCAGTAGGCACTATGGGTTCGTTTATACTTAATAACAGAATTATTTAATTGAACAGTAACAGAATGGTCACAAAAATAAAAGGAGGAGCCACATCAACTTTTGATATGTCTATCGAACTCCTCGTCTCTCAGTCGGAAACGAAATCCACTTAATAGATTTTTTCAACTAGGAAGTTGGTGTACCAATTTTCAGATATTTCAATATTTGCATGTTCCATGCATAACCGACCAATATGGCCAGCTTCAAAATAATTATGTGTTCGGTTGTCTCTAATCAGACACCCGAAAAACTAATTTGGCTACAATGATAGCCCGTAAAATGAAAAAGTTGACATATCATCGGACAGCTGACAGATAAAAATGAACGTAAACATGAAAGCAGAGAAATAATCTGGTTGATAATCACATTAAACCCAAGAAATCAAAAGAGAGGCAATAATTCGAACACACTCCTTATGAACCAGAACCATGCATACAAACATTTGGAGCACTCACAAAAATTCGTTTGGAGACAACATTGGATGCCAAAATGAGTAGGATATATTTTCTTTCGGAGTCATATTTTATTCACCCTCCATCATTTTCAGATCGACACATGCGCTCGGCCGACATTTCGCAAATCTGCGCGCGCGAATTTGCGAAATGTCAGCCGAGCGCGCTCTTCTCTGCCAAGATCAAAGCCTTTGCAGTTTCTTATATGTAATCGGAACAGACGTAGTCTTCCTACATGAACATCAACAAAATGTAGATGAAAGAGGAAATGCGCATGCGCTCGGCCGACATTTCGCAAATCCGCGCGCCAAGATCAAAACCTTTGCAGTTCTAACATGTAATCGGAACAGACTAAGTCTTCCTACATGAAGGAAATGCGCAAGCGCTCGGTCGACATTTCGCAAATCCGTGAGCGCGGATATGCCTCAAATTGCAAACTCAAGAGTGAATGAATGAAACAACTGCAATTAAGTATTAACAGTTCGTCTCATTCAAACTGATTAAGATGAATATCATCAAACTTTATAATATTTGTGAAAATAAACATGATTTGATTACGAAATTAAGAAGCTGTCAACTTGTACCAAAAGAAGGGGAATATTTTTGTCCCAAATGTGGTGGACCTTTCACACTTGTTGACGATTCATCAAGGTATGAGATATTTGCATTCTATAAGCAGATCTTTTTTAGACTTCTCCATACAATTCGTTTACATTTTCACGTACAACGATCATATTTTTTTCCAATTAAATTCGAATAGATTCACTTTTCAGAATTCAAATATTTGAAAGTCTCATTTAGGTACTAATTTTGGTTTTCTACAATATAGTTATCACCTATAATACCGTCAAAACTCATAGAAAAAGAAATTTTCTAATAATTTTCGACAAATCAGTACGTTGTACTCAATTTGCTGGAATTTGAGAAATTTGACAACATCGCAACATTCTTTCTTGTTCATATTTGACAGTTGACAATATTATTTTAGTCAGAATTTAATGACTTTTAAAGTAAAATCACCAATGATTTAAGAGTATTCTGTATATTTTGGGTGTGCCATTCGGTTTTGTATGGCTTAAAATTATATTTTCTGTCTTCCAATATGTGTTGCAGATTAAAATGTAGGTAAAAAGTTTGATTAAAGTGCATGTGTTTGTGCACTTTTATATACCACTATTCAAAATTTATTGCGAAAATAAATGTCTTCCAGGCATTTCCGCAGAAAAATTTTTGGTTCTTTATCGTTTTTAATGTACGCTGAATTATCAGAAAAAAATGTCATCAAAATCTGAGAGGTTACCGTTTTCTTTACTTTTTCCCAAAGCGTAAAACAGATCACACTTTTCTAGTAAACAGAAACACAAACGCTACTCTGAAAACCAAACAGAACCACAAGGTATGCAGTTTCAATGAGAACAAGTCGAAAATAGAGAAGTAATGATTTATTCTGATGGTGCCTCCAGAACCTAATAGTCCGGGAGCCAGTGACAGATTTCCATGACCAAGTTCCTCTCAAGCGAAAATTAGTGGAATGCATCAGAGAGTTATATTATAAAGCTTCGTGAACGTCAGCTGCGGTTCCGTGGGGGGATGAGCGGTGGTAGCACAAAGAAAAAGAAATGTATTTGTTTTCCTACCTGAAAACATGTTAAATTATCGCTAAAGCAATATTCTGAAGAAAGAAAAAATCAGCAGACTATAGCATGGTTTATTATACGACATCTGGTTGGTCGAACACAAAAAAAATTGTACCTTCTATAATTTCCTCTCAAATAAAATTTTACCTTATATTCGGATTACGTCAATTTAACATGTTTCCGGAAAGGAGGACATAATTGAATATATTTTTTTCTTCGTGCGTAGGAAGCTACTGTACTGATCATCCCCCCCCCCCACCAACGGAATCGCAGCTGACGTTCACGAATCTTTATAATACGACTCTCTGATGCATTCTACTAAATATCGCTTGAGAGGAAATGAATGACCAAATTTTTACCGGGCTCCTGGACTATAATTATTCTCCTTGTAATGACAACTTTCGAAACGTGAATTGATCATTAAATGTGTTTTTTTTTGAGTGGTAATCAGCTTGGGGTTGTTGATAAGGTTTCTATGAATGACGTTAGACAACCAACTGTGAACATATGTGTATGTTGTGTTGAGGCTTATTGGAAGTAGGTCGCCACAGGGTGAAGTCTATATTGCTATGAAGCTTTCTAAAAATTACCAAAATGAAGTAGAAAATATTCATATGCTACACACTTCTAAAAAGCCCCTCAATCGTGACAACATTCACGTTACATTTTCGTCCACGTATTTGATTCCCGATCATCACTGGAAATTCCAACTGAAATACCTGTAACCCCGGCGACAACCTCTCCATAAACGGTCATCGCACAATTCGATATCAATTCGACCAACGTCATTAAGCCGTACCGAGCGTACGAATCATCAATCCGGTACCCACCGCCGCATTCCGCCCCAAACCATCGCATGTTTGTCAAAGGGTGCATTAAATAGTCCGGATGACCACCGGAAGGGTTAGCGATATTTGTTTTCCCTAGCGTGTTTACACGGAGGGGAAACTAATGACACAATGTGATCAATAATTGCTGATCTCCTAGCAATCTGGTGCTAAACGAATTCAGCGGATTAAGCTCGGAGCACGCACTATTTTCGGGCAAAGTTATGGGCAGGAGGAAGACGGGCCTGGAGGAATTATGAGCGTTCGTTAGCCAGATTGGGGAATTCTCTGCGGAATCGTATGAATCGTCCAGAAAAATTACTGGAATTACAGGGATACAACAGTATCAGGAGCCCCCGGTTAGTCATGTAAAGTAAATGCTACGAGGATATATTTAAAAATTCTTAGCCAATTATAGCACCAAACAAAATTTCTATGTCAAAATATTGTATTACTCAACATATTCTCCTATTGATTGGATACATTTATTACAGCGAACCTGCAACGTCTCTAAACCTTTCAAAAAAAATGTTTTTTCTTGCTCTGCAAACCAGACCTCCACAGCTTTTATTACCTCCTCGTTGGAAGAAAATTGACGACCTTTAAAACTTTTTTTCAGTTGAGGAAAGAGATGATAGTCGGACGGAGTCAAATCTGGTGAATAAGGGGGGTGTTCAGTAATTCAAACCCTAAAACGAATTTTTTGCATGGCAACATGAGATTTGTGTGCAGGGGCGTTGTCCTGCAAAAACAAAACAACTTTGGATAGCTTTCCGCGTCTTTTCTCTTTGATTTTTCCCCGTAGAGTGGTCAGTAATGTCGAATAGTAATCTCCAGTTATTGTTCTACCCTTTTCCAAAAAATCAATCATGATTATTCCATGGCAATCCCAAAAAACTGAAGCAAGAACTTTTTCAGCAGATTTTTGGACACGAAACTTCTCAGGTCTTGGAGAACCGGAGTGTTGCCATTCCATCGATTGTTGCTTTGTTTCTGGATCGTAGAAATGTCCCAAAGTCTCATCCATAGTACCAATTCAGTTCAAGAAGTCTACATCGTTTTCAAATCGAGCACAGATCGAACGCGATGCTACTACCCTTGCACGCTTTTGGTCAACATTCAAACATTTGGGGATCCAATTTTTCACGGTTGCATACGAAGGACATTGATCACCAAAGGTATTAAGCACATCTTCGTTAATCTGCTTACCTCTTAACCCTTTTAAATGCAGGTGCTTGATGATGGCTCGATACTCCAATTTTTCGATTTTCACAAATTCGGTGGACATATATACCCATGTAGAAAAGAAATATTTCTCAGACAAACTTTATTATCATCTCGAGATGCGAAGCATCGAATGATAATTATGTGATAGTCATATACTGCGTTTTTTAGAACTGAGAAGGCATGCTCTGCAACCCCCACCCCAATTATTGTGAGCGATGATAATTACGATTTGATGTTATTGAACGTTTACTGTTTGACACGTAATAAAATTGATAACATTGTTATTGACTATTCAGATGTTGGTCTGAAATTTATTTGAATGAAGAAAAGTTGTATTTCGTGCAGAAATATTTATAAAATCATAGCAAAGCGTTTTCGACTATAAAGTCATCATCAGTGCGTACCTGTAAGTAGGTGACATTAGAATTCAAGAAATTTTGATAATGAGAATTTTGAAAATTGAAAAGTTACTTACTCGTAAGGTGTACAAGAGCCAGACCATAAAAATATCATGTGTCCAGAGGACCATGTAAAATTTAAAAACGGAACATCATATGAATAACATTTTAAAAAAGTCCTTATTCCAGGATTAACCTGGATAAAAGTTTCAACAGGCAGAGTAACACATGTCTGTTGGAGCTTAGTCTACTGTTAAGCTGAATGAATGAAATTTACATTGTGTTAAAAGTTGACAATGACAATGACGTTTGGCTTAGAACATTAACTTCTAGAAACACTGATCTGTGTTTTAAAAATTGATAAATTACCAAATAGTCAAATTGATCTGTAAATCTATTTATTAATAGTTCTGTTAATCTAAATCTAAGGAAATGTGACAAACCGGGAGAAAAGTCTAATGAGAACCTCAACCCGATGTGCACAGAACCAGGTTCAAGAAACAGTCTCTTGGGAAATTGTGAAACCAATTCTTACCTCAGGATCATGGGGCAGGTCTAATGAGAACCTTCACACTTCCCAAAGCGTCAAAAAGGTAGCCCAAAAACAAGAGGCATCATTAACATAATCATAAAAGATTTAAGAAAGTTTCAACAGGCAGAGTAACACATGTCTGCTGAAGCTTAGTCTACTGTAGCTTAGTCTACTGTCTAACTAAATTAATGAAAATTGACATTGTGTCGAAAGTTGACAATGACAGTAAAGTTATGGTATAGAAAGTGATCTATAATAAAAATATTGATTTGTGTTTTGAAATTAATAAATTATTATTATTAGTTCAGCATCCTGGGAAACCAGATTGGATCATGAGATAAGTCTAATGAGAACTTTCCCAATCTCAATAGTAACAAAGAGGGTAACCAAAATGATGAGCCCATACCAGAAAAATTTTCCAAAAATTGATCTGTGAATCTATTTATAGTTCTGTTGATCCAAACCCAAGGAAATATGACAAACCGGGAGAAAAGTCTAATGAGAACTACAACCCGAATTGCACAAAACCAGGCTTAAGACACAGTCTCTTGGAAATTTGAGAAACCAATTCTATGCTCTAGGTCATGGGACAGGTCTAATGAAAACCTTCCCAATCCCAAGGCGCCAAAAAGGTTGCCCAAAACCAAGAGGTACTACAAACCGAAAAGATTTAAGAAATTTTCAAATTGTTTCAGATTCTATTAATCAAAACCAAGGAAATTGCTGAACCAATAGAAAGCATTTTTTCATAGCTATCATAATTTTCATATCTTTCTCTTCTCAATCATAATAATCTTTCCATTCTTCAGAAACAAGAGCAAGGAGCAGTGCATTCTTCAGACATCTCCGTCTGCAGTTTTATCAGCTTCCTACTTTTCATACTTAATTTCTGAGAACATTTTAACTGTCGTAGGTGGACTAGCAACAGGTGAGCATCAGGTGAGCCTTCCCTTTCGATTTTCCTCAATGCTGTCATTGTCTGTTAGATTTCAATTCTGCACAGGATCATGCGTGTTTCCTCTGGAGCATACTTGTAACGTAATATTACACAACATACAAATTTGCGTATTTTTTTGTTTCCAGGATTCTTGTACCATGTTTTTCCAGTTTCTTCTCTTTATCTTCATAAAAAATTTAGGTAGGTGAAGTAGTTGTTTTCTTTCAGATATTTTCCCCATATATCTATGTGGGAATGTGTGGAAAAAAAGGGTATTTCGACCTTGTCGAAATTTTTTGTTTCATTTATTCAATATTAAAGTTCAATTAAATGCGATTCACCCGTCTTACCGAGCCGAGTCGCATTGGAGGCAAATGATAATAATAACTGTCCCCTGTCGGCACATGCCTAGAGGTACACTTAACCAGTGTTGATGAGGAAGAATTAATATTATTATTGGCTGTGTGATATTATGTCAGAATAGCAAAAATTCTTGGTTCTCTGTTGAACGAAAATGTTTCTTTTTTTCTTTAAAATTACTTACAGACTTTGTTGGTCAGAACCATTGCAGAGATATACGAGGATATATTGAAAAATTCATAGCCTACTATAGAACCAAACGAAATATCAATGTCAAAATATTTTATTACTCAACATATTCTCCTCTTAATTGGATACATTTATTACAGCGAACCTGCAACGTCTCAAGACCTTTTAAAAAAAAATGTTTCTTGCTCTACAAACCAGACCTCCTCAGCTTTTATTACCTCCTCGTTGGAAGAAAATTTACGAATTTCTAAACTTTTTTTCAGTTGAGGAAAGAGATGATAGTCGGACGGAGCCAAATCTGGTGAATAAGGGGGGTGTTCTAGTAATTCAAACCCTAAATCGAGAATTTTTTGCATGGTAACATGAGATTTGTGTGCAGGGGCGTTGTCCTGCAAAAACAAAACACCTTTGGATAGCTTTCCGCCTCTTTACTCTTTGATTTTTTCCCGTAAAGTGGTCAGTAATGTCGAATAGTAATCTTCAGTTATTGTTCTACCCTTATCCAAAAAATCAATCATGATAACTTCATGGCAATCCCAAAAAACTGAAGCAAGGACTTTTCCAGAAGATTTTTGGACACGAAACTTCTTAGGTCTTGAAGAACCGGAGTGTCGCCGCCATTCCATCGATTTTTGCTTTGTTTCTGGATCGTAGAAATGTACCCAAGTCTCATCCATAGTAACAATTCGGTTTAAGAAGTCTACATCGTTTTCAAATCGAGCACAGATCGAACGCGATGCTACTACCCTTTTGGTCAACATTCAAACATTTGGGGATCCATTTTGCAGCAATTTTCCAATGTCCAAATTGACGTGAACTATATGATGAACGCATTCGTATGAAATATCCATTGCTTCAGATATCCGTTATAGCCCAATTCGACGGTCTGTTAAAATCATGTCATGAACTGCATCGATATTTTCGGGAACTGACACAGAAACTGGCCTTCCAGATCGATGGAAAATTTACCTCTTTTGAAGTTTGCAGTCCAATTTTTCACGGTCGCATACGAAGGACATTGATCACCAAAAGATTAATCATATCTTCGTAAATCTGCTTACCTCTTAACCCTTTTAAATACAGGTATTTTATGATGGCTCGATACTCCAATTTTTCGATTTTTAAAATTTCGGTGGACACATATTTTCTTTTAGTTTATTGCGTAACTCTGGTTTACTTTTTTGACGTCAAACTTTACAATGACACTTCTAATAAGTTATTGTTCGTTGCTATGGTAACGCAATATTTTGCTTATGCAGGGAACTGGTCTAGGCTAACTAGATATCATTACATCCTCGTACGATAGACGTAATTCAATTGTCGACAAGTATCAGGAGAAATAATAGTTGTCTGACAAATGTTAATCATTTCTTCCACTGTGATATTACGAAGTTACTAGTAACTTCGACCATGTTTAGAACACATCTTTTTCCACAATTTTTTCAGTTCTTGTGTAGTTATAATTGCCAAATAATAGATTTGAATTGACTTTGTGAAAAATAGATCTTTTCATCTCCAAACGAAATAAAAATTGATTTTCAGCGAGTTTTCATAACGGAGGATGATATAGTCTCCGAAACGTAAACATTTTTTGAAAAAGTTATTTAGAAATTTGTTTGATATTTCAGATAGGCAAATTCAGAATACGATTCGTTACTGACAAAATCAAATAACTATTCTCAAGACAACAGTCTTCTAAACGCATTAACTTATCGGGGAAAATTGATCTCTGCCCTTCTAGACTTGTACGAATTCTTTGAATTACTAGTTTTTCGTTTTCAGACTGTGGAAGGTTAAAATTCCCAAAAACTATGTAAAGAAACGAATATCTCCTAGAAAAACTATCAGTAATAACAAATATTGGTTAAACATACACTTAATTATATTTTAACGAAGTTCAAAACGAATATTTTCGCTCCTGACGGACCCCATAATAAAATATAGGACACGCAAAGCAGGCTATGCCGTTCCTGGGTTGCTCCATCGATCTTCCAGGAAAACTCCTGTTCCACCGTACAGCGGTGAAAAGCGTAAGTTCCCGGTCTGTTCTCTCAACGATAGGGGTCGCTCAGAGATGGTTTCTGGTAATTTTCAATAGATGGAGCTGTTGTATCTGTTTGGGAACCGAAATTGATTTCTATCTTTATAGTTCCCGTAATTTAGGAATTTGCAAGGACGTCGATAAAGGGTTCCAGGAACGGAGTTAGCAGTGTCAAAGATGTATTTTGTAATATTCAAAATATTGTTATAAACAGAGTAAGATAATGAATGTTTAGGAATTGTTCTCTTCTCACTATATAGGTTCTTTAGTTGGTGTGAGTAAATTTTTCAAACCAAATTCAGCCCATCATTTCAAGCAGAAAGTATTAAGGATTTGGCTGCTTTGGCTTGATTTCACTATTCACCAGATTGGTCTAGGAAAAATTTTCGACTTAACGCAGTTGATTATTGTTCTCGACAGATTAGGGAGAGACGTGTCAAAATCGAAAAGTGGCGATTTTTTCGAGTTATTGCGAGAACGATTGTTTGGTGATCACCAGATTGCTCTAGAAAAGAGTTTTGAGCCATCTCAGTTGGCTAATGTCGTCGTCAAATTAGGAAGAGTCGTGTCAAAATGGAAAAACGTCCATTTTCTGATGGAACTTCTGGTTTTACAATCACCAGAATGGTCCAGAAGAGAGTGTTGTGCTTTCTCAGTTGATTATTGTCCTCGTCAAATTAGGGAGAGACGTGACAAAATCGAAAAAATTGAAAATTGTGGATTCAAATAATATTATTTGGCGATTTACGAAAGAGGGAGTACTTTTTGTTATATCTGAAATTATAAATATTGATTTTAATTGTACTATCTCATTTAAGTATTTGTTACATCTCCCAACTAACTGAAAAAAAATTATTTCTCTCAGTGAATTTGGAAAGTTATTAGGTTTTGATCTAGAACATTTGAATAAAGATAACGTCTTTCGCTTTTGGATTCTGTGAAATGATAGGATCGAATCGTTCCATGTGTTTTCAACTCTTTTTATAGTTTGTCTTCAATAAACAATGTTGATTACAGCACGCAATCGCCTGTCTTCATATTTTCTGATGGTGAAAACTCAAACTGATGAACTTTTGAGTTGAAGAGACAATGACATAACCATATATTATATCACAACACTTATGAATCAAATCAAATTATTGCTCAAATTATTTTGAGGATGATTTTGCTTAGAAAATAGTACAATATGCAGTAGTTAAAAAAAACGACACCCTGAAGCGGTAGCACGTTTTTTCAAAATTATTGTGCATGAAACTATTTGCCAAAAAGCAAATTCATGCATAAAATATTTTGAGCAATTCATTAATATTTATTGGTCGAGTGGTAAACGACTAGAATATTTAAAAGTTGACATTTTCTAACAATTCTTTTACAACAGATCGTAAATTTGATATTTTTTGGGCATACCAACATATGCATTGAAGTAACCATTATTGCAAAGTTTGCATGTAAACATTTCAAATTCTAACGTAGTTTCAAGTCCATATGGGAGTTTGTAACAGAAATATCCTATTCAAGCAATAAGAATAAATGAGTTTATTAGTATTAAATTCATGATGAATTAGTTGTACTAATTTTATTTGAAATATCCGATTGACCGTGGTGGTTTCATCATGTTCAATAATCGAATTCCAAAGGGATGATACTTATCCTTCCATTAGTAGGATTTTGTAGATTTCAATATCATACATACCCGTAAAAATACTGATTTGTACTTATATTCAATTTCTATTACTATTTTTATTTATATAATGTGTTCTACGTAACAATTCCAAAAAAATTATAACTTTTACATTTCATAATACTTTTAATATATTTTTATTTTGTTCTGTTTTTGTAATATCCAATTACTTTTATTTTAGGGTGTAATGAAATCGTTCAACCGAATTCTTTCGTCTTATTTATTTCATTTTATTTATACTCACTTATTATTTTATATCATGTTTATCTCTATAACCATTTTTATATACACATTGTGTTTCTCTGCAACATATGAGAAAAAAAAACGAACTATAAAAATTTTACATTTCAAGATATTTGTTCTTTTAAAATGTTTTCATTTTGTGTTGTAATTGTGGTACCCAATCATTTTTATTTATTCTGTTCATTTCGTGATACTGCTCCGACATAGTGTTGAGTTTTTTTATTTACTTGAGTAAGGTATCTTTATCTCGAAACAAGTGTTTCCTCCCTTATCGATTGTAATATCATTACTACTATATCATTTCAGAAGCGGCTGATATTAGTGAAGAAACCATCAAATTTTGGAAAGGAAGGGCCAAAAAATGCATCTGTCATCTTCTAGAATAAAGGAAACACCAGTAGAAGAAAATTAGTTTTTTGATAATTCTAGTTCAATGTTTGTTTCAGAGTTTACACATTCATTTGTTAATAATCTCGAAGTAATTTCATTTGTTGTTAACCCCGAAGTTTATGAGCATTTTTTTTTTCCTTATTTTTGATAAAAAATTTTATCAATTATTTTTTTTTGTTCAATACCACTATTCCATTTTCGTCCAGATCACTATTATGACTGTATCTGATCGTCGATGGATATCTTCGAAGGGTATCTTTCTGATATTCTCAAAGATAACTCAAGAATGTCTTTGAAAATATCGCTGTCGTATGGCCATCTTCGTAGGATATCTTATGAATATACAGGTGTTATCTCACGATCATCTATAGATCATCCATAGTATATCCTTCTGATATATACTGGACGTCAATAGTACATTCAGCTTATCCTTACTTGGTCTAGTGGCTCCCCATTAGATGTCCATGTGTTATTTGTTTTCAACTAAAAGAGTATTCAGGCTGTGACAAGACCTAAAGAAACGTTACAACGTCAAACATCAACTGATCTCTGGACTCTGGGAACTCCTTCTTTGACATCACATTTTCAATCAATTTGAACTGAACATGGATACCACTTATATATCCAACTACATGTCAAACAAATTTTTGTTGTTCATGTACTCTGTACAGTTTTTGTATAATAAAGAGATTCCAACACCTCTGAATAGAGATATGCCTTCACAAGACCAGTCTTCTGTCTAGCTGAGCCAATCGATAGAATGAACCTAATAATTGATGACACCAAACGTGAATATATCATTTTTATGGTATATCGATATTCAGACATGACTTGGCCTCGGACCATCTATATTAAGGAAAATTTATGGCATTACTTCATACCTAAAATGAGAAAACCGTTCGGAACATTTAAACCCTGATATACGATACGTTGTTAAAGCGTTCCACTTTTGTAATAAGGTGTTTAACTTGATAAATGTTACTTTATTATTTGCTGAGACAAAACGCTAGATCGTGCAGTTTGGTACTTTCGTTCAAGGTATATGAAACTTTAAATATCGCCAACAGATACGAAAGAATTCGGTATTCGTTTGAATCACAGTGTGTTCCAGTTTGAGTACGATTCCCTGCAAATATTGGACTGATACAAAACAGACTTTTCTATTTCTGGATTATTTGCCCTTTCCGATGAAGTATCTATCAAAAAACTTCTTGACAAAGTGAATGAAACATTAGTGATTTATTTCAGTGTGATAATTCCAATAAAAAATTTCGTGAATGTCGATCATTCACGATACCTAAGCGTACTACATATTTAATGATGTCGATGTTGATGGCATTTTCATGACCTTCGAGAAAACACATAACAATGCTGTTGTTGATAGGATGACTAACTTTTTGCAAAAGTTTTTTGAAAAAAATCGGAAAAAAATCAATTTCAACAACCTGTATTTCCGAACGAATCATTTCCAGATACAAATTTATATAGACTATTTTCCTTAAAATTTTCTCAGAAATACTTCATTAAAATATTTTGTTACTCTATACAATACTATCTTTCATTTCCTGAGACAATTAAAAGCATGGAAATCGTCAAATACAAAAGGTTAAGAAATAAAATGACAGTCTGAAATCATTTCAAGAAACTAAACTAAAATTAAAATATAAGAATACAATACAATACTAGTGGTAAATGGGAATTCTATGATATAAATAATAAAACAAAATAGATAACAAAACAAGCAAACATTTATAACATGGTAGTCAAATCAGTTTATAAAAATTCATCAAGAGAATAAAATGCATTTTTGTAGAGAAGATTTTTCACACAATTTTTGAAATTATTGAGATTGGAATTTTCTTAAATGGCTAAAGGAAATTTATTATAAAGTCCCATAGACATGATATGAGGTTCGTCAGTTACATGTGTTAATTTGTGATTAGGAAGAGTGAAATTAAAATTTTGTCTTAGAGTGTAGCCTGAGGCAAGACGGGTGGTGTCCTTTTCTGAAACATGTGACAGTGTTGTTTTATATAAGTAACATAATTCAAAATGTACATGGATATCACAGTCAGAATTCTCAATTCAGCAAATAATTGCTTACAAGAATCGCTTAATTTTTTTAAACACATACCTAGTCCTCAATATCTGTTCTTGGAAAATCAACAAATCATTCAATCTACCGCAGTTACCGTAGGAAACTAAGCAGTAATAGAGACTTGAGTGAACATAGGCTTAGATTGATAAAATGTTGATAGGGACAAAATTCCTTAGATCCGAGATGACAAAACGATGTTTCGATAATTTTTCTGAATAGAATCAAATGGTCATTTCAGGATAATTGTGAGTCTATGTTCAACCCTAGGAAGTTAACTGATTTCTGTACAATCGATTTTGTATTTGCTCCTACCAATATACAGCTAACCAACTCTCTAAGAGAAGAAACAATGTTACCTATTTGTTTTAGTCTTATTCAATACAAGGCCGTTTGTGGAGCATATTAGCAACTGTATTTTCTGCCTGATAAGACAACCCTTCACATGAAGCAGAACTGAATATGAAGGACGTGTCATCCGCAAACTGTAATGTACAATTTGGTTGATTGATATTAGACATGTCATTTACAAATAGAAGGAAGAGGGTAGGACCCAGGACACTACCTTGCGGGACTCCTGTTACGACGATTTTCAGAATAATAAGTTCCCGACTCGAGCCCTAACCTTAACTGATTGTGTTCTGCCAGTTGAATGAGTTTCAATCAATTTAAGACTATGACCACGAACACCCAAGTCATAAAGTTTATCAAGGAGAAGTTGATGACTGATGGTGTCAAATGTACATACTTGACAAATCAGAAAGAATACTTAAAGTTTTTTCACCACTGAAAGTCACCACTGAAAGTCATATTGACTCTTTAAGAACAACTTCTACTTCTTACAAAAGGCTACACGTCTGTTGAGACAGGATTTTTCGAATAATTCAGGGAATGAAGACAGAAATGTAATACCTCTGTAAGTAGAAATCGAATGTTTATCAATTTTTTTGTGACCAGGAATAACGATGGCGTGTAAGAGACATGAGAGGAATGATCGCTCCAGAAATGATAAATTTACTAAATACGTAAGTGGTTCCATGATATGCTCAGCAACAAGCAACAAGACTCTTCCAGGCAATTGATCAATTCCGCTAGATTTCTTAGACGATATAGACTTGAAGAATATCGTGAACTTCAGTTTCGTCCAGCGGATGGAGAAAACATTATTTAGTTTCGGTCATCTTGATCATCTTCAACAGGCTTAGTATCATTAATATGTGATTTGACAGACTCAACAAAAAATCGAAGACCATGATCGGCTGCTCTATTTCCACTGATTTACTGGTTGTGGTAATATTCGATAAGTAAAATTTGTTGGATATCAAGATTGGCTGCGATATATTTTTAGTTGATGTTGATATAGTTACATATACATATAAAAATATTCTGTACTGTCAAATTTAATAAAACACAATTTCATTTCGAAGTATTGTTCTTTTTACCAATAAAAACAACAGGTTATGGGCCCAGACACCCTAACTGTATTATAATTGCAACACTAACGAAGTTTGAGTAAAAGGAAATCATAGTTTAATTTTGAAGTCAAAATACGAAGCAGTTATGAGTCAAAACTCGTATAGAATACAGGTACTATCCAAAGAAAATTTTGATACCTGGAAAATCCAAGCAAAAGCTCTACTTGTGAAGAACGATGAATGGGGATACGTAGATGGAACGCTAAAAAACCAGCCGATGAAGCTGAAACTGACATTTGGAAAAAGAATGATGCACATGCTATGTCAGATCTCATTCTAGCAATAGGACCTTACGAACTTAGACATATCAAGAATTGTAGAACATCGAAAGAAATTTGGGACAAACTGCACGAAGTGTACCAGTCACAAGGTCCAGCAAGGAAAGCCATGTTATTGAAGAAGCTCATTCATTACAAAATGCATCAAAGTAATGACATGAGAGAGCATCTTGCCAACTTTTTCGAAATAATTGACAAACTAGAAGAGATGAATTTGAAGATCAACGAAGAGTTAGTCGCTATTTTACTATTGTATAGTATTCCAGAATCTTATGAGTCATTCAGAATTGCGATTGAATCCCGAGAAACATTACCATCACCCGAAGCATTAAAAATAAAATTGTTGGAGGAATTCGAAGCTCGAAAAAGAAATATTGAAGAAAGAACGTCAGGAGCAATGTTCATATCCAAAAATCAGACGAAGAAAACGCACGAGAAAAGAAACGAAGATAATCATACGAAGAAACAAGAATTTTTCAAGTATACCTGTCACCGATGTGGAAGATACGGCCACCGCATCAGAGATTGTAGATCAAAGACGTGGAATAAAAAGCCAAATAAAGATTCAACAAGCGAAACTTCAAAACGTGCAGACAGATGAAATTGCTCTCAACATATCCGAAAGTTCAAGAAGTTCTTGGTGTTTTGATTCTGCTGCGTCATCTCATATGTGTTCAGATGAAAGTAAATTCAACACAATGGATAAAACTGCATCAACGTTTTTGAATCTGGCAAACAGTGGATCCACGAGAATTGAAGGAATAGGTACCGTTAATTTGATTGTAAACGAAAAGCAATCATTCAATCTACAAAAAACCTTATTTGTACCCGACCTCCGATCAAATCTGATGTCAGTATCCAAAATCACAGATAATGGGTTTGATGTAATATTTACCAAAAACGAAGCTGTCATTGTGAATGAAGTAACCGGACAAAAATTTCTTGAAGCTAAACGGAATGATAATGACAGAAGATCCTGTACAGGATATATTTTCATTTTGTCGAATGCTGCAATAAGTTGGTCATCCCGCAAACAAAAAACAGTGGCCCTATCGAGTACGGAGGCAGAATACATGGCACTGTCAGAAGCATCCAAAGAAGCAGTTTTCTTGAGAAGATTCCTGAACGAAATCGTTGGTCAACTAGAGACAACAACTAATTTCAATGATAATCAAGGTGCTGGATCCATGGTGAAGAATCCAGTTTATCATGGGCGAACAAAGCATGTGGATGTAAGACACCACTTCATCAGAGAAATAGTTGAAAAACAAGAGGTACGAGTCGAATATCTTTCGACAAATGAAATGCCTGCTGACATTCTAACGAAAGCTTTATCAAACTTGAAACACCAGAAGTTCTGTTCATTACTTGGACTCAAAGCAAATTATAATGAAGATCGAAGTCAATATTAAGGGGGCGTGTTGGATATCAAGATTGGCTGCGATATATTTTTAGTTGATGTTGATATAGTTACATATACATATAAAAATATTCTGTACTGTCAAGTTTAATAAAACACAATTTCATTTCGAAGTATTGTTCTTTTTACTAATAAAAACAACAAAATTATTGTTTTCAACCTTTAGCTCTGGAAAAAGAACTACTCATCATATTAGTGAACGTTACCAAATGATGCTCCTGAATGTTCGACATCGTTTCAGACATAATCTTTTCCTGATGATTTTTTTACGATGCCCGTTTCAAGAACATTTCTCTGAGCTCTGTTTCAAAACGATGTATATTCCGAAATTTAATGAAGCGCTACTGGAAAAGCAAATCAAATGAATCTTGAGTTTAACATCTTGGAAGACTTATAATGTTCAAATAAAGAGTAATGAAATGAAAGGAAGCAAGAGAAACTTCGAAAATACAACGGATATTTGTTCTGAATTAGGTCTGAAAGGCTATTATTTGATGGAGTAAATGGAACTGAAAATTGTAGTTGAGAGATCGCTCGAGAATATGAAATATGTGAGTTCTGAAGAGATTTGAAGGAGTAAGAATTTGTCTATAGAAATAACTTTTTCGTTTCAATCAGTGTTGTTCACGAACAATTAATTTTTCAGAAGTTGTGCTGAAAAGTATCACTTAACGTTAAAATTTAGTGTACGCAACGTAGAAAATTGTTATTTCTGTATCAATTGCATAAAATTGAAGTTATTTTTTAATGGCATATAAGAGTGTTAATTTTGGCAGGGACCACAAAAATAAAAAAAAAACATCATGGTGGTTGGAAATCTATCACCATAGAAGAAGCATAATAATAATAATAATAATAATAATTTTTATTCCAGTAAGATCACATTCAAATGATATTGGAACGGTCAAGAAAAACAGCAATGTATAAATAAAATCTTCAGAATGATATCTCAATATATATCACATAAAGAGTACTTAATTTAAAAATTATTGATTAATATTCACAGGTCATATTATAAGAGTACAATATACGTCTTTAAAATACATATAATAGTAGTAAAATATAGGAGTATATTATACGTCACTGAAATACATCAGGCACTACAGTCATTCATTTAAAATTCATGTACTGGTCGACATGCCTAAGGATGCCTCCGAGAATGGTTGCGCAGTAGACACAACCCTGGAGTGGGGCAGGAGCTCACTCGCTCTGCATTATTCAAGCAGTTAACGTCGTGAGTGTACAGTCAGTGGAATAAAATTATTGTGGCGTTATTCTGATTGTGTGTTGAATTTGAAATCCTTGTGTTGTGTATAGTTTTGAAATATCATTAGATAGGTTATAGTGTAGTTTGTTGTGTTTGAAAATGCCTTCAAAGAGTAAAGTGAGAAATAAGATTCTGAGTGGACAAAGTAGGGAAATTGTCAGTAATAATAATAATAATAATAATAATAATAATTTCATTTATTGACCATTCCAACAAAAATTTATGCAGGCAGGAGCAATGATAGGTGAAACCAGTATTCCTCTTGTGAATGTTCAAGAACGAGTTGCTGCCGCAACGGGAGTTTGCGTTAGAAGCATTAGGAAAATTAATTCAGAAATGAATAAAATTGAAAAAGGTGAAATGGAACAATTCTCAACTCCAAATAAAAAGAGAAACAAAAAATCAAAAGTTACCATGGGCAATGCTGATTTGGCAGTGGTCAGAGGTCATGTGATATTGTTAGTCAACTTCTGTAAGTATGTTCCTCGTGTTCTTTATTATATTTATTTACCTATTTCTGATATTGTGTGGCGATGCTTTCTTTTTCTAGTCGTACTTTATTTACACTTATGGTTTCGGGAAAATTATGAAATTTTCATAAACGGTCCAGTGATCACAGACAATTATATTATTCGAACAGTTCATTAGGAATTAATGAAAATTCAGATAAGAACCTACGTTCCTACGTGTTGCAGAAAAATTTCTCTCCCGATTGTACATTCCGATGATAACCAGCCGTAAACAGTTGTCGATCTTTGTCGCACATCTACTCACGCTTTCTATCGTTTGCGCATCTCAGAGGCATCCTTATGCTTGTCGACCTGTACTTTATAGTAACATTTACTGATTAGAAGCTATCTCAATTTCTTTTTAAATATTCTATAATTCCTCTCACTCGCAATTTCTTCAGGCAACTTATTGTATAGTTGTACCCCTTGAAAAGAGGGGGCATTTTCGAATATGGTAGTTCTATGTTGTGGTATCTGCAAACGAGTACCGTGTCTGGTATTATAATTGTGAGAATTTCACGCAACTGTCAAAAAACCAATGAAATTGTTCCTAATGACAAAACACATCCAATGAGGTTGAAGCTTTGTTGATTATTTTCTCCTGCAGCGAATTAATATACGATTATACCACTATCTGGATTTCCATGGTAACGGAAATTCTGACGCATAACTGACGTTTGAATATCGTTTCGCTTTCGGAATATTATTCGGTAATTCGAAAAAGAAATGGAGTCCAATAGATGGGGAACTGCTACAAATATCAAAATTAATTTGGCAATTGCACAGAATACGCCAAAAAATACAAGGAAATTTAAAGATTATGCTTGGAAACAATTTATGGACTTTTGCCGAAATAGGAATTATGTTGTCGAAAAGGAAACTACCCCAGTAGAAATTGCGAATATATTGAAAGATTATGCCTTCAATATGAAGAAGCAGGATGGCAGTGAATATAAAGAAACTGTTATAAAATTCAATTGGAATGTTGTCGCAAAACTGCTCCAAGACAAGTTTTATAATGATTATAATGTGAAAATGAATCCATTTGCTGACCTAGAATTTAGATCAGCCCGTGATGCAAGAGATGCGAAGAGAAAATTACTTCAAGGGGATGTCGAAAAGAGGAAAACGAGTTCAACTGCTTTTACAATTGAGGAAAATATGAGATTACTGAGATATTGGAAAGAAAACAATCCGGAGGGACTCATCAAGAATTTTTTTTTCATTGCAGCCAAAGAACTTGCTTGGAGGGGCAATGAAGGATGTTACTCGAAGGTTAGTTTTTTTATAGTGGAAAAGGATAATGTTGGACGGCGGACTGGACGTATTGAATATAATCCCATATTTAACAAAACCAATCAAGGTGGGTCCAAATTATGTACTTCAAGCAAATGGTTAATAAAAAATACTGAGGACCCCGATATTTGCCCTGTTCGCATATTCCACAAAGTGATGGAAAAACGCCCTGGACATATCACGTCCGACCGCTTTTTCCTAACTCCGAATCCTAGATGGAAAGATCCTGACAGTATTGGTTGGTACAAAAATTGTCCTATTGGAATAAACTCTATGTCAAAATGGACTAAAGAAACTTGTCAGAAAATGGGTTTGGATATTCAGAACAAAAAATTCAGCAATCACAGCCATAGGTCTACCGCTGTTACTCACCTTGCCCAAGCTGAAGTGTCTGAACAAGAAATGATGAAGATCACAGGACACAGCAGTTCCAGTTCTTTACAATCCTATATGAACATGCAGCCAAAAAGACACTCTGAAATCGTCACTAAAATGAGAGCGAGTTGATCAAGTTCTTCATTCAGCGATGCCAACAAAAACGTCTACTCTTGTAGCAGCTCTAATGAGACGAAAAATGAGCAAACAAATTCAAAAATAGTGTTCCAGAATTGTACTTTCAATGTTCAAAATTTCAATTGTAATGAATTGTAATTATCTATGTATCTGAATGAGTTGAAATAAATAATTCTAGTTCCAATTATTATTACTAAAAAAAGCAAATTTTGTGAAATTCTCATATAAAATACAACTCGTGTCGATAAAATTTTCCTGATTATTCTCCTCCTTTTAAATTACTCGTTATCATAAAATTTTAGGTAATACAACTCGTGCTACGCACTCGTTGTATTTCCAAATTTTATGATAACTCGTCAAGTGAAGTCGAAGAATAATCGGCAATTTTATCGGCACTTGTTGTATTATACATGATTATCCCCACTTGTCGGGAGGTTAGAGAGATGTGATTTGATTTCCAACAGTGATTTCATAATGTATATACATGGCACAGTGAGGATATTGTTTTCAATAAAATATGGTTTGCAAGAGTCTGTATGTTTAATTCCGAAAATCAAGCGTATTATTCTCTTCTGTGATAACAGTAGTCTTTGAGATGATACTGCATTACCCCAGACGACTATGTTATAGGATATGTGGGGATTTATGAAGGCATAGTAGATGTTGATGAGTTGAAGCTTATTGAAGATATTTTTCATCTGCAGAATGGCATAATACCCATTATTTACTTTCTTGCTGATATGATCGATACAATTTCTGAAAGATAGATTGGAGTCTAAGAATGTGCCCAAAAGCTTCGTTGATTCTGATGTAATCAATGTCGCATTACGTATAATAATTTCTGCGACCATACGATTGTTTTTTATCAAGTACTGCATGAGAATGGTTTTGCTATGGTTGAGTAATAACCGATTGGACACACACCAGTCATTGAATTTGTAATATAGTTCGTTAACTTTCTCATCGAATTCGCATTCATTTTCACTTTGAAATGCTACGGATACATCATCAGCGTATAATACCACGCAATCAGCATGCATATACTCTGGTAAATCATTGATAAACATAAGGAAAATCAATGGACCCAGTATCGATCCTTGTGGTACACCTAGATTCATGTTATGCGCTTCGGATCGTGCTCCATTTAGTTTTACAACAATTTTTCTGTGTCTCAAAAATGTCATAAACCACTTCAATATATATCCAAGTGAGTAAGTACAGTTTGGTTTCAGTGTGATCTAGGTCGAGGCAATCAAAAGCTTTCGTAAGATCGAAGAATAGGGCACCAACAAGTTTTTTCTTATCGAGATATTTATAGCGATATAGAGCGTAGAGAATGACTTTGCTGGCTTTTGATGTGATATGTAATGTGACATACATAGATCAGGAACAGAAGTGTACCGACCACGGTTCCTTGTGGTACTCCACTCGAAACTGTGTCGGAGAATAACATCTTCCAACCATAATTTTGAAGGTTCTGTTCGTCATGTAATCTTCAATCAGCTATTTGAGCTTTCCACGAATCTCAAAGTTTTCTAGATTGTCTATCTGCTTTAAACAAATTAAAATATCTGATAAAATTGTGGAATCAACTCCTCAAGAAATATCGAGCGTTTCTAAGCAGCAGTAAGGTGAAACATCTTCGGTGATTTATGATTCAAAATATTGTTCAAATTGTACTATCCAATGTTATTCTGATAAATTAAATTGTTTCATAATAAATAATCAACAATTTAATAAAGTTTTTTGTACTACAGTTATTATATTGACAAATAGTAGCAATTCTTGAATGTTTCATCCTGAGAAGTTTTCCGAGTAAAATCTGACGCAAAATACTGAATTTTTGAAAATGTGTGAACAATGAGTGAAACATTACTCTACGCATGGTTGATGATTTTAAGCGCAGTTCGTTTTTTACGCACTTTGCTAAAAATTACCACTCAACGCATTGTGAACCTTTGTGTTCGCACTATCGTAGAAAAATATATTTTTTCTACTACCGTGCGTAAAGTAAGTACTTTACTCACGTTTTGGAGTGCGTAGTTTTACTAATTTTCACTAGTGCGTAAATTAAAACTCTTTACGCACTAGTGCGTAAAGTAAAATATGTCAAAAATTGTGTATAGCAACCAAATAAAAGGTTTCAATTTAAATTGCCACTTAAATTGACACTTAAATTGCCACAAATTCTTTCCTGTATTCACTGGTAAAATAAACAATCCAATTGGCGGATATATGACTGAAATAATCTTTCACCAACGAACTATTATATATACTTTGCTGGGTCTTCACCAACCATGCTAGTATATCTGATAGAATTCAGCAGATCGTTCTCAAGAAATGTGCTCCTGAGGATCTAACACCAGTTCTTTACAGGTTATCCAACCTGTATTATGATTTGGGGTATTTCCATTCAACTAGAAAATTAATAGTCTCCAAAAAAGGAAAGTAGATCCTATACCTACAGACGTATCACACTGCTATCTGTTATATCAACATCAAGATCATGAAACATGTAGAACGATCGTGAATTGTGGATGATATATGAAGGGTCCAGTGGAAAACCGATGATGTTCCACTTTTTGAAAAGTTGAGAAGGACGAAATCTAAAGTGGGAGTATTATCGTTTTTCCACTGTGCTGCCTACTTTCGACCGCAGTTTTTTATGGAATGTCATTGTTTGTCCCCTGCAAGGTTTGGTAAGTTGATACTTCGTGCTATAAGCTAACAGATGCCGCTAAAATGGTAATTTCGGAAAAAATTAAACCTCATTATTTTTCCACTGGACCCTTCATATGGTTTCCGTCATCAATTATCATGTTTTTTATTTTGATCATAATTTTCTGCAAAAGTCATTGCTTTGATTAAAAGTAAACAGACCGTAGATGTCGATTTTGCTCAAAAATAAGTAGGCTGTGTGGTTACGAGAATTGGAAGAACTGACAATCAATATCTGAAATTGTGTTAGGTTAGTATCACAGAACACAGTAAAAGTATTTGTTATAGATTGATTTATGAAGTTTATTTAGTACATTATCGAAAATCTAATCTAATCACACAAGGTAACAAGTTTTTGTCAATAATGTTTGTATACCTGATAACTCTTCATTCAAATTTTATTGCAGTTTATCTGTTTGTACCTATCTGATAACCGATATGGATTCAAATTCATCAGGCGAATTTGACAATACTCCTCCAAATATACTCAACGGTACTCAAAAAGCCACTGAAAATCCATTACCAAAAAAATCTGCACACATTTATGAACAGAAATATAATACATTTATAGAATGGTGCAGGAAGAATAAAGTGACAAAATACTCAGAAAACGTCATTTTCGCCTATTTCGCTATTGGAATGTATGGTGTTCGCATGGAGTGTTGCGTAACTACGCCGATCCTCAAAGGCCACCGCCTTAGTTAGGCAACACATCATACGCAAAATGATACAAAACCATTCCCTTTTGATTATAATTCTGATGTCAAAGTTGGAAATGGTCGAGGATTGGGAACCGTTATGGGATGATATGTATACAGTGCGGCTTTTTTTAGTCCCCCCCCCCACTGTTTACTTTTGAACGGTTTGACGTACAAACATGAAAAAATAACCGTTTGGAGGGTTTCACTAATACTACTTTTTGAAACAAAAAATATGGTGATTGCTCCACAGGGGGCGCGGGGGGACACATCAACTCAAAATTTTTAAATGGCATGGGGGGTCGGGTGTCACATCGTTGAAAAGAGAATTCAATTCTCTTAACAACCATCTAACTATTTTTGAATTTAGTTGAGGAATTTTTTCCCAATTTCGATTTTTATGCCTTTCGAAATTTTCTAGTTGGTGTGCCTCCAGCGTCATCTGTAGTGTAATTGCAATATTTCTTCTCTCAAAAAGTAGTATCGATAATACCCTTCGCAATATTTTTGGTTTCATTATTCCACAACAAACCGTTCAAATTTATCAAGGTATGACTAGTTTTCAGATCCGCATTTATATTTGATATTTCGAATTTGAATTGAAAAAAAGATATTAACGAAATTTAAAAAAAATAAGGAGGTTGTAAAGGAAATTTAATTTAATTTAAAAAATTTGAATTGATGTGCCCCCCCCGCGCCCTCTGTCGAGCAATCACCATATTTTTTTATTCAAAAAGTAGTATCGGTGAAACTCTCCAAACGGTTTTTCATTCATGTTTGTACGTCAAACCGTTCAATAGTTAACAGGGGGGGGGGCTAAAAAAGCCGCACTGTATATTTTTTATGTGGTGTTTTGGAATCGACAGCTCAGGTCATCAGACACTATGTGCTTTGGGTAGGCTTTGTTACTAACTCCATACGCTACCTTAGCAGCAACACCGTTTTTTGTTTTAAATGTCGAAATCATTGGCCTATCTTTCGAAACTGCAAAGCAGGCGGTTCAAGAAACGAAGGAACACAATGAATGAAATCAACGACCGACCATTAATTCGAAAATCCAGATGAGGCATTTTCGCATCGACGGCGATAATTATCGTGAGCCATCAATCCATTAATTAAAACTTGTAATTGGTATTGTCTCCAGAAATATTACGACCCTTCCTAATCTGTGTAATTTGATTCGTCAGCTCCGGCCTGGTGCCCGGGAACAATCCGTTTCTCCAGACGAGTCAATGATTCTGTTATTCTGTAGACACGAGTCATCAAATCGGGATGATTCTGATGAAATATGGGTGAAATTACAGATTACGGAGCGTAGGTCGAAACAATTAAATATTGATATATACAATACAATACAATACAATTTATTTGCAGTATCCAAAAAAATAAATAACAACTTTGATGATTACAGTTCCGCAAATAAATTAATCAGTCATTTAGGTTCTGGCGAACCTGTCTATGACGACCACTCATAAGCTGAAACATAAATGAAATAACTCGAAAGAGGAATAATACAAAAAAAAAGAATAACCACCTAAGAAAATGGAAGAACAATATTTCAATATTAGGTTTTGTACATCATCGATTGTGTCTGTGCAAGGTATTTGTAATATGTTTGTTAATCACTTTTCTAGGAGGGATCAATTATGGTATGAAAAAATAGTTTATCTGTTCTGAGAATCCACATTTTGATTTCTTTCTTGAATCTATGCTCGATATTAATAATTCTTATATGTTCTGGCAACGCATTGTATATTTTAGGTGCAATGTAGGTAAAAGTTCTTTGCCCTATTGCATTCTGTGCCCTTGGAATTTTAAAGTAATCTGCGATTACTGCCCTCGTACGGTGAGTATGACATACTTTTCCAAAATATACCGGATTTTTCCATATGAAATTTAAAATATGCTTAGCATATAATTGCCGAATATCCATAACTACCAGATCCTTATATAAGTAATGGATTCAGAAAGTCCTTTTTTGAATGACATTATTTTTAGAATGGTTTTTTGTACAACTTCCAATCGTTTCACATATATATTCCTAACACCACCACACCCGATTATCCCGTAGCTCAATAGAGATTCGACTAATGCAAAATATATAACCTTCAGCTTATCAATAGTAAGTTTTTGACGACAAAGGAAGAATTTATAGAAGATTGATCTTATTTTCTTTTTTATATTTTCCATATGAATATTCCACTTCAAGAAGGAATCTAAGAAGATTCCTAGATACTTTCCAGATGTTTTGAGTTTCACATCTTGGCCCTCCAATTTTATCGTTTTATATGTAGGTAAATGTGATTCATACGATGCGAAAGGTAAAATTTGTGTTTTTTTAACATTTACCGTTAGTAGATTACTTTTGAACCACGTTATTATTTTTTGCAGGTCTTGTTCTGCTATTTCCTTGACTTCGTCCCAGGAATCTGCCACATACAGAATCACCGTATCATCAGCAAATGAAACAATATGTCCGGGCGATTTCAGTCTCAGTAGGGAATTCAAATAAACTATGAATAAAACTGGCCCTAAGTCAGTACCTTGGAGAACGCCATATGAAACTGACTCTTCCAGACTCACTACTCCATTTACTTCAACACGTTGTGTCCTACCTGTTAAAAAGTTCTTGAACAAATCCAACACTACTCCTCTCACGCCAAGATGTTCCAATTTCTCTAGCAAAAGCTTATGACTAACAGTGTCGAATGCTTTTGCCAGATCGACGAAAACACTCAAACAGCTTTTCTTGTTATCAACAGCATTATACATCATAGAAGTAAGCCTAGCAATTGCGTCTTGAGTGCGTTTCCTTTCACGAAAACCATATTGTGATTCCGAAATAATGTTGTTTCTATACAAATACTCCACTAATCTTTTTTTTATGATTTTTTCGAATAGTTTGGCAAAGGATGAAGTCAAAGATATCGGTCTATAATTTGATATATTTGTTCTTTTTTCTCCTTTGTAAATTGGTTTAATAGTAGCCTTCTTGAAATGGTCTGGAACTTTACCAGTTTCCATACAGAGATTGAAAATATAAGAAAGAGTTTCAGCTATATACTCAGAAGACAGTTAGATAATTTCATTCTTAATATGGTGTGCTCCGGGTGCTTTGTCATTTTTCAAACTCAAACACATACTTTTCAATTCTACTTCATCAGTTGGTTTAAAAAACAAAGATTTATCCAGATATTAAAAATTTTGTTCTCTAATAGGATTTACAATTTTTGATGCTAAATTATGACCTATGTGCGAAAAATATTTATTTATTTGATTTGCTATTTCGATATATGGTAGTGTATATACCAGCGTTGACCTATGAGGTGAGATTTTCGACAAGACATCGCAATATGTGCAGCGTTAATATGAGATGAAGAACAAATACATGATCTCGTAAGATTTGCAATTTGATATATTATAGTGAAACGTGGCATGAACGTTCCTGCTTTTGCTTTCTTATGCTAAAGTGAACATCCAACATGATTAAATCATTCAGTAGGTAACTATTTGAATGTAAATTTCATGTTTTATTATTATTATCATCAAACAAAAATGGAGTTTGAGGACTAGGTACCCTTAGAGTCTAACAAAATACAAATTTATTGTATAGACACTTGTCTGTCTGAAGAACGCGATTCTATTCTTGAAAATGTTGACTCATGAAGCGTAGACGGCTTCTGCTCCAAGATCATTTCTAGGATCCAAGATTCTGTAGATGTAGAAGGTGTTGACGTTGCTTAGTCTTGATTTTTTTTTCATTTGAAATGGTGTTCTCGTAGATGACTGTCAGGGTTTCGAATGAACATGAAATGCAGCTCAGATTTACATAATCAAATTTCACCCATTTCATGATCTGAGAGGAAAATCCTATACAAAAAAAATCATACACTACTCTAACGCCAAATGAACTTGATATCTACTATTGTAGCACTGCTAGTAAGAGGATATATTGAAAAATTATTAGCCCACTATAGAACCAAACTAAATTTCAATGTCAAAATATTTTATTACTCAACATATTCTCCTCTTAATTGGATACATTTATTACAGCGAACCTGCAATGTCTCTAGACCTTTACAAAAAATGTTTCTTCTTGCTCTGCAAACCAGACCTCCACAGCTTTTATTACTTCCTCGTTGGAAGAAAAATTACGACCTTTTAAACTTTTGTTCAGTTGAGGAAAGAGATGATAGTCGGACGGAGCCAAATCTGGTGAATAAGGGGGGTGTTCTAGTAATTCAAACCCTAAATCACGAATTTTTTGCATGGCAACATGAGATTTGTGTGCAGGGGCGTTGTCCTGCAAAATCAAAACACCTTTGGAGAGCTTTTTGCGTCTTTCCTCTTTAATTTTTTCTTTAGGGAGCAATCTCCAGTTATTGTTCTACCCTTATCCAAAAAATCAATTATAATTACTCCATGGCAATCCCAAGAAACTGAAGCAAGAACTTTTCCAGCAGATTTTTGGACACGAAACTTCTTAGGTCTTGGAGAACCTGAGTGTCGCCATTCCATCGATGGTTGCTCTGTTTCTGGATCGAAGAAATGTACCCAAGTCTCATCCATAGTAACAATTCGGTTTAAGAAGTCTACATCGTTTTCAAATCGAGCACAGATCGAACGCGATGCTACTACCCTTGCACGCTTTTGGTCAGCATTCAAACATTGGAGATCCATTTTGCAGCAATTTTTCACATGTCCAAATTGGCGTGAACTATATGATGAACGCGTTCGTATGAAATATTCAGTGCTTCAGATATCCGTTTAAGTCCAATTCGATGGTCTGTTAAAATCATGTCATGAACTGAATCGATATTTTCGGGGACTGACACAGAAACTGGCCTTCCCGATCGGTCATCATCTTCAATGGAAAATTTACCTCTTTTGAAGCTTGCAGTCCAATTTTTCACGGTCGCATACAAAGGAAATTGATCACCAAGGGTTTTAAGCATATCTTCGTAAATCTGCTCACCTCTTAACCCTTTTAAATACAGGTACTTGATGATGGCTCGATACTCCAATTTTTCTATTTTCACAATTTCGGTGGACATATTTTTTCTTTCAATTTATTGCGTAACTCTGTTTTACTTTTTTGACGTCAAACTTTACACTGACACTTTTAATAAGTTATTGTTCGTTGCTATGGTAACGCAATATTTTGTTTATGCAGGGAACTGGTCTAGGCTAACTAGATATCAATACATCCTCGTGTAATAAGACAGAATTTAAAGAACAATACTGACCCCTTGGATGACTTTGGCAACCTTACCATTGCTCAATCATTTTTACTGTATATATGGATGCTGGGAAATTAAGAGAAGTCATGTTATCAATAACGTATGAGAAAACTCATGGAATTGACAAAATTTTTATTACAGTTTTTGAAAACATGCCAGAAAACTCTCTTCACACTTTGGCCATATTAACTCATATTTCCTGTGTTCCTGTGAACTGCCATTTATATTCCCTTACAAAAAGGTGAAGCCCAAGACATTCTGATTTCTCTAATACTCGAACTAGCTGAACTAACTGAAAAATTTGTGAAAATCACAATAACAAAATTCTCTCTCTCTCTCTTAATTTTTGTCCGTGAGCATCCTAATGGCGCTATTTGGACATGCCACGCTGCGAGAAATCCGTTCCCATCCGGCTTCTAACCGGCGTAGACAGCGTAGCTGTATCGGGGGGACGCATTTGTCTTGCTCGAGGCAATACTGCATCCCATATTAATTTACACTTTCTAATTTTTAACAAACACTATAATCTTGGGTCGATGCACGTTCTCAGACGGCGGACATTACACACATTAAACTGACTTCCAGCACAAGGCCGCCGTCTGACCTCAACCACTGCCGGAAGTCGAATATTGAATCCAGAATAACAAAATTCTTATCAATACACAACGGAATACTCCCATATGAGTGCGTATTCTCTTTTTGTTGTATAGTAAAAATATGAGGAGAATAGATATCTTGGTGAAATTCAGAATTTTCGCGAATGACAACACAACCCTATGGCACGAAAATAATAATATTAACCTGGAAAGGAAAATCAACTGCTACATGATAAAAGTAAAAAATTGGTGTGACTCAAATCATCTTGCCCTCAATGTTAACACCATATTAATAACACCAATATATTATATTTTGGACTGTTTGGACACTAGATGAGAATTTATTGTTAATAATAGACCGTTGGATTATCTACGATTATCTACGAGGGTATGCCCTTCGAAGGATAGGAGATTAAGTAGGATTTTCGGAAAAAAGTGGTTTGTTGGATCCGTATCCGGTCGCCATCCTTCCTGTTCAATCAACTTCTGGTTGAAAGCAATGTTGTAAATATTATTATAGAAGCAGCTGTACAAATGTATTAGAATAGTCAGGTCTAGCTAAATTAACTGGGCTCTAGACTATTTGCATACATCTAAGAAAGTCCCCAAGGGCGGCATACGGACCGGAAGTTACCCTTTACCCACAGTTCTCTCAGATGATTGACCGTGGGTTGAACCCTTCATTTTGACCCATCATTCGATGGTGGGCGAATTCAGCCGTATACGACGGACAGATAACGTCATTGACGTCAGTGAGGGGGGCAAACGGGTACCAATCCAACAAACCTCTTTTTTTCCGATAATACAACTAAATCTTCAGATTCCTGGAAGGACATACCTTCGTAGACAATCGACCCCTATACTTACATGATTTTCTTTAGAACCTTACTCTCAAGTTCTTTTCCCGAATGCTTATCTTTAAATACTGGTCGCCATCCTCCCTGTTCAATCAACTTCTGGTTGAAAGCAATGTTGTAAATGTCATTATAGAAGCAGCTGTACAAATGTATTATAAGTCAGGTCTAGCTAAATTAACTGGGCTCTAGACGATTTGCATACATCTAAGAAGGTCCTCAAGGGCGGCATACGGACCGGAAGTTACCCTTTACCCACAGTTCTCTCAGATGATTGACCGTGGGTTGAAACCTTCATTTTGACCCATCATTCGATGTTCTAACATTTGCATACGATTTGGGTGGGCGAATTCAGCCGTATACGACGGACAGGTAACGTCATTGACGTCAGTGAGGGGGGCAACCGGGTACCAATCCAACAAACCTCTTTTTTTCCGATAATCCAACTAAATCTTCAGATTCCTGGAAGGGCATACCTTCGTAGATAATCGACCCCTATACTTACATAATTTTCTTTAGAACCTTACTTTCAAGTTCTTTTTCCGAATGCTTATCTTTAAATACTAGGTCAACTCAACTAGGTCAACTCAACTAACTCTCCAAATTATTATCTAAATCAATAACGATTAACAGTATACCTGGACATAGTTAAATACTGAGAGTAAAAGTTCAACAAAGGGGAATCATCTAATTGGTAGTTAGGTAAACGATTGGAATTTTTGAGCTCATCAATTCCTGAAGTTTCCAAATAATTAGGCTCTTGATACCATTGTTTTGGACAGGGAGAAATTTGAAGTTTTATTAAAGTGATGATCCACCTGTCTGGCTTATATATACTTTAGGTAAGACCCACAATTCAGTTTGTAAACTCCTGATTTTTCAGATTTCTGTGTTTTATATTAATTATTTTTAATGAACCTTTCTAACGTATTATCTGTTCCACAGGCTATCCTTAAATTTTGTTTATGCAAAAATTGGGTTTATTTTTCTGTAGCTGTACATGAATAGGTAAAAGTTCTGTAGTTATTGTCAACGTTTCCAATACTGGGATTGCCTTATTCTGTAGTTTTTTAGGCAAAATATTATCTATCAAATCAACCCGGTCTCCATTATTACCTGCAATCTGCTTGATGATACTCAATTTTTCGTTAAAATTGTCTGCTGATATGGGAATATATACTAACCTAGGAATCATACTATTAATAATAATAATAATAATAATAATAGTGTTTATTTGCAAAGGTATTTACAATAAATATTTCTTAATGAATTCTAGCTATATAACACTGGAGTTAACTCACTGAAGCTTTCGCTTGTTAGTGAGTTGGTTCACATAAGTGTACCAATAAAAACACTTATAATAATAAAAATATGGAAGTCTAATGTAAAATGATTAAAATTAACATTGAATAAAGTAAGACGATACAAGGGTGGTTGTTGATAAAGTGACCGTAAAATTCAGGATATTAAAATAATTTGACTCGGAGTACCGGTTCACATAAGTGTACCAATGAAAACACTAATAATAAAAATGTAAAAGTCTAACATAAAATGATTAAAATTAGCATTGAATAAAATCAATACAAGGGTGATTGTTGATTAAGTGACCGTATCATTTATAATATTAAAATAATACCTATATAGAGTAGGTACCTACTGCCTTACCTAAAATATGAAATTTCAATAAACTTTAAATATCCATGCAATACAAGGATATTGCAGATGAAGAGACTGAGTTACTATATTAAAATAATTGGTATCGAGGGGTTTTGTAACTTGTTGAATCAGAATCTTTACCAATTAAATGAAACATTATCATCGAGCCATGGATATAAAACACTGAAAATGGATTGAATATGGTATTGTATCCACATAATATATACACATACACAAACATACACATATACGTCTACATCAAAGTATGAGATCTCATGTGAAGGAGAAACACGGAACGCTTTATTATACAAGGATAAATGTCCAGAAATATTATTTATGCACTAGCGGGCGGTAAACTACACTTTACCGCCCGGTTCGCCGGGCGTAAAGTGGCACTTTACCGCCCGTGGGCGCATTATGGCCCCGCGGGCCGTAAAGTAGACAAAATTCTCAAATTGTCTATACTCACACATCATTTCATGCAATTCCTAACACAATTAGAATCATTTCAGTTCAATAGAGCAATACTCTTTCTAACGTTTGTTCATAATCGTTGGCAATTTTTTCGGTGATGATCTATTTATTTGAAATAGATTCTCCAATATAGCACTCAGCTACTATAGTTTCACATTCCTCATATTATGTTACCCTTAATTATTTTATGCATAACGTATGAAACGTATAGACCATTGCAATTCAAGTCAGTATTTGTGATTCGCGCTATAAAACCGCCAGTGCATAAATTTTGTATGTATCACGTGCGTAAAATGCGTTTAAGGCCCTCGGCGTGTGATGGCCCTCGGCTAACGCCATCGGGCCATCATCCACGCCGCAGGCCATAAACGCCTACTTTACGCCCTTGATACATAAATAACTATTCCGGTCAGTTACGGAATTCTATTGTGGGGAGCTGCTCTTCGGATACACATAAATCCTCTCGAAGTAATACAAAAAAGGTTCCTCAAATTAATCATGATGGAAAACACAAGATATCCCTCCGATTTGTTATATAAACAATGCGAAGTCATGGACATGAGGCAACTATTTTATTATAGTGTGAACGTGAAACTGCACTCAACCGGAGTTGAACTAGGACCCACTCATGACTATAACACACGGAGAAAAAACCTATCAGCCCTACCACAGGTGAAAAAATCGTTATCTCAAAGGTCGTATTCATACATAACCAAAAAAATACATAATAGTGTCCCTGACACAATCAAAAGCGAAAAAAATTATTCTAAGTTTAAGAGAGAAATAAAAAAATATATTCTGGAAATCGACAGAAAAAAAAATCGATCTTATAGAAATGAGATCATTAAGAAGCAAAACAACACCAACCATTGATATCCATATTTGTTGAATGTTGTTAGCTCAGGTACTAGATTTTACTTCCATGTTCCATTTATACTGTGTATCCTTCAGACTTTTATTACCAGCCCATATGAATTATATCTTGAAACGTTTAAATTTTATTTACTAATTGTATAATCTTGTATCATTTTAGTGTGTTATCTTATTCTGATGTTATTGAGATAATTTTTATTTATACATACCCGTTTTTATTTGTTTGTAAATATCGAAACAAGTGATAGATCACTTATCGATTTCAACTTTGTTCAATCCTACAAATTATTTATATGTATATTGATTATATTGAATGAATAAAGTTTCTGAGTTTATAAAATTGTGGATATGCTCCGAAGGGATTTGTTTCAAATGCATTTCCAGACTTTTTCTTAATGAGAAAGTTGTTCTACGTTCCTGAACATGTAGAGGTAAATTATTGTATAATTTTGGACCCAAATAATTATAACTTTTTTGTCCAATAGATCTGTGTGTCCGAAGGCACTGGAATTGCATGTGACGCCTAGTGTGATAATTGTGAGTGAGTTTCTCCAGTTTATCTTTATTTTTGAATTGTCTGGTGTTACTTTTTTTATAGTATAGTTGCCTAAGGTCTAATATTTCGGATTCTTTATATAATTGGTCACTGAAATCTTGAATTTTTAGTGAGTATCATTTTCAGGAAGCGTTTTTGAATGACTTCAAGTGTATGCTGATATTTCATGTTGGTATGAATGTGAATAATTTTAAATTATGGCGACTTAACATTATCAGTTCTATCCATATTGAGCAATAATCCATTATTTTTCAGCAAGATGATTAAACCTACTCTGTAAATCAATATTCTTTCGTTCACCAGAAAAATACATCATCATGTCACCTGAAAAAAACTTCATCTGAGAATGTTCGATATAATGAATAAAATTATTGATAAATAATAAAAAAGAAGTGGGTCAAGTGCTGAATTCTGAGGAACACTAAATTCAGTTTCTATTTCAGTTGAAAATCTGTTATTACATCTAACAAATTCTTCACTTTTCTTAATCAATTAGTCACAGGACTAGAGCAAAGCAGTTCTCCAAAAAGTAACTGATGATAAACTACCACCCATCCATGATTATCTAACGATGTAATATATAATGAAAATTTCATTAAACATTAAACAATAACGCCCTTGTAATAATGATTAAACCGCCCTTCGCTTGGATTATGTCCACTATAACGCTATTGCTCATCAATTCTTGCCAACCACTGCATAATGTTTGTAGGTTAAAGTACTGGGCGGTAATTTCCGACGCTGAATCGGCATGACGGCAGGTGGCGGTTCTGGTCATTATCTGTTATGAACTCTATATCCATTTGGAAAGTGTCCTTACGGAGTATCTCCAAAAATTAAATGAAATGAAAAATGGACGACGTTTGTAGCTTTTAAGCAATCCAAATGTTGATGACGCATTCTATGAATTTTACCACAAGCTTAATACTAATTTTAAGAAAGCATTTCTGGTCCAAAAAATCAAATGAAATGAAATTAAAATTGAATAACCACAGAAATCAAAACATTTGTTGATAACATAAGATACTTGCATAGCAATCGTGAACATACAAATGTACTACAGACTCATATATTGTTAATACTGCATGTGGAATGCCACAGGAGTCAGTGCTCGGTCCAACCTTGCTTCTGCTATATATAAATATCGCCAGACTGAACATAACGGCAAACATCACTCTAAGTGCAATAAAAAAAGAGAGATAAATGACAATAATGAAAAAATGGCGCTACTCCATTTTTCGGTGATGAACTTAAGGAAAACCAATATCATAACACTTTGCTCTATCGGTACTAACCACATATGCAACAAAACATCAACTGGGTTTCAGAACTCTCTGTTAGTAAAAGGCATCTTGATGTTAGTACATACAGAAATATTTTGATAAATCAGGATGCTCAGTATCAAGGACTGCATGGTTTCCTCTAGTTGAGTTTCATTTGGGACATGGCAATGAATTTTGGGGGGTATGCAGCCAATATCAACTTCCCAATTTTTTCGTATTACGAAAAAAAGCTCTGAGATAAACTTCGTGTAGAGAGCTATTCAGAGAACACAGTACGAGGATATATTGAGAAATTTTTAGCCTGCTATAGAACCAAACATAATTTCAATGTCAAAATATTTTATTACTCAACATATTCGCTCGAAGCATTGATTTTAATATTTCTAAATGTACCAAGCACAGTGAGTTGTTTCGGGTTCCTTTTCATCCTAGAAACTATGGGTTTCATAACCCGATTTCTAGAGTGATGAGGGATTCGAACCAGCTTGCTGATGAATTAGATCTGTTTGGAACACCTCTAGCCACCTTCAAGCTTAAATTAAAATCCTTGTAGAATTCTATTTTCGTCTTAGCCATTTTTTATATTCGAAAACCTGTATCTATTTAGATTCAAATGTAATATATTAGTATTTGTTTATATTTAAGTATTGTTAGTCTTAAGTGTATTGTATCACGATTCTTAATGTGTATTTTACTGGGGTTACACGTTTACAATAAATAAATGAATAAATATTCTCCTCTCAATTGGATACATTTATTACAGCGAACCTGCAACGTCTCTAGACCTTTAAAAAAAAATGTTTCTTCTTGCTGTGCAAACCAGACCTGCACAGCTTGTATTACCTCCTCGTTGGAAGAAAATTTACGACCTTTTAATCTTGTTTTCAGTTGAGGAAAGAGATGATAGTCGGACGGAGCCACATCTGATGAATAAGGGGGGTGTTCTAGTAATTCAAACCCTAAATCACGAATTTTTTGCATGGCAACATGAGATTTGTGTGCAGGGGCGTTGTCCTGCAAAAACAAAACACCTTTGGATAGCTTTCCCCGTCTGTTTTCTTTAATTTTTTCCCTTAGAGTGGTCAGTAATGTCGAATAGTAATCTCCAGTTATTGTTCTACCCTTATCCAAAAAATCAATCATGATTACTCCATGGCAATCCCAAAAAACTGAAGAAAGAACTTTTCCAGCAGATTTTTGAACACGAAACTTTTTAGGTGTTGGAGAATCGGGGTGTCGCCATTTCATCAATTGTTGCTTTGTTTCTGGATCGTAGAAATGTACCCAAGTCTCATCCATACTCACAATTCGGTTTAAGAAGTCTACATCGTTTTCAAATCAAGCACAGATCGAACGCGATGCTACTACCCTTGCATGCTTTTGGTCAGCATTCAAACATTTGGGGATCCATTTTGCAGCAATTTTTCTCATGTCCAAATTGACGTGAACTATATGATGAACGCGTTCGTATGAAATATTCAGTGCTTCAGATATCCGTTTTAGCCGTATTCGACGATCTGTTAAACTCATGTCATGAACTGCATCGATATTTTCGGGGACTGACACAGAAACTGGCCTTCCCGATCAGTTATCATCTTCAAAGGAAAATTTACCCCTTTTGAAGCTTGCAGTCCAATTTTTCACGGTCGCATACGAAAGACATTGATCACCAAGGGTATTAAACATATCTTCGTAAATCTGCTTAACTCTTAACCCTTTTAAATACAGGTACTTGATGATGGCTCGATTTTCACAATTTCGGTGGACATATTTTTTCTTTTAATTCATTGCGTAACATCACATGAAAGAGTCCGAAGTTATATGGTTACAACTTTTTATAATTCCCTAACTTGGCTACTAATCAAATTGTGTAATCTAATTACAGAAAATTAAATTAATTTTTTTTTCATTTGTTCATTTGTATTACAAGATTATAGTCCCTAGTCATAAAAGTGAAATGTTCCTTGTGACAATGAAGTTATTATTATTATCATAATTTGTTATGGTTTCGAAGTCGCAACTATCATCTATTGATTTGATATGAACATTCAAATACAAAAATGAAATTTTCAAGTGTTTTGGTTACAAAATCAAAACTTATACATCAATCTGCTTGCCTCAATGGGAAAAATTGTAGAGAATTGAAATACGAACAAAATTAGATTTTTCACGACACGATCGGATCTTTGGTACTGGAGGAAAAATGAAAACACCGGAAAATTTCGCAATTTTTTAAAATTTCATAAATCCGCCATTTTTTAAGTCGTAGGGTTGGTGCTTCTCAAGAAAGTATTGACTCATGTGTACTTTATTTGCACACAGAACAGGCGCTGTCGGACTATTAGTTTTGGCACAATTGCAACTTGAATTTTTTATGCAATATCTTGCAGCCAGGATATTTCAAACTGATGTGCATCGCATTTCATTTAGTTGGATTTATTGGGCAACTAAATCATTTACAATAAATTTTTTCAATTGTTATAAGAAACAATTGTAACTACCAATCCAGCTCCGATATGGACACTCAGAAAATTTCCTATGTATTATTAACAGAGGTACTTTTATGAACAGTTTAAAGTATAATAACTATTAACATAACAAAAATAAAATTCACACTATGAAAAATATTGTGCGTACAACAAATCCTTTTTTGTAGTCGTTAAATCTTATATTGTTTTCGGAACCATAAAACCTCTATTGTGAGTATAAGAATATATTATATACATCGCATTTTTTTATTATCCTGACAGTAAATTACAGTCAAACATCAATAATAATTCCATAAATGGAACAAAATAATCACTCTGCATCTAATGGTAACAATTTATATAGACTATACGGTAGCCGGTTGACCCAACAGTATACATTATTATGTATAAAAATATGCCGTCACCAGAACAGTCTTTCATTATTTCAAACAAAAAATCGACATCGACAATTTGAATGTTGCATTGACAAAATTATTCTGTGAATTTAAACCAAGGAATATTAAATTTACAATGTCTGCCTTCTAACAAGAGCAATTGAAATGAAATAATAAAAGCACTGCAAGCGGAAACAATCGAGTTGCACCGATAATAGACCGATTGTAACTTTTGTGGTTCATATAAGTCATTTCACTTTTCAAAGAATTCGTGTCTTCGTAATTCGTGAGTTTAGAATTTGCAGTGTCCTTGTTCACCAAGTTATTATGGTGGTGTTGGGAAGAAATCCATACAATACAAACGAAAAATGGAAATATTGTTCGGGCTCAGTGGAATACGGGAAGTTGATAAAAGTATTGCGTTCGTTTAAAAAGTTTTTTGTTTATAGTTTTATTTATAAAACACCTGCATTATTACGTTATTATTATTATTATTACGTATCAGTACTATGTACTGTGTTTCTTTCAAAAGGCAGAATCGATTATAAGTCAGTCGTCACTTTTTTTAGACGTGGTTGTTTTCTTTCAACAGGTGGGAATTTATGAACACTTTAAAAAAAAATATTTTTCTGTTCATGCAATAAAATATTTGTCAAGAAATAATATCTATCAGTTGTTTATTTGACAGTAACCCTCTGTTAACAATACAACAATTACTTTTTATGAAAAGCACTGATTGTTGATTCAACAGTGTGATGTATATACACGTAACAGTATTTCTTCAATAACCCCATGAAACTTCACAAGCATTTTATTACAATAACAGTTTTTCTGTACTATTTAAAGAAATCGACCGTTTTCATTTGACGGACCCTTCTATTATCACAATAAAAAAGTTATTGTATCTATAGGATATAATATACAAGTGACCAACTAATAGTATAACAACTGTTATATTAACAGAATTTAAGGTCTACCAAATAGAGATCTTACCACTGTTAACTCAACCTACTTTTTTTGTCGGATTTACTAAGAAAATTTTCTGAGTGGAGATACAGTAATTTTATTTGGACTTCATATTTGTATAGTAGGTATAATACGAAGCACGTATTTCAAGTTGTCATTTTATAAGTCGAGATAATTTGGGTACTGAATTTTATATGTATAATTCAAAAAGAAATTCTAGCCTTGCAGCCCACAACTGCTGGGATATTCTCAGAAAAAAATAGTAAAGAAATTGTATTAAATTGATTCAAATACGGCATGTATTCACAATTGCAATTGGTCAAATTTTAATTGCAACAGTCATGATCAATAATTACATGATTTTTGATCGCGAGTTCTTACAGCTGCAATTGATAAAATTTCAATTGCAACAGGAATAATTACCTATTAATAAATTATCAAAATTTAATTAATCAATTTTAATTGTAACAGGCATAATTAACAATTAATTGATTGTTTATCGCGGAATTTTACAATTGCAATTGATCAAATTTTAATTGCAACAGGCATGACTAACAATTAGTTGTTGGTTATCATTTGTCCCACAATTCAATTTTGCCCAACTCTAGTTCAGGCCAAACTACTGAATTTACTCCAGAACATACCAAATAATTGTATTCACAAATTGATTTATGTCAAAAGATGATCCTCCATTTCGAAGTTTGGTATTTGGAAGTGTATATATTGTAGTCGTTGAAGTGTGAGAAGGTTATTCAATAATATCAATCTATGAAAAAACCCTTCCGAATATCTGTTTCGAGTGATATTTTCACCCAGCACGTGGCCAGAAACGCGAACGGTGGAAAAGGTCGGTCAGAGGCCTAAGGATATGACAGCTGCATTGATTTTGTCCCGACACCGATTGGAAATCGAGAAGCCATTAATTTGATTCAAGAAGAAGAAGAAGAAAGTGTTGACGTTCGTTTAAGAGCTCGCTGATAGAATGAAATACTTTTCTTTTGCCTCTGAAAGAATACGAACGCGGTGATAATCTTTTTTTGTTTGTTTTTGCCTGTTCGGATCTGTTTTGGAAGTTATCTCACACATTTTTCACATTCATATTATGAGTATATTCGTATATTCATATGTATAATTGTGATACCTGGTCTCGTAAGTTAACTAAATCATTTTTAAATTGTGCTTCAGGGAAAATAGGTCAACAGATGATGCGATCTCCTATCTCACGTCAAAAGTCAGTGAATCCATTGATAAAAAGACTCCAGCACTTTGTGTTTTTATAGACCTCGCAAAAGCGTTTGATACGGTCAGCCATAATCACCTTCTGAATATCTTGGACCGGATGGGAATTAGAGGACAAGCATTTAATTTAATGAAAGATTACTTAACTGATAGAGTACAGCAGGTTAAAATAAATAATATTAAGAGCGATTTGAGATTAGTGGAATATGGTGTACCTCAAGGGACAGTGCTAGGCCCACTATTATTTAACTTATACTTAAACGATCTGTTCAAACTACCACTAAATGGGGAAGTTGTGAGTTTTGCCGACGATACGGCTATCATTTTCACGGATGACAACTGGGATTCTTTGAAAATTAAAGCAGAAAGTGATTTGAAAATAATTCTAAATTGGTTCAAAGACCGCCTATTAACAGTTAATTTTGACAAAACACACTTCCTTGCGTTCACTTCATATTCCAAATACTTACCAACATACAAATCTTTGATGGTTAGCATCGATGAACATCAAACCATCTCTATAAATAGTGTTGATGATATCAAATACTTGGGAACATTCGTTGATAACACCTTGAAGTGGGATGTACATATAAATTACATAATAAAGAAACTTCGCTTCAACTTATATAAGTTTAAATATTTATCGACCATTTTGGCCTCTGACCATCTACGGATTTTATATTACGCACTCGTACAAAGTCACTTGAATTATGCTATCATAGCATGGGGAGCTAGTGTCAACAAACATGTAGAAAACCTAGAAAAAATACAAAAATTCTTTCTGAAAATTATACACCTTAAACCGCGTACCTACCCTACAAATGACTTATATAGTGAAACCCACAATCTTGATATACGTCAATTGTTCTTTGTAGCAACGGTGACTAGACAGCATAAATATAAAAACGATTTAGTCAAAATATCACACGAATATAACACTCGATATAGGACTGTCTCCTCATATGTTCCAAAGCCTAAAAAAAACATTTTACAACGAAGCTACATCTACCTGGGACCCAAACTGTATAATATTGTTCCCCCTGAAATAAAACATCTAAATTCTCTCAAAATGTTGAAAAATAAAATAAAAAAATGGATACTCACCGTACCTCGACTGTTGATTCACCAGTATATTGACACAAAAAATACGTACTACCTATGAGCAATTGCTAGTTCTTAACACGATTATTACCTTATTTTAATATTTTTAATATTTTAATATATATTGTATGTGTGTCAGTGTCTTAGTATATAGTGAAACTATTTATTCATTTTTTGTAAACTTGTCAAAAAAAAATCTAAGAAATTCAGTGTATGTTTGAACTGATTTGGATTAACTGAAAAAGCCACATTCAAGGATCTCCTTTTGTGGTCAACCCCTCTATTTATTCCCTATTTTATGATAATGTATCTATGTATTTCGAAATTATTTGTTTGAATAAATATTATTATTATTATATATATGATAAAACCGAAAGTCGAGTCTGTTATATCAAATGGCACCGTTTATACAACAATATTAAGTTTATGCTAAAAACCTTTGATGTTACCGTTATGTTTAAGATAATGCTTGTGCTAAAGTTGACTAAATCCACCCTAAAGCTCAGCACCGTACATGTACGAAATTATGAAAATTTCAATTCTAATTTTTCTGTTCATTGATATACATATGAAAGAATCCATTCAGTACATAACTGGGTAGGTTGAAAACTTTCAGTGTTACTCCACCATAAATGTATTTTTATCAGGTCCTCATCATCATCAAAATTGAGAATTTTTACAGTAATTCCAGTTTTGACGTGGTTCTACATCAACGATTGGTCTGGCATGACTGGCAGCCATTTCATTCGTAGAAAAATTGTGAAATTCGCGAAGGCATGAACAAGAATTTACCACGCGAATGCGCGAGAACTTGCAACAATATTGTTGTCGTTCGTTGTTAGCCTATTGTCGCTGTCTATGCAAAATGTCCGGTCATAAAAAAATCCTGTGTGAATCCACCGTTGAACTGTTTTGTTGATTAACTTGTGATGTGTTATATCTTCAGCTACTAGTGCTGCCTTGAGCTACCAGTGTACCAGTTTGGATACTCGGATACCCGTTTGTTTTCATTTTTCATTCGTTCCTATTCCATCAGCTTGCAACCCATAATTATTATGGGTTAGAGACTCTCTAGACCTCTGTAAACGTAATCTTAATTCGGTTCGACATTCAGTGTCTTTCCTTCACCGGCAGGCAATTGCCTTCTCTGGTCTGGAAAGATGGTCTTGACAGAGGTTCCCAAAATATCGACTCACATTTCACAAAATGTTAAAACTCTCAAAAATAGTTTTTCGCATTTTTCACACCTGCCATTTTCAGATCAATCCTAATGGATTACAAAGTTGATATTGATTCCATATTATTTTTTTTTTGAAAATAAATAAAAGATTATTTTTATACTTTCCTTTTTAATAACACTTCAAGTTTACCAATTAAAATAAAGGCTCTCGCAGAGAAGAATCACAAAATATTTGCAGAAGCAGCAAGCTAATGAAAATTTCTGTATAAATGGTTAAAATCAATGTTACTGTGGAGAATGTTATAAAAAATGGTTCATTTTTGTAAATAGAAATACGTATTTGCATTCGATCAATCATTCTGAACAATATTAATTATAACAATTAACTATATTGTTACAAATAGACAGACTTCAGTATTGTAACGAATTCATAATATTTGACATTACTCGTATACGTCTGACAAATTTCAAAACTTGATTATCCAAAATTCTAGAGCATACAGAACTTTTTTTAGAATTACTTTTATCCTGAAACTAAAAATGGAAAGGTTTAACATTATAAACAAAAATTGTTCAATTATTGTATACAGTGTGTTCCACTTACCATGCTCACCATGGGTATCTTTTTAATGATAAGAGATACGAGATCGGTTTAATGACAATAAATGTGGAGTTTATCAAGGCCAACTAAAATGTGAGAAAATCTTTTGATAAAATCTATTCGTTTTTGTATTATACGCAAATAACAAATTTTGATCATTTTCATGTCTCTTGCAAGTGAATTTTGACCCACTTCTGGCGGTCCTAATAACTTGAAATTTGGCACATGTTCATAATTCCGGTGACAATGCACGTTGAAATTTTTATTGGAATAAAAAATGGCGGCTCCTCCAATATGGCGGACGAGATTTGTGATTATGGTCCGATTCCATTCAAAATTGGTATATAGGAGTTTTTGAGGTCGGAGATCATGATTTTTTTGTTAAAATTTATAAATTCAAGATGGCGACTTCAAAATAGATCTTGTTTTTGCATATCGTCGACTTGGTATTACAAGGTTGCATGTAACATTTTTTGATATTTTCCGTTTTTAGAATCAAAAGGTTGCATTTAGCCGGAGGTATCTTCAGCTACTTTCCGATTGATAATAAAACATAGGTGCATGTAGAATTTGAGAGCTGAGTTAAGCTACAAAGTTGTATGTTTCACATGCAACTTTGATTGTGAAGTTGCCTACTACGCGTTTTTTGAGGTGCACAAGCCACTTCACATTTCACTCGTGTTAGCAAAAATTTATAGCCTGTTCAGTGAATAACACAAAAATAAACAGTGTGATATAGTGTAAAAAACATGTTAACTGATATTGATGAGCACAGTGATGATTCCATCAAAGATCCTGAATTTGTTCCTGATGAACAAAACCAAAATCACAAAAGGTATGTTGTAAGTGTAAAAGTAGGGTTATATTTTGTATGTAATGAGAATATTATAGGTTCAGGGGATTGTTTGACGAGCCCATTCAAGAACAAATAGATGAGAGAGTTGAATTACAGAGTTGTACCGAAAACACCAATAATAATGACCAAATAAACAATGATGTGACTACGGCTACAGGTGGTACTAGAGGTAGGTAGCCCTAATTGATATTTTTCGTCAGATCTCTAATTAGTTTTATTTTTTTTTATAAAAAGGAAGAAAGAGAAAAGGAAAAACTCGTGATAAACGACAGAGGGAGAGAAATCCAGAAAACTGGGAATCCAACAAAAGAAAGAATCTTCATGTTAAAGATCTTGAGAACATTTGTTCCAGAAAAAAAGTAGTTCCTGCCAAGACAATCAAAACTACAAAAGATTGTTTGGATAAGTGTTTGTGGAAATGTGCCAGAAAAATTACACAGGACGAAAGACAAGAAATATTCAATGAATTCTATAAATTATCGAAAGCGTCTCTTTATACTGTCAAATAATCAGAAATTTGCACCTGAACGGCGCAGGAAGGGAAAAACCATAGAAAATTCTCAAAGAACTGCGACATACAATTATTTTTTTATTGTCAACTCAGGTTTGCAGAAAATATTACACGGAAATGCTTGCCATAAGTCAGGAACCAATTTATAATGCCCATAATAACAAAAATGATTCTGCAAACACACCTAGTAGAAGTACAATGGGTAAACATAAAAAAATATATATTTCAGAAGAATCCATTAGTCTCGTTAAAGAACACATAAATATGTTTCCACGCGTTGAGTCGCACTACTGCCGAAAGGACTCAAAACGGGAATATTTAGAGTCTTTCCTCAGCATTCGAAAAATGTATGAACTTTATACGACCTGGATCCAAGAAAAAAAATCAAAGTCCAATCAAGGAATCCGCATATAGGGCCATATTTTGTTAAAATTTCAATTTGTATTTTCACATTCCCTAAAAAAGATAGGTGTGACCTTTGCGAAGAAGTTCGTTTATTAAAAAAAGAAAATAGATTGCCTGAAGAAAGAAAAATTATATACGACGATCACTTGAAGGAAAAAGAAGCAATGAGGAAGGAACGAAAGAATGATAGAGAAGGAAACATACCAGTACTGTGTTTTGATTTAGAAAACGTTCTGACTTGTCCTAAGGCAGAAATAAGTTCTTTTTTTATAAAAGCAAGTTTACGGTTTACAATATGACAGCCCATCTGTCAACTACGAAAAAAGTATACTGTGCACTTCGGCCAGAAACATTATCTGGTAGGGCCGGAAATGAAATTGCCAGTGCAGTGTATAAAATATTGGAAAAAGTCATTGAAGACAATCGAGAAATGGAGACTTTAATTCTCTGGAGTGATAGCTGTATTCCACAAAATAGAAATTCTATAATATCTTTCGCTATGACTGATTTTCTTCAACATCACATCAATCTGAAAACGATTTCAATGAAGTTTTCAACTCCTGGGCATTCGTGTGTACAGGAAATAGATACCGTACACAGCTGCATAGAAAGAGTCCTTTCCAATCCCGAAAATTTTTCGCCAATATCTTTGATGCGTCTGTTACTCCAAGTAAACCGTCAAATACCATACAAAATTATTCAAATGTCTTCAACAGATTTCAAAAATTTTCAAGAATGTTCAGCTCAGTTAAAGTACAACCAAATTCCATATACAAAAGTGTCACAACTCAGACTCACTCATTCAGTATTCGATGTGCAATATAAAACCTCTCATAACACAATAGAATTTGAAAGGGTGTCTTTAAAACGTTGCAAGAAAACAAGAAAGGAGAGTGTCTCAACAACTCTACCATTGCCAAAACCCACCAAATCAGTACATGAATTACCAGCCAATAAAGTTCAATCAATTTTGTCAATGTATCGATGGATGCCTACAGTGGACAAAGAGTATTACAATGCAGTATTACCCAAGACATCAAACAACACTGCAAGCACTAGTCACAGCAGAAAAACAACCTGACTGATCCGGCTTCAAATACACGTTTTCTTTTTATTTACGGTACAAGAATTAAACATTTATGTTAAATATGAATAATGAAATGCCGTTTTGTGTTTTTTAAATATAAATAAAGTGTTTCTTATGAATTTTCATATTATTTTTATGTTATTTCAACAAAACAAAGTTGCATGTACAACACGAAGTGCTAACCAAAACATTCTCAAAGTTGCATGTAGTTTTTTAATATGCAATATTTTATAAATTTTTTATCCAAACCATTTTTTTCAAAATTTTTCTAAGAAGTTTCATTTTTCTTTATTTTAGGAGAGAAAACAAGGCGTAAAGTCAATACCCTTTAGTTCTGACAACTGTCAAAAACGTTAATTACGTTTATCTCGAAATGGCTTATGCGTCACATGCGACCTTGTAATACCAAGCCGACGATATATAAATGTTGTTATCAGCAAGAAACTATTACTGTGACATATCATTTGCAAGAAAAAAAAAAGTTATTCATAACTAAGGTATAATGAGCTTTGACCTACATTTGAAAAATGAAAGTTGGTACTGATATCTCAAATTCTAGAAGAGTTGGTATGAATTTCATATTTTTTTCGAAATCTCATTGAAAAATGTGAAACTCCTATTCGAATATTTTCATAAATAAAGAAGTTACGGAGGAGACATGAAAATGATCAAAATCTGTTTTTTGCGTATAAAACAAAAACGAATAGATTTTATCAAAATATTTTTTCACATTATAGTTGGCCTTGATAAACTCCACATTTGGTGTCATTTAACCGACCTCGTATCTCTCACCATTAAAAAGATACCCATGGTGAGCATGGTAAGTGGGACACACCGTATTGGTATATGAGGTGAACTTCCATGATTTATGTATCCCTTCTTTAGAAATTGATAATTTGGTCAGATTACCTAAAAAATAACTATTGAAAATTAAAGTTTTTTCTTAGATTTCATAAAATCATCAATCATTCTTTTCAATTGCAGATTATTATAATTTCCTCATTTTTTTGTTAAGAGACGAGAAGCACCAAGCGATGTTTTCCTCGATACAAAATTCACTAATCACAATATTTTCGAAATACAAAATTTTCCGGAAACAACATAGATGGAAGGAGCATAATATCATTGTTTATATAGAAGTTAGATAGTTAGCCAACCTTATGGGATTTATATTGGATTCAAATGGATGCGACATGTAGATGGCGACAGTGATCTCGCATCCAAGTCATGTCGTAACTTGATTGAAACAATGAGACAGCATTAAAATCAGGGTTTTTTGAAAAAACCTGCATCAAAATGACGTCAAATATTCATGTTTGTAACTAATCACGCTAGATGACACTCGTGTTTGGGTCCAATACCTTTTCCACAGGCATTAACTAACTATCTTAATTCTATTCAAACAATAATAATATGTTGATGCAGATTATCACAAGTTCAACTCCAGGGCGATTCCAAAACTTCGCTGCGTTCTAAGGGGGTAAATGAAGCATGAAGTTACCAAAAAAGAGGTGATGACGTAAGACTGCTCCCAAGAAAGAAGGGTGGATTGTCCCCATTGTCCCTACCTTGGATCCGCCAGTGTTCAACTCCAGATATTCAAAAGCGGATCAATATTAATTAACTGTTGTTATTAAAAGGAAAGGAATTAGGTTTTTTATTACTTTTATTTGCATCTAAAATCCGATCTAGTTGCCATTGGAAACTCAGCTCTATATTATTGTAGTAATGAATAACAATCAAAGGTGCAACAAATCAAAAACGCCACAAAGAATATATCGTTCTACTGGAATAAAGGACAGCCGAGAAAAATTAAAATTACTTCCGTTATTATATTTATAAATTTGTTAAAACTGACGTGAAAAATGACGACGTCTACTATGATATGAAAATTTGTTTTAAAATGGGTAATAAATCACAAGAATTCTGCTTGGGTTTGAGCGAAAACGATGTCAGGCTTAGGAGAAAACATTTTAGAGAGCAGAAAACGGAAAAGAAAATGCATGGTCGTTTCATACACGTAAACAGTGAGCTTTCAACGTGCTTTCAGGACATTTGTGTGACGAATTGAGTTCAAAAGAAATGCTCTCAGTACTCGAATATGGATTTCAGTGTATATGTTCAATTCATGGGCGTTTTTCGAAATAGTTTCAGTCTGTTCGAACATAATGTTTTTGTTCCAAAAATTATTTGGTTTGTGTAGATAAGGAAGTCTCTCGTGCAATTGATTTACATTATCAACAATATAATCAAATGGCAGCACCACCCGCTATGCCTCAAGCAGGCGGAGATCATCTCTATCCCAAAACCAGAGAAAGCCGATTCAATGATGAGTGTGGTGTGGTTTAAACTGGTTATAATTTATATACTTGTAAGGTATGTACTGCCACACATTTTATCGAAAAAAATTATCTCGGCATAAATTATTCGCTGTTTTATGGCATCTGTGAAAATTTCGTTAAAATCGGCCAAATGTCCATATTCGCAAGTTTTTCCTGATTATGAACCGAATGTTTTGATTGCTTTCGTGTTTACTTTTATTTTTATTTGTCAGCTGTCCGATGATATTTCAACTGTTAGCTGTCAACTGTTTCATTTTCCAGGCTATCAGTGTAGCCAAATTAGCTTTTGGGCTGTCCGATCAGAGACAACCAAACACGCCATTATTTTTAAGCTGGTCAGATTGGTCGGTTACGCATGGAACATGCAAATATTGAAATATCTGAATGTTGGTACCCTATCTTCCTAGATGAAAAAATCTTCTAGGTGGAATTCGTTTCTGACTGAAAGATGAGGAGTTTGATGGTAGAATTGGTGAAAGCTACATGTGTTTAGCCACACAGGGGTTCCTGGTTTTGTTCGGATGACAAATCTTGAATTTGTAAAGTGATTCTTTGTGGATATCCCATTCTACTCATCTCACCATCAACTCCAGAGTCCTGGCTATTGATAGATGCCTATCTTGGTCAGTTACGACAATTTGACGTTTGAAAACTTTGTACCACGTCGACACCTTTTTTCTACAAGATGAAGCACTTATTAATTGTCACGGTTCTTGTCAGGTTTGGTATCTCTCAAGCTTTGGTTAAGCCCCACGTCTTCCTGTTGAAGATATTTATATTTATACCTGGTTTCGCCTGATGATTTGCTGTCAGATATGATGAAACCTTCTTCTTTGAAAGTCTTTGTAAACTCCCTTCCATCATCACTCCAGTCCTGGTTGGCCTAGGATCTACTACAAAATCTTCACGTTGGTTTCACCAGAGGAACAGGTCTCACTTACAATTTTTTATATAGGATGAAATCCCACCATTTCAATTTTAATTAATAATTCTTATTTAATATTGATATTCTTCAGTTGAAGTTTATATCTTTCAACGACTATCTGTAAACCACCACATAGTACTATGCGCTGGAAAAATTGATTTTCTAATGAAATTTTACATGTAATAAATTTAACCTCATATATTAACAGAATCAGAGTCTTATTTTTGGAAACTGTAACCAGTGAAGATTAATTTGTATTAAATATTTGTGTGTTTATTTATGTTTTATTTATTTATTGATCAACACTCTTCAACTTGATAACATCGTATAAGTGTCTTATAGATTGGGTATAACATCTAAATTGTCATTATTCGGTTGCTCAACTTTCCAAGTATATAACTCTTTGACATAGACATATTAAAATTTGCTGTGACGCCCCCTCTTATTTTCGTGACCATTCTGTTACTGTTCAATGATATAATTCTGTTATAAACGACGAAGAGCTGCCGTCTGCATTGATCCTTTTTATTTAACTTTTTAGAAAATAGGGTTGCAAATTCAAAATATCTGCTGATTTCCACTTTGTGGAAATGTGTGAAGAAAATTCGACTTTGTCGAAATTATTAATTCCTTTGTTGAAGTGATTAAAACTCAAGGGTTTCCAAAAATTCAATTTGGATTTTGCGTGTGAAAGTAAAGGAAGCAGAATATATTAAACCAACAGCGAACTGCAAATACAAACTGGATTCGAACCAGTATCTCAGGGTCGTCCATTACGCCTCACTTTTAATTGAATCAGGAGGAGTGAAACGATAGAATGAGGACTCGAAGTGCCCGAGAAACACAATTGAGAAGAAACCAAAGTCGACTGAAATTAAAGATAACTCCTGAAATCCCGGCAATCCTTTATCCGTGTGCTCGCTGTTTATCCAATTAAGATTTCTCTGTGTAACTTATATATTTATCTTTGTAATTTGCTACAGAAATATTTACTGATTTAGTTCGAATTGTTTGCGGATGAGTTGGATTTTGTTTGCGTTCCAGCCTGACAAATATTTACTGAAAGAATCAAATTACTACGAATGCTTTTCACATTAATTACTCTCTTTACAGATATCCGTTGTCTTGATGGGTTCACGTTTTTTTACGATGTTTTGATGCTGCCGTTTTCAGATAGATGCTGTACTCACCTAACGAGGAAAATCAGAAACGAGAGTGAAGTTATCACATCGTCTGCAACCGTCGAATAAACGTATCAAAATAACAGACTGTTAGGGGCGAAATTTAGTAAAAAAGAGCAGTGAATGTGCAATGATGTTTCACGCCTCTAACATACCTAGTAGCTCAGTAGGCGTGGATTCGACAATAAAAATTAATTTCGATAAGATTGAAATATGGGGTTAATTTTCCGGAGCGCCACGGATTTATCGCTAGTGAAAAATCCGAAACCACCCTGATGGAATGGGACAACCCACTGCACTAATATTACTGAAATATTAAACAATAGATACCTGTAAATGGTATGAAAATTATATATAACTTTGTAGAGGTTTTGTCTTCCCTTGCGCGTAGATAACTTGGACCAGAATGAAAGAAATAGTCATGTCCCTTACTAATAAAATATATTGATTTATGTCACACACACTGTAAGTGCACAGTTCGGCACGCAATAACAAAAAAATGAATGAAATTACTGTAAATATGGTACCACCAAGATGAATTCAACTGTTTGAGGGTGTACTGTATAAATAAATACAATATTGAACCTCCAGTGAGGGCTATGCCTGTGACGTCATGATAGCTTACAATTATGATAACTGATGCCTTAGGGGCAATCTCTTGTGCTAAACTTATCTGATCGTAAGTAGGTTTCCTCAGTAAGACAGTAGGTACGGCTCAATCAATCTAAGTGCCAGTACATCTGGGACGAATACCCTCAACGAAGAATACCAACAATGGGGACGAACAGCGAAGGAATGCTGAACAACAGATATACAGCGGGACAACTACAGTTGAGCAGGAACAATCACAGTAGTGGAATAGTGGAAAGACAATCGTGTAGCAACGGAACAGTGGAATGTTACGGTTTTGTGTTCTAAGCACAAAACAATAGACTTACCAAAATTATGGTTACAAAACAACGCTGTCATACCGCAAAATAGAACAACTGATAACTGTCATTAGCTTAAGGCCGGTTCATGTCCGCTCGAACTAGTACGGCAAAGGTAAGTACTAGCATTCGGAACAAGCTATACATGACAACGATCAAGTTGTAATTTCGAAACAGGCGTACAGAGTGGAAAGTGTATATCGATGTATTAATACAGAAAGGGGTTTCTAGTGCTAAATAAACCCGTAACAAGACTCGAGATTCTGATTACTCTTCATTACCCAGACAACATGATATGACCTGGAATATTCCTCAGATATCCGAATAATCATAGAATAATCCTGGTATATCATTATGCCCTCAGCAGATTCAGGGAATATTTCAAGAACATATTTGAGTGGAAATAACAGAAATAATGTTGAATATTCCTAGAATACGATTCATTAAAGATTTTTTTTAAGCTTTGAATTTGAACAGTTGAACAACTCAAGTCATTTGAAGTAATTTACGTGAAATGATTTACATATACGGGGCCAGGTAGCCGAGTGGTTAAAGTGCCAAAGTTTCAATCACTTTGGTTTCCAGTCGAAGGTTCAAACCCTATAGACTACAAGCCCAGGCCGATTTTGGAGGGGTCATTTGACCCAGTATGAAATATATTCAGAATTATAGTGAAATACGAAACAACTCCTTTCCACACTGTGCCTTCAGTTGTGAGCTGTGCGGATCAGTACGAGGGTTAAAAAAACTTTCCGCCAAATAGGATCTAATGCCGTACAAAAAGAACGGTACTGAAAGCCAGGAATTTTTTTTATTTTTCGCAAATTTTTCTTATGAATCCAGATGATTTATTACTGTACGGCATTTGTATAATTGATTTGTACTACTATAAAGATTAATTTTTAAGCAACGCCGTACATATTTGCCGGTGCAGGGGTGGGGAGCCCCGCACGCAAATTCATACTTAGACCTGTATGTTTCAAGAGTATTGGAAAATGTACGGCATTGGTTCCACATTATTATTCAACATATAAAATGATTTTCAGAAATTATGCCGTTTAAAAATTTTGGTGCATAAAATTAATTAAAAAATAAACTGAAAAATTACCTCTTAATTAATTATTAATAAATTAATTAATTAATTAAAAATTAGGGAGGTTGAATCTTATACTGATCAAAGAAAGATTATAAATTCCTGTACGGCAACCGGTTTTCAGAATACATATTTTTGTTTTACGTAATAGCAGGTTATAATTCATGAAACTAAATAGAAGTATAAATTAAAAAAAAATTGCACTGTGATTTATTAGAGAAGTAATTTTTAGAATATCTTTGCTTTTTTAATTTCTCAAGCATCCCTAAACAAAAAGAAATTGATGCCGTACATTTTCAATTTAAAGATTCCTCACAGCTGATAAGATTTTGCATTATGTTTTTAAAAAATATTAGCAACTTTAAATATTGTACGGCATTCTGAAAATTTTATTGGCAATATAAAATAATAATTGAGAATTATAATGCCGTTCATATCAGATGGAACATACAATATCTACTCTGAAACCGTATAACTTGAAAATTCGAGCATTTTTTCTCAGTTCAATGTACATTATTCTACTGTACCTTACAATCTTTATACTTAAGTATTTCACTTTGTCGCTTTTTTGAAACTAATAATTTTTTATTCTCAATCTGGATAAGAATGTCCTCACAGATTATATTCATTTATTAACGGGTACTCAATTCTGTCCTGGTCCTGGACCTTTGTTGGAGTCTAATTGATATAATTTATTCAAGCTGAAATTACAGTAACTCATATCTATAGTTCTCTCGCAGTTGAATCCTAATAAATTAGGATAAAATGATACATATTAAGGTTTGAGAGAATATCGTGAGTTTACCCAAAATATAGTCAAATGATTATTCTTAATTTTTGTAAATTTCTACAAACATTTACTACAGCAAATAGAATTCACTTTTTATTGATTATAAATTTGTGTTTTCAAATATGATTGTTAGATAAAAAAAAATCAACGATATTCTTCATCGGAACTCTCCGAAGTTTCACTATCGCACTCTGTAGAATCGGCATCGCATTCTGAAACATATCATATTATTATGGAAATAACATTTAGCAACTGAGAATCATATTGTACCTGTATTTTCATCAGAATCTTCATCCTCTTCTGTTTCCGATACAATATCATCCTCTGCCTTAGAAGGAAATTCTTCGCCGTCAAACCAGTGGAATGAATAACCTATTGTCTACCAATTTCCATCCATAATTAATTGGAGAAATGCCAATTGGAGTCTTCAAACCAAATTTGTGCAATGTATACAGTTCTCTTCATTTGTTGCACCAACTCTGTATATGAAGGAGGAAAAGCTGTAGCTTTCAACTTTGACATTTTTTTTCTAAATTGTTCGTTCTCGCTAAATATCACTGAATCGTATTGAATGTGCTCTCCATAGTCTCTGGATCAAAAAGAATTGAAGGATGTCCCATTTTACTGAAAGCTTCTTGATAGTCAGAAGACTTTTCTGAAAGTTTGAAAGGTCTTAATTTTGCCTTTCTGCAAAGGGCTGGGTTGCAGTCGCACTCAGTAAATGCATGGAATGCTGCCAAAGAAACACATAGATCTTCACCTAAGGCGTTTTTTTTTATAAAACTTTATTTACAAAATGCTCTTACACTTCACAAACACAAAAGTAAAACATCATCTAATTCTACAATTTCATAACTTAAGTCTACTAATCTGTTGGCTCGGCTGCCATAACCACTCGTTAGGCGTTGAAAATACTGCAGATATCCGAAAAGAGGAGGAATAACGGACTAAAAATTGAGATTTACTCTTTTATCTCCGCAGGCTCTATCCAAACCATTTTGTTAAAATGATTGGTCTGATCATGGGGATCCATGACCGTCATCCTTGGTTCATTGCTTCTGCTCAGGGCACATGATTCTTGTACCCAGTAATCACTCACACCACGGACGTGGGGAGTGGTTATCTACCCTAATAGCACACTATGTCCCAGGGACGTCCCTATTTGGTACAAATCATGTCCGAATGTCCGGGACTTAAAATCATTGTCCATGGGACGTCCGATTCAGTGCAATTTCATGAATTTCCCCAAAGGACTTCCTATGGATGTCCCAATCGGTACATCGTATAAAACGTCTCTGCGAGGACGTCTTTGGGATATCCTGGGTCGGATATATTTTGTAATGTTTACTAGGACATCCATCGGACGTCCTTGTTAGTAAGTATTCTGGCATGTTTTTGAAAGGACGTCCCATGGTTGTCCTGGTACGGGACATTTAGGAACATTCCGCATGAATGAATATTAGACGTCCCAATTGGTTAATCTTAGAATATCTCCCTGCGAGGACTTCCTTGTGATGTCCTGGTTCGGATATATTTTGTAGTATTTTCTAGGATATCCATTGGATGTCCTGGTTGGCATGTATTTGGCATGTCTTCGAAAGGACTTCCTATGGTGGTCCTGGTAAGGGTACATTCTGGAACGTCCTTAATGGATGTACATCGGACGTCATCCCAATCAGTGAATTTCAGAAAATGTCCCAGCGAGGACTTCCTTGGGATGTCCTGGATTGAACATTTTTCGGAATGTTTCCTAGGTGCATCCATCCAAAGAATACATCCCAGCTAGTGGTTTTACAGAAGAGGTAGAAAATGGATCGCATATTTACAATAGGGCTAAACATTACAGCGAAAATAACCCATCTGAAATAAAACCCTTTTCACTATCATTGAGGTAATCAGGGGCCATATTCTCGAGTTTGTGCTTATGCCAATAAGATTCACTGTTTCACAACAATGAAAAAAAAAATGTATGTTTGTCTCTCTAGTTCGTATACGGATTGAAACCGAACAATTCCTCTATGTATGGATTCCGTGCATAAAGTTGTTTTCTGTGTTTTGTGTTCTGTGTTCAAGTGAAGTGTTGACGAATTGACAGACAATTGTTGAGTATTTACCAGCTATGGCGGCTTTTCTATCGTCTTTTGTGATTAATTAGTTTAGTGACTGTTCTGCAAGTTATTTTGTGTTCATTCAGTGTAGTTATATCTTTAAATGAAAATAAAAGTTTTGTTGTACTGTTCAATAGTTATTACTAACCTATTCAACACTGTTTTGAAAAAGATGTTTCCGTAAGACAAGTAGAGTTGTGTGTATCCTTTAAACATGTACAAAACCGAATTGAATGACTCTGGGAGAGTGCTAAGCTTACCTAGTAAGTAAATCTGGTTCCATCCAAATTGTTATCTCCAGTAATCCACAACAATATCATAATCTTAGTCCTGAAAGAGATGTAGGAACAAACACATGTGATAATTCTGCACATCCTAAGGACGTCCCAGATGTATTTTCGATTGATGTAATTCGGGGACGTCCAATGTGGTCCAGGTGGATGTCGATTGAATATTCTCATAGATCGTCCAATTTTGGTGAGAAGTCGAAACATTGGTACTTCCCACGGATGTCCCATGGACATCCGCGGTACCAATACTGCACGTCCTGAGGACGTACCAATATTGCACGTCCTAAGGACGTCCAAGATGTACTTTCGATTGATGTAATTCGGGGACGTCCGATTAACATCCCAGGTGGATGTCCATTGGATATCCTTATAGAACGTCCAATTTTGGTGAGAAGTCGAGACATTGGTGCTTCCCACGGATGTCCAATGGACGTCCGCGGTACCAATTTTGTACATCCTAAGGACGTCCCGAATGTCCTGAGAGGATGTCCTATGGATTACCATCGGACTTCATGGTGCTATTAGGGTATCTTAATGAACCAGCGCGCCCTCCGGAAGTATCGGGGCTCCGGAGAGTATCTGCTCCAAATGTTTCATATTTATATTTACATTCATATACAGGGTGGGCCAATCGAAACTTTCCACTCTAATTTGTAGGATTTAAAATAAAAATTATGGAAAACGCTCGAAAACGTCGATATTTGATTTGAGGAGGTCGTGCCATGCCTTTTCTTGAAGGTCTCATTGAGTTCTTCATGACCCTATAATTTTGCCTTATTATTTCCATTGATAACGAAATGACAGGTTGTCAAAATCTTGGAAATAAACTATTGTTTTCGTAATAAAAATACTAAATAATTTAAGTTTATTTTATTATAAATTTGACATGTCCACCTGATTATTGAACTTATAACTCTAATTATTTGGTATTTTTATTGAGAAAGTAGTAATCTATTTCTAAGATTTTGACAAGCTGTCATTTCGTTGTCAATAGAAATCATTAGGCAAATTCATAGGGTCATGAAGAACTCAATGAGACCTTCAAAAAGAGGTATGGCACGACCACTTTTCCCTATTCAAATTTTGAGGATTGTTCACCCCCCAGAAACAGGGTTAAAGCTACGGGGATGGAAAAAACTGAAAATAAGTTCCCCCTAAAATCAAATATAGAAGTGTTAGAGCGTTTTCCAAAATTTCGATTTCAAATCCTACAAATCAGAGTGGAAAGTTTCCATTGGCCCACTCTGTATTTATTCATTTACTTTTATATTCATCATGACTTAATCAATGAGATTTATGTTTTTTCATAATAAGGAACATGTCACCTAATTTAAGTCTACATATTCTTTCTCCCTCTTACTTCTCAACTGTTCTATTTCACAATATGAAAAAACTACCGGAAATTGGTGTCATTTGGCACTCTGACCGAATGTAGTTAATGAACATCATTCCCCACAGTCGTTTTTCCGAAATGTATTTCTGAAATATTGCCTCATTCTACCAAGTATAGAGAAAATTCCACGAAACGTAGACACAAATAGTTTCGAATATGATAAAAATGTTCTGTGCCTAATCTCGTTCCGAAGGAAAATTTCCATTATATCCACATGGAAGTTCAGATAGCGAGAAATGGCATTAGCCGTGACAAGAGTTCGTTTTCAGATTCCTTCTCTTTACGTGTATTATGGAAGAATAAACACAGCGTGAATGAGATTGCCGCTGCAGTTATACTGAGCCAATATCTACCCCAATCAGAATTTCATTCGAAAACTTTTTTCCGACAGTCGGGACGAGTTGCTTTCCACGAATCGATGGGGAGTTTTATTTTTGAACAGCTCCATCGATCCTCTACCAGAAAATATTACCCAATGATTGAGAACCTTCACCACAAAAGTATTCAAGAAAAGAAAATGAGAATTCATTCATCTACAAAATCAACAGTTTCTGAGTGATACAGTATTGGAAATTGACGAGGACTCCACTTCCTCTATGAGATTCAAAGAAGATCAAAGTCTAATAACGCAATAATTGCAAACAAATTTTTATTCGACGAAAATTTTTAATTTTCAGTTATCAAACATTTCATGGTTGCTTCAAATGTATTTCGACGAGCTGATTCCAAATTAGGAAAATAATCTTTGAAATTAAATTAGCAGGAAAAACATTTCGTCACGATTTGTACTTTTCATCTCGAAAATGCTCAAAGATAAAGCAATAATTCTCAGAATAGATAAATTCAAAATTGAATAGGTTCCGTAAAAAGTCTATGAAATCTTCAATTAAATCGGAATCAACTTGAAATTTGATGTGCATACTCCAAAATTTTTTACTAAACTGAGTTCGAAAATCTAAATGAAAAAATTTGGGAAAGAAACTCTGTTCAACTCGATTTGAAATATTCAGTTAGAGAACGATTAGACATAGAGCTATTATGCGAACGCCAATCTATACAGTATGGTCAAATTAGTGGAGCTCGAAAATTGAAGTTAATCAAATGAAAAAAAACACTCAAGAAAGTTGGGAGGGTAGATCCCTAAAAATTACGAAAAATACAAAATTCACAGATCGGTTCGCAATTCGCACTATATACGTGAAATTTCACGATGATTACGAAAATATGTGATTTATACGGAACAGGGAGTGAACTGTAAAAAAAATTAATTTGCAGAGGTTCAGTAAAAAGCCTATGATGTATTTAACCTATTTGGAATCGCCTTGAAATGTGGCGTGCATACACGCAAGAAATAAATTTTTACGAAACTGAGTTTGATAATCTGGAAATTGAAATATTTTGAGAGAAAAAAGCCCAACTCAATTTGAACTTTTCATATAGAGAAAGGTCAAAAGCGCACAGGAAAAGAGCGCACGGGAAATAAGCGCACGGAAAAAAGCGCACAGACATTTAAGCGCACATGAAATAACCGCACTCGGAAAAATGCGCACATCGTAAAAAGCGCACTTGGAAAAAACCGCACGTACATTAATGCGCACATTGAAAAATGCGCACACGCAATAGTTTCTAATCTAACCTAATCTGACCTAAACAAACTAACCTAGCTCGAAAGTTGGGAGCTTGGAAGTTGAAGAAAAATTCATTTTGAGGGTAGTATTTTATTAGTCTGGTCTAACCTGAACGAACTAACCTAGCTCGCAACTTATAGAAATATAGAAAACTTTACGCGATTGTAGCCAATTAATGAAAGTGTTAATGACTATCCGACAGCTTACTACACCATTTAGCAAATGTCTTTACCGAACAATTATATAAATTAATTTATTTTCATATATTATATAATACCTTTTCAACTTTGCTTATATCGCCCTTGCATGTGCGCATTTTTCAATGTGCGCATTAATCTACGTGCGGTTTTTTCCAAGTGCGCTTTTTACGATGTGCGCTTTTTTCCGTGCGCATATTTCCTTTGAGCTTCTTTCTTTTGCGCTTATTTCCGGTCACCGAATAAGCGTGTCCTAGAAATTTTAATTTGGAGGAAACATTCTAAAAATCACAAAAAATACTACATCAGTAGATCAATTCGAAATTTGCACTATTTCACTTAGTTATAAGATTTAGCCGGAAAAGGGAAAGAAAGTTTGAAAATTCGAAGTTGCTGTGGTTCTGTGAAAACCCTATGAAATATTGAAATGATTCGGAATCAAATTGAAATATGGTGTGCATACACACAAAAAATTAAGTTCTGCGAAACTGAATAAAAAAATATAGGATTTGAAAAATTTGGAGAGAACGGTCAGAGATACGAGGATGTATTGATATCTAGTTAGCCTAGACCAGTTCCCTGCATAAACAAAATATTGCGATACCATAGCAACGAACAATAACTTATTAGAAGTGTCAGTGTAAAGTTTGACGTCAAAAAAGTAAACCAGAGTTACGCAATAAATTAAAAGAAAAAATATGTCCACCGAAAATGTGAAAATCGAAAAATTGAAGGATCGAGCCATCATCAAGTACCTGTATTTAAAGGGTTAAGAGGTAAGCAGATTTACGAAGATATGCCTAATACCCTTGGTATTGGTCGTGTGCGACCGCGAAAAATTGGACTGCAAGCTTCAAAAGAGGTACAATTTCCATTGAAGATGATGACCGATCGGGAAGGCAAGTTTCTGTGTCAGTCCCCGAAAATATCGATGCATTTCATGACATGATTTTAACAGACCGTCGAATTCGGCTAAAACGGATATTTGAAGCACTGAATATTTCATACGAACGCGTTCATCATATAGTTCACGTCAATTTGGACATGAGAAAAACTGCTGCAAAATGGATCCCCAAATGTTTGAATGGTGACCAAAAGCGTGCAAGGGTAGTAGCATGGCTTTCGATCTGTGTTCGATTTGAAAACGATGTAGACTTCTTAAACCGAATTGTTGCTATAGATGAGACTTGAGTATATTTCTACGATCCAGAATCAAAGCAACAATCGATAGAATGGCGACACTCCAGTCATCCAAGACCTAAGAAGTTTCGTGTCCAAAAACCTGCTGGAAAAGTTCTTGCTTCAGTTTTTTGGGATTGCCATGTTGTAGTCATGATTGATTTTTTGGATAAGGGTAGAACAATAACTGAAGATTACTATTCGACATTACTGACCACTCTACCGAAAAATTAAAGAGAAAAGACGCGGAAAGCTATCCAAAGGTGTTTTGTTTTTGCAGAACAACGCCCCTGCACACAAATATCATGTTGCCATGCAAAAAATTCGTGATTTAGGGTTTGAATTACCAGAACACCCCCCTTATTCACCAGATTTGGCTCCGTTCGACTATCATCTCTTTCCTCAACTGAAAAACTTTTAAAAGGTCGTAAATTTTCTTACAACGAGGAGGTAATAAAAGCTGTGGAGGTCTGGTTTGCAGAGAAAGAAGAAATTTTTTTTTGAAAGGTCTAGAGACGTTGCAGGTTCGCTGTAATAAATGTATCCAATCAATAGGAGAATATATTGAGTAATAAAATATTTTGACATTGAAATTTTGTTTGGTTCTATACTTAGTAGGATAAGAATTTTTCAATATATCCTCGTAGAGCAATTCTGCGATGTAATCTATTCAGAATGGTCGAATTAGTGTGTTCTAAAAATTTCAAGTTGAAGGAAAAGAAAAAATCACTCAAGAAATGTTGTAAGGGATAGAACCCTAAAAATCACGAAAAACACAAAATCGGAAGATCAATTTAAAATTCGCAACATATACGTCAAATTTCACGCCTATTTCGAAAATGTATGATCCGTATATGCTCGATATGCGATTTCTCCGCAAATGGGAATAAAAGGTCGAAAATTTGAAATAGCAGAGGTTACGTAATAATCCTATGAAATATTCAACTAATTAGGAATCGAATTGAAATTCAGTATATGTATACACAAAAAAAATCGAATTTCTTGAAACCAAGCTCGAAGGTATCAAAATTGTAAAATTGGGAGAGACATAACCCCTTTCAACTCGATTTGAAATTTTCATTTCGAGAACTGTTAGAGATAGAGGAATTCTGTCACCGCCAATCGATTCAGAATGGCCAAATTAGGTCGTACTGGTAATATCAAGTTGATGGAATAGTAAAAAAATCACTAGAAAAAAGGTGTAGAAATTACGGAAGATACAAAATCTGCAGATAAATTTAAGATTTGCACTGTGTACGTACAAGTGGATGACATCTTACTTGAAAGACCGGGAACAATACGTAAAAGTTTCTGGTGTAGTATCTGAGAAAAAAATTGTTGAACAGTGGAGTTCCGCAAGGCTCGGTCTTGGGGCCCATATTATTTTAGTTGTATATAAATGATCTCTTAACTGGAATATTCATTTGCAGATGGTGCAACTATTGAATGGCACACTAAAGATAAAAATGCTCTCAGCCAATTGATCTCTACAGATCTAGCTGAAATAAAAAATGGTTTTCAACTCTAAGAGAACTAAGGTGTTATCATTTAGGTGGGACATTGACAAAATACTACTGAATAAAGACACACTCACGAAATCTGAAAATCTCAGGTTCTTAGGCATTGTATTGGATCATAATTTAAAGTTCAATGAACATATGTCAATGATAAATAAATTATCATCGGAGTGTTATGCTATTAGAATTATTCGAAATGAAATTGGTCATTTTATTGCGAGAAATGCCTACTTTGCTCTTCTGGAATCTCACATCAGAAATGGTATGGTATTTTGGGGAGCCTGGATTGTTTTCAATGATATTTACTCTACAAAAGAGAGCACTGAGATAAATGTGCCATGTCAACTATCAAACCTCATGTAAACCCTTATTCATTCTCAGAGGATACTTACACTAACATCAATCTTTGTGTTGGAATCAACTAGCTTAGTTCATAAACACAAACTACAATTATTGAAATCAGACGCTGTACACAATACTAGGGCAAATGGCCAAAATATACCTTCATTAATCCCCAGAACCACCCTATGCCAAAAGTCAATTGTTTACAATGGTACAAAAATGTTCAACCACCTACCGGAGCAAATTAAAAATATTCATAGCACTCCGAAATTTAGAAGAGCTGTAAAATAGATCTTACTCACAAGGTCCTTTTACAATTTGAGGGAGTTTTTTGAACAAAATTTTGAATTGCTGCGACAGCAGTACAAAATATGATGTATCCATGCACTGATTGATACTGTTCTTTTACAACAACAAGTGTGAGGTATATCTGTGGATATCCTTTACGTCTTCTTTCTTTCTTTTCTTTATACCATTTATGTACTTACTTAATATTAGTAGGTTTAAAAAATCAAAATATTTTATTTAAGTATTTTATGGTGAATATATGTAATATGTATGTGGTATGTTATTATTATTATCATCTGATAATTATTCTCTCCAGTTGATTTGATTTATCAACTGATATAGAATATAAATTGTGAAAGGCTTTCGCGGCCATCGTCACTTACATGGTGGTTCTTCGGGTAGTAAGGCCGACGTGTTTTCAGAGAAGAACTCGACGTTTCGCCAACACGAGTGGTTAGCATTTTCAAGAGTTATTTTAAAAATTTTCGCTTTCTGTAGTCGCTGTCAAATGCTTGACATTTGTTATACGTTGTCTCAATAAATACCTGTGGTTTGACGTTCTTACATCTGATTGGTCCATAGCGTTAGCAGACATCATAGAATCGTTCGTACCGTTATTTTGTGGGTAGGGAGTTAATTGAGAATTTTTGAGAACTGGAAGCCAAACCTTGTTCAATTGTAGTCCTTCTTCGGTTCTGTTGAAGTTGCTGTGGTGTTTCTGGATTTCAATTGCTTCCCGGAAGAGTCTTGGGTAATACACAGATGTTGAAGAGATGACTTGGGTTTCTTCAAATTTCACTCTATGGTTATCGTTGTTGAGAGTATGTTCTGCGACAGCGGATTTCTGTGTGTGCCCTAACCGACAGCAAGCCTTGTGCTCTTTGATTCTTGTTTTAACGGAGCGTTTCGTGGTTCCGATATAAACGCTGCCACAGGAACATGGAATGCGATAAACCCCAGAAGAGCATAGTACGTCTCGTTTGTCCTTCGCTGATCTATGGACCAATCAGATGTAAGAACGTCAAACCACAGGTATTTATTGAGACAACGTATGACAAATGTCAAGCATATGACAGCGACTACAGAAAGCGAAAATTTTTAAAATAACTCTTGAAAATGCTAACCACTCGTGTTGGCGAAACGTCGAGTTCTTCTCTGAAAACACGTCGGCCTTACTACCCGAAGAACCACCATGTAAGTGATATAGAATATATTTGTCAAAATTTTAATATCTGTTTCACCTAATTTAATCTGTTTTTATATTTTTTCTACATTCATGCAAAAAGCAAAACTTTATTGAACTATATTCAGTGGAAAAAGAAGTTCTTTATTGCACTAGTGCAATAAAGTTTTTATTGCACTCATCTGTCATTCTACTTCAACGTGCTGTCATCATGACAAACATAAACGTTTTTAAACCTACTACATATTTAGCAGATATTCTGTGAGATTGGCAATAGGTTTCAAACAGTTACATATTTTATATTATTTTGTATTATTGTTAGCAGCAAGAGTTAAACAAACAATGCCTTCCCGAGAATAACTCCATAATCAAATCCGATCCGCTTTGTTCTAAACCGTCTACCTGCATAGAGTAAGTACACTGTCTGTACTATGACCACACCTAGTGATAACATACGCGCTCACGGCTACTATGATTTTGATTTTTATAATGCAATTGTGGTTATAGAAACGTCAGTCAAAAATTAATTCTGACAATTAACAGTTTCAAAATGAGTAATATTAATGGGAAAATAGATGATAGCGATGAAAAGTACTTCACTACGAAATATTCATATTGAAAATTGAACCAATTGTTCATTCACTTTCAACATTGAGGGTAAAAATAAAGTTTGAGTTAAATTGTTCGTAACGTATTAGTTCCTGTTTCAATGCAAATCGATATTATTAATAAAGTATTCAAGTTGCGCTTTTCATTTTCCTACACCTAGTGCCGCACCTCAATAAATCATATTTTGCTTTTTGCATGAACGTAGAAAAAATGTTGTATGTAACTCGTGCCAAAATTGTTTATTGCACTCGACGTATTGTCCAACTCGGCCTAACGTCGAGTGCAATAAACATTCAGTTTTTGCACTTGTTGCATAAATAACTATTATATTATATTACATATTACATATATTTGTAAAGTCTACTTCATTATCTGATAATCCCTATTGGTTGCATCATTTTTATTTTATTTTTATTTGATTCTCATTACCACCTGCTAATTGTTAGCAGTTAGGATAAAATGTACCTACTATATTTAGAGGCTTTGTCAATAAGAATTCTATTCTTTAGATAATGAAGCATGGTTTGACTTTGACTTTGATTTCACTCTGATTTCAAAAATATTTAGCCAGTAAAGGAAATAAAAGGCCAAAAATTGAAAATTGCAGAGGTTCCGTGAAAAGCCTATGAAATATTCAGTCGATTCGGAAGTTATTTTACATACACAAAAATTCTAGTTTCTCGAAACTGAGTTCGGAAATATCGAAATTGTTAAATTTGGAGAGAAAAACCCTTTCATTCCGAGAACGTAAAATAGAGATAGAGCAATTCTGCGAACTTCAATCGATTAAGAATGGTCGATTTAATATGTTCTGAATGTTTCAAGTTGGAGGAAAAGAAGAAAAATTACTCGAAAAAAGTTGCAAGTGGTAAAAAATTACGAAAAATACAAAATCGGCCGATTAATTTGAGATTTGCTCTGTATACGTAAAATTTCAAGCTGATTCGATGTGCTTACACAAAAAACCTAAAAATTGAAGGATTTGAAGAGAAAAAAACTCTTTCAACTAGACTTGAACTTTCCATTTGGTGAACTGTTAGAGATCGATTCAGAATGGTCGAATTAGTATGTTCCGGAAATTTCAAGTAGGAGGAAGAGAAAAAAAATTACTTGAAAAAAGTAGGGAGATAAAAATTACTAAAAATTCAAAATCTGCAGATTTATGTGAGATTTGCAGTTCATACGTAAAATTTAACGCTGATTTAAAAAATATATGAGTTGTATATGCTCAGATGAAAGAATCAGCCGGAAGAGGAAATATAAGGCCAAAAATTCGAAATTGCAGAGGTTCCGTAAAAAGTTTGTGAAATATTCAACCGATTCGCACTAACATTTGATGTGCCTTCACAAAAATGATAGAATTTCACGAAACTTGGTTGAAAAATCTGAAAATTAATGAATTTGAAGTGAAAAATTCCCTTTCAACTCGATTTGAACTTTTCAATTCGAGAACGGTCAGAGATAGAGCAATTCTGAACGCCAATCGATTTAGAATGGTCGAATCAGTATGTTCAGGAAATTTCAAGTAGAAGGAAGAGACAAAAATTTACTCGAAAAAAGTTTTAAAAATTAGAAAAAATACAAAATCGGCAGATTTATTTGAGATTTGCACTTTATACGTAAAATTTCACGCTGATGTGCCTGCATAAAAAAGATAGAGTTACGAAACTTAGTTGAAAAATCTGAAAATTGAAGAATTTGGAGAGAAAAAACCCCTTTCATTCGATTTGAACTTTTCATTTCGTGATAAAACAATTCTGCGAACGCCAAACAATTCAGAGTGATTCATTCAGTATGTGTTGAAAATTACAAGTAGGAGAGACACCTAAAAATCACAAAAAATACAGAATTGGCAGATCAATAAAAAATTACAACTTTATTCGTGATATTTCATACTGATTCCGGATATACATGGTGTCAATTTGAAAACTTCCCACCCTTAATATATTCCTTCCAGTAAACAATATGAGTAGGTAATCGAAAAAACAGGTCAATTTTATTGTCAAGGGGGACACTTTCAAGGACTATTTGTAGCCCTCGTGGTTCAACCCCCTAGGAGGGGTAGATGTTACCCTTAGAATTTTAAATGGGAAGGGGGGTCAAGTGGCACATCATTTTGATTGGCGTTCAATTCTTGTTCCAATGGTACCCTGACTTATTATTTTTTGATGAGCATTTTCCGAAAAATTGCGTTCTAAATTAACAGAAGTAATTATTAGAACGCCTATACTGAGATGCATGGTTTGGCCAGAACTGGTTAGAATATTAGGTGGTACCGTTCCAACCCTTCATTAGGGGTAACATTAGCCACTAGCTCCAAACACTTTACATAAAAAAGTAGTCTAATAGTAAAACGTAGATGGTAGTAAAGTTGTGTTTATTAAATGCTGAATTTTTAAGTGTCATCGCAGAAATTGTACAGATAGCCTTCCTTTTTTGCTACTTCTGCTGTAAAAAGTTTCTGTTTTCCGGCAAAAAATTGGTTAGCAAATTTGAACTATGTGGTAGTATTGTGAATACCGTTGTACCTGTTGGGCTGTTTAGGAATTACTTCAATAAGTGTATAAAAGTGTAAAAATGGTTTACATTCTTCAAAACAGAATTGAAATTATTGTAATTTATGGCGAAGTTGGAAAGTGCGCACGAAGGGCGGCATGTCTTTTTAACGAAAGACATCCAAATTGTAATGTAAGTCACTGGTATGTGCTTGATTTGGTGAATAAGTTTTACGAAACTGGTTCAGTGACAAATAAAAAAAGAAATAACCCCAGAGTACTAAATGAAGCAGCTCAAATTGAAGTTTTGGGAACATTTGCTGCAGAGCCCACGAGCTCCTTACGATCAGTATCAGAACAGACGGGAATGTCACGCGAGACTATAAGAAAAGCATTGAAAATGCATAAATTTCATCCATATAAAATGCAGATTCTTCAAGAGCTCCACGAGGATGATTATGATAGAAGAATATAGTTTTGTGAAATCATGTATCATCGAGTCAATACCATCCCTAATCTTCTGTTAAACATCTGTTTCAGCGATGAGTGTCCATTTTTTGTGAATGGCAATGTTAATAGACAAAATTGTCGCTATTGGAGTGACGAAAACCCACATATTTTTCGGGAAGAGCATACACAACACCCACAAAAAGTTAATGGGCTGGTATTCTTGGAAATGCCATTCTTGGTCCATTATTTCTGGAAGAAAACTTGACTGGCAATCTGTACCTTGATATGCTTGAAGAGACTATCGATCCTCTTATAACTCACGAGCTAGAAACTCGAATTGATGCAGAAGGTAATGAACTTTTGCAGGAGGATCTGTTACATTTCCAGCAGGACAGTGCTCCACCTCATTATTTTCTTCCCGTCCGACAGTGGTTAAACGAGATATTTCCGGGTAGATGGATTGGCAGAAGGGGAGCAGTTGAATGGCCTCCGAGATCACCGGATTTAACACCCTTAGATTTCTTTCTTTGGGGGCATCTTAAATCCGTTGTTTATAAAACACAACCTTCTGATATTGACGAACTTAAAAGACGAATTACAGCAGCATGCCGGTCAATTCCTAGTGAAGTTTTCCGTAATGTTAGAGGGGAGTTCGAAAACAGACTGTATTACTGTTTAGAACAAAATGGACAACATTTCGAACAGCTAATAAGATAAGCGTAAGTAGATTTTATGTTGGAAATGTCTTTCTCGCAAATTAAATTTTATTGTGTAGAAGGAAAATAACCACCAAATAAAAAATCCCATGCGTAATAAATTTATTCCTGTCATTCAAGGGTTGGAGCGGTGCCACCTACTCTTCTAACCATTTTTATTAAAGGGAGTCAATACAATAATGCATCTCAGTATAGGCGTTCTAATAATTACTTCTGTTAGTTTAGAACGCAATTTTTCGGAAAATGCTCATCACAAAATAATAAGTCAGGGTACCATTGGAACAAGAATTGAACGCCCATCAAAATGATGTGCCACTTGACCCCCCTTCCCATTTAAAATTCTAAGGGTAACATCTACCCCTCCTAGGGGGTTGAACCACGAGGGCTACAAATAGTCCGTGAGAGTGTCCCCCTTGACAATAAAATTGACCTGTTTTTTCGATTACTCATATTGTTTACTGGAAGGAAGATATTAAGGGTGGGAAGTTTTCAAATTGACACCCTGTATATGATTTGAATCGAAATTGACTTGGAATTTGGTGTGCATCAACAAAAAATATTGACTTTTAAGAAACAGAGTCCGAAAATCTGAAATAAAATATTTGAATGGAGAAAACGCTATTCAATCCGATTTGAACTATTCAGTTTGAGAACTGTTAGAAATCAAACAGTTCTGCAAACGCTTATCGTTTCAAAATCGTCGAATTATTCTCTATGAGTTTGCATGGAAAACATTAAGACAGATCTAATTTAAAGCCTTCGCAGAAATGTTTGTCCACATAAGTGTCCTTGTTACTATATCAACCCTGCACCATTTTATTTTGGAGCCCATATGGTAACGTTTATGTCATCCAAAGAGGAAGATTGTAACTGTAGTCACCGTAAATTGGTGGTAAACAGAAGTAAGTGCACCGCCATATTTGTGTCGACATCTCCATGTCGAATTTAACGCTTAGCTGACCTACTGCGCAATCAGATCAAAACCAAATGAGACAAAACAGCTATCAGCCAACCACCCTTGCCCCACCACATACCAGAAAAAATAAAATCCCAACCCGATAGTTCAAAGGACCCGACTGGGAGTGCACTGACTTTTGTTTAACCATATACGGTGTAGTAATATCCCGATCGCTGGCCTAGTAGCCACTGCCAGCCCACGACTTATGGTGCTGCCATTCAACGGACACCAAGAAGATAGAGAGAGAGATAAATGGCGACCAGTGAATACCTACGTGTTTTTATCTTCTGAAAATATCTTGTAAAGTGGAACCATAAAAATACCAGAATTTTGGACGGTGGTGTGAGTTATTCTAAAATCTAATTGCCACTCTACCCGTACCCTCACAATTCTTGTTTTCAATACCATCTTTATTATATTAATCCCCCAATATTTTTGCATTCCACCTATCACTTGAATTCCTTTAATATGCGAGAGTGCAGTTGATTCTCTCATCTGACGCAATCACGTGCTTCAAATTCTGCATCTACTAAGTGCTCTATAATCGCAACATTCAACATAAATGAGGAAATCTCGAAAATTCAGATTGCATCCAATTTCCAACTCACCCACTCTTCCTCATACATTTCCTTAATGATGAATGAAACTCTCGCCATCCTGACGGAAAATTTCCTCGTGTGCATTCCGACATTTTTGCTCGTTTCACACGAGTATTCATCTCCTCTCTTGGGAACGAGCTCTAACAATGTCAGTAACTAGTTGTATTAAGTGACAGCTACTAACAAGCGGCAAGCGACACTCGCAATTTGTACCCTGTTCCTTCATTTTGCTTTTTGGTGCATTATGTATAAGAGAAACAGACACCGGCATTTCCCAGTTCTCATAAATGATATATGCGGAACTGGATTCGACTGATGAGCTTTTCAGTTTTCAACAATTTAGCTAAGGAATATCCGTCTTTACTAACTCAATTGAGACAGCACCCAACCTAGCGATCATACGAGGTTATATCAATAAACAAATTGCCGCTGGTAATTTGCATAGGCATAAATAACGCCTTAGTCTCTAACCGCTCCTCGTCTCAACTCAATTGGCAGTACGCGTGGTGATGATATACCGGGTGACACAGCAGACATGTAGCAGCCTGTAGTTTTTTTATTTGAATAGATAAAAATTTGAAATTTGCAGAAGTTACGTAATCAATGATAGCGCTTCATTCGAATCTAACGACAACTTTTTTCAACTACCTGTTTGATCGGCAGTAACTCCAACTTATGACACCCTGTATATTTATCTATCCTATCTAATTTGTCTTGAAATTCTCTATTCAACCGTGTATCACAAAGTGGCATTCGTTTTTCAATTCGCAGATGAATTGCATTTTATTGAAAAAATCAAGTTGGCTGTTATCCAAATTCGATAATCTTTCGATGTCTGGTAGGCTTGGAAATCCAAAGAGTATCAGTTGAACGATATAATTTCAGTTTTTTCCATACCTGATCACTTCTTACAGATTGTCAATAATATGTTCAATAAAAAGAAAAAACATCTGAAAATAACTCAGGATATTGCGAAAACTGAGATAGGAACATATTTTTTTCAATTTGGCTACTTGTGAAAAATCTATCTGTCTTTCTCTTTGGCCATGTAGCCATATCATGATATTTCCATTTGGAAACATAAAATTAAAATTGTTCCCCTGATCCACCAATTCACAAGTCTATTAGTCTAGATATTTGCAATAATATTTTGCCTAGTAGGCGGTGTACACAAAACGTTTTGTGTTTGACAGGTAAACACCATTTGATTGCAATGATTATCTCCGTCAGTTTTATGCTGATTGAAATTGCATCGTTTTATTAGATACTAAATATGTATTCAAAGAACGAAAAGGTCGATATGTTGTTGATATTCGGAGAGTGCAAGAGAAATTGTAGACAGGCGGAACAATTGTATGTCGAAAGATTTCCGAAAAGACGCCACCCACCTGATAATTATTTCGTTAGAGTAAAAGAGCAGTTCAGAGCAGTTCTTTTCAAAACTCTTTTAGCGGTCTCTCGATTCACGCCAATTCGTCCTCAATTTGTCACAGTGATATCGTCGGATCTGCATATGGCCAAAACGTTTACTTCCATTTCCTCGTCGACAATGTATTTGAGATTGTTTTGATTTTCCGGTTCTCTTCTGAGCTGCTCTTCTACTCTAGCGAAATAATTATTAGGCGGATAGCGTCTTTCCGGAAATCTTTCGACATACAATTGTTCAGCCTGTCTACAATTTCTCTTGCACTCTCCGAATATCAACAACATATCGACCTTTTCATTCTTTGAATACATATTTAGTATCTAATTAATCGATGCTATTTTAATCAGCATAAAACTGACCGAGATAATCAGTACAATCAAATGATGTTTACCTGTCAAACACAAAACATTCTGTGTACACCGCCTACTAGGCAAAATATTATAACAAATATCTAGACTTGTGAATTGGTGGATCAGGGGAACAATTTTAATTTTATGTTTCCAAATGGAAAGATCATGATATAGCTATATGGCCAAAGAGAAAGACAGATAGTTCCTTCACAAGTAGCCATATTGAAAAAAACATGTTCCTATCTCAGTTTCCGCAATATCGTGAGTTATTTTCAGATGTTTTTTCTTTTTATTAAAGAAATTATTGACAATCTGTAGGAAGTGATCAGGTATGGAAAAAAGTGAAATTATATCGTTCAACTGATACTCTTTGGATTTCCAAGCCTACCAAGCATCGAAAGATTATCGAATTCGGATAACAGCCAACTTGATGTTTTTTAATAAAATGTAATTCATCTGCGAATTGAGAAACGAATGCCACTTTGTGATACACGGTTGAATAGTGAATTTCAAGACAAATAAGATAGGCTAGATAAATATACAGGGTGTCATTCAAAAAAAAGAAGTTGGAGTTACTGCCGATCAAACAGGTAGTTGCAAAAAGTTGTCGTTAGGTTCAAATGAAGCGCTATCATTGATTACGTAACTTCTGCAAATTTCAAATCTTCATCTCTTCAAATAAAAAAACTACAGGCTGCTACATGTCTGCTGTGTCACCCGGTATTGTGTCACAAAAAAGGGGAGGGCAAAATAACAACCGAAAGCCTTTGATTGGCCGCTGTCGAATTCTTATTGGTCTAAGACCGAGCTTCCTTGACCTGCCGCGGTGCAGCTGGGCTCAGATGCATATTCACATATATCGTTCTTTAGTTTCCTTTATCAGATTGATTATCTGTGCGGTATGGCATTCTGAAGACCTTTCGATGTTGATGTCGTTGAAACAGAAGATTTTGATGATTACTCAGAAATATGAGAATAGTAGAGGTTCTTCAGACAATCAAATTGTGGAAAGAATATGCGAGTAAACCAAGATTAGCAGAGCTACTGTGTTTGGAGTAATTCAGCATTGTGAGCAGGGGAATTTTTGTATTTAGAAGTGTAAAGATTTTGCATCAGCAGCTGTCCTCCGAATCTTGCACAAAGTATAAGTATGTGTTGATGCAATCGTTTGGAAGGACTCAATGTTTTTTTTGCCAATTCAACACATTTGAAAATAAAACATGGAACAGATAGCACTTTTTTTCTTATTGAAACCGCTTTGCAACTATCTCGATAGTTATGTCTGTGATATATATTGAAATGGCATTGCAAAATAAATGCTTTGAACTTTATTCTGTTACAAACGATTTTGAATGCTGTACTGAGTTTATTGATGTGCTGATCAAAAATCAGACGTTTGTGTAACAGAGTTTCAGAATTTTACTTCTTGCGACATAACTATTTTCTCACTGAGGACTATTTCTCTTGGTATGTTATATTTGCTGTGGAATTTTTTTATATGAATTGAATTTTCAGGGTTCAGATTGAGTCTGTTACGGTTGCACCCAGATGCAAATATATCAATGATTTTGGTAACCTTAACAAGTAAATTGTCGATATTAGAACTTGTAGCATCAGCAAACATGGTTAAGCTGCACTTTCCATGAATTCAGTCAAGTCATTAGCAAATAGCACAAGTAAAAATGGACCCAAAACCGAACTTTGTGGAACACCCATCTTAACATTCACTCGACGTTACAGTATTATTTTTGACAGTCATACAACGGTTTTCCATATATGATCTTAACCAAGTTGAAATATTTTCTGGAGAACCAAGTGCAACTGTCTTATGGGTTAGGCCAAAGTTACCGTGTAGAAAGATCAAAAAACAGATTGATCACAAGGTTATTAGCGTCAATTCCTGCATAAATGAAATTGAGAAAAGGGTAAGCTACTGTTTCAAAAGTACAGCTTTTTTAAGCCATGTTGATTATTACATAAGAGCTTGCATGCTTCCAAATAATCCACTAACCTTTTAGCCACTACTATATCAGACAGCTTGGACAAGGAACAAATGAGATTTTTGTTATAAATAGTGTCGAAATATTCCTTCATGCTACTTAATGCCCTGTATGTTTCCTGTGTCATATTTGAAAGATGGCGTTGCATAAAAAGCATGTCAATGTAACAGTTCAATAAAAGTCCAGTTCATTTTCTAAGCCGAAGATCCAGCGTGTTATTCAATTCACCTGAACTCTTTTAACAATTTTCAGTTCACATAAGGAAGATACTACAAAACCAGTACAAAAACATTTCAATAAATTCAACAATCATAGTAACATAGCTCACATATAACAAACAATTACCATTCATCTGTGGATGGGTACAAGAAATAACTATGTCAAAAATTTTGACTTTTCAGAAACGACAATTTCATACGCTAGAAGGGATATATGACTTTATACACTCTGGAATTTAATACTTTTTGGAAATATTGCGTGTTCGAGTTTCAACAATTGGCTACTCAGTTGATACTTCATTTAAAAAAGTATCATATTAGTATTTCTTTATATGACATGGCAAGTTTTTGAAATCAACTTGTAACAGAAAATTATCGAGTTAAAGAACACTTTCTGTATAGTTTTTTCATTAAAAACTATCAAAATGAAACATAAAATCAATGATACTAGTGCTGTTATTTCATGAACATTATTATAATTACTATATTATTACTAGGCGGTACCACCATCTATATAACGTTTATAATTCTACGACCTTCTAACGATTGTATTTTGTACTTGTTACAAACATTGGTGACGGATGTGGAAGTGTGTGTTTTATAAAACAAACATTTCAGGAACTTGTTCTGAACATTCTCGATTCGTTCAACGTGAATATTATACAGAAAATTCCAAAACAAGCAAAGTTGAGCGTACTAAAGACGTATGAATACTATACAGCTAATATAGCCTGAGGGTTGAATATAAATTTAGTTTGTCTCATGATGTAACTCAACATCATAAGGAAGTCTTCTATTTGGAGTCTAAAATGAAGTTATTATAAAACCCAAATGCGTATCGAAATGGATTCTATTTCGATACGCATTTTATTTTTTTTCGAGATTGGTAACAATGGTATCATCAACTGTCAGATGAACGTCAGACATGAGGGATGGGATTTTCAGATATCAAACAAAGAAGAGAAATAACCTTTGAATGTTATGGTGTTATTTGTTGCCTTGGATGGTGCAGTTATTATAAACTTTCATTGTTACAGACTGGTTTCTCGGGCGTTTATAATTAAATTAGCTGGTGTGGTTTGGACTGGGTTTACAATATTATGCTCAGTTGTCTAATTGTTTGAAAAGTTATTCTGACTGCAGTGGGAGTGCGAGTATTGTAAGGCATCGGATACTTCGAAATTGTGAATTATTTTCTTCTTATGAAAATAAAGTATATATTTTCTCTCTCTCTCTCTCTCTGTTAGTCCTTTTTGTCTTGTAAAATTTCTTTATAGTGCATTCTATTTTTGTACATGAATTCCGCAATATTGAAGATATATAAATGTTTTAATTCAAGCATTCTACTTTCTATGAAGAATTGCTCGGTGGAGAATCAGCGATTTTTTCTCGGTATTACTTTTAAAATAAATTTCTGTGTTACTGTCAAACAATTTATTTGATTATTATATGCAGTTTCCGATACTATTATTCCAAAATATATGACAGATTCTACTAAGGATTTATAGGCCATTTTCAACATTTTTTCTGAAATAATATCCCTGAGTTAATGAAATGCAAATACCAGTTTTCTGTTTGCTATTCGAATATTCTGAATGGTTATTCCATCATAGCGTTTCATTAATAAAAGCTCCCAGATATTTGATTTCTTTACTGTTTTCAATTGTCTTTTCACAACTACACATGGTCATATCACAACTTTCGTGAAAATTATTTGATTTAAGATTGAGTTGTGTTCTTGAACTGATGATAAATGTTATGAATTCAGTTTTGCTTCCATTTAGGCTCAGGAGATTACAGTCCACTCAACATTTGGCTTTGTATAAACCTGTTTACGCTTTTTCGCAATATTTTGCCAATTTGTTCCATTGAATAGGAAACCTGTTTCGTCAGTATATAATAATATAGTGTCTCCACCTATCTCTACATCCAACATCTTATTGATATAGAGAAGGAATAATTTAGGACACCAAGGACTGGTCCTTGGGAACAAGATATGTGAAATCAAATGGTTCACCAATTTTTTCTTGTTTTAACAACAAATTTTCTATTTGATGAAGTCTTTCTGAATAAAGAAAACGAATCCCTCTAATCCCGTATTTTTCAAGTTTCGCCAGAAGTATATCGTGTGAAATAACTTCTAAAGCTTTACCTGAATCCAAAAAAATACCTAACATTTTTTCATTTTTATTGAAGTGTTGATGAATTTAATTCGTGAAATAATGTTTAGGAGGCATGAATTTGTGGTGCATACGAAATTTTGAGATCCTCTAGATAAATGTCAAACCATTTTTCCGAATTAGCAAAATACGCTGGAGTTTTACTCCAACAACAACCCACTATTATTTCCTCATGATACGAGGATATTTCTAAAAAATTTTAGCCTACTATAGAACCAAACAAAATTTCAATGTCAAAATATTTTATTACTCAACATATTCTCCTCTTAATTGAATACATTTATTACAGCGAACCTGCAACGTCTCTAGACCATTAAAAAAAAATATTTCTTCTTGTTCTGCAAACCAGACCTCAACAGCTTTTATTACCTTCTCGTTGGAAGAAAATCTACGACCTTTTAAACTGTTTTTCAGTTGAGGAAAGAGATGATAGTCGGACGGAGCCAAATCTGGTGAATAAAGGGGGTGTTCTAGTAATTCAAACCCTGAATCATGAACTTTTTGCATAGCAACATGAGATTTGTGTGCAGGGGCGTTGTCATGCAAAAACAATACACCTTTAGATAGCTTTCTGCGTCTTTTCTCTTTAATTTTTTCCCGTAGAGTTAATGTTCTACCCTTATCCAAAAAATCAATCATGATTACTCTATGGCAATCCCAAAAAACTGAAGCAAGAACTCTTCCAGCAGATTTTTGGACACGAAACTTCTTAGGTCTTGGAGAACCGGAGTGTCGCCATTTCATCGATTGTTGCTTTGTTTCTGGATCGTAGAAATGTACCCAAGTCTCATCCATAGTCACAATTCGGTTTAAGAAGTCTACATCGTTTTCAAATCGAGCACAGATCGAACGCGATGCTACTACCCTTGCACGCTTTTGGTCAACATTCAAACATTTGGGGATCCATTTTGCAGCAATTTTTCTCTTGTCCAAATTGACGTGAACTATATGATGAACGCGTTCGTATGAAATATTCAGTGCTTCACATATCCGTTTTAGCCCAATTCGACGGTCTGTTAAAATCTTGTCTTGAACTGCATCGATATTTTCGGGGACTGACACAGAAACTGGCCTTCCCGATCGGTCATCATCTTTAATGGAAAATTCACCTCTTTTGAAGATTGCAGTTTAATTTTTCACGGTCGCATACGAAGGACAATGATTACCAAGGGTATTAAGCATATTCTCCTAAATCTGCTTACCTCTCAACTCTTTTAAATACAGGGACTTGTTGATGGCTCGATACTCCAATTTTTCTATTTTCACAATTTCGGTGGACATATTTTTGCGTAACTCTGGTTTACTTTTATGACGTCAAACTTTACACTGACACTTCTAATAAGTTATTGTTCGTTGCTATGGTAACGCAATATTTTGTTTATGCAGGGAACTGGTCTAGGATAACTAGATATCAATACATCCTCGTATATTATTTCCACACGATATGTTTGGTGTTGGGATAAAACTCCTGTGTATTCATTACTATACCAAAGATTCCAACTACTGTTTTGACTCATAGTAGTCCACGAAAAATTAATGAGTCCAAATGAAAGATCTGGATAAATGATAGAACGAATAAAAAGCGTATAAACTTGTTATGGTTGAATCACCAAGGAAAAATAACCGGAAGCGTTCATGCTCGAAACCCATAATAAAAGCTAACCTTACCTCCAATATTAATTTTTACGTGCGACAACCATGTTGTATTATATTAATTTTTCAAGAAAGCGCCGAACCCTAGGGTCATAAACCCACGTTTTTACAGATTCGCTTTTACGTGATGTTCTCTTATAAAGAAACGAGCGGAGCCGCACCTTGACCTGGAAATTTCGGCCCATTAAGTTCCACCACTTCGGGAAACATTGATGCGGAAAAACGGGGATAAAATCTTTGGAAAGGGAATTCGTTCTAGTCCTTTTTCACCTAGTCGAGATCATTATAGTCCTCTACAATCAATTCATAATATTGGTGCGATGGAGTTGATAAAAATGGGAATGTACCGGGAATATTCAGGAAGTAAAACTGTTTTGAGGAAGGACACCGCACTATCCTTAGGGAAAATGGATTTCGGTTCAATTCCATGAATTTGGTATGTTGTGGATTAAGAATTTATTGGCAGAAGTGTCCGAAGTTACCAAAAACGACTGACTAATTTTCGAGATACAGGGTGTCAAAAATAAAAAGTGAAGCTTCCTCCAGAATTTTCAAGAATTCCCAGAATTGACAAAACGCCTATTCATTCTGGTAATACCTCAAATAATGGTTCGATGTTAACTTCATCTCGTTTTCATTACACTTCCTCGTTCTGTGCTCTACAACAGGGTGAACAAAGAAAAATCCAATTCGATTAATTTTAAACCAACCAGTGTGTGTTATCTGATTAAAGATTCAACTTATCCTGAATGGATATCCTCAATCTCGATCGAAGTCAGCTGACATTGTTTTCATTTATACATGGTGGCTCGAAAATAGGGGTTCGTCAACCCCTCTTGTTTTTGTTCGTATATAGGGGAGAGCATGTCATATGTTATTATGTTGCTATGTTTTTGTTTGAATGTTTTAGACGATGTAGTAACTTGATTACTTATATTTCGGACTCCCATCATCTTAATGGTTGAAACATTTCTATCTCTTTCAAATTTTTTCACAACGTTTCAATTGCTTGAATCCGCAATCGTCTTCTGGTGAATAGTGACAAAATCAGATGCTACGCGACCTTTTATAGGTCTATAATTAAGCGGTCTTGTGGCGCGCGTGGTTTCGCGCTTTTTCTCCCTCCAAGACGGTCCATGAGCGGTTTCCATACGTTTTTAATTTCCACGCTTGGTTGACTGAAGGCATCATTGGCTTCTATGTAGGTGGTTTCCATAAATTTCCGTTTGAACCAATGTTCCTCTCTATGAAGAACACTAGCTTCGTCCCAGAGAATTCGGTGGTGTTTTGTCCAGGCGTGGTCAGCAATTCCCGATTTTGATGTTTCCCCTCGTTGAGTCCACTTTTTGTGGACTGCTGATGGGATCTTCTCTCTCTCCAGTAATCGCCAACATATACATGGAGTGGTTCGAGGAATTGGCTATCAGAGAGGCAAAATACAAACCAAAACTATGGTTAAGATACGTAGACGACACCTTTATCTTTTGGAACCATGGAGATGAACACCTTGGGGAATTCTTCTCCAGAATGAATAACATGAGGGATTCAATCAAATTCACAATGGCAAAGGAAACTAACAGTACCCTATCGTTTCTCGATGTGAAAGCTGAAAGAACAGACACTGGAATCCTCACCTCTGTTTACAGGAAGAAGACACACACAGGGCAGTACCTCAACTACGGCTCTAATCACCCAAACTCCACAAAGAGGGGAATCGTAAGAACGTTGGTGGAGAGAGCATTGTCTATTTGCAACAACCAGGAGTCATTGGAGGCGGAAATTAACCAAATAAAAAAGGACCTACGCCGAAACGGATACACCGAGAAGCTCATAGGAGAAGTTCAGAAACAACTCGAAAAGACCAAGACAACCGAAGAAAGACCACAAAACCCCGTTCTCATTCTTCCCTATATCAGGGGTATCTCCGAGAAGATCAGAAGGATCGGAAATAAATACAACATCAAGAGTTGCTTTCAATCCGGCAGTACCTTACGAAGCTTCCTCACCAAGACGAAACCAGAGAACACAACAGAATCCAGCAAAAACTGTATTTACAAAGTCCCATGTGAATGTGGAGATTCCTATATCGGAGAGACCAAGAGGCCATTATCAGTAAGAATAGCCGAACACAAAAAGTGGACTCAACGAGGGGAAACATCAAAATCGGGAATTGCTGACCACGCCTGGACAAAACACCACCGAATTCTCTGGGACGAAGATAGTGTTCTTCATAGAGAGGAACATTGGTTCAAACGGAAATTTATGGAAACCACCTACATAGAAGCCAATGGTGCCTTCAGTCAACCAAGCGTGAAAATTAAAAACGTATGGAAACCGCTCATGGACTGTCTTGGAGGGAGAAAAAGCGCAAAACCACGCGCGCCACAAGACCGCGCGTAATTACACTTAATTATAGACCTATAAAAGGTCGCGTAGCATCTGATTTTGTCACAATTCACCAGAAGACGATTGCGGATTCAAGAAATTGAAACGTTGTAAAAAAATTTGAAAGAGATAGAAATCTTTCAACCATTAAGATGATGGACGTCCGAAATATAAGTAATCTTGCTATGTTTTGTTGTTGTTCTTCTCTTTTGGGTGACTTTTCTGTGGTTGATTGTTTTATTTATTTACTTTATTTTTTTTATTGTTTTTTTTTTCAAATAATTCTTGGGTATAGAATAGAATAAATAGTAAACCTTCAATATTTTTCTTCATTCAGATTGCCCTGGCTCAACACTTTCACCTTTCTCTTTTCAGTTTCTTACCTTTTATTTCGGTTTCAGAAACTCAGCTCAGTCAGTGCCCAAAAACATGTAAAACTCCTCGTCAGAAGCGAATTCTTGGAAAGGGGTTTTGAATATCAAATTATGATTTTTTTTTTGTTTGAAATGTATGATACCAGAAGAAATAAATTGCAATGTTTCAAAACTCAGATAGTAAATTTATTTGAAACTTTAGCAAACTTTCAATAAAAATTGCGATGGTTTCAAGCAAATTCTTACCTCCACGATAATTACCTCATGTTAAAGACATATGTAATTTGTTCAATACCAAATTTCAGAGATTCCACAGAAATTTGCTGGTTTCACGAGTACCAATTTCTGTACTAATTTTTAGTATTTGAAGGTTATGATGCACCTTGCGAAAATGGAAAATGTAGGTTTGTATGGTGCATTAATAACTAACTGAATAATGAATAAAACAACATTTGTGAGTGGGTGTTTTAAATCACTTTTTCTTTAAGTGCACACGAAAGTTTGTCAGGACGAAATTGAAAGTTTGTGTTGTCTCGAAGTTATGTGGAAACGGTGTCAATGACTATTTGAAAAGTGGTTTGTTGACTTTTTCAACTTTTGGACGGTTGGACGGTGTAGTTTTTCGATAAATACCTTGGATTAGGTCGTTCTCCTCCAAGTCTGGTTCAACAATATCTGTGATGGTGGAGTACTAGTTGATTTTCTTTGTCTGTGTTATTAAAACTCTGGTGAATATTTCTCTGTCTTAATTCTTCTTTACATTATCAATATAAATGCTTTTTCTCAGGTTCTTTACTTTATTTCATTTTTTATTTACAGAACCGGTCAAAATTTCGTTTGGTTTCATTTTCTTTCTCCAAAAAACAATATCCTTCTTCATCAAACTCTATTGCCCTTGGTGATAGCTTGCTATTCTGACCTGATTCCTGTGTGGAACTCGCAATTTTACTCACTTCTTTTTATTTTCCATATACTTTGGTTTAGACTCATCCTAATTTTTAATATTTACAATTTCTATCTTAAATCACTTATGATCTTCCTATTATTTGACAAATATAACAACTTTTAATATTTACAATAGAGTTCTGCTAAATTTCCTTTTCTCCCCTCATTTCAATTTCGATTATTTTCCCGTCATAGTTTGCTTTGAAAGTTTCAAATTGATTATCACACAGAATGATCTGATTTACAAGTTTCTATGACTTTTACAATTCTTTTGAAATTTCTTTTTAGATTTTTTTTCATTTCAATTTCTCCTTTACTTTATTAATTTGATGTTTTATTATTAACTATATATTTATTATTTCAGCAAAAGTTGGCTGGTAGCTGTTGGTTTTCTCGAGGAACGTAGAATGTTATCGTAGCACTCTAACTTGCTTCGGAAATAGTAATTTTTGGAATTTGGACTGGATTTTATGGACGTCTTCGGATGTTATTGTGAAGATATGATACTTCAAAATTCAGGTAAGGTATTTAGCCTTTTCCAGTTTAAAAATAATACTATTCTACTAAATTCCTTTATACAACAATTTTCATAACAATATGTATCAAATATTCTACAATCCTGAGAACTTTTTTTATGTATACAGGGTGAGTAAAAAGAAACTGTCCAAGTTTCTTTTAAAAATGCTGTTTTTCAATGAATATTCCGTATTTCGAAAAAATGTCTTTTAATTTTCATGAATTTTTAATATAATGTATGGTTTGAGGAGTCTGAGATATTGTCATCCATATCAGCATAGGTCTCTGGACTTTTGAATGTACATCGATATCCATGGGTTCAAACAACATTGTCGAATAGTAAAATCTAATGCTTTACAACTTTGAGTTCTTTTTATTTCTTCTAGAACACCTAGAAGATAAAGGCGAAAAACCGAAAAAAGTAAAAAAAGGTTTTTTGTCCTTCCAAATTAGCAAAGGATCCTCGAGGTTGAAAACTAAGTTTCTACACCCCAGACAATCCAAAATCAACTTGCCAAAATTTCAATAATTTCCCAATACTCTCCAGCCGACTGGACTTTTAGTTTTCTTTGCACGATAGTTTCATAATATGGTAGGTAGGTAAAGTTTATACCAACTCAGTTGAGACATCCGAAAAACTGAAATTCCATTTAGGGTCCCCGTATCTTTTATAAAACAGAGTCGGCAGATAATTTTTTTTTTCATGGTAGAATAAATATTCATTATTGCTAATCCTATAAGATGGTATGGATTAAATGGTTTCGCTTGGAAAGGTTCGGAATTAATTTTTACTTGGAGCGGTTCCTAATTGACTTCCACTTGGATTTCAAAATTAGCATCAAAATCTTCTGGTTCAACGACATCAACAGCGAAAGGTCTCCAGAATGCCATACCGCATAGATAATCAATCTAATCAAGATATTTTCGTCGATGACCCTAATTTCGTCAGTTTTGAATGTTTTTTCATTGAAGTAAGAATCTTTATAACATTTTCCTACTTTGAAGAATTCCTCGAACATCCAGCTACAACACTTGTTATTTCTTCTAACTGCATAACAACTTTGCTAATATTGTCATAACAATTTCTCAACAACAGTGATTGTGAAACAGCATTCAAATTATAAGGTAAGTTACTAAAACTTGAAATATACAGTGACCGCCAAAAAGTATGTACCATATGGGAAAAATTTTTATTATTGGAGTATTGGAAAAAATATTCCGGGGAAAAGTTTGTGCATGTCCGATCACCTAAAAATCGATTTTGACACATGTCACGTGATCGCTAGAATGGCGGCAAAATGAAAGAAATTGCAATGCAAAGGCAAAAAAATGGGTAAGATGGCAAGATATCAAGAAAAGTTATTTGAAAAAGTCACTTAGAATTCAATTTTATACACATGAACGAAGTTTCAAGAGATAATTCAAGAAAATTGAAAATAGTAATTTTTTTAAAATCTAGTTTTAAAGGACAGATCTGAATCAAATGATACACCCAGAAATTTCAGTTTTTGTAATGTTCCAGTTGTTAACTGATATATCAAAGTCAGGGAATAAGTTTTGTGGCGAGGATGAAATGAAATGAATTTCGTTTTAGTTGTATTAAATTACAAGGATTGGTCACTAGACCAGGCAGAAAATTTCGATAAACCATTCATAATTTTGGCCTTCAAAATGTTTTGGTCTTTATCACTAAACAGAAATGTTGAATCACCTGCATAAAGAGTGGTGAATGACTCTGGTATAACAGAAGGTAATTCATTCATATATAAGATGAACAACAAAGGTCCAAGTATGGATTCACTATAAAATCTATATATCTATATATCTATATATATGTTCGGAAAGGTTTCCGCGGTCAGAAATATGTACATTACTAAGTTCATGGGTTGAACCGCGTTGAGAGTTTATAAACTCTCAACGCGGTTCAACCCATGAACTTAGTAGTGTACATATATATATATATATATATATATATATATATATATATATATATATATATATATATATATATATATATATATATATATATATATATATATACAAAGCAGGAAATTTTTGGGTATAGCAGCAAGCAAAACGTGTACTCTTTTAACACTATTTTTCCGATATTTCAACAGTGAATACTGTCATCTTCTTGAATCTCTCCACGTGTGGAGATAATTCAAATAAATGTTCAAATAAATTTTATAACAATGACTTAATATTAATATTTTTATTGTTTGACGTATTTTAATGTGTTTTGTTCATCTTTGTCACATGTGACTTACATGACATGTTGTTTATAATTTTAAATATTACATCCATAGCAATCATTCTCATCAACACACTTCCCTGAAGATGACAGTATTCACTGTTGAAATATCGGAAATATAGTGTTAAAAGAGTACACGTTTTGCTTGCTGCTATACCCAAAAATGTCCTGCTTTGTATATATATATATATATATATATATATATATATATATATATATATATACATTTGGAATCAATATTTGAGAAAACATATGTCAGCAAGACAAGTATATGTATGAGCTGTATGAGCCATTTTGTAGTGACTAGGGTAGACATTCAAATCATTTTGATGAAAAAATAGTGGGTGACGAAATTTGGGTCACGAAAAATGTAGAATGTCTCTACGTCTTTACTGACGAAATAAAGGACAAGAGCACGTTTTCATTGTACGGAGTTAGAGTGAAATCGAATGCATTTTCAGGGTGAAAATTTAAGAGTTCAATAAAAATTAGTTGAATTTTCGTGAGCCCTAATTTCGTCACATACTCATTGAATTATTTCTGGTGTTAAAAATAGTAGAATAATTGTGACGAAATTCAGGACCAACAAGTGACGACTATTGGATCACTGTTTACGACACTGAATGAGTTTTTGATAATTTTTTTGTACCCGTAATTTCATTAATACCTACCAAGAAAACTGGAATGAACCAGGAAAAGAAAATTTACATCAAGAAGAGAAGAGATGACGAACAGAAATGCAGAGAGATGTTTTAGAAACTGAAAGCTCTCATAAAGAAAACGATAATATGCCGAATAATGTTTTTTGTCCACTTCACTATTTCAACCAAACCAAGAAATTTGACGAAAATTGAGACTAAGATATGAGAAAAATACGGTATCAAACTGACGAAATTAGAGACAGGTAGGATTTCCAATATATTCATTCAAATTTAGAATAGAAAAACAAATATTCTTGAAAAAAATGAACAGTCCATTATTGTTTAAGGTGAATAAATATTGAACAATAATTGCATCCAACTCAATACATAACCTAGATAACAGGTTACAGTTGGTTAAAATTATTGAGAAAAGAAATACATATAGGTATGTCTGATTTTATAGTGAATTCATACTTGGACCTTTGTTGTTCATCTTATACAGGCTGATTCACGGTGGATGGCACATTAGACGTTTCTGGTGAACCAGACAACGGATCACTTTGAAAATTTAATGGAGGGCATATTCGGACATTCTCTAGCCAACTAAAATATTTTCGACAATGCGGTGTTGCCGCTTCTATTAGAAAGCAGTAGCAACTTTGATTTTTCAAATGGAACACTCTGTATATAATATTATTTTTGGAATCTCCAATAATTGCCCGACAACTTTTCTTGATATTTCCCTATACCTATCTGTTACCGTTTTCGAAATAAAAATTAATTTCAATTTTTTTCTTCGAAAATCATGACTTCTAAAAATGCCGATATCTTTTAGTTAAGAAGTACTATGATATCGAAATTTGGTTTGGAGTTAGGTGATACTTGGACACTTCCCACACGTCAGCCTAATCTCCGTTACTTCAATACAGGGTGGTAAAAAAATACAGTTTTTTCGTTTGCTTGAAAAAGTTGCTGAAATTTGATTATTTTAAATGGAACACCCTGTATATTATTAAAAATTTGGAAAGCTGCTGATATTTGCTTTCTTTCTATGTAATCATACCTATACCTAACTAGTCAAGTTTCGGACTTATGAGCATTTATTTGTGAAAATGTCCCTTCAGAATGGTATTTCCATTCGGTATTTGGTAAGCAGGCCATGATTACTATTTGACAGTAGCGTTGTGACATTCTCCTAATAATATCGACATTTTCGTCACTTCAGAAGTTGCAAATACCTTCAAAACGATGGAACAAAACTATTCAAACGAAGTTCTTATGAATTTGTTTATTATTTTTGGACAGTGTGACAAAATTATCAGCAGAACATGTAGAAAGTTCAATAAAATGTATCCGAATCTACCGCCAATGAACCTCAAGAAATTTATACGAATTCAGAACAATTTCAGTATGTTTGGATAAACTTTAAAAAAGCACCAAGAAACTTGAAATTGGAAATATTGATATGAATAATTATAAAAAAGTAAAACAATCATGTGGAATATTTCAAAATATGTTCGAATCGCTGGCTGTTCACTTCCAAGCAAAATGTGGGTGTTGACTGCTTTCGTGGTGGCAGATCTGATTTCATTGGGATCCAAATCTTCAAATGTTTGGGCAATCCTTTCTAACAATTCATCTCTCGAACGCACGGGAATTTTGTAAACTTTTTCTTTAAACATTCCCCACAAATAAAAATCTAATGGATTAAGATCGGGTGATCTCGCTGGCCATTTCCATGGTCCCAAGCGCCTTATCCACCGATCGTCAAAAAGTCTTTCCAGTTTTGCGCTCACTTCTCTTGTGCAATGTGCAGGAGCTCCGTCTAGTTGGTACCAACAGTTTCGATATTCTTCGAGTGGCAGATTATCCACGAAACTCACTACAGTATTCTCCAAAATATTCAGGTAGCTTCTGGATGTTAATGAGTCCTCGTATATCACGTACCTCTATTTGTTGTCCATCAACATGCAGAAGACATTAAAACTAAATTTTTCTCGAAATCCGGCTTCTTTTGTGACGTGAGGATTTTCACTGGAACAATAATGACGATTTTTTCTATTGAAAATCCATTCTCTCGAAAATTTCGATTCATCAGTCCAAATAATTTTATTTAAAAAAAGTGGATCTTCTTGAATGCGTGTCAACAACATTTCACAAAATTCTACTCTCTGTTGAGGGTCTTGAGGCTTCATTGCTTGAATTTTGGTGAATTTATAATCATGCATTCTATGTCTTCGCAAGATTCTTTGAACCGATGAATATTTTATACCCAAATCTTCTTCAGCACTTCTTATCGATGACTCGGGAAATGCGTGAAAATATGCTAAGACACTAATCTGGTTGTCTTCAGAAGTTACAGGTCGAGGCAAGTTTCTTGGTGCTTTTAAAGTTGATCCAAATGCATTGAAATTGGTCTGAATCCGTATAAATTTCTTGAGGATCATTGGCGGTAGATTCGGATACATTTCATTGAACTTTCTACATGTTCTGCTGATAATTTTATCACACTGTCAAAAAATAATAAACAAATTCATAAGAACTTCGTTTGAATAGTTTTGTTCCATCGTTTTGAAGGTATTTGCAACTTCTGAAGTGACGAAAATGTCGATATTTTTAGGAGAATGTCACAACGCTACTGTCAAATAGTAATCATGGCCTGCTTACCAAATACCGAATGGAAATACCATTCTGAAGGGACATTTTCACAAATAAATGCTCATAAGTCCGAAACTTGACTAGTTAGGTATAGGTATGATATACATAGAAAGAAATCAAATTTCAGCAGCTTTCCGAATTTTTAATAATATACAGGGTGTTCTATTTAAAATAATCAAATTTCAGCAACTTTTTCAAGCAAACGAAAAAACTGTATTTTTTTACCACCCTGTATTGAAGTAACGGAGATTAGGCTGACGTGTGGGAAGTGTCCAAGTATCACCTAACTCCAAACCAAATTTCGATATCATAGTACTTCTTAACTAAAAGATATCGGCATTTTTAGAAGTCATGATTTTCGAAGAAAAAAATTGAAACTAATTTTTATTTCGAAAACGGTAACAGATAGGTATAGGAAAATATCAAGAAAAGTTGTCGGGCAATTGTTAGAGATTCCAAAAATAATATTATATATAGAGTGTTCCATTTGATAAATCAAAGTTGCTACTGCTTTCTAACAGAAGCGGCAACACCGAATTGTCGAAAATATTTTAGTTGGCTAGAGAATGTCCGAATATGCCTTTCATCAAATTTTCATAGTGATCCGTTGTCTGGTTCACCAGAAACGTCTAATGTGCCATCCACCGTGAATCAGCCTGTATATGAATGAGTTACCTTCTGTTATACCATAGTCATTCACCACTCTTTATGCAGGTGATTCAACATTTCTGTTTAGTGATAAAGACCACAACATTTTGCAGGCCAAAATTTTGAATGGTTTACAGAAATTTTCTGCCTGGTCTAGTGACCAATCCTTGTAATTTAATACAACTAAAACGAATTTCATTTCATTTCATCCTCGCCACAAAACTTTTTACTTTACCTGACTTCGATATATTAGTTAACAACTTGAACATAACAAAAACTGAAAATGTGAAATTTCTGGGAGTATGATTTGATTCAGATCTATCCTTTAAAACCCAATGTTTAAATTTATCAAAGATGTTAAATTCTAACAGCCGTATGCATAGTCAATTCCAGCGACTCGCCAGAGATTCGCCGCTCTCTACACAAGAACTATAATGCACAGTCGAGCTCCAAAAAAGTGATACATCGCCAGCGTTTCGCCAAAATGTGACTTATCGCGTAGTTGTCACTTTTTTGGAGCTCAACTGTGCATTATAATCCTTGTGTAGCGAACGGCGAAACTCTGGCGAGTCGCTGGTGATTGACTATGCATACGGCTGTAAGTGTTTTCAGATTAGAAATTTAAAGAAAATACTTCATGTAAATCACATACGTTTACTTTATTTTAGTGAAATTCAGTCTAGGATCAGTTATGGAATTTGTGTTTGGGGGAGTTATCCCCAGGCTACACAAAAAAAAATCTAAGACGTATTTCAAACATCTATTTTGTAGTCTTGTCGGCCTGTTCTTATTAACTTGAGAATTTTAACTGTGTATGCTCATGATACAAGATATAAATCAGATTTTTCTATACCTCACCAGCGTATAGAAATCTGTAGGAAATCACCTAGTGTCATGGAAATTAAACTTTAGCATATAGTCTCCCACAATGTTTCAAAGATATTGAATTAGTGCATACATTTAAATAGAAAACTAAAATTTATCATTGATATATTGTGTCCATATTCGGTTGAAGAAAATTTTGAAAATACTCATTGAATTATGTTTAAACTGCAACATACACTTTGCTTGATCTCAATTCTTGACATACTGTGTTTCTAGTTTTTGTAATATTTTCTGTTTTTGTTTTTGAATGTATTTTTTAACCTAAATTATGGCATAATTTTAATATTTCAAGTTGAATGTTCTAGTTTTATGTAAATATGCGTCTGAGCCTAGCTGCACTGCATTATCTAGTGAATAAATCTAATTTGAATTCGACCAAGGCAAGTCAAAGATATTCGGTCTCTGACCAATTAGAATTCGACAGCAGCCAACCAAAGGCGTTCAACTGTCATGTCGCCTTCCCCTGCCTTGTGACAGAACATATCATCTCCACGTGGACTGCCAATCGAGTTGAGACGCGGAGTGGTTAGAGAATAACGTGTTATATATGCCTATGCAAATTATCAGCATCAATTTGTTTATTGATATAACCTCGTATGATCTGCTCAGCTGTCTCAATTGAGTTCGTAACGACTATTTTCGAAAACAATAATACAGCTCCCTCGCTCTCATTCCCTCGAACAATGCGCGGCAATATGTAGTTCGGGAAGTTGAAATGTTTGAGATTGAAATAGGATTCATTCCTAATGTGACAATGGATCAGTTCTACCATTTCGAAGTCGTACAAAGGGCGCCATGGTATTTCAGAGCTTTGTTGTTCCGAGCTATTCTCGAAATTAACCAACTTTGTGTTTGTTTAAGGCAGTTGTTCACTACCGTTGGAACAGTAATTACAAAGTGAATCTCTAAATTAACTAAAAGTCCCCTGAACAGCCCGCGTATACCTACAAACGTGATGGAGCTCTCATTTCGGGACATTTTACGGTTTGAGTGGATCATACGAGCAATGAACAAGGTTCGGGTGTGGTACAGTCCCGTTGGGGTTTCACCTTTGAATGAGAGGTAAAGGCTGAATACTTGCGAAAACCTTTGTTTTGGCATTCTGAATGATGAGTTAGAAGTCTCATAGAATCTCGTGTTCGCGTCCTAAGATACTGAAGGTCAAAGATCGCAGAAATCAGTTTTCACAAATATTTCGCTTTTTATGCATTAAATGGTATTTTCATCTATCATAAAAGTTGTATAGCATAAAATTCTCTATCATTTTTTGTTTCAAAACTTTTTTTATGCGATTCACCGTTTTTGATATAGAGCACGGAAAGCGCGCAACGCTCAGCCATATTTGACGTAATGCAAGGTCAACCGTGAATCTCAGTCAATACTACGTTGAATAATAGTCCAAGAGCTGGCGACGAATTTTAGGAAGGTCTTTTTGGCAAATTTGAATCGCGAAAAAATTTAATTTCGTCAATTGGCAAATCCAGACTCTGAGCATTTGCGGTTAACTCGTTACTGCGCAGCATGTAACATTTGCAGAAAAAAATACTAAAATACTTATTTTTGGCAATGTTATTTTAAAATTTCAATTTTGTTTTAATTTCATTCAAAGAAAATATCCCTGATGTTTTTATCGGTTATAAATTATTACCAGACCCCCCAAAAATATTTTATTAAAATTCCTATAAAATATACTTTGACAATCTGAAATTTTAATCACGTATTAACTGAGTAATTCTCATAATGGTAATAATAATGATTGTTTCCATTGACAGTGTCTTTCAAAATACAGATATACTATGAAATCCTGTCAAAAAACAGGATTCAACTTCTGCACCTGATATTACACATCCAACTTGAAAATACAAAAGTAACAACATGAATGTTTCTATCAAAATTCAAACAAAACAATTGGAGAATATATAAAAAAGGATTGGTAAAACAAATAGAAATACATTATACCTTCAGTCTACAAAAACAATAGAATTCTCATAACAAGAACAAATTAGATAAAAAAATATGTAAATGTGAACACCTCAACAATTTTATATACACACACCGGGTGAGTGAAATTCGAGTAGATGCATTGGTATCTCGGAAACGGTAAGAGCTACAGAGAGGGTTAAATTGAGGCAAAGTTGCTTATTATGGAGCTCATTACTATAATGATGAAAATCTGAGATAGCCCTCCCACTTTCAGAGATGTACAGGAAAAAACGAAAAATTTGATTTTTGTTTTTCACTTATATCTGCTTATATATATAATACCAGATACCATCGAAACGACTGAAAATTTCAAGTAGTAGTCACAATCATGATAAAATATGACCAAGAATAAAGGGATAAAAAATCCATGTCCGTAGTTAAAATTTCATAGTTAGAGGTGGCCCAAGGAAAACAACACCCTGTAGAACACTTTCGTTCACATATTTTTACCGCTCATTGAAAGTTGAAATGGCAAAGTGCAAACAGATTCTGGAAATCTATTGTATTAAAGCAGATATACGTGAAAAACAAAAATCTATTTTCGTTTTTTGCTGTATATCTCTGAAACTGAGAGGGCTAGCTCAGATTTTTCAACATCATAGTAATGAGCTCCATAATACGCAACTTTGCCTCCATTTAACCCTCTTATTGTTTCAGAGATCCCTATGCATCTACTCGAATTTCACTCACATGCATACGTACAAAGATGTGTATACATTACAATATACTGATATTGTAATAACAGATTTTTTTTTTAATTAAATGAAAAATCGACAAAGTAATAAAAAGAGGAAAAACACAGTATTCAGCAGAGGTTTCATAATACGAACGTGTGTTCAGATTCAAGCAGATAGCTTCTTTTTTTTATTTTTCAAAGAAAGAAGTTTCATTTCATTGGTAAACGGTTATACAGGGTGTTTCATAATAACTGCGCAGGACTTCCGGATGTGATAGCTCGTTCAAAAATATGAAAAAATGTTTCTATTAACTTACCCTCTAATATTCAACATTTTCGAGATACAGGGTGTTGAAATTAAAAAAAAAATTATAGTTTTTTGCGAATATCTCTGGAACCGTTTATCGCACAAAAAAAAGATTTTGAACACATTTTCTACTCATAATAAGCTATGTTTTGTGCAGATTTTTTATTTTTTAAAATTCATAATTGGTGAAGATTTTGAAGGGGTTGTGGGTGATTTTTTCTACAACTTCTACGCCACTGAAAAAAGTATGATTTTTAGCCACCTACTTAAACCGTCAATGTTTTCTGCATAAAAGAGGTACTCTTGGTCATAAGCTCTAAAGTTTTCAAGAAAAATCAACTTTCATGTTGACAAACATGGTAAATTTTTTTAAATATTTTTTTCCTAATTATACAAAATTTATTTAAACGTTAAAACAAGTAACAAAACCAAACATTTACTTCTTAATTGCAAAAAACACAATAACAGTCATACTCACTTGAATTGTTGGAAATGTCCGCCGTTAGCTTCAATGCACGCAGCAATTTTTCGAGGAAAAAACATTATTTAAACAACATGAAAGTTGATTTTTCTTGAAAACGGTCAACTTTAGAGCTTAAGACCAAGAATACCTTTTTTGTGTAGAAAATATTGACGGTTCATATAAGAGTAGCGTAGAAGTTGGAGAAAAAAACACCCACTACCCCTTCAAAATTTTCACCAATTATGAATTTGAAAAAATAAAAAATCAGCACAAACATTGCTTATTATGAGTAGAAATTGCCTACGAAATATGTTTTCTGTGCGATAAACGGTTCCAGAGATATTCGCAAAAAACGATTATTTTTTTTAAATTTCAACACCCTGTATCTCGAAAATGGTGCATTTTAGAGGGTAAGTTAATAGAAACTTTTATTCATATTTTTGAACGAGCTATCTCATCCTGAATTCCTGCGCATTTATTATGGAACATCCTGTATAATACCCGTTTTGAACAATTCCCCGACGTGAATTGAAGTTTACAAATGCATACGACAAAATTCTTATACGTAGTTATAGGTGCAAGAAAGATAGCTTAACATGGTGCAGGCAGAATTCAAATTCAAAGAACCGATAATTACTCTTGTCGCTAATACTATGAAACTGTAAAATTCAATAAACATTATCTTTGCCTCAGAAAATGAAATTTAAACAAAACTTTCATGTAAAATAATTTATTGATATTTAATATAATTGTATATTATTGAAAAAAAAGCATTTCATATTCTAAGGCAATGAGCCTAGTTTCTGACTTAATAATCTCTGTAGATGGTAATTTGGACCAGTTATTACAAGACTTCAGTTAAAAAAAAATATTGTTCCATCGGCAAGTTAAGAATGTTCTAAATAAAATCTTATTATTCGTATAATGTTTACTAATCTTTATGTAAATTAACGAAACAAGTGTAGACACTTGTCTATTTCAGAATTGCGCAGTTTCTGACCTTCACTGTGGTCCAGTTTGACCCGACAATTCAAAGGAACTGTTTTTTACGTTATTTATATTAAAAGTTTTCTATGCTCCATTATACTAAAAGTTCATTAAAATTTTACACAAATAACCTTATTTGTAATAGGTTGAAATTTGGGTCAACACCTGCAACAAGCGTAAAAATTCAGGCCCAGTCATTGACCGTATTTGAACAACAAAACAGAAAAAAATCTTTTATTTTAGTATTTTATGATATTTGAATCATTCAAACATCAAATATATTGATTTATGTTCTCGTATAGTTTATTTGAGTATTCAAGTAAATCATTCCTAATTATTCACTATTCAAACAAATAATAATAATAATAATTTTATTCACAAAAAAGATTGGTACAGAGATGAATTTGACAAATACAACATGGTTGTGAATAAAGAATATACCACGAAGCAGTAGACACTGCTTGTTTGTGGACGTATTCAACAGTGGTTTATATAAAAAACTATGCTAGATTAAGTAACTTAATAATATATAAAATAAATTATTTAAGAAATATCGATATGTACATTGATATAAGAATTTCAGGATGTAAAAGTTGTTATTACAGTGAAGTGAAAGAAAATTAAAATTCTACACTTTTCTTATGAGACTAATGTAGGGTCTACTAATATTGGTTGTAAAATAACTTATGTGAAAATCTCAAAGAGAGAGTTATATTAAAAATGTAACAATACAACATGAAAATCACACAAAAGTGCACAAAAGTGCGTAGAATTAGGAAAAAAACTTGGAGATAACAAAATGTAAGATGTAAGGAGTGAAAATGTAAAATAAAAAAACAAAAAAAATATGTAAGGGTGAAGGACTATACAAATGTAAAAATGGTGGAGTGTTAAAAACGTTAGAATTCTTGATTGTCTAAAAGTAAAAAATGTGTTGTAGATGTAGATATGATGTTCACAAGTGATCAATTCTTGTTTATTTATAAACTGATTTGTTGCTAGGCTCAAGAAGTATATTTGCTTTATGACCATTATTTTGTTTTCTAGATAAATAAGTTCTGTGGGATAACGTGTTGGCTTTTTATATATTATTTTCATTATTCTTTTCTGAATAACTTCGATTTTTTCCAAGTCAACATTTGTACCTGCTCCCCAACCGATAATTCCATATTTTAAGTGTGGTTCGAAGAGCGTATAGTAGAGCATTTTTAATTGGTTTTCTTCGAGTATTCCTGAAACTTGCTTCATCTTATACGTCATGAATCTTAGTTTCTTGAGGAGAAACTTAATGTGTTGGTCCCATTTCAGGTGACTGTCTATTTTTATCCCTAAATATTTCATGGAGTGCGAGCAATTTATTTGAAAATTATCTTGCAAACTGATTTTACTGTAGTTGGGAAGTTGAGAACTATAACTTCAGAAAGGCACATAGAACGTTTTCTGTACATTAATTGATAATAGTTTATTATCAAACCATCTTTTGATGAGAGGGAGATCAGATTCTACATTCATTTTTAATTCTTCTTCTTCATATAGGATGACCGTGTCATCAGCGAAACTTATGATGTTTCCTTCCGATTCCACCAAGAATAAGTTGTGGTACTCACATTCTACAATTTTTTTGCTGCTGTACGAGTTTTGTATTTTCAGCATCTTTAAAAAAGATATAAACACACTGGATAATTTTTCACGATGCTACGATTGCTAACACACAAAATAATCTGTTGTTTCTCACTAATGACCAATCACAGCGCGAGGAGCTTGTACCACCATCTGCTACCGAAATGCCTCGATACGTTAACCTTCTCGAATAAGACTTTTATGTCCTCATTTGTAAACTTTATTTACGTCTGGAAGTTGTTTGAAACCGTTGAATTTGTCTGGCGATTTCCAGGTATTATCCAAATTACTCAATAAATACGTGATTGAAATTTCAAATTGCCAAAAGTGGGTAGGTATATTTTTTGGAAATTTTTAAATTATATATTTTGAGTGGTCTGGTAATACTTCATAACAGACCACAACGTTTGGGATTTTTTTTTGAATTACGTAAAATCTAAATTATAAGATTTAAAAAAAAATATCAAGTTGCCAAAAATAAGTATTTTTAAGATTTATTTCTTTACAAATGTTACATGCAGTAACGAAATAACAGCAAACGTTCCCCCAGACTAGCGAGTCTGGATTCGCCAATTGACGAAATTATATTTTTCTACAATTTCAATTTGCCAAAAGGACCTTCCCTAGATTCGTTGCTAGCTCTTCGGCTATGAAGTTGATTATTAATTGTCTAATTCTACTCCGTAAACTCTGTACCAAATCTGTTCTTATTTGTGACAACAGAACGATAGCTGAGAAGGGAAACATTTTCAATTGAAAATTAAAAAAACATGACAACCTACGATACAAATTAAGCTATTTTTGTAATATCTAACATAAAACAACTTCTTTCACGGCTAAGGCCATGCTGGACAATGAATTACATCCAATAGATATTATGAAAAGACCATGACTTGAAAGAGAAAATTTGCATTTTAATTCAGTTAATTTTTTAGTTATCCAGTTTCCATTGGAGATTCATATGGATGAATAAGATTGATTTTGAAGTATTACTAAGAGAAATCACTCAATTCATTGGCTAGGCCTTCGTTAAATTTTGGTCGACGAGAATCTATTCCACTCTTCGTCGACAAAAATTTATTGGATGCCTAGCGGAAGAGATGCATTTCCCGAATAAATCAATTCAGTGATTTCTGTGAGTGATACTTCTGCATGACATTCTTCGTTAACTAATTTATCTGTATGAACCCTAATGAAAACTGTCTGAATGAAAATGCAAATTGTTACTTCCGGATTTTTTCTTTCAAGTTAGGGTCTGTTCACAATATCTATCAAATGTAGTTCAACGTCCAGCGTTTCCTTAGCCAGGGAAGAAGTTGTTTTATGTCAGATATCACAAAAAATAGCCTTATGTTCATCGTAGGTTTTTTGTTGTATTTCCAGAAGAGTCATGTTTTTTCAATTATGAATGTTTCCCTTCTCAAAATGAATACTTTCCAAGAAGTTATTTTGAACGACGGAAATTAGCTATTAAAGTTTATATTTCTGTCGCAGATGATTCCACATTTGATTTTATCAATATCCTTTTCATAACTTCGAAAAAATCAACAAAAGAAAAGCTGTTTTGTCAAACAGATATCAAGGTAACACGATGGTTTTCCGGAAAACCATCACGGCCGCGAAAGCCTTTCACAATGTATTAGATATCGAATTGTTAATCTGAATATTCTAGCCAAATCCATCAACAGGATTTCGAAAATCCATGACCTTACGTGTTGTGTATGGATATTCACAAACAAAAAGTGACATCTAAATCTCTGCGGGAGGCAAAAGAGCAGAGAACGGAAAGGAGAATACGAGAAGGATCACAGCACACTCCATGTCAGATAAGAAGCTTTCGCATGGGCGTAGAAAGGGTGTTAGTCGGAAAAAGCTCCGATTGGCACAGTTTCTTTCTACTTGAGAAACGAACATAATACGAGGAATGAAAAATATCACCGTGGAATATTTCATAACCTAATCTTGCTCATCTAAATATGACGACAGATTAACCATGGACAACAGTAGAATTATTCAAAAAGAGAAAATACACTTTGAAGCCATTCACAAGAGGGTAAAATATACCAGGATAGTCAATAACACACAATAATGATAACCATAAGAATTATCAGATTCTGGAATCCATAGTAACCACTAACAGATGGTTGGAAATTGTTTGCATATTCCTGTTTATAGCGTATCAGCTGTATAGTGGGGTGAGATAGATAACAAAAATTTCACATCTAGAAACCAATGCGCCCCTTTGGAACATTTCTTTATTTGAGGAATTTGCAGAGAAATCAAAATCAAATGATGACGAAATCATGGGCGCACTGCATATTGAAGATAACGATGCATTTGAGAGAAGGCCCCATGTCAAAGAAATGATCCATGTGTTCACTGAACAAGGAAATCTGTTCGAAGAAACTCATTTGGTGTCGATAGAGAGCTCCAAAATGAGTACGAGTGTCGACCCCAGGTAGCACGGTGACGTCAAAATGACGCCCTAATTTGGTCAAATGATTGACCAACTGACGTCAGAAAGTGACGCCTCAGAGACTCTGAAAAGACGTCAAAATGTCACAGCCATAGGACGTCATCAGCAGGACGTCACTCTGACATCTGAAAAGAAGACTATAAATGACGTCATTTTGAAGACCTATAAGACCATTGATAGACATCAGTCGAATGACCAATAAATAACGTCTTCCACAGTACCTAGTTTTCATGTGGAAATCGATAGTTTTAGGGAAGAAAAATAAAATAAACTGAATTACAATATTACATTTAATAAATTTCAAATATAAAACAAATCACAGGATGTTGTGGTAAACTTACATTCAATATCAATCAACAGTGCATGAAATATGATAGATTTTAGAAAATAGTTAAATTTTGTGAAAGAATAATCACCAATTTGTATTCTCTTGTAGGAATTTAGGTTTCATAATATCACAAAGAATTTATTACTACAGTAACCTGGGTGCTCCTACTTCATACTTAAATCGCAGTTTTTCGATGTTCTTTTGTTCATGAATACTAACCTGTTCCTTACAAACATCGACTGATTGAATGGAACTTCCAATCTTCTGCAGCCTCTACATCCTTGATGATGTATTCATAGAAATTCCTTTGGTTTTTCAATGGCGACCACAACAGTTCCTGTTTTCTTAGCTTTTGACACCTTTTGTCCTTCTCGGAGAACTCTACCAGTACGTAGGACATTATTTGATGATTGATCCGAGAGAGTAACCACAAAAAACACAAATACCTATGTTAGCACCAAACCACCAAACAAACCCACACAGCAGCAAACCAGAAAAAATATTTTAGCTTTATGCTAAAGCTAAAGGCAATCTCATTCGACGAGGTTAAACTTCATCCAAAAGCAGCAACCCGTACCGTACCGCTGATGACCGAATCCAGCCGAGTCCGACCGACAACCCACGCTGCCGCGACAGAGATGCCAGGTCAAAGAAACCATTATTTTATTCCACCAAATTATTTTAAGATTATCAATGACTTTTTCAGACTTGAGCCATTGTGACAACCTTTTTATAATAATAATTTATTTGACAGAATTGAACAAAATATACTTGACTACCATCTCGTGACAAAACAAAAATAAAATGTTCGTGGGAACAAATGGATATCATTTGCAACGCTGTCCGCTACCACGGCTTTCGGCCCGAGTGTTTTCAACAAGCGTCTACGTTCCGACTTCAGCAACTCAGCGATTGGTCACCGTAATAGCGGGAAGTTTAAATGACAAGACAGAGTTGAAAATGCAAACTGAGTTGAAAATGCGTCAATTACTAGCCAACCTAAGCTGACTAATCTTACGTAAACAGAGTAACCATACAAAATTTTTACAATATAACAACCATTTATCCAAATTTCAGTCGTGAAGCAGACGCAATGTAACAGAACGCTTCATACAACCCTAAGTCATTTTTGGCGTATTGCTGACAGGAGAAGTCCAGATTTCTGTAATCACGTATTCTGGAATAATTCTCAGTAACGGACTCTTCATGTCGACAATTTTCGAATAATAAATAGTTGACTTCGCAGGGACGTCATTATGACCTCCACGAAATACGTCAATTTGACGTCATGAAATAAGACGTCATTTTGAGGTCTAATTTTGGTCGAGGACGTCATGGGCCAACAGGGACTTTAATAAGACGTCATTATGACGTCACTACACTAACCTGTGCTACCTGGGAGCTATGAAGCATTTACTGTAGGACTGAAATATTGTAAAAATTTTAATGTAATATATTTCTCATTATACCTATTTGAAAACACTATATTTACATGATTATTTAGCATACTGAAGAAGGGTTTTTTCCTTGCGTCCGCACTGAAAATTTTTTTGTGAGTTGCTCACATTATAGCTGCCTATTCACATGTTCATATGTTGTTGACAGTTCTTTAGAAATCGCAAATTGTTTGAATATTTCCTTACCAACAGGGTAAATAACGCTTGTTTTGTGGCAATTTCTGTTTTCTTCAATCTTGTTTTTGTTCCTTCATCAATGAAAATAAATATTCGTCAACAGTCTGTGGTTTTCAGGTAGATATAATGAAAAGTATCGTTCATTACTCATCCATTATTGCTTTTGCCGTGCTTGCACGACTTCTCGTGTTCGGCTTCGTCATCCTTGGGAACATGTCGCGTACGCACGGAAAAACTCTATTTTCTGAACTCGTAATGGAATATACTATTGTTTCCTTTGACGGTAGCTGAAATGAGGTGAATTAATGGTGCGAGCCCTTTGAAAATCTTACCTTCGTCACGTAAAATTCTTATCCAGGGGATCCTGGCTGTCCAGTCTCCTGGGGTTACGTGGAAGGAGACCCCAATCCTCTTAGGAATAAGAGGAAATAAGTATTGCACAAGGCACTATAGTTCAAAAAAATTGTTCAAAAAATTAACGTAGACAAAATCACTAATGAGTTCGTGTTTAGATTTTCTGAGTTTGGCCACTATCGATTGCATACCAGATAGAAGTGTTCTCAAATGGATTTTGACTTGCGCAAGTTAATATACATTTATACACAGTGATAAAAATAAAATGATTGATTACGTCCAGTTGCAGAAAGGTCGGCCTACTTTCTCTTGGTAACAATGCATTATAAAGTGGACATACTTGCTTCCTAATACAAACTATAGTGGTTATTTCAATATCACTTTTTCTACAAATAAAAAAATATTTGTAAAACTAAGCTCAGAAAGCTTACCATTTTCTTCCTTCTTGAGACTGAAGAGAGTACAGCTTTTCAGTGATACGATTTTCTCTGAACCTCTCACCTGATAAAGAAAAGTGAACTTGAAAATATTAAAATTGCCGAGCATGATTTTTATAAACAGATTTCCAGTCCTATAGTAGAGTAGAGTTTATTTACTACGTTACATAATTTGATTATATTAGTTGCAGGTCCTTGAGAAGAGATTTTTTTGAGATATCTATAGTTGAAATAATATTACCCAGTTAAAATTATTATTAAAAAAGACAGTACATATTTAAAAAGACAATGAAAATCAAGTATGATTGAAATAATTGAGACACCATCCAATCTACAATAAAAATTCTGGTTGAAAAAAAAACAAAGAAGATAAAATACATTCACTTAGATACACTAGATTTAAGGCATTTATGCCCAGGTGGCTGAGAGTTTTTCACCAGTACTCGAACTTATAGTCGTAGATGAGAAACTCATTTCCCGAGTAAAAACAGTACTTCAACAAAACTTTATTTTTGAAGATGTGCTTTGTAAATCCGAATGAAGAGCAAAATCCGCTCTATTTTTATGTATTTCAAGGAGAGAGTAGTACATATAAGCACAAGGAAATGGCATGATTTGAAGTTGAAAGGAGAGGGCACGACAATGATCCCTGTAACCCGCTACTGCTAACATTCGAATGACATTTCTGCAAAATGAAAACTTTATTTGAATGGCTTGAATTTTCCCACAAAATGACTATGGAAAAGTCCAAAGTAGCCTAAGAATCATAAAAGTAGCACTAGCTAATTTATTCGCCAGTTTCTCCACATGACTCTTCCAGTTAAGTCTATCGTCGATATATATGCCAAGCAACTTGACACTATGCTTATCTGATAGATTTGCATTGGCAGATATAATGAGATTCTGGTATTTCTCCGAATTCAGCAAAAGCTTGTTGGTGCCGAACCATTCCCCTGCTAATTCCAAACTGTTTTTGGCGGATTCGATCAGTTCCACCATTTCTCTCTTTCGGTCAATTAAAGTTGTGTCATCAGCAAAAATAATACTTTTGTTGATAAAAATATGATAAAAAGGTCATTTATGTATAAAATGAAAAGAGTTGGCCCCAAGATAGAACCCTGAGGGACCCCATGTATAATTCCCTCCAAGCTTTATTTCACACCGTCCGTCAAAACGCATTGTGCTCTCCCA